>OZ004716.1:13182034-13782034 GCA_963924515.1 Vespertilio murinus | reverse complement strand
GTGCTATTGTCTAACCCTGTGCCTCTCTCTTCAGTGCACTGAGCAGGTTTTCCAGAAGTTGATTGCACTTCCCTCTCCTGCAGACCAGCCCTCTCCACCCCCAGAGGTAGGGCTTGCTTTCCATTTGTGTATTATTCTTGTGAATAAAATTATCCAATTAGAAGATCCATTTAAAGTCCTTAACAATAACGGGGAAAAACTAATGGAGTTGCTTTGGATTTTCGTTTTCAATAAATTAATGTTAGTAATGTTCTGTGGATTCTTAAGTGCTCACTTATATCATCAGGGCTATTGCACACATAACAATTAGTCCTAAATTTCTATACTGATTTGTCTATACCGTGGGAAGTCTGTCCTGAAGGAGATTAATCAGAGGAAAACTTAACTGGCAGACAGGATGAATTTTGACTTCTAAAACAAATGAATCGGCAGAGTCTAAACATTTGTACTTTTGTGTTTATATTCTTTTTTCTTCTTCTTTTCATTATCAGGGAGTTTTAACAAAACAAAAACAGCAAAACTCCCCTTGCCTCCCGCGCAAATCTTTTACAACTCCGTGCACATTTGCAGGTGTTGCATACAAAACAATCAAAAGGAGGCAGGGGAACGCTCCGTTTTTTCCTCCAGCATTCAGACCTGCGACTCGCCGCCTGAGAATTTGCTTTGTTCGGTAATCAGTCTGGTTTGGTTTTGTTATTAAAGGGAGATAACACTGAATGTCAGAGATGAAATTGCATTTTCTTTATTGTCGAGGGTTGAAACCCTTGCCACACCAACGATCCAGTAAAAGATTCTCTCTTTTTTTGTAATAATAAAAATGTTTTTAATCTCAGCCCTCTCTTTTTTCTTTCTTTTTTTTTCTTTTTCTGCATACGCAAAATAAAACTGAAGCTACATGGAAAACCCTGGTATCCCAGCCCACTGTGGGACATCACAAATTAGTCATTTCTTCCCGGTATGTTGCATCTTCCTTTTTTAAATAAAAGCAAACGTGGACCGGTGTTACATTTTGACAGTAAAGGGGTTGCACTGATGAGCCAAACAATCACGTGCACTGGGGCGCCAGCGCTGACCACTTAAAATTCAAATTTCACACTAACGATAAGTGTAATCATGGCAATCAGCATCACCACCACCACCGTCACCATCATCACAATAAAAAGATGCATTCTGCTCGCTGGTGACATCAATCAACTGTGTGGTGAAGATCAGAAGCAGCGCTCCCCTCTTGCTCTCTCACTCCGTCTGTCTCACTGGCTCCCCCTCCTCACCTCGCTGCTTTCCGCCCCCCCCCCTTCACCCCCGCTTGAGAAGTGATCACATTTAATTCATTGCATCATTATGTCATCTCCATACTAATCTCTGCCCTCACACCTCCACCACTTTGACATGCAAATGAGCTAGGAAAAAAAAAAGCCTCACATTAATATAAAAAAGTCACAGCAATCATGTCTGATTTCCTGCTTTCCAGCCCCACAACACTCCCTCCAATCCCCACCTCCTCCCCCTTCTCCCCCCCCCCCCAATCTCTCTTTCCAGCACGCTGTGCTGGTGATCACAAGAAACAACAGCAATCTGTTGAAGATCAGACGCTAAGACAGGGAGGTGGGGAGAGGGATACAACACATACACGTGTCAGCAATGCGGCCCAGGCAGTCCCATTTGCATATTCACATGAGTTCCGTTCTCAGATTGCTTAAGCAGGAGAGAAGTTAGGTAGCTCCCCTACCCACCTACCCTTCCCAGAACCATAAAGAAGCAGCTTTAGAGGAGAGAAAGAGGAGAGGGAGAGAGGAGTGAAAGAGAGGGAGAAAGGGAGGGAGGGAGGGAGGGGGAATAGGAAGGGGAGGGGAACAGAGAGAGTACATCTGAATGTAAAGGACGAGAGAGAGAGAATATGAGGAGAGGAGAACGAAGAGAGACATGCACATTAAGATACAGAGATAGGGAAAGGAAGGAAAAGAGAAGAAAGGCTGTCCACATCTGCCTTACCTCAGCTAGCTTGCTTTCTGTTGCTCTTAAAAGGAATTCCCTGTGGTTCCTTTAGAATTTTTGAGAACCATCCTTCAGGGTTTTTACTTCACTCTGTCCCTCTTTCTCTTTCTCTCTCTCTCTCTCTCTCTCTCTCTCTCTCTCTCTCTCTCTCTCCCTCGCTCTCCCCCCCTTCCTCCTCCTCCTCCTCTGTGTTGTGACTGGGTTTATAAAAAAAAATAAAAAGACATCTCCATGTTCAGCTAGCAGTCAAGAAGGCATCATGAAGTCCAGGGCTACAGGGGGAGGGAAGGGAGGGGGGAGGGTCACAGCTTAATGCTCTACAAAGGAGGACCTGAGTCTCTGCTTTTAAAACATCCCCCGCACATACAACGACTAACCGAGACAAAAATACATGTACTGTATGTTTACACGGGGACATATGCACGTTTTCACCAGCAACCCAGATGTCAAAAATGTTAAGACTGTGATGCAAACAATTGTAGGGAAATTATGAGTCATTGTGCAAGCCCCAGCGCAGATCCATTCTGCTGCTCTCTGCTTGCAGAGGGGGCCAGGCAGCCGGGGGCTCTATTTGCTGAATCACATTGTGGCAGTACCTGGGAAATCAGGGACAGGCTCGAGATGGGGTTTCAGCTACTGCAGTGAATTTCCCAGCTGTGATCGGTTTTCATCAGTACTTTTGTGGTAAAGAAAACGTGTGCGCATGTCCACAAATGTTCTTGCTTTCTTTTTCTTGCAACAAAAAAAAAGGGAGGGAAAAGAAAAACAATTAAATTGTGTGTGTGTGTGTGTGTGTGTGTGTGTGTGTGTGTGAGCTGATGTAACCAATAAGAGCTGTCTTCAAATATTCCTTATGAAGTAAAGAAAAATTGGTATGAATTTAAAAAAAAAAACATAGAATGATTCATGCAAAATGCACCTGGTTTTCTAGTGGCCTACTGTATAACATTATCCTAATTGACTTTATTAGCTCTGGTGAAATGTTACTATCCCTCCAAGGAACCTGCCTTCCAAGACAAGTGAACCGCTGCAGCTCTGAGGCACAGCGGCTGATGCAAAGAAATTAAGTGCTAGTCTGTTAAGTGAAAGGAATAAAAACATCTTCAAGATACAAAGGGTGGCATGTAGTCCAATTCCATTTTAAACCTGTTCACTTCAGCTAGCAAAGACAAAAAGGCATCCAATGTTGTGAGAAACTTTAATAAAAATATTAGTCTAGAAACTGACCAGAGGGATGCTTTTGCAAATTGGTTTTGAACATTAATCCTAAACTTAAATAGAATGAACAATGTTCACAGTAAAAGGGGGGAAAAAAGGATATGGGGAAGTTATAAGTCCCTAAAATGTATGCAAATGAGTAGTCAATAACTAATAGGGGCATTATAGAATGCAGGATAATAATAAAAGCAATATAAAAATATTTTTTACAGCACACATGCACCAGAATCCAAGTGTTGGTCTTTGGCTAGACACATATCATATATGAGAGAATATGATTTAATATGTACAACTGACTTTGCAGGAGAAGGAATGAAAGAAGGAAGGAAGGGAGAGAGGGAGGGAGGGAGGAAGAGGAAGGGAGTTTAAAAGATGTTAGTATTCACACTAATAAAGAGCATGGTTAAGGAAATGCTAAGTAAAAATTGTTTCTTTATTTGAAACAGAACTCTTGGCAGACACACATCAGAAAAATTAATTTCTCTGTGTCTCTCACACACACACAAAAAAAAGAGGTATGTTTTGTATTCATGGACTGAATTCAAAAAGGAGAAAGAAAAGGTAATTTTAAGAATCTGACTCTAATGTACAAGTTACAGCTGTCTACCCAAAATTGATGAAAAACATCTATGACAAGACTCATCAATGAATCCCTGAAATAAAGAGAAAGAGAAAATAACCAAAACATTAGACACAGGAACATTATATTTCAATATTATCATATGAATTAAATGTAATCCTTGAAGCGACTAGTCCCTGGGGTCACATATTAGGCCTCCCCCCCCCGCCCACCGCCCCCTTTTTTTTATTTAATAGAGGTCACCCAGGCTGAAAAGCAAAACCTAAATGAAAAGCATCTTCAGTGTGCTTATAACGTGAGCTGCAAGGGGTCAGGCAGCGTCTTGTATGGCCTCATAAAAAATACATAACCAGACAGCCTAATAGTATTTCTTTGCATTCATTTTTGGATGGGGGATGGGGTTGGGGGATAGGGGATGGGGGCTGGGAGGAGAAAAGGTTGATGTTGGTAGCTATGATGAAAAAAATCAAAGACAGCACACACACACAAAAAAAAACATATTTAAAAAGAAGCTAATCTTTTTCTTTTGTGAAAACGTATCAAGCACAATTCTACAATGTGATTAATTTACGGAATATATTGATATATTGATCTCGTTTTTTAAAGACAGCTAAAGGTACTTAAATGTATATCTTATATTCCCTCCTTTTTTTTCAGCTAGTCACGTTAATTGGAAGCTTAGCTATGGTGGGTCTCTTTCCCAATTAATTTTTTTTCAGCTGAAGTAAATAATTACTTAAATACAGATTTATAAACTACACTTATTTCAGATGATTTCTAAAAATAAAACAATAAAGAGGGGGAAGGAACATTGATGGGGCTCTGTTTTAACTCAACAGAGAATATATGCAGACATACTACTGGAGGCGAAGAATGGGCAGCGAGGGAGGGAGAGGATGGGACAAGAGGGGGGGAAGAGAGAGAGAGAGAAGGAGAAGAACACAATTGGACAACAAATAAAAATAAACAGCTCTCAATGCTGGGGAGATGAGAGAAGCTCTAAATACGTTCCCCTCCCCCTCACTTCTTTCCTCCCAAATATAGGCCAGAGATGAGTGACCCTGCTGGGGAAGAGGGACGCAGAGGTGACCCTGCGCTAAGCAGCCTGTTAGAACTAATAAGGTGTTCTCCTAAGGCTCTCCACTGACATTAGGGCAGCGTGGAGATCACTCTCCTTGTTATTGCCCATCCTCAGCTTGAAATGTACTACTCCTTTGCATTATTAAAGAGACAGCTCACATCCTCTGCAGGACGGAGAAGATTTGGTGAGGATAAATAACTCCGCATTATTTTTATTTAAATGTTATGTTTATACTCAGAAGTGGAGGTATTAAAAATCTACGATTCTGCAACACAGCCACGTGAATAACCTGCCACTGGTGACTCCCACTGAGACAGTCAAGAGGCAGGAAGAGAAGCCTGATTTTACATTGTGTGCTCCCTTCTTTCTTCATTCCATTTGGGGGGGGGGTCAAAGAATAGGGTATATTATTCGAATGTAACTAATTTTGGGTAGTGCGGTCAGCGTGACATTGTGATTCATGATGGGGACTCCCCTATAAACTTTTCGTAATTAAGACTCTATTTTATAACCTAAATGTCCCATTTAGTTCTTCATGGCTTTTAATCATGGAAAAAGGGAATAAACTGTTAGGGTTTTACACAATATTTTTAAGAATATGCTTTAGCCCTGTGCGGTGTGGCTTGGTTGGAATGCTGCCCGGTACACTGAAACGTCACAGGTTCAATTCCTAGTCCACCTAACCCCACATGGAGGACAGAAATGCTTGGCTCATGGCATGACCCAAGAGCATAGTGTTAAATTAGGATTTGGGACAAAAGTCTTAAGGCAAATGACTGTCTTCCAAAATGTTACTGTGCCAAGTCCAGAAAATGTATTTTCCTAAATAATTATAACAATTGATCACAGAGAATTAAACAATGAGCACAGGGACTATTTTACTAACTGCAACCTTAGATGTTTTGAGTGTTGGTGCTGATAAATACAGTTTTTATTGGATAAAAGTTTAAAAGTGGTTATAATATTTCTCCAAATCTATTTGAGAAGTACCTCTTTGAGAGTGTGCCCAGGTACAATGTGACTCCACCAAAAATGAGTGCAGCGAGCAGTAATGAGTAAAAGAAAGAAGTACTAGACAGTAAAGTTATTGCTGATTAGTTAGCTAAGATCTTGTTTTCCTTATAATCCTAAAATTTTGCTTGCAAAATACCTAAATATAGAAACTCAGGTTATATTCCCATTTCATGAAAATGCAGAGTTTGACAAAATTTACAAATGCTTTTTAATCTTTTGCATCCTTTCATATGCTAGCTTTTCTTCTTCACTATGGGATAGCCACTAAATGTATTATCTTACAAATATAAAACCTCCCACTCCTATTGATAGTAATAGATTGGTCTGAAATAATCTCCAACATGATGACAGCATAGCCTTGAGTTCGGTGATAACATAATCTGATAGATTTAACAATGGAGGAGGACTACAAACCAGTAAATATATAATGAATAAATGAACAGTTGACCATCAATCAATTGAAGACATCCAAGAATCCTTTCATTATAATCTGTAGGAAAAACAATCATGACAAAAGCAACTTTACAAATGGACACATGTCTTTGAATGGAATTCCACTGACATGCCCAAAGGATTGTATGCTAGAATAGACTTCATATAACCTTCGGTCTGAATTTATATCAGACATTAGTTTGGGAAATTTTTATTTTTACTGAAAATCTACCACACTATGGTACCCTCAAAATTTTTGTCACTTTGTAAATTTATTTAGTCATTGGCTTGCCTTGAATAAATAGTTCAATATTCTTTGTTACAAAGCAATATCCATGGAATATTTACTGCAATTGAACTTATCCTAAATAATAAAGAGGTAACATGCAAATTAACCATCAAACCCTCACACAAGATGGCCACCCCCATGTGGTCATAAGATGGCCACCACAAGATGGCTGGCAGGGAATGGCAGTTGTGGGCGATAAGGCCCACAGGGGAGGGCAGTTAAGGGCGACCAGGCCAGCAGGGGAGGGCAGCTGGGGGCAATCAGGCTGGCAGGGGAGTGGTTAGGAAGTGATTAGGCTGGCAGGCAGAAGCGGTTAGGGGCAATCAAGATGACAGGCAGGTGGGCAGTTGGGAGCCAGCAGTCCCAGATTGTGAAAGGGATGTTCAACTGCCCGTTTAGGCCCAATTCCACAGAGATTGGGCCTAAACTGGCAGTCAGACATCCCCCAGATTGGAGAGGGCGCAGGTTGGGCTGAGGGACACACACACACCCTCTCATAGTGCACAAATTTCATGCCCCAGGACTCTAGTACACAAATAATTACAATTAGAATATTGGTATATCATAAAAGAAGGCACATTAAGAATCAATATCTTCCAAAGAGATGTCTAAGAAATAATTGGATAGGCTTCCTTCTGCTGAATAACAGATTTAGAACACAATACATATTTTGGGGTGAATTAGTTGGTGAGCCACCAATCAAAAACCACACCAGGTCTACTGCACTTGTTTGTACTGGGCACAATACCATTATTTAAACATGCATTCAGGTAGCAGGATTCTAGATGGTTCAATCAAAGCATATGAGTGGTATACATCGAGGCTCAGGAGCCCTGTGTTCTAGGCCTGGCTCAGTCACTGGTCTGCTGCATGAACTTGGAAATACCATTTCACTTCTCTTAGTTCCAGTTTCCTGGCATTTAAAATGAATACACCATGGGACTTTTGTCAATAGTATCTATTTCCATTCCTTTGTAAAATAACTAAATTAAATAATAATTGAAAAACCCTTTCCTTTTCAATTGGACGGTTTGAGAGCCTTCAAGCATATGTGGAATGAGCATCAAGTCAATAGTGATGTGATGAATATGCTCTGGACCCACACTACAGACAACTACCACAGGTCCTTGAACAAAAGTCTTAAATTATTTCCTTTATGGTCATGTGGAGATTAATGCAAATCACCACAGACTTGGTTAATACCAAAAGCCAAAGAAAGCAGGGAGGAGACTGAAATGAAGCTTCAGGAAGAGATTAAAACTAATAATTGTGCAAAATTGCCTCAAAAGATTCATAGAATAAATTTATCTGATCAAAATTCTTATATAGCATATCAATATATGTATACTAATGGAAAATATTAAAATAAATTATATCCATTTGGCTTTTCATTGGAACTTTTCAGCCAATATTTCTTTGGAAAAGGGAAACACCAATCTGCCTGATCTCATCATTAAAGCACAAAAATGGAAATTATGAAATAAATTAATTTTTATAGCATAAAGTCTAAGAATTTTAGATATCAGATCATGAAAGCAATTCTGCCTCTTTTTTTGTTAATCTACATTTCAATTCCACACTCCATTTTTTTTGCTAATTTATTTTTTCCTTTTGTACTTTGTGAATTTAAAAAATATTTACCCATTCATTAAGTGGAAAAAAAGCACTTTGTTTACATATACAATCATTAAGGACTGTGTTAAATAAAATTTATAATATAATCATTAATAATGTACTAATCTAAGGTAAATAGTTTTCACTTATAATTACCTCTTCATAATATACCACACAAAAATGATGAACTGGTCTTAAAAATTCCTAAGAGGGTTAACAAGATTATAAATTAATATGAAAATGGTTCATGGGTCAAAAGAGGTTGGGAAATGCTGATCTCTGAGGTCTGTTTCACCTCTAAAATTCTATATTTTAAATGAGACACCTCTGACTTTTCTAAATTAGTGGAAAGTAAATTTGCAGAGACTGCCAAATCCCCCATCTCTCTCACTAGTTACTTCCAAATTCGCATGAATATAGCATATGAAGTCTAAAACCTTAAACAGCTCAAACTCTGGAAATGGGAAAAATAGATAAGTACATTTAAAATTAACTTATTCTCTGTAGCTTATCTTTCCACATTATCTATTTGCTGGGTTAGTAATTTACATTACCCGATCTGCCATTTGAGGTTTAAAATTTGTGAGATAGTGTACTGCATGCATTGTTATAACCCGATAATAAGCTGGATTTAAAGTGTGCCTAGATTTGCAACCAAAACTTTCATCAACATCATTCAAGTCACTAAGAATATTCTTTTAAATAATAAAGCCAGTAAAGTACCAAGAAAAAAAAATATCTCAAGATGCCCACATCTCTGAACTCATGGTTTAGAAGACGTGTGATGATGCTGCCTACCAAGAGGGGATGCCCGGGACCACTTGGTTCCTTATAGGAGAGTACAATCTTAAACAAAATTACATCATCGATCAAGGATTTCGGACTGGATTTAAATTATCCCTGGACTTTAGTAACATGTAACAGGGGGTACCATAATTTCTCTATGAAAAGCCAGAGAGTAAACATTTTAGGTTTTCCATGCCATACAGTTTCTGTCAAAACTATTCAACTGCCACTGTAGTGAAAAACAGCCATAAATACTAAGTCAACCAGTGAGCATGGCTGTATTTCAATAAAACTTTATTTACAAAAACAGGTGGTAGGCAGGACTCAGCTTGCAGTTGCCGAGATCTGACGTATAACAACATTTTAAATGACACAACTGAAGGATAGAATAATGAGTGGAGATACAGAATGGAAGAAGAATTGAAGAATCTTGATGATTGTAAACCCGTTTAAAGATTTTAAATCCATTTGATTAGCATTTAGAATCTCTAATGTAATAACATGTATGTATACACATAAGATTTGGCAAATGCAATCAATGTACACTATTTCCTCACAACTAGTAATATTAGTCCCACTTTATCAATAAGGAAATTGAAGGTGAGAGACCCTGACTTTTCAAAGATTTCAAAAATTAGTAAGTAGCAGAGTTACTAGTGGCTTATGAGTTTTCTGATATTTCTGATTGGTCCTTCAAAATAAATTACTGTTTAAACACACACACACACACACACACACACACACACACACACACACACACACGTAAATCAATGCACAGAGTAAAAAAATTACTACCAGAATTAGGGTATTTATGAGAAGTTTACGAAACAACTAAAATTAGCAATAAAATAGAAAAAAAGGTATCAATTGACAAATTTAGCAGGATTCAGTCATAGAAGTTTCTTATGCTGAAATAATTTACAGTTATCTCAAATTACCATTTTCACAGGTAAGACATAGATTCTTAAGTTAATTAACAAATTGAGCTTTTGGTTCGTCATCATGAAAATGACAGTGTGGTAGATTAATGTGTTCCTTTAATCACTAGCATCTGAGAAGAAAGCAAAGGTCAACTTAATATATAATGATAGGTTCTTACCCAATGACTTGATAGGAGATTGTAGGAACAAAAGTTTCTTGGAAAGTTGAATGGATGGAAATGGTGAGAAAATGGAATCATCACATGGCACACACTAATAAAGAAAAGCCAAATTACAGAGCTTTAATGTAACAACCCATTGTAATATATCCATCTGAGATTAATAGGGAGACACCCATACTTAACATAAGAACTTGTAACAATTCATTTCAAGAAATGTAAAAATACTGAAAATTTTTTTCATTAAAAGTGTATCTAAATTTCTTTCAATATTGTACTTTGAGTAATACTGTCAAATTGATTGGCTCATCAAAATGATAGATCAGTAGTTTAAAATAAAGGCAGTGTATAAAAAGAAAAATAACCATGATAATAAAAATTATTAAAATGATAATCCCATAGGGCTAAAATCCAAAGAATCAACATAATAAGTAAAATATAAAATATATTTTCCCATGATTAAAGTCACCATCAGCCCTTTAGTTTCACATAGAATGTCAAATTAATGTTAAGTTAAGCTTTAATGGTTTTTATAGAGTAATCTGTAAATTTAGCTTAGTTTTATAGCTTTTCTAGAGGCCCAGTGCACAAAATTCATACACTGGTAGGGTCCCTATAGGTTGCTGGCTGCCACTAGGGCTCCTATCAGTGTACAAATTTCATGCACTGGGCCTCTAGCATAGGATAAAAGCTATAAGCATAGGAAATTAATGCCTAATTTAATGTTTGCCCAAATTTAAATAATATACTATATAAAGTGGTTACAAAGTATTTCCACCAATAGCAAGAATCAAAAAAAACAAGTTTAGTTCTTTAAGAGAAGAGTTTGGGATGCACAGCCCCTTCCTATCAGGCAGGCTTTCCTTCTCTGACAAGGGCTGAAATGGAAGGAGAACCAATTGGAGCTCATGGAGGCTGACTAACTAAGGCCATCCTCAGCATGGTTCTCAAGGTGTCCTTGTACAGGTCTGAGAAGCTGCCAAACTCTTCTCCTTGCATCCCTCTGCCCCCTGGGACTCCGTTTGCCTATATAATGCATTTTAGTATATCTCATGATAACACAGTTACTGTTCTGTGAGTTTGTTTGTTTTTACCGTAACCATCTTTTGAAAGTATCTTGAAAACACACTCCTATTGTCTCCTAATTTATTTATATCTGATATAATGAGGTTTCTTAAAAAAAAATAAGGTGAAATTAGAAATTGCTCTGAAATGTAAGAGGAACTCAGTTCAATGCAATTCCATATATACCGGATAAAAGATACTTACTAAGCAATAGAGAACTGGATTGGACAACTGTTCTCTACACCAAACCTAGAAGTAGTTTTACTGAGGAGACATTGAATTCACTATCCAGCCATTAGTATGATATTTCAAGTCAACAAAGGGGTAAGGGGGAAATGTGGTTTTTTTTAACTTGGTAGTAATATTGTCCAAGCAAATACAGTAGGTTATTTGTACTTTATTTAAATCTTAATCACAATAGTGATAAATAGTAAGATCCTGAGCACTTACTGTACTAGGCAATGTACTAAGTAAGTTGCTCTGTTATCCCATTTAATTTTCACAACTTTATGAGGAAAGTATAATTGTTATCTCCATTTTAAAATGGAGAAGCTACAGCAAGAAATGAATCAACATTCATAGCTTGCAAAACACGTCTAATAGAATTAGGTAGAAAGGAAAAAATGCCACTTTTTAGGCCAAAAATAACTGCAGTAAGTGTGGTAGTTATGCACAGGGAAAATTTTTTATAAGAGAGTATAGTCTAAATATTAACCCTTACAGCATAAAAAAATCAAGCCTCAATTTTCCTGGGTTACTAGTTCATCTACTGACATAACTTATTATTGGTGGGTATTTAATAGAGGGTCACTTTCTACATCCAATTCTGAAGTAGAGATTGAATATTACTTTTTTAGCTTAATTAATTAGGAAGTTTGCAAAAATCTAAATACTTTTACTTTCCTCGATACAATCAAGGAAGTTTTCTTGTTTCTTATGTGATAGCTCCTCTTTTGGTTTTATTGTGTTTGGTTTTGTACTCTGCACCAAGTCTGTACATGTGAGATTTTTAATTAGAGAATCATACAAAAAAACAATTTACAAAGACAGTAAAAGGTATGAACGACACTGTACTTTTGCATAGGACATAGGCCTCTTCTCTTATCTTTATGTCTAACATATAGTATCTTTTGGAAAGACAAAATTTCTTGCAAAGAACTCACATAAGCAACATAAAATGTACATAGGCAACCTAGAAATCAACATCTATAATTCAGAACATTTTAATGTTTTGATCAATTTTCCACTTTTTAAAGCAGATTATTTAAAGAAGAAGAAGCTTACTAACTTCTCCAGAATTTTGGCAAGGCCATGTTAAATCATCCCAGACAAGTGAAAACCCATGGTTATGGTTTCAAGACTTTCAGGGAAAAAAAAGTTCATATTAACCCTTAATATGTTGGTGTGATTTTAACAATTATCAAATTATATATATATATATATATATATATATATATATGTGTGTGTGTGTGTGTGTGTGTGTGTGTGTGTGTGTATCCTAAATTTTCCATGTTATTTTCTTGTCATTTTTTAGTAGACATGAACTAAAACTAAATTAATTAAATTATATACCTGGTCAAAATCTGTTTTGCCCATGTAATGTTTCATTAACCTAATATTTGAACAACTATTTAGATAGTGGATATGTAAATGCTATCAAAATAATGTTCAAAATTCAATAACTTGAGTCACCATTACCTATTGACTGAAATCTCAACAGAAAAACTCGACCAAGCAGTTCTCAAAAATGAGCAAGATCTGGAATCTTTACACTTAGGGAAGTTTCACCCATACCTGGGTGTCAGGCCTGATGGAGCCTATGTTTAAGAAAGCAAGTCCTGTCCCTACTCCAGAGCCCTACAGTAGACATTATCAGACAGCAATTTTATAATAATATTGGTCTTACGTTGTTAAAGAAATCACATGTAGATTATTCACCTGAATGAGCCTGGGAGCCCTAGGACCGCAGTGGAAACACTAGTATACTGATTCTGGGGTGAAAAGTTAATTCACTACTTCACTGCTCTCCTGCCAGGTAGCTTTCTTGGTTCTCCTAACATTCTATTGATTTCCATTGATTGGACTTGCTTAATTCTAAGGTGTACCTTGAAATGGACACTCCGTTGGCTTTCATTTTCATTGATTTCAACAGAATCTACTTAAAATGTGGCACGGCATTAAATAACTTAAAGACCGACTATGGGTACTCAGACTTGCACCTCTAAATCTAAAAGATCCCATTAAACACCCTTGAAAACTGACTTTCCTGAATCATGATTCATGTAGCAGAGTGACTGGTAAATATTAAACCTTTTAGATAAAACATCAATATTCTTTATTTTACATCAAAACTTGTGTGTCTGTAAAATGTCACCACCACATCTTCCCACTCTTCTTTCTTTGCATTTTGGTAGTGACAAAATAAAGCTGGGATCATTACATTTTGGCACACTGCACAGTGACTGCTACCAAAATTATGTAACTATTCTAAAGCTTGTTTCCTTTAAGCACCATGATCTAATTTGTCATGTCCCCTAAAGGAGCAAGGCATGTGGGAAACAGATGGAGAAAAGCACAGTTGAGTAGGAATGGGAAAGAGATTTCAAATGTAGAGAAATGGAATAAGAAAAAAACCTGGATAGAAATTAGAGTCAAACATCCTAATTGGAGCAAAGCTTTGAGTGAGATGAGGATAAAAATCAGAGGGGGGAAAAATGGAAAAGACGAAAAATCAGGATATGAAGAAGGAGTGGTAAAAACCCAACAGAAACAAGATACAGTGTAAATTTATAATGACCACTCAATTTCATAGTAATTAAAAAATGGATTTTTATCTTAATATGCAGAACGTTCAGTGTGTGGATTCTCTAACCTGGATGCTTCAGCCTTAATAGGATCATTGATGAGTCTCAGGGAAAGCAAGAGTCCTCTGAAATACTCTGTAAAACTTGAGGTAAAGTGTGTGTGTGTGTGTGTGTGTGTGTGTGTGTGTGTGTGCACGCACATGATCTCGGGTGCATGTGTGTGTTCCCCAAAGGAATCCATGACCCCAAATAAGTTAAGAACCACTAGTCTAGAAGCTACAGCCAGTGCATATCCATCTTCTTCTAACACAGGTGAAAAATACCACAGCGACTTCCCTGAGTGATTTCCTGTGCAGCTTTTCTTATGGGTCAAATGGTTTATTTGAATTACAGGTTCCCAGCTGAGAGAGGAGCACTCATGCTCATATTCACGAGGATGGAAACCTCCTCTCAACTCCCCACACTGAAGACAACATGCAAACAGATATATTCAGGAGCATTTTTATAAACGATGTACTCTACAGGGTTAAGGAAGGGCATCTTTCAGCCAAGGAAAAGCCAGCCACCTGACACTTCCAATACAAAGAAAGAATGTTAGCCCAGAAGAATGAATGCCATATTTAATGAACAGAATAAGAACTGAAAGCTTTGGACATGAGTTCTGTCTTGTATAATGCTGCACAAGAATTCAAATACTTCCATTACAGACATTGAAAATGAGCGTGAGCATACATACCATTCATACTAAGGTTGGGAATTTCTTGTGACTGACAGATAGTCCATCATCTCTCTCTATAAGTATTTATATTGGACTGGCCATAGCAGATACAATATTTGGTAACTTATGTTGTAGCTGCTATTGTTTCTATATCTTTCCTGGCCATAAATAAAACTTTGTACACTGAATGTGTCAACTAAACAGACATCTGTCAGAAACAATTAACACCCCCCCACCCCCCCACCCCCCCACCCCCACACACGTATATGTACACATACATTTACATACCTGGAGAGAGAAAACATATTCAAAGGTTTTGAAAACCAGATGTAGACACAGGAAATGGTAGATTTTTACCAAACCAACTTTGTTATAATTTTCAGTTTAATAGTGAACACTCAAGTAATCCCATTTTCTTTATGTGTTCTATTAAACGCACTGAAGCTCTCTTACAGATCTCATTTTGTATTATTTTACAACATACCTTAAAAAAAAAAACTCCTGTACAGTAGAAAATATGTGTGTCAAAGGTACAAATCCATCAGCTGTTTTGCATGCCAAACTAAACTAGCTTTCAACACCACTGGAGCCCTAACCAAAGAAGATGCATATATTTAATGCCTAGACCTTTCAAGATGTTTGAACAAGAGATTAGCCTTGTATTTCACACTCTCACCAATGTGAAATATTCATGTGGAGATAGGATAGGTGAAATGTCCCAGGAGTTATCATCAGGAAATACCTGATAACATCATAAAAACTTGGCTAATCCAAAATTAATTCCTACCAAGATTCACAAACCAAGAGGATTGAAGCTTCACCAATGTAGAAATACAGGTGAAATCCAGTAGGCTTCTGGCAAGCAAAATGAATCTAAATTGCACATGAAAATATTGTTATTTAGGCTGTAGAAAACATTGAATTCTGATTTTCCATATTTGACTTTTTACCTAATCAGAAACTCCACTAAGATAAATTTTAGATATAGGTTGATGAGAATATAAACAAAAAAATGTAGAGCTGAGTATAACAATCTATTTCCACCAGAGCAAAAATTTTGCCTGGGATCTGCTTTCATTTAATTCTAATAATAAAATGTTATTTTTATCTTTATACTTTTATTCATTATTTCTTTGTCATGTTATATCTATTACTAGATAGATAATCTAGTAATAGCTAAGATATACTACTTTTTTTAAAGGTTTGTGAATTTTTAAACATTGATCATTTCTCTACTTTATATAAGTAACTATTGGCTGAAATTTCATTTTGTAAGAAATATGTTTTGAAATTATATTTCTAATGGATTTGGATTTTTTTCTTCCATTTTTGGCATCCACAAGATTTGTTTCCTTATTCATTTTCATTTATAAAGTTTCAAACCTAGCCAGAGAAATCCTTAATATTAGTTTCCACAGACACCATTTTTATTTATTAGCAGGATCCAGAAACACCTTTTTGTATATACTTTTGGAAACTTCAAATAGTTCCTTTTTATTCCTCTACAGCTTCAATTGCTTCCTATTATTGAAGAAAACAATCTTTTTTACCCTAAGAATTCCAATAGAAATATTTCAGTGATTTCAATCAGCTCACTGAAACCAATATAGAACTATGAATGTCACCACTAGTTTCACAGTGGAACTATCAAGGAAACATGGCAGGATTCCTCCAAAGTTATTGGAGGGGGGGGGAATGCTTGATTTTTCTCTGCCTTCATCATCCTCAATCCTTGGAGAGCTCTATAGCCAAGTGACTTTTTTTATAGCATGCAGTGGCATTCATGCTAAAGAGCACACCATCTTCAAATAGGAAATCCTTTCATGTACCAACTAGCATGTGGGAGATGAGCCCAACTGGAAGATAAAAATAACAGCCAAAAAAAAGTGCTAAACTACTCTTCATGAACAAACAGAAACTAGGGGGTAGGGAGAAAGAGAGAAGAAATGAGAGGGATGTGGAATAGAAAAAGAGAAAAGTGCTGCTATCAGAATTTTCTGGTTTTAGGAGATCAGAAAATTTCCCTGAATATGTTCATGTAATATCCATTATCAAGTTACTTGAAGCACTGTAAAATAAACTTTCTTTGCTTCTAAACCTTCAACGAAGTTCCTCAAACATGTCTTATATGAGAGATTTAAGGGTGGAGGGAATGGAAGCAAGGGTTTTCTCCCATAGGTAGGTTGCTATGGCATTTAGAGATTTCCCTAGGACAGCCCAAAAACAAACAACACACACACACACACACACACACACACACACACACACACACACACAAAGAGAGAGAGAGAGAGAGAGAGAAATTAACTGCATTTTTGGTGAGAGCTTTGGGTCTCCAGCAGGACAAGTTACCAACCATCAATTTAAATCTCAAAAGACAAAGTAATGTCAGCTGACATCTGGGTAATCCGTGGAGTCCTTGTGTGGCTACACTTTTCCTCTCACAGGCTTCTGTGAATCAACAACTTCTTCACTAAAGCAAAGCAACTCCACTTGACCTTATTTCAGGAGGTCAATTTTGAAGTATGTACTTGTCTCCTGCCACAAATATAAATTTCTTATTTTTTTCCAGACTTTCACAGCTTGTATATTTGTATTTGACAATGTGGACAAGAGGGGATGGGAGTGGGGGGAGCCGGATTCATATTCCCTCTGGTTCCGCAAGAGACTCATGAGGATGTTGTTGAACTGAGAAAACCCAGTTGCCACAACGTTGGCTTTTAACCTGCTGAAGGCAGCTCATCAGGTTGATCCCAAGCCATCCTTGTTTTTCTGGCAACCCTCAAGTTACAAAACGGAGGCAGTGATGGAAGGACGGTTTTTCGCCCCAGGTACATACCCACCCCTGCATGAGTGCTACAAAACCCACTATTTCATTTTAATCCATCTGAAAGCGGAATTAGACCCTGGCATATAGCTGAATATGAGAAATACATATATTGTGCTTTCTGTCCCATGGATCCCCTAGTACTTCTCGTTTATAATAATATGGAGATAAAGATTCATTGTGTGTGTAAAATTGGTTTTCCAACAAATTCTGCAGCTCTTAAGATAAAAATAAGATTCCCAGGGTAAAAAAAAAAAATGAATGTGCAAAAGAAAACAACCAAAGCAGAGAGGGAGCAATAAAGAAAAGAAAACAAACAGTAAAGGACCATTGAAAAACAACATGCATAATCTAGCGAGATATTTCCCCCCACGAACCGAGATGTGATGTGTTTGAACTGTGCTGTGACTCCCCTCTGGAACAAACCACAGAGGGAAGACATTTGTCCGCATGGGCTTCTCTCCAGGAAGCTTTCTTGGAAGCTCAGAACGTCAGATGGTCTGAAGTAGGAAATGGGAAGGTCTGTGTGAGAAACAATCTTGAGAATGACCCGAGGGGCCGGCCGCAATGGCACATGTCCTGCTTGGCAAACAAGGTCTGCAAAACATGCCAGACTGCTTTGTGGCTGCTAGAAGATTCTGGTCTAAAAATGGAACAATTAGGGCTTCAGAGGTAGGTTTGGATACATACCAAGCTTGAACAGAGTAAGACAAACTGTCTTATATACTCAGCTTACGGAAAGCTAGCAGGGAAAAAATAGTGTGCAAATAGGCAGAGAAAAGTGGACCAGTGGATGGCAAAAAGACAAGCCCTGGGTCCATAATAATCATATTTGGAGCTCTGCCTATGCTTATTTACGTATTTATCCATCTACCAATCAATCAACCAACTTGAAAAGAATCCTAAGGGACTGCCAAAACTTGAATAAGACTTCTCCCCTTTTACCTTGCCATAGCAGAGGTGAATCATAATCTTTACTTCTTTTAGACCCATCCTAATTTATTTTAGGCCGTACAATGTTATTTATGCCCAATTTTACAGTAATAAATATGTTAACATTCACATATGACTTCAATGTGAATCCCAGCAATTACTGAATGACTATGTGTTGTTTTAAAAAGCAATAGGTAGACTCTACTGGCCTTTTCCCTTACTGAAATGCATTTAGAAGAAAATAAATGCCATTGGAAAACCTCTAGGATAGTGAAGACTGAATCTTCCTGTCCACACAGACAATGTTTTTACCAAGTGAATGGTGCACTTAAGTGGGGGTCCATGAACTCTGGGAGGGATAATCGCCCCCAACACTGTTCTCAATACTTGTGTGCATGTGCATCTTTCTGAATCCCCCAAAGAGATCAGAGCTCCCAGCAGATGTTTAGAACCATATCTGCCAGTCACAACGCACCACATATTGTGTGATTCCATTGATAGGAAATATCCAGAATAGGCAAATCCATGGAGACAGAAAGTAGAATGGTGGTTACCTGCAGATGGGATTAGAGGAAGGGAGCTAGGAGTTTGGAGCTAATAGATATGAGATTTTTTTTTTGGGTGATGAAATGTTCTAAAAGATTGTTTGTGTGAACAGATTATGGTTATGATTGAGCAACTCTGTGAATATGCCAGAATTATATAAATATGGCATTGAATTATGCACTTTAAATAAGTGAATGGCACAGTATATATATATAAATACTGTGCCATTATATAATTTTATGTCATATATATATATATATATATATATATATATATATATATATTATACATACATATATAAAAGCCTAAACAACCAGCTGACCATTCAACTGGCCAACCAGTAGCTATGACATGCATTTACCACCAGGGGGCAGATGCTCAACGCAGGAGCTGCCAAGCTGTGGTGACTTGGCAGCTGCAGTTCTCGGGTGACTCACCTAGAACCAGAGAGGAGGAGCCCAATCCCAGGGTGCATCACCCAAGAGCCCCCTCTCACAATCTGGGACCCTCAGGGAATGTCGGAGAGCCAGTTTTGGCCTGATCCCGAAAGGCCAGGCTGAGGGACCACACTGGTGTACAAATTTGTGCACTGGGCCTCTAATAACTCAATAAAGCTGCTTTTAAAAAAGACATTTATAAAACTCTGACCCACAAATGTAAAATTTATCCCTTCCAGAAAAATAGCAATTCCTGGAGGGGGGTCATCAGACTGAAACAATGAAGAAACTGCCAAGGAGGATACATATTAAGGGCTCCCATATTTATGAGTAGAAACCTCAGTAGGAAGACTTGTTTGGATCTTTGATGACTTTGGTTTACATTTATTTTTCTCTGTAGCAACTGGAGCAAACACTACACTAATTGAATTCTCCGTGGGCCAAGGGCCAACAAGTTAGTGGCAACATCTGCAAGTGAACATGATGACAAAGGAAACTCTAGTTTCAAAGCGAGCCCTAGTGGGTCAGTGAGTGACTAACTGGACAACTGGCACTTGCTCCTCCGATTCTTTTGCTTCTGGTTAGCAAATCTCTCATCAGTTAAAGTCAAAGAGTTTTCAATGGCCTCATATGAAAAGGGGGTTGTAATGTTTTGCATAAAGATGTGAAAAACGGAAATACTTAAAAACATTTCCTGGTATACAATACTACCCACCTCCTCCCCAGGCAGAAATAACATATGGTAGTACAAAAATGTCATTTTTATTAAGGCTGGGTAAGATATTTGTTACTAGTTGTGCAATATGTTTTCCTATGCAGACAGATTTCATTTGGAGTTTGTCCTATCAAATAAATTTAGATACAGGTAAATTAATAGTGATTTTTAAAAATAAATAATTACAAACATTTCGTTTTAACTGAGCATTACCCATGAAAACATTAAAATCAAGGGATATAATTCTCCAGATTATATGTATTCCTTATAAGGAGAGGAATTTTAGCACAAACACAATGAAACTCCCAATTCAAGATTCACATATCTAGCCCAATGTAAATATACTGGGGAGAGAGAGGAAAGCATGGCTTTTTAGAACTAGGAAGCTGAAATAAATTTGAATGAATTTTGTCATCCTCTTTAAGAAAAAGAGGCATGACAATAGGCAGTTTTCTCATAGGAATTTTCATTTTTTAATTATTTGCAGCATAGCCCAACTAGTTTGATTAACATTCATCCATCCATCTGAACACAAAAGCTCTCGACTTTCAACATTTAAGTTCTACAGAGTTTTAATGTATTATCAATTAAACATGTTTTTCCTTCCACTGTGGTTTTTAGATTTAGAGACAAATTTGATTTATTTTTATTGGGGTAGGAGAAGATGGGAAGGAAAAATGGGAAGAGAATTTGAATTATTATTTTATCAAACCAAAGTTAAATGTCATCAGGTTACAACTCTATAGAACTGACACTCTCTGTGCCTATGCAGACAACAGGCACCCAAGATCAACATTATATAGATTAAAATGCACGTTCTATATATCAGCCACACACAAAAAAGGGTAGAATATGGACACATACACTATATATACTCAGATAGCTTGCTGGTTGAGTAAGGATACACACTAAGTAATTTATCCTGAATTATTTCCACTTAAATGCAAAAAAAAGAAAAAAAGAAAAAGAGAAGGAATAAAAGCAGCCAGATTTACTGTCCCAGCAAGGGTAAGACAGCAATAATTTACAATTTCCTTCTATCTCATTCTCTCATCCTCCCTCCCTCTGCCTCTCGCTGTGCCTGCCTCTCCATTCACCATCCATTCTCCATTTCCTGGTAACTTCTCATCATGTTACTATGTACTTACTATAAAATGGTGGTATGTGGAAGAATTTTTTAAAAGATAGAAAAAAAGAAAAAGAGAGACAATGTGATTGGGAGAAAGACAGGAGAAAAAGAAAGATTGAGAGAGACAGAGAGAATGTCAACGCCTAAGTCGGGTATTTGCTATTTAAATTCAATCCTGCAGCCCTGGACGAGCTGAGCGATAGATGGGATGCGTTATGAATTTCTGATCAGACAAGTGATTGGTTATAAGAGAAGACATAATCCCATTGAGAAGTCTTTTCTTCCAAGCTGGGACAAGTAATAGCCTACCCTGGAGAGAGAGCGCCTTGCTCTGCCCTTTGTGTGTACTTGTGCGTGCGTGGTGTGTGTGTGGGGGGGGAGGGTGTATGTGGTGTGTGGTGTGTGGTGTGTGTTTGTGTGTGGTGTGTGTGTGGTGTGTGTGGTATGTGTATGTGTGTGTGTGGTGTGTATGTGTGTGTGGTGTGTGTGTGTGTGTGGTGTGTGGTGTGTGTGTGTGTGGTGTGTGTGTGGTGTGGTGTGTGTGTGTGATATGTGTGAGTATTTGTGTGCACATGCATGCTCACATACATAAATTTTTCCTTTTTTTAAAATAAGTCAAAGTAAGCATTTTATGATGATAAATGTACAGTAATAATTGATGGTTGCCTGCTATCAGGGATATGCCTTGGCAAATTAGGCACACTTGCCATAAACTATTCTTTTCCTGTTTTAAACCTAATTAAAATTCTCTCTTTTGCCCATCTCATTGTGGTACCCATATTGATGACCTGAAAAGAAACTGAAAAGATTGAAAACAAATAACAACACCGATGTTTGGGGTATATTCTCTGATTTGCTGCCCTTTCAGTATTTTGTATTTATCTAAAAAAAAAAAAAAAAAAAAAAGAAATACCATGCATATACAATCAATAATATAATTCATGTAAATATTCAAAGGACAAAACCAAGTTGTAAAGGTTTTCTTTTTAATTCCATGTATGTTAAACAATACTTTATATTTCTTTGTGTAGCAATTATAGCCAGTTAATTACTCTAGCTCTAGTTAAGCATTACACTAACCAAGAGGTTTGCAGGTTAATTGAAGCTGTGTTTTAGAGACAGGGTATTAAGTATCCAAGTCAAGTCTTTGCAACAGCTTATGGCTACTGTACAGTAAGAAGTCAGGACCCGCAGATCTGATACAAGGCTGCTGGAGTCAAGTGTATTATCCTCCCAGCACTGGATCTACCCCCATAAGAAAAGACCTCTAGGTCCAATTTACAAGCAGAGGGAAAAGTCACTCAGAATTATATGAATGTAATGGAGAGCATAACAAACAAGAGGAGTGTTTATAAATAAAGGCAGGGAGAGCTTAAAATGTAAGAATAAAAGGTAGGGAAGGCAATAGGATCTCAATCCCTATCCAGTTTTGAGTGATATCACATGAGGTAAACAGCATCCGTCTTCCTTCTTTTGCCAAAGGGCATCGCAGCACCTAATGGAAATGCATTGCTAAAGAGGAGAAGGAAGAGGAAGGGTACAGATGTATGCTTTACATAATTTTCATCTCATGGTGTAGCTCCACTGCGGGGAAAATCAGCATTCCCTCTAACCTAGAGTCCTCTGAGCCAATATTTGGCTGTGTGTGTGTGTGTGTGTGTGTGTGTGTGTGTGTGTGTAAAACAACATTTTTTTCATGATTTAGGGAGATTTTTCTTCCAATTGTTTACGTACCAATTATTAATTATGATCTGAAAGATAAAAATTGTGAATATCTATCAGTATCATCCTGCCTTTCGAAATCCAGTATTTTCATCTCTGTCACATGCACATGTCAGGGTGACTTCAGTTCTCTTTACCCTCTAAGCCGTAATAGACCCATTAAGCAAGTGTGGATTGCGGGGGGAGAGGGGGCATAATCTGAGAGTACAAATTATTTACCTGATTTAGATTCATTACAGTCAGGCATGCTGCCTGCGTTTCACCATCTTTTTAAGATGGGGAACCTGCCCTCAAAGAATATTATGTAAATCTTTCTGTCACAGATTATTGCCTCTATACATGACTTCCACACCATGCATCTGCTTCCTGTGCAAGTTTATTACATACACACACACAATTTCCCATTTTTAACCTCCAGTACTTCCATTCTCCTTCTTCCCCCAACACTCATTACGGGGAAAATTACCTTAAACAGGACACTACTGGTTTGCTTCCATTCAATTTACATAATTGCTATTTTGTTGCGCTTTTCTCATGTAGAAATTTTGCTCCCCAAATGAAAGCATCAATGTTTAAATGGCAAAATGGAGTTCTACTCGGGGTTATAAATGTAGGGGTGCTCCTGGCAATGGGTTCTGCAACATTCTGAACCCCCTCAGTCCATAAGTCATTTGCAAGGCTTATAGCCAGTGTTTTCTATGACAGGGACAACCCAAAGTAAAATATGCATCAGCCAATGACACTAAGCTTCCTAGAGCCATGAAAATAGCTGTTTTAGAACTGATATCTCACTAATTTTTAGTACAAAAACAGTGCCAAATCTATAATGTAGTGACTTAACTTTGGCCAATAATGATAATTAACATCAACATTTGTATCGTATCCTATATAATAAAAGTCTAATATGCTAAGTGTCTGGTCATCAGTTCAGCTGTTCAACCAATCAAAGCATAATATGCTAATGATATGCCAAGGTTGCACAGCCACTCGCTATGACATGCACTAACCACCAGGGAGCAGTCGATTGGTCAACCAGTTGCTATGACGTGCACTGACCACCAGGAGGTAGTTTGCTGCTGGGGTCCTGCTAATCAGAACTGAGTGAGAAGGGACAAACATGCCCTGGAGCCCTCCTGTGGTCCCTCCCCGGCTGACCAACCTTCCAGCCCTGATCATGCACCAGTGGGGTCCCTCTGGCCTGGCCTGAGCCCTCTTGCAATCTGGGACCCCCCAGGGGGTGTTGGAGAGCCAGTTTTGGACCAATCCCACAGGTCAGGCCAAGGGACCCCACTAGTGCACGAATTCATGCACCAGGCCTCTAATATATATGTGTGTGTGTGTGTGTGTGTGTGTGTGTGTGTGTGTGTGTGGAAAAAAACTACTTTTTTTAAACAAGCAACTTTTTTAAAAAAAGGAACCTTTGGTAACTTCCAGAATCACATTTCCTTTTCTGCAATTTCTACATTAGATAATACAAAAAAAATAAAAATGTATTTTTAACCATGGATAGTGCAAATACATGTGTATAGCTGAAAGAGAAATCATAAAGCCAAAACCCACATAACCTCAAGCCAAGTTAAAAAGCAGACCTTAGAAACCAACCCTTTTCTATTTATCCCATTCTTGGGCTCTACCATGATTCCTTCCTTCTCACAACCCTGTAAAAGGTTCCCACTCTCCTCATCTTAAGGTAGTCATTCCCTGTGTTTTTATCATGCAATTTTTCTAGCTGTATGTTACCTCAACAAAACTTTAGTATCACCTGTTTTATACTAGTAGAATCATTATTCTTCAGAAATTTTCTCATTTGCTTAACATTATATGATTCACTGGTTTTGTCATGTGCAGCCATGGTCCATTTGTTCTCATTGGTGTGTAGCATCCCATTTTATGAATATACTAGAGGCCCGGTGCATGAAAATTCATGCACTGGAGGGGGGAGGGATCCCTCAGCGTGGCCTACCACCTCTCATGTCCGGAAGTCCTAGGCAACCCGGTGATCAGGGGAAGACAAAGCCCCCATCACACTTCTGCTGCTGCCACTGCCAGCAGCGCAAGCCTCAGCTGGCCTGGATACCTGAGCCTCGGGTGGCCCTGAGCAGCTGGGCAGCTGCCATCTGAGGCTTGCTTATGACTCGGGCTGACCCCTGGTGGCTGGGGATCTTAGGGGACTGGGGAACTCTGGAGGCAGGTCCTTGGGGCAACTGGACTCACCTGGGTGCAGGCCTGCCACCCCGGAGGTGCTGAGGGGATTGGAAACCTCCATCTTATGGCTGTGGGTGCTGCCATCTTTGGGGGCATTGCAGTCAATTAGCATATTCCCTACTTATTGGCTGTGGGTGTCGCCATACGTGTGAGGGCATGATGATCAATCAGCATATTCCCTCTTTATTAGATAGAATCAGTCTTTATTGATCCAATACTAGTGACAGACATTTTTATTATTTCTAGTTTGGGCTCTAATAAACAATACTACTGTGGACATTCTTGTTCATGTCCCCTGGTATTCATTAGCACTTTCTCTTGAATATATATAGCCAAGAGTGAGGGTACATTGTCTTAGTATATGAGTGAGCTAAGTAAATCAAATTATTTTCCATTGTAGTTATCTCAATTAAGATTCCTGCCAGCAAAGTCCCCAATAATCTTTGTCTTTACCAACTTTAAAAATTGTATCTAAGGTGCTGGGTATATAATGATATTTTTTCTGGTTTTAATTTGTAGTGACCTGTATACCAGTGGGGTGAAGTTTTGTTTTGTTTTTTAATTGGTTTTACTCTTTTATGAAGGGTACAGATTCAAATCTATATTTTCACTAGATTGGTCTTTTTCTTATTCATTTGCCAGAATTCTTTATATATTCCGGATACTACTCTTTTGTCAGTTACATGTGTTGCAAATATCTTTCCTATGGTATGGTTTTTCATCTCATTTTCTTTATGATACTTTATGATAAATATAAATTGTTAATTTTAATACAGTTCTGTATTATTTATTATATTTATCTTCATGGTTGGTGCTTTTGTTCCTTTTTAAAGGAATTTTCTCTAGTCTGAGGTCATAAAGATATTCTCTTAAATTATCTTCTAAAAGCTTTATTGCTTTGCCTATTAAATCTTCAGGTCCTTATTTCACCTGGAATTGATTATTTTGTATACTGTGCAGTGGGGTTCCAATTTCATTTCTTTTTTCATATAAATAATGAATTGTCTCACCACAATTTATTGAAAAGCCTTTTCTATCCCCACTGATTTATAAAACTACTTCTGTTATCTATCTAAGTATACATAGGGATTGTTCTAATTCTTGGTTTTCTATTCTGTTCTATTGGCCTGTATTTTTATACTTGTACCATTACCACACTGTCTCAATGTGGCCTAATAACATATCTTGACATCGGATAAGGAATTCCAAACTCTGTTTCTCTTTAAAAGACTCTTGGCAATTATTCATCCCTTGCATTTCTAGATACATTTCTTTTTTGTAAGATGGGGTTTTGATTGAGTCGGCATTGTAGTTTTGGATCAATTATGAGGAATTGCTCTTTCATAAACATGTCACATTTCTCCATTTATTTAAGTCCTTAGTAATGTTGTTCAATAAAGTTTTAATTTTAAGGTTAGAGACATTATAAATTATTAGTTATATTTATTCCAATGTTCTTCAGACTTTTTATATACTCTTAAAATTTTTATATTGTTTAAATGTATTTTCTATTTGTTACTCATAGATAGAAATGTGGTCCATTTCTCCACTTTGATTTTGTGTCCAGCAACTTATTAAATTATTGTTATTTTTCATAAATTTTCAATGGATTCTTTTGAATTTTCTACATTCATAGTCATATCATCTATGAAGGATTAGAGTTTTATTTCCTCCTTTATAATCCTATATCTTTATTTTCTTTTCCTTCCTTATTGCACTGGCTAAAATGTCCAATGCCATGTGGAGTGGAAGTAATAAGAGGTGCATTTATCGTTTTCCAGATATCAAAAGGAAAGTATTTTATTGTTTACCATTAAGAACAATGTTTTTTTCAGGTTGTTTAGATGTTATTTATCAAATAAGGAGTGCTTTTACTCCAGCAGTTTGCCCAAATTTCTCACACAGGAAATAATGAATTTTTCCAAATGTTTTTTTTCTGTACCTAGTAAGATGATCTTATCATTTTCTCCTCTAAGTAATTATGTATGAATTATTACATAATATATAATAATTAACTGATTTTCTAGTATTAAACCAACACTGAATTTCAGAAACAAGCCCAGGACATAAAATATTAGCCTTCATACAAGTTGCTGGATTTGCTTTGCTAATATTTTTTCCTTAACTTTGCATCACTGTTTTTTCAAACAAGCCATAATTTTCCTTTCCTCATATTTCCTTGTCAAGTCTTGCTATCAAGTATATACTAGCAGAACACAGATACTACCCAGGTTAATGTAACAGAAAATTTACTATAAAGAATTATTAACTGGGAATAAAGAATTCTTAATCTGCTAATTGAAAGGACCCTAAAGTATCAAATAAGTACCAAGCACCCCTAAAACTTGGAGAATAAAATGAAGTGGTTAGAATTATTAAACTAAGGGGTTTGAAGAAAGGGCCAAACTCGGGTTTCTGAGGAGGGGATGCCAGGTGCTGGGGCTAGTTTATCTGAGTGAGGTGTGAAAACTGCAAATGGGATCTAATTGCTCTGTAGAATGGAACTCTATGGACAGAGTGACAAAATGATGTTGGAATGATACTCATAGGGGAAAACTAACAGGAAGTCAAAAAGTGACAGACCAAATGAGAATGTCATTTCTTCCTCTTTAGCCTTTCAGCATTCTTCTAGTAGTCACTATTGTCAGAACTTAACAGGGAACCCACAGGCAAGGCAAAAATAGAATTTGCAGGGCCCCCGCCTCCAGAATCTCAAAGCAGCATACAGAAGGTTGGGTTTGGGACTGAAAGACAATGATGGTTCAATAAATGGCATGATATTAAAATGGCACATGACCGTAGGTGATGTTTGCCAGAGATCAGAATTTCCTTACCAATGTTGGAGGCCATCTCCGTCACCTAGAAACTTAAAGCCATGCTGAGCATATGTGTTATATGAACTCAAGGCTAAGATTCTCACCATGACTCCAGGTGGTAGGTTTGCAAATTGGTCACAAAACACTCCCACCCCTTACCCATGCTCCTTTATAAATGGCTTTGCAGGTTTTCCAATCCAGGATAAAGTCTATTTCTTCTTCCCTAAATCTGGGCTCAAATATCATCCAAGTCAGAGGGCGGTTTAGTCAATGGGACATTAACAAGCACGATGTGTCCAGAGACTCACAGAGTAAATTTCTTCGCTTGCTGCTGAGCACCAATACTAACACATGTGAAAGCACAGATTCACCTCCTGGAAAAATCAGAGACCACAAGGGAAGAGGCCTCATTAGACTCAGTATTTCTAGCCATTTCACCTGAGGCCACAGACATGTAAAGCCATCCTGGACTATCTGGGCCCAGTCTAGCCAGTATAAACCACACAATTAATCTAGTTAATACATAATTTTGTAAAAAAAACAAAACAAAAAAAACACTAACAACAATAAATGTTTGTTATTTTAAGTGACTAAGTTGTGAGGTGGTTGGCTACATACCAAAAGCAAACTACATGATACATTAGCATGTAAAACCAAGTGCTGTCAAAATTTTCCACTTAGAGGGTACTAAGGAATCACATCAACAACAATCAAATCAAGTTCTTATTCTTACTCCATAGGTTGACAAAGTATCTTATGCTTTCCTTTGAAAATATATCACTCCCAAGAACATCTAGGAATATTCAAAGGAAGAGTTTCATGTGTTCTTGCAAGCTATATTTTCTATAGACACTATATAGCATCTGGAGTGTTTTTGCTCTGGCTTGCATGCTTGTAAAGCAACTTGGTGAGTCTGACCGCTCTCAGAGCTGTTGCAGACTATTATGAGAAAGCTAACATCTGGGTGAAGGAGATTTTCACAAGGTGCTCCCAGAGTACTAGTCTCTTAGGATTCAAAGCACAGCAATGGGTTCCAGAAAAAGAAGAGAGACTTTCCCTCTCCCAAACTCAGCTCCACTTTTTCTCCTAAGTATAGATTCCTGAAGACACGGAATCTCAATCTCTCATGAAAACATCATTTTTAACTTCTGTTAGCAACTCTAAAACAAGAGGACATACATCTTCAAATGGAAAAAAAACACACAGAAGTTTTCTAAGATAGTGCTATCTCAATCCACTTACAAAAGAAATATCTCTGTAATAGAAATACTGTCTCTAAGATACACTCTACCTATACTATAAAATCAACATTACATTTTCCACTAGGACTTTCTAAACACCCAGCCAATGAAGACTTTTAATGGACCATGGGTATATTTTTTTAAATAAACAAATAAGAACAAATGTAAAATTCTGTAAGGAACACTTTCTTAAATTTAAAACACTATCCATTTTTCTGATCTCATGTCTAGTATTTATTTTACTAAGCTGTTCTTTGTTTAATGAAATGATTATGATAACTATTACTATTATTGTCCATTTTTAACTTGCTCCCGTGGTAAAACTAAAGAATTGGGTCCTCAGTTTTGTTTCCAGGAACATAAAATCAAAAGTCTAGGAAATGTCAATGTAGAGTGATTTAATTTGTTGGAATCTCCGGACAAATATGTCTCTGTTTTTATTTAGCTAATTCAGGCATAGTTCCTAGGAGGAAAACAAAAAAGAACAGCATCCAAATATCCTTCTCTTGAAAATTACAAAACTATGTTCCAATTTGAAGTATCTTTTTTTTCTAGTCTCCACTATTCCCACAAAGATTTCAGTGACCTAACGACTAAGTTTCAGCTATAGTTCAGGTTGAAGATACCACATGCTTTTTCTCACTTCCAGAAGGTTCTACATAAAGTTTCTAGGAATAGTGGCTCAACTCTGAGATAAAGAGACAAAAAAATATTGTATTTTCTCTGAAGAAGAATTCCTGTAACAGAGAACAGCTCTGCTTCACTCAATACTGATGCATCAATAGTCAAAGTCATGGTTCGATTCCTGGATAGGGCACATGCCAGGGTTGTGGACTCAATCTCCAGCTGCAGGGTGTGCAGAAGGCAGCCAATCAATGATTCTCTCTCACCATTGATGTTTCTATCTCTTTCTCCCTCTTCCTTCCTCTCTGAAATCAATAAAGATACATTTAAAAAGAAAAAAAGAGAGTGTAAAAAAGGTGGTAACCCAAAGACTAGTCACTAACTAAAGAAAGCAACTATTACTGCTAAGGCTGGTAAATGGAGGTGACCAGAGCCTGGGAGTAGAGAAGACTGAATTGCAGCACCTGGATTAAGAAGCAGTACCTCATGTCTGAAGCTGGAGTTGTTGAAGGGGTGCTGAATGTTAGTGATGAGACCAGAAAAGGCCCCAAATGGCCTATGCTTGAACTGCCAAAACATGGTTTGTTTTATAGTTGCCCGCTGTTGCTGGGGAAATGTCAAAGGAAGCTGGAAGTGAAAAGTAAGTAGCTTCTTCCAATATTCTGTCGTCATCGAATCCCTTCCATGGCCACTAATTAGTAGGACCTAATAGAAGCCAGTTGACAAAGGAATTTGGAAGAAGTCACTTGCAAAGCCCTGGTATTTATCATATGTAACAACAGAACACAGAAGGGTAAGAACAAGAGCAGAGAGTTAACCAGCAAATGCCTAACACAATTGCAATGTGATTGCTGTGGGTGTTTTGATTTGTTGTGTGTGGGTTTTTTTTTCCTTTTTATTGAATTCATTGGGGTAACACCAGTTAACAAAATTATACAGGTTTCAGATGCACAATTCTACAAGACATCATCTATACACTGTATTGTGTGCTGCACCTCTAGTCAAGTCTCCATCTGTCACCATTTATCCTATGTTTACCCTTTTCCACCTCTCCCACCCTCTTCTGGTCAATTACCATACTGTTGTCCATGTCCATGAGTTTTTCTCTTTTTCTTTCTTTTTTTGCTCAACCCCTCCATCTTCCCCACATTTAATTTTGTAAGAAACTGCCAAATTGTCTTCCAAAGTGGCTGCACCATCTTGCATTCCCACTAGATATAAATGAGAGTTGGTGTTGATCCATATACTCGCCAGCATTCCATGTTACTAATGTTTTGTATTTTGGTCATTCTAATAGGTGTGTAGTGGCATCTCATTATTGTTTTAATTTGCAGTCCCCTAATGACTTTTTCTAGTGATGATGAGCATCTTTTAATATGCTTATTTGCCATGTTTACATCATTTTTTTGGTGAGAGATCTGTTCAGATCATTTTACCCATTATTTAATCCAGTTATTTACTGATTGTAAATTTTGAGTTCTTTGTATATTTCACATATCAGATATTTATCAGTATGTGTTTTGCAAATATTTTCTCCTACTCCATGGCTTCTCTTTTCAATGGTATTACATTTTAAACTACAGTTTCCACGTGTTCATTACTAAACTATAAAAATATAATTGACTTTGTATGTTGATCTTGAATCTAGAGATCTTGCTGAACTTATTTACTGGTACTAAGAGGGTATTTTTTTAATTGATTCTTGAAATATTCTACATTGACACTCTTGTGTTCTGTAAATAGAAAGAGTATTATTTCTTCTTTTCTGATTAAAAGGCCTTTTGTGTTTGTTTTACTAACCTGATTATAACACATAGTACTATTGTTAAGTATCAATATTATGGTGATAGCTAGAGTTTCTGGTACATATTCATTTTTTATTGATTTTTTTACAGAGAGGAAGGGAGAGGGATAGAGAGTTAGAAACATTGATGGTCCTGCACATCCCCAGTAGGGGATGTGCCCATAACCAAGGTACATGCCCTTGATCGGAATTGAACCTGGGAACCTATGGTCTTCAGGCCAACGCTCTATCCACTGAGCCAAACTGGTTAGGGCATCTGGTACATATTCTTTATCAAACTAAAGAAGTTCTCTATTCTCAGGTTTATGAAACTTTTTCCCACCATGAATGCATGCCGTATTTGTTCAAATGCTTTTTCTACATTGATTGATCTATGCATTCTTTAACCTGTCAATATGGTAGGTTGATTTTCAAATATTAAATCAATCATGCATCCTTGAGAAAAACTCCACTTTGCTGTGGTGTATAATTTTTATATATTTCTGAATTATAGTATCTAATATTTTGCAAGGAATTTTTATGTCTATATTTATGAGGGACATCTTGTGGTTTTCTTTTATACTGTCTTTTTGTATGTTTGATATCAGAGCAATATTGGCTTCACAGGATGAGATGGAAAATATTCCCCCCTCTGCTATTTTCTCTAAAAGACAGTATAGAATTATTCTTTAAACATTGGTAGAATTATCCAGTGAAACCATCAGGGCCTGAAGATTTCTTTTTCGTAGGGTTTAGGTCACAAATTCAATTTCCTTGAGAGTTAAAGAACTACTAAAATTATCTATTTCATAGTATGTGAGTGTTAGTAGTTTGTTGTCAAATGTGTGTGTAGAGTTATTCATACTATTTTCTTATTATCCATTTGATGTGTGTGGGGTCTAGTGATACCTCTGTTTTATTCCTGATATTAGTAATTTGTGTCTTCTCTCATTGTTCTGTTGTCAGTCTTGCTAAGGTTTGTCAATTTTATTGATCACTTCAAAGGACCAGCTTTTTGTTTTATTGATTTTCTCTACTGTTTTACTGCTTTTTATTGCATTGATTTCTGCTTGTGTATTTACTATTTCCTTCCTTCTGCTTGCTTTGGATTTATTTTGATTTTCCGTATCACTGAGGTGAGAGCTTAGATTATTGATTTTGGTATTTCTTCCTCTTTCCTAATATAAGCTTTCAGTGCTATACCTTTTCCTCACAGCATTGCCTTAGCTATGTCCCAAATGTTTTCACATTTTGATTAAGTTCCATGTATTTTTTAAATTTTTCTTTTATATTTCCTCTTTGATGTATGGATTATGTAGAAATGTGTTTAAAGATTTTCTCTATTATTGGCTTCTATTTTTATTCCATTGTAGTTCTAGGTAGGAGTGCGTATTGAAGAATAACTGGACATTCTTCTGATTATAAGACTCTGGATCTTATTTTAAGTCTTCTGTTTTAGTGGGGCTCCTCTGACACTACTCCAGCAAGGAAGGGGAGACATCAGGGAAGGTAGGAATAGAAGTCCAAGTTCCCCATTCACCCTCCATGGACACCAAGAGTGTTTATGTTATTGCTGCCTATGAGTGGGAGTGAAGACTTTCCACTAGGTTCCTCAGACACCACCACAGAACACAGCAGGAAGGGGTTTCCTAACACCACTGTATAAATGCAGGCTCCTCACTGCCTGCATTTACTGATGGAAATTAGAGGTGGGAGTAGGGGTCTGGCAGTGGTGGAAGTGGAAGCTCTCCACTTGGCCTTTGTTGCTGGGAAATGGCGTGAGGCCAGAGATTTTTCTGTGATGTGTCACTAGAGTAGAACAGCTACTGTTAAGGGCTAAATTGTGTCATCCCAAAATTCATACGTTAAAGTTCTAACCCTCAGAATGTCATCTTATTTGGAGATAAGATCTTTACATCAGTGATCTAGATAAAATGAGGTCATTAAGGTGGGCCGAAACCAATAGGACTGGTGTCCTTATGAAAAGAAGAAATCTGAACGCAGAAGCATGCACAGAAAGAAGGCAATGTGAAGACAGAGGGAGAAGATGGCTACCTATAGGCGAAGGAAAGAGGTAGGAACAGATCCTCCCCTCACTGCCCACAGATGAAACCCGCCAACACCTTAATTTTAGACTTCCAGCCTTCAGAACTGTGAGAGAACACCCGTCTATTGTTTAAGCTACCCAGACTGTGGTTCTTTCTTGCAGCGATCCTAGGAAATTAATATACTGCCTGAAAGTTTTCTATCTTACAAGGCTGTCTCTTTTCTGTTCCTGTGTATTTCATCTGTTCAGTAGCATTAGTTCGCAATGTGTTTTCAATGCCTGGATGCTATAAACGGTATTTTAAAAATACACAGATTTGGAGAAACAAGAAACCTCCAGATCAGAGAAGGGCCTTTAATGCTACTACACTTATTTGGGTTTTTAATCTTAGGAAAACTTAAAAGAAATGTGTGTAGACCATGTCATGAGATGAAAACAGTTACGTTTAGGGGAATTCATTAATTGTATATAGTATATTTTCTCTCTTTAGTCCTATCATCTTATCACTAAAAAATATCTCATACATATGTAGTACTATTTTTCAGATTATAAAACCATTTTACTTCTCATTTCATCCGTGAAGTACACGGGGATAATAACTCTCAGTCTGCAGTGGAGACTTAGTAAATTTGCAAAGTTGCTTAATATCACGGGCCAGTAAGAAAGGGCACCAAAACCCAAACCTATGTCTTTTGACATCAAACACAAAACATTTTCCATTTTACCTCATCAGAATCACTCTTGCTTATAACAGTGGCCCAAAATTCCCACACCACCAATTGTAACCAGCTTGACAACAATTAATTCCCTAAAGCTTTCTTTTAAAAAATGTTCAAAGAATTTATTGGAGAGACACTGGTTAATGAAATGATAAAGGTTTCAGGGGCACACTTTTTTAATACATTATCTGTATATTGTATTGTGTGTTCACCACCCCTAAGTTTTCGAAAACCTTTCATAAAAATCCTGGGAAGAGTTATAACATCTTGCTCCTTTGGTTTCACATATTTTAATTCAGTAAAAACCCATGATAATTATTGGTTACATAGAATATACCAAATCATCTAATGTAATAATTATCAAAATATTTTTCTCAGAGCCCTAAGGTACCTTGGAATCTACGTTAAGGATGGGATATAGGTCTAAGGCTTCTCTGTGCTGCTCAGCCACAAAACCTCTGCTAAAATCTGCTCCATATATTGGAGTTTCTCATAGAATTTGATTTGAAAATTGATGACTAAAACAACATAGTTTTCAGGGGCCTATCCAAGGAGAAGACTATTCACTTAAGGGCAGTTGTTTCTGGAATAGAAGACATCATAGTTTGTGCTTGGCTCACTTTATAAAGAGAGCAATCATAAATAATCGGTAAAGTGGTCTCTTCTTGGCTCTTCTGGTTTTTCTCTGACAAGAAATCCCAAAAGTATTTATCCCATCAATAATTATTTATTGAGCGCAAACTTTGGGGTGGTTTCTGATAGGTTATAGAGAAGCACATGTTTGAACTCATTCAGTCAGGAAGCTCAAAATCTAATGGGAATAGAGGGAGAGCATCCAAGAAGCAATAATGCAGACAGAATAGGATGTGCAATAATAAATATGCAAACATTACACTATCATATATCATATTGGACTGGGAAAATAATCTTAAACGTAATAACTTATTTATTAAAAATCTACTCAAGGCAGTTATTCTACTGCATCTATTGCTCAAATTCTCACAAGAATTTTCAAAGTAGAAGTGACTACCTCCATTTTACAGATGCAGAAACTGAGGTTCCTAGGAGTTAAGTAACTTTGCTCAGAGTCACTAGAACTAGAATTTAAATCCAGGTATATTAGTTGCCTAAGTCTGTGGCCTCAAAAGGCTTTTCACAAAAAGATAAAAAATGTAATTCTGAGGACAGAGGGCTATCTCATGAACCCAGAGATTGTAAGGCAGCTGGTTTGGAAAGGAATTGGAATGGGAAAGAGAAATGCTGTCAGTTACCCTGGTGATCCTTTCTTCCTACCACTCACCTCAACCACTCTCTGAGTCCATCTCCCCTGCTCTGCAGAAGGACCTCTGGTCCATAGTTCCCATAGTGAGTACAGACAGTTGTGCCATAGCTACTGAATTTATATGTTTTAGGCTCACCCACTCAAAGAGAGAATTTCTGGATTTTTCTGGGTTCTGTGTTTAGGGCAGTGGCCACCTTCATTCAATGAACAGTTAGTGATGAGCAGGGTGTTGGTAGCATAAAGAACTACTTAGTAGCTCATGGATAGAGGGAAATACATCCTCAAATGTGAGTGGTTGCAAGATAAACCAAGAACACATAACTCCAACAAAACATCTCTCAAGCTTCTCAATAAGGTTCTTATGGCTAATGTTTGTAATGCACCTGTTCCTGATCAGGATCAGAGGGAGAGGGGGAGAAGAAGAAACTTTGCAAAAGAGAAAATAAATTAATCAATGCTACCTACTTTTACCCCCACCTCCGCCAATCACTACTCCTCTCTGAAAGACCTTAACTATAGAAATGTTTGAGTTATACTATTTCACTAATTTTGCCTGACATTAGAATTATATCAATTATAAAAAAGCTAGGACACAACATATATGGGTTTAACTTTGTTATACTTTGTCTGCGTAATCCATGGACATAGACAACAGTGTGGTGAAGGCCTGAGATTGGGGTTGGGGATGGAAATGGTGCTAGAGTGGTTCAATTGGGGTAAAATAGGTACATTTGTATTATTTTCAATGAAGATAAATTCTAAAGAAATAGAACTCAGAAGAAAAGATTAATAAGCACATTCAAAGGCAAGACACTATTAAAGAGAGCCAATGAAATAACAAATAAGAGGGTTAAGCCCCTCAATGGGCATAAATATTGGGACTTCCAAATACAGAAGAGAAAGCATCTATGGACAAAAATGTTTAAAGAAATAACAGAAGAGATGAAATAATAAGCAAGAAATGAGATGGTATCAAGAATTAGCTGATAAATTAGAAAGTAAAGTAAATAGAACTCTTGGCATTAAAATATGTTGTTTAAGTAAAATACTTAATGGATGGATTAAATGGAATCATTATGGCTGTAGAGAGAATCTGTGAAATGGAAAATGCATATGAAGAAATTACCAAGAATTTAAAGTCAAAGCCACATAGAATATAAAAGAGGTATTAAAAGATATGGAGGAGTGAATATTTGAATTTAAAATATATGTAAGTGGAATATCAGTGAGTGAAAATAAAGAAAATGGAGGAAGAGGAATTTTAAAGAGGTAAAAGTTGCGAATTTTCCAGGACTGATAAAAAGCATGATTCCAGTGGTTCAAAAACTACAACATATCCCAAGCCAGATAGAGACCCATGCCTAGACACCTTGTAGTGAAACTACAAGATACTAAAGATAGTAGTAACCGGTTTGGCTTAGTAGATAGAGCGTCGGCCTGTGGACTCAAGGGTCCCAGGTTTGATTCCAGTCAAGGGCATGTACCTTGGTTGTGGGCACACGCCCAGTAGGGAGTGTGCAGGGAGAAGTTGACCGATGTTTCTCTCTCATTCGTGTTTCTAACTCTCTATCCTACTCACTTCCTCTCTGTAAAAAAAAAATCAATTATATATATATATATATATATATATATATATATATATATATATAAAAGATAAAGAGAAATCACTGAAAAGGGACTAGAAAAATGACAAAGGAACAATTAGAATTATCATGGACATCCCAATACTTATAGTAGTTATAAGAAGACAGAAGAATAATTCTTCAAAGTGATGAGAAAATTATTTTCAAACCAGCATTGTATATTAAGAAAAATTAACTTTCAAGAATAATGGTTAAGTAAAATATATTTATGAGTTTACCGAAACTGAGAATTTTACTATGAAGAAGCCTATAAAAAGAAGGAAAATCATTCCCAAAAAGGAAGTCTGAGATACAGATATAAGTGGTAAGCAAATAAAACATAATCATGGATTTAAATCAAGCAAATATTGTCTATATAAAATACTAATGTTGTTGATGAAATCTAACTTGTGGTATTTAAAACAAAAAGTTAGAAATGAACTATTAAACAATGACAGTACATGATTCTTGAGAGTTAAAAGTTCTAAGTTCTACCCTGGCCCATGTTGCTCAGTTGGTTGAGCACCATTCCGTATAGCAAGGGGTCACTGGTTGGATTCCAATTGGGATGTGCCCAGGTTGTGACTCAATACCCAACATGAGCATGCAGGCGGCAGCCAATTGATATTTCTCTACCTCTCCCTTTCTCTCTCTATAAAATCAATAAGAACATCTTTTTTTTAAAGTTCTAAGAACCGTGACTTGTTGGAGAGTAGATTAAGATAATATTCACCTATAAAAATGAAGAGCAATCAACAAGAAAAAATCAAGAAGAAAAAAGAAACAAGAAAATAGCAATAGAAATAGAAAGCAGAAAGATGATGATGCAAATAGTTCAAAGATAAAAATAATTACAAACACTAAATATAAGACGTTAATAGTTAATAATTAATAGATATGAAAAAAATATTTGAAAAAAAATTTAACATCCAGAGGTTTCTGGCTATGACAAAATGATTGTCATCCCACAATAAACAACAAGAAAAATGGATAGAATGTATGATGAATTAACAGAATGACAGGGGAAAAAACACACACACATGCTTATCTCAATTGATGCAGTAAAAGCATTTGGCAAAATGGCACACCCTTTCAACACTCATCAAACTATGAATTGAAGAAAACTATCTCTGTGAAAACAAAAATTGAGTTACAGCATATTTCCACTATATAACATTATTTATATTTGTATATTTTATAATTTATTAGATATTAATATTATGTATAATATAATACTGGGTTGGGCAAAAGTAGGTTAAAAATAATAATAAGTAATACAATCCTATATAATAAAAGGCTAATATGCAAATAGTCATCATGCCCTCACATGTAACGACCAATCAGCATGAAGCTGCGTGCACAGCAGGGGCACTCGGGTGGGCAGGGCTGCATGCACGTTGAGGCATGTGCAGGTGGGTGGGCAGGGCCTGTGTGTGCCACCAGTCACCAGGAGATGCATGGAGCACCTCTAGGTCCTTCCCGATGGGCGACAGCTGCTGCTCCCTCCCACCTCCCTCCTAAGGAAGCAGTGCAGCTCCCACTGGCTCCTGTGGGTGTGCTGTGGCTCCTGCCGGCTTCCACAGAAGCAGCAAGCAGCCTGCTGTGCACAATTTCATGCACTGGGCCACTAGTAATTAATAAAGTACAAGATAATTTACTCACAACTATAAACCTACCCTGGCCCACCCCTGTATAATATTATTTTTAATATTTACATATATGATAGAAATATACAACAACTCAATATTGGCCTCCCCCAGATTCAAACCCTTCTTTAACCCACTCTCACCCTCCTTGTGTGATCTGGCTAATCATTGACTGAATTCCTTCATGTTTAAAAAGAGCACAATCTCTAGGTCTGTAGAGTATATCAAGAAGTTGTTGTCTGGGAACTTATTCAGAAGAGATTCAGACATCTCTTTCCCAAAGATCTGGCTATCCATTCATTAAGTTACTCATTTATTAAATGTCCCAGCCCTTGTACTAAGCTCTGGGGATGCCATAGTGAACGAAACAGACGGTATCCCAGGCCTCGTGGAGCCAACATTTGGATGGTGATGAAATGCAATAGAAAATATTACCATCTTATTTATGCTTTATACAACATGAAAGAAATATTTCAAAACTTTAATTGGCTGAGTTTTCAAAACAGAAATTTAATAGGTTTATAGATCTCTGTCTGACATTAGATCACATGATCACAAAATCCTGAAGCAAAAAGGTACTTCAGAGACTGTCAAATCCAACAGCATGTTCTCATTTATATCACATATGTGTTAATGGCTGGACCAGAGGTCCAAATTTAGTATTACTATTAAGTCCATTTATTTATATTGTTAAATGTATATATTAAAAGTCATGTTGAGCCCTAGCCAAGTTGGCTCAGTCGATAGAGCATCAGCCTGAAGACTGAAGGGTCCCAGGTTCGATTCCTGTCAAGGGCACATGCCTGGGTTGCGGGCTCGATCCCCAGTAGGGAGTGTGCAGGAGGTAGCCAATCAATGATTCTGATTCTCTCTCATCATTGATGTTTCTATCTCTTTCTCCTCCCTTCTTCTCTGAAATTAATAAAGAAATATATATGATTTTAAAAAAAAGTCATGTTGAGCAGGATTAACAATCATAGCATCAATAATATTCCAAGAGAATATATTTCTTGTTCTGGACTCTCAAGAATACCAACTTTGAGTTACTAATATTCACAGCCAGCACCAAATTTAATGAATAAAATATATTTGGAAACAATCAAATTTGAAGTAAAAACTGAAGAACCTAGAAAGGCTTGCTCCTTTGAACTCTCAAATCATAAAGAGAAAACATTGTTTTGTAAATTTTAAATATGGCTCTTAAGTAAGAAAAACTGTATTGCCCTCATTTTATCTCCTCTTTATTTTATTAGGAGACCACTGACTATTACACATACTTGTGTTCTTCCTTTAGAAGACCAGACCTTAATGGGGAGAAAATCATCTCTGAAAGACAAACTAAATAACATTTCCTGGGTCACAGATTAAGTTCATCGGATGCAAACTTAGGTTCTGTGAATAAGATTCATTTAAAATATTAGATAGTATTTTGACACCATAAAAATTCTTTCCACCTAATAACCAAGTAGTTCCCAGCACCTGTGTATTCATCACTTAACAACACAATGCATTCCATTCTTTTCCTTAAAATGAAATTACTTCAGAACAATGGAAGAAAACAAGCTACCCCACAAGTTTGGTTCCAGTATTACTTTTACTCATGAATCACAGAAGCCTGCAAGCCGTGGTATTCTGATTTTAAGTTTTCCATTAACCAGAATCTTTTTACAGCATGTGGAACATAGCTAATATTAAAATAATAATAATAATAACTCCAATATTCAAAATAGCAGGTTTGTATATCAATTTGGAAAAATGTGTCAATTATTAGGTTCTCTAGGAATAGTGAGCTACCCTACTTTACTGTGGTTTCTAAAAATATTTATTCCCCTGGTTTGGTAGTATTCAACCTTTTCCATTTTTCTTGGGAAGAACCCATTATATAATAACCTATTTATCGTGCCCCTGGAGGTGGCCTCCCAAAAATTAAAAGAAAAAGAAAACATCTAAAATGCTTTGAAATGATGGTAGAGCACATTTCAAAGGGGGGGGGGGGATAGATCCTGAAAATATTATTCTGACCCCAAAAGAGAGAAACACTTATAATCAATTTTCTTTTCATTAATGCCATAAATGCTGTCTGCTCTTTGTGTTCCTAAAGAGAACCATTCTGAGATAAAGGATGTCTCCCCAACCTTTTACACTGAACCAGTGGTTTCCCAAATTTAATATGCATGAAGAGTGCACGTGAGCCCTCTTAAATCCAAGAACCAAACCCTGTCTGTGTAATAAATCTCACCACTACTCCACTATTAGACAAGGGATTAAAACTAATCTAGCAATCCCCAAACCAAGCCCTGAGTGGATTAAAATGCAAAACACATGGGAGCAGGAAGATGCTTAATGCTAAATAACAAACATTTCAATCATAGGAATCATTTTTATCTTCTTGTTTATGCTAAGTAGATTCTATTAGACTTAATATCTGTATTAACACAAGTGGGGGAAAGAAACAGTTTTATGAAGACCTAAGTACTTGAATGCCTTGATATAGCTGGCCAAAAAAAAAAAAAGTAAACAAAAATGAACTGAGTAAGAGGACTGTACTGTGATCTTTAGATTGTTTACTTAAAGTCAGCTCAGTGACACTTGGCTTTTAAAGTTTCCTTTAAGCCAAAATTTTATTTAAATCCATGCTATAAGGGTTGAATCAAGAAACAAAAGAATTGTCAGGGACCCTAAAACTGGAGCAGACTCTATAGGGGTAATGCCCATGTCATTTTTAAGAAGGCCAATATTTTAAGAAATGTCTACTTTTGCCAAAATCATTACCACAGCACCCAATGGGAGAGCCATCGTTGCAATGAACCCAAAAGATGCTATTATGGCCTTTAAAAGCTGTAGCTGATTCCAAATGTAGGTAAGGGACTATATGCAGGCCCTTGTTAGCAAGTCTATTCAAACAGCACAACACACACACACACACACACACACACACACACACACACACACACACATCTGGCATCTCCTCACAGCTGTGGAACACATTATAGCAATACCATTCACTTAGCTCCAACTGCAATCCACGTAATGCTGGAAGGAATCTGTAAAGCTTTATCTGAAATACTGTTGTACCTTTCAACTCTGTCATCCTCCTCAATTTTCTACTTCTGGGTCCTGTTATGCCCTTTCTCAGACATCTGCATTTCAACTTGAATCCCTTCCAAGAGTCTTCCCTACTGCTCCCTCATCTATAAAATAAGCATCTTTCAAGACTCTCCTGCTGTATCATTTTAAGTGACTACCACCAAGTCAGGCCCAGACGTTCTTACATAGAACAATTGATAAAAATGGTTATAACACCGAAAGTGAGCTTGTCCTGGAACACTTACCTAACCCCAGCACTTGTTTCCTAACATAAAAGCTAGGTGAATTAAAATGGACTATTACACCTGAGTGAGGTACAAAATGGTAAGTAAATATACATATAATGCTTGGACTAGTCCAGGTATTCACAACTGGTTTTCAGTCTTCAAGTATTGGTGTCCACTTCATTTCCTCTCAATCAAGTCTTCTTGGTTCAAAAAGTTAATAGTAAGAGAATTAAGAACTGTAACTAAAAATTATAATAGTAACAGGAAGATTTCTCAATTCAAACAATATGCAAAAGTGAAATTGCTAAATCATCTCATGTTTGAAACAATGGCAAACAGAGGAGAGTTTACTTAGATATAGTTTGATTTTCTCAAAAAAGCAGGTTTCATATCCTTTTCTATATGTAAAGGGCCATAAGAATTGCTAAATCTTAGGGGAACAAGCAAAAGATGGTACTGGGAAAATCTGTAAGACTGATTGAGTCAAAAATATGTGTTTCAATATATGAAGACATTTTTGTAAAGGTATTCAAATGTCCTAATTTTTTTCTGGCATACCTATGGCATCAGTGAAGATCACCAACAGACAAAGTCCAATGGGCCTCCAAAAGTCACTCCGCCCCCTTAGGCAGGTGGGCTTCTAACAAGTAGCTGGGTTTTATAAGAGTGATTCCCAAATCCTAATCAGTTGGCCAGTGTAGGTCCATGTTGAGAGTTTCACTGTTCTTCACTAAGTTATCATAAGCTAAATAAATGTATTTAACCTACAGGCACTTCTTTATTCTAGAGTATCTCCTTCCCACATTTTCAGTGTTCAAATGTCTTCTTTGAAATAATGGTTATAGTAAGGCGATAAGATCATTATTTTGTTTTTTTATTTGTTGGGTTTTGTTTTTAATTTGGAAATATATTTAGTTTTGGCTTTTTATTGAATTTATTGGGTGATATTAGTTAACAAAATTATACAGGTTTCAGGTGGAAACATTTTGGGGGGGAAGGAGAATTTTCTTAGCAAAATTTTGAAATTTAATACTCTATGAAGTACAAATTTCTGGGATTTTATGTAGTAAGAAAAATGTAGTAGAGTACGTTCCATCCCTTTCCTTTCAAAATACTAATTAACATGACTGATCTGGTAATCTGACAAAATTATGGGAATGAATTGGTGTGCTAACTTAGCTTTAGCTAACTTGGTTTCAATAACCAAAAGCACAAACAAACAACCATCACAGAAGTCAGTTTTCTTGTCCAGACCCTGACTGATTGATGGGTCAGCTAATTGAGGGATAGATTCTGTGATCAGGATAAAGACAACAACAGGAAAAAAGGATGGAATTCAGATGCCATACATCCCTCCACATAAGCAATCTTCCAAATATAGGCCTATTGGTGTTCTCCATCCTCTTTTCCATTTTCCTAATTCTTGTTTTAAAAAGCTTCATGTTTTCTGACCTTCTTAATGTTTGAGTTATCTGGCTCCAAAAGATCTGTAGGGTTTCTCCAGGTTCCCATTTGTCTGTGATGAATTTTATTGAACATACACTGCTGCTGACCCCATATATAATGGACCTAGAAAATATTCACTAGAAACTCAAATGCCCATTTCTCAGATTTATGTGATTTTGCATATGTGTGTGTATGTGTGTACATGTGTGATATCTCATGATGCTGTTTATAAGAAGGCACTATTAATCACTTAGAAGACACATAGCATTATATTTTCAGGATCCCCCAAAAAGCTCCGAGTTTAATCTCCATTTTTTAGGCACTTTCACTCTCTATCAAGACATGGGCTTTTATAGGGTGTAATGTCAAAAATGACAGCAGCATGGTGATCATGGACCCATGAATGGACATCCTTCAGCAAACGAGGTAGTCTACCAAATCATTCAAAGTGAGGACAGTCAATGCCTGTAGGCATCCCTGGTTGAATTTCCAATTAGAAAGGAAAATGAAGGACTACTGTATAGATGATTAAAATGTGGAAAATTCCAAATAATACTGGGAGAAAGAATATCTGATGACCTCTGGATCCCTTGAGTATTTGAGATGATACTGTACTTACCATATCTCATAAGCCCTTAGGGAAGACAACTTTTATTATCCATTGAAGGTGTAGGTGAAAATCATCCATAGTAAAAGATGTTACATGAAACAGGTCGGAACAAATACTTGTTGGATTCCAGTCCTCATGCCAAAAAGTGACATCCAGTATCAATTAGGATGATCAGAAAGGAGAGCTGGAATGTGTGGCTCTTTGACACGGTTTTTAATCAGATGTCCCCGGAATTCATCTCTCAAGAATCACAAAGCTAAAAATGATCTCCAGCAATTGCAGAATTCATTTACCTCCTTCTGTGAGGAGCTGTATAGAAAGCATTGAAATAAAACCACCTGCCCTTTTCTTTCAAATGCCCTGAAAATGTGCCGCAACTCAGCTTTGATTCTATGTTCCAATGTTTCACTGCTCTTACTGGCAGGAGAGAATTTTCTCCACATGTGGATGTCTAACCTAAATCCTTCATGCTGCAATTTGCATCTGTTCCTTTTGTTCAAAATGACTGTTTCTTCTTACACCTGCTCCCCATTAAATGACTATTACATACTTCTGGGTAATCATATTCTGAAGGGGAGAATGGCATAAACTACTGCAGCTGAGGGCAGTAGCATATATTTCCACACAGATGTGTGAGTCATCAACAAATTGTGAAATCTTTGTGAGTAGCAGCACATGGGAAAGATTGTATTTTACAGACGCCAACTCTGCTCTGATAACATGTTATAAGGAAATAGACTACAGAAGTGCAGTTAGAAACAGTAACACTGGACCTACATACACACACACTCACACACTCACACACTCACACACACACACACACACACACACACACACTTATGGGTTTTAGTTGGAATAAAATAAGAATTTATAAACCTTGTGTGTTCTAAGCACTATTAAATTCCTAATGTTTGGAAACAATTTCTTATGTTTCTATTATCTAAGGCAGGATATAGTTATGGCTGCATGAAACCAAACTAACCAGCTAGTTCTGTTAAGAACCAAACCTGTCCATGTGGTTATTTTATACATTATGGTCACAACATCTGTAAGTAGTATGCTTCATATTTCAACTATTTCGAAACAATTTAGATATCGTCTGGTTGGAAGACTGTATTGCTTTGCTTCCTGGGATGCAGGCAAGTAGCCTTCTGGTAAGCTGCCCACTCACTACATGCCTGGTAAGTCACATCTTTGAAATTCAAAGTATGATCACAGAGCAGCAGCACAGCAACACCCTGGAGCATGTTAAAAATGCGGGTCCTCGGGTCTCCTCTCCAGAGTACTGAATCGGAATCTGCATTTATAACAAGATCCTCAGGCACTTCACAATGCATGCAAGTTTGAGAAGCACTGCTCTATTTGATTTCTCAGTGCTTCTATTTCCTCATCTATAAAACGAATATTAAGCAACACTTGCTACTGACTTGCTTCAGAACAAAAGAGGATTAATGTCATAGGGTTTTTTTCCTCCCCCCAAAAATAGTCTCTACATAAACAGAACACTGGAGAACAGTTTCATTTGCTGGCACAGGCAATGACTGAACATTCTCTGGAAAAAGAACCAGGATTCCTTCCTAGATAATGCATCTGTCCTTCATCCAAACTCCACTTCATGGCATAATGGCTCCAGAAACAGCACAGCGGTTCAACCAACTGCTTTTGGAGAAACAACTGAGGCTGCTCCCAATGAAAACAGTTTCCCTGCTCCCTGTCTTGGCTGTCAAACACAAACACAAACACTCTGTGGGTTAAATCAGCCCAGCTGGGTGTCTGCTGCTGAGCCATCTGCAGAACAACTTGCAGACCAGGAGCTTGGCTCTGGCAAGACAAAGGCAAGAGGGAAACGGGGAGAAGGGCTATAGCCGGACTCCAGGGACTCCCCACTTGTGCCTTCCTTTTCTAATTCCTTCCCTCAGGAAGGACAAGAATGGGAGAAACAGATGAAGTTTTCAGGCATCAAGAAGGCTCTCGGGGCTGTCAGGCCGATCCCTAACCAGATGCCCGGGGGGCCCTCCACGGTGTTCACATTGCACCCCCACCCCAAGAAGGCCGGCACGGGGACAGGAAGGGGCACCCCAACAACCCTGAAGTTCAGAAATCAAGAGGGCATTGAATCACCCCCTCCACCCATGATCCTGAGCCCCTTGAAGTTTCTTCCTGACCCTTTAGGCTTAGGAAGACAAGAAAAACAGAGTCAGTCCTTGACCTGTCTCCCAGTTGCCAGTTCACTTGTACCTAAAGCCCTGGGTTGGAGAGAGCACATTCTCTCCCCGCCAGAGAATCAGTGCAGGTCTGGTTTCTCCAGGTCGATATTACCTGAATAACAATATCAAAAATGTAAGACTGGTCCTACTGACTTTGCAACCCACAGACAAGATAAGGTGACTGTGTCCTTCTACTCTGCTAGTGAGTAAAAAAAAGGCATCCCTAAATACAGGTAAGAAGAGACTCATTTGAATTCTGAGTACATACACACACACACACACACACACACACACACACACACACACACACAATATCCCACCAGGCTTCAATAGGTCCCACAGCCATCTGCCTCCAAATATCTTGGTTCCTCCCATAGAGTGGTTCTTAGCATGCTGATCAGCCTAACACAGGCCCCCAGCCTGAGCCCACCTTGTTTATCCTTTTGACTCCTTTACCCCTACTTTTTCCTTTTCCCTTCTTCATTCTGTCCTACCAGATCTCAAGACTATAAAGGGGGCAACTTTGGGAAAATGGATTACAATCATCAACAAAAAATAACAACCGAAGGCTGATAATCAAAGGAAAACCCCCTCAGACAAACCAAGTGACCTGAAGAATTTGAGTAAAAGGAACTACTTCTAGCACAATGGTTATTTTGTTTTTGTTTGTTTGCTTTCTTTCCATCTCTCTCACTCTTATTCCCCCAAGACTGTAGTCTGCAAACTATGGCTCGCGAGCCACATGCAGCTCTTCGGCCCCTTGAGTGTGGCTCTTCCACAAAATACCACAGACTGAGTGAGTCTATTTTGAAGAAGTGGTGTTAGAAGTTTAAGTTTAAAAAATTTGGCTCTCAAATGAAATTTCAGTTGTAGTACTGTTGCTATTTGGCTCTGTTGACTAATGAGTTTGACGACCACTGCCCCAAGAGGACAGAAATCAACATACAAAGGAAGAGAAAAGCAGATGCGCGAGATGCAGATGCTTGTTCAGTGTGTCCTCCATTAGATCATGGCTCCTTCCATAAAAGGAGAGAAGCAGGACTTATATTAAATGTTCTAGGTTGTTCCACACTCGCTGGAAATTACACAGCCAAAATAAAGATCAGGGTTGATATTACTATTTTGCCTAAAGCTCTGTAGGAAGGGTATTCCTTTTAGAATTCAAAGGTTATTGAGGTAGGTTTGTGTTGCCTCTGAGTTGGGCTTTTTCCACTTGAATTACAAGCTTTAAGATTCTTCCAATGTAACTTATAGAAAGCTCCCTCTGCCACCTTCATGGTTCCAAATACCATCCCCAACCTCCAACCTCCCACCCAAGGATCCTTCCAGTCTGTATGTAGATAGAAACTGTATGTTGTGGAGATAGAAACAGAGGCTCAGAGAGGTAGGTGGGGTGCTCCCAGTGACAACAAAGAGAAGGGTCAGATACATCCAGGTCTAGCTGGCTGGCAAGCCTGCAGCCTTTCTAATTCGCCATGCTACCTCCTACAAAAGGGCAAATGGCTTTCCCCTCCATATCAGCGATGCACTTTTTCACCCCTTCATTTTTTTCTGAGTGCCTCCCTGGGCCAGCCTGGTGCTGGGCATGCTGCATCTCATTCTGCTCTCCCAATGCCTATGCTTCCATCTCTGCTATGTCAGAGGAGGCAGGAGAGCTCGGTGTTTATAAGCAAGTGCTTGGGGGTAAAAAACAAAACAAAACAAAACAAAAAACACACTTGGATTTGCATCTCAAGTCATCCACCTAGTAGCTATAGTGCCTGCACTTCACCTCTCTATACCTGTTTCCACTCCCATAAAGTTGGCATATAAATCTATTTCATGAGAATAAGGAACAAAAACCATGTATAATTTAAACTTAGCATCTAAAACAGTGCCTGGCACAAAGAATATACTTAATAAATGAAAAACATTCATCTACTCTCTTACTTCTCCTCCTTTTTCTCCTCCTCAAATTCAAAGACGGTGGTGGTAAAAATTTACTCAGAGAGTGAGAAAAAGCCCCCGTCATACCACTCAGAGCATAACACCCCGGGCCACGGTCAATTGGTTCATACGCGGAATCTCTCCCACTCCACCTTTAACTCTCACTGGACTTAAGACAAAGGGGATCTAATGCATTCCTGGCAGTTTTTCAAAGCATGGCAGAAGTGAGTCGGGTTTATAAGATTAATTCTTTTCTCTCCAGGCAGGGGCTCAAATCAGAACCTTCACTCAACCAACCCAGTGGATAATCTCCTTTTATTACTTTCAATCAAACTAAGTGTCTGCAATCTGTACAATGGCCACTAATTTAGTGGGAAAAAATCATTTGTAGAGTATGATTATAAAAAGATGAGACAGAACGCAAGGTCCAGACTGGATAAGCATGCTGCAAGTTTGCTCCTATCTCGTTGCATAGAAAGCTTCTATGACCCACACACTGCATTAAGGACATACGGCTGTTCCGCTAAGCTAAAAATTAAAGAAAGGAATGGACGTTGTTCACAGATCGGTTCCTTATTGAAATAAGGGAAGCAGCCTATCAGTTGAATTCAGGCTGTCACACTCACACGGAGCCATGCGTCGCCCATGCAAAGTGTAACATGAAAAGGTTTCATTGTGTGAAAATCAGAACCTTTCTTTAAGATAATAAAATCCTAGTTACACAACTGGACAGCATCACAAAGCTGCCTGAATTGTGGAAACCACTCTCTTCCTGTGATGGATAATAAGGCATGGGGTTTTGCTCGCTTTGATTAATTTCAGAATATTGCAGAGAACCTGCATAATCCCTAAGATAGCAAAGGAGAGGAGGAGAGGCGATGGGCAATGATAAAAGCATGGTAATGGAGCAGAGGCTGTGTTGCATCCGCCGTGGAAAAGCACCCCCCCAAACTAATTTCATTTCACCAAGTACTAACCACAATAAGGGTCAGCTCAGAAAAATGTCCTTTAATGCTCTGGGGCTTAAATTATATGCACCGAGGCACCACAATGCAAAACAAAACTATGAGATGTCGCCATGACTATGATCAGATATATAACATAGCCAGAAAGTGCACATTTTCCTTTTTTCAAATCACAGCAGCCATTATTTATACAAGTACTGAATATGGAAAAGGCTCTGACAAATTTACAGTGGTGTTTGGATGGATGAGGATGGCGGATGATGGATGAGGGAGACAGAGGATTCCCTTATTAAAGCATCAAATTCATCCCTAAATATCAAATAGACATCTTAGCCACAGCTACACTGCTTCATACTCAAAATTACACCAACCAAGCATGTTTAATGTTTTTCTTTAATAGAAAGAAGCAAGATTTTCTCCTAATAAATATTGTTAATTTGTACTATGGCATTAAGTACCTTTCTTTTTCTGCATAATGTGGACCTCAATGTGTATGCTTATCAAACAAGAATAAATGTGACAATTCACACATATAAATGAATGCCAGCAAAAACTGAGCAGCAATCTCGAGCATATTATTCTGTTCTTAAATTTTAGTAAATAATTTCAGTAGATATAATCTACTAAATGTATTTTTGGTGTCTTTCTTGACAGGACAGTAGCTCTTAAGGAAAACTCGCCATTCACTGTGTGATTATTTTTATACTATGCCCAGATAAATATATAGAGTTTGAAGCACTGCAGCGCCCACTAGTGGACATATTAGAATCACCTGTCTTCTGTAGAGTAAAAATCAGAAAGAGCATAAAATAAAAAGCCTTTACTTTAAAAACCAGTTACATAACCATTCGCTTTCTATTTTACCTACAATAACAGAGGCATTGCACAAAGAGAAAAACTTTCTTCTGCGATTCTCAACTTCTCTTTTATTCGATCCTTCTGTAAAGTCAGCTGTACAAAGAGAAATTAATTTGGTGGCATGAAAGGTTTTTTTTTTTTTTTATTTAAAAAAAAATGGTCCATGTCGAATGGATCTTGCCCAAGACAGAGTTAAAATCTAACATTTGAAAGTTTTCTCAGTAAAAAGAAATGACTCTTTTAACTTTGAGCTTATCCTACCCCAATAAAATTACTCCTCTGTTAGTATAGCCTTCTTTAATAGTAACAAATCCTGTCTACCCAAAGCCTGTAATGACATCACTGGGAGTTGGTCTTTTAGCATTAGCACAATGTAATGAGTGAACCAATGGCAATCTGATTATAGTTTACCAGGCAACGAAGTTTACGTATTGCAAATGTCACCAGTTATTTTCTTTTTAAATGAAAAACAAGCCTCATTTTGCATGTTAATGTTTCTTTTTAAGTAGAGAGATGATTAAATCACATGAAAATATAACTTTGACAGATAAGCCAAAAGTTATTACTTTAACTTGATTTCTGAAGAATTTATAAATTTAAAGTGGTAAATGAAATTTGTCTGAAAAAAAAATATGAGACAAAAATATCTTTAAAACTTCATTCATAAAACTGTAAAGCAACAAAACATTCCTAATTTGAGTTAACCCAAGACATCTTACTTTACATGAGTGTGCTGAAATAATAAAACACAAGCCATGGAAACTAAGGCTATAAATTAATTGTAATTAAGATTCTAAAATCAACTAGGCCTAAACCTCGACATTCTATTCCAACATGTAAACTGAATGTATTACAGGTCATCCAGGCATCATCTGGATTTTGTTTACTTTATCTGATAAAACACTGCAAAGGGAGGAATCTGCATTACAGAGACCTAGTCATGAATAACTGAAAAGACCAATGGTCCATTCCAAGAGTTTTCTTCTCACTTCTAGTTCTCTACTGAATTAGACCTCCTCTGCCAGCTCCTGCCCCCAGCAGCTTTCAAAAGCTGGTCCGCAATGAGGTGCCACCTTACAATAGTTAAAGTCCCAAGGGGGGGGGGGAGGAGGATACACAGGGCGTGAGGGAAGCTATTTTAAGAAAATACCTTTCAGGAAATAAACAAAAAAGAAAGGAAAGTATGTGTACACTTGGTTTTGCTTTCCTTTTCTTGATAAAGAGCTAATTGTTTGGATCAAACACTAGCATCATTCACTTCTCCCTCAGCTCCGTTCAGAGCAGGAGGATAAGATGGCAGGACAGTGACAGGGGAGGAGACAAACATGGAGCTGCCTCCCCTTTGCTTTGCTTTTGCATTTTTTTCCTGGCTTGGGACAATTAACTACTCAAATATTTCCTCAGCGCACATGGCTAAGGAAATAACAAAATACATCCAAGGGGTGGAGGAGTCAGTGTGTATCTCAGTAGCATTCCCAGCATTCCCAAAATGCCATTCCCAATTGCAACTGGGATTCTTTGAAGGAACAAAAACAAGCAGTAAATGAACCGTGATTAATACCAATAAACTGGCCTTCCTGTCTTCAGGAGAAAGTCCAGCAGGGCTTCTGTGGAATACATCAAATTTTACCTCTGCACCAGGCTGCAATATAGCCACCAAAAATACAACACTTTTAGTTCTCCTTTAAAAATGTACGTTCACATACACTTTTATAAATGGAAATATGTTTGTAGTCATTGGAAACTGTTTGGCTAATGTACAATATAGATTTTTTTCATCTACTTAAAGGATATTTTACTGATCAAAGACTGCCTACCAATGTCACTCTCTCTTTATCCATCCTCTGTTTTCAAACCTCACACTAAGAATATATCTTCTTGGGATGTCTTTCTATACTATTTGCCAAAATAAACATTTTTTTTTTTACAAGTAATGCCCTAAGGACTATTCCTAAAATTGTCTTCTCTGGAATGTTAATTACACTGATGTTAACAGGTACTCTGAAAAAAATATGAAGAGTTCAATGGACAGGTAGGTTTAGAGAATATTGGCTTACATGGGGTTAAAAAGCTGTGTGTTTTTTTACAGATATTCTAAGAACCTTGAATATGTTAATGAACACCATCAACCTCCAATAGGTTAGACAGAGTATGTCACAGGAAGCTCACTTCAAGAGAACACACACATAGGAAAATGCCCACTTGAATCCCAGGTCACTCAATATCATAACAAGAATAAGACTACTGGTGTGATATTGGAGTAGCAGGTAACCCCCAAAGAGCAGAGCACTGTTCTCAGCACTTTACTGGTATTTACTCCTCAAAACAACCCTATGAGATTCCCCACTTAACAAATGAAGAAACATGCACTGGGGAGTAAAGCAACTTCCCCAGGCTAGTATGTGGTAGAGATGGGAGTTGAACCCAACCAAGCAGTTCAATTCAGAGACTATGTTCCAAAGCATAGATCTTGCCATTGGAACATAGAAAGCAATTCTGTCCAGGAAATAACTGCACTCACTGTGACTAGAGAGCCCGCAGGCCTCTTCCTCAAACCTGCCGCCCTGGTCTCAGCCTCCGACTACACATCTCTGCCCTGCACCCATCATAGCAGCTACACTCCACCAGCAAGTGGGCTGACCAGATGGTGGCGGGATCCTTAGAGTCACGGCGCCCTTGTCCATGGCTATGAGGCCATCCCCCCATCATCACCACTGACATGAGAAGCTCTCTGCTGGGCTTAGGAGATAGGCAGGCCGAGGAGAAGCCGGCATGCACTTCTAGAAAAGCTGGCTGATCCCTACACAGAGGTGCCAGAAAAGAAAGGCCTGAAGACTCACGAAAGGCTCGAATACATGGAGAGCTACACTTTGTTCACGGACAGCAGGAATCTATTTTAAAATGGAAATTCGCCTTAAAATAATCTACGAACTAAACACAATAGTAAGTTGTCAAACTGATTCTAAAATTTATATGGAAACAAAAAGTTAAGAATAGCCAAGACAAGTTTTAGAAAAATGTAGATTATTTAAGGAGGGGAGTCTCACCTCTCCAGATAGCAGTGCTTATTATAAAGTTACAATAATTACAACCATTAATATCAGAATAGAGATAAACATGGGAAACTTAAAACATTCTCAGACATATTGGAACCTAGTATGTGGCAGAGCTACATTGCAAATCAAGAGAGAAACAAAAGATTTTTCAACAAAGAGCATTAAGGCAATCAACTTAGAAAGGTAGATTCCTTTCTCACAAAATGGAAAAATAGGCTGTGACCTCTCACCGGCTACCTGGAGGCTAGGGAGACAGGGACGAAGCTGTGGTGATAATGCAGGGTGTCCACCGAGCTCTCTCTCACTCCCACTGCTACCCTCCCCTGGGACCCCAGGGCTCATGCCCCAGGGAGGGCCCTGAGCTCATGTGCCAAATGCTCGCAAGGAGCCCGCCCAGCACCTGCACGGCCTCTTCAGGGTGTTCCCGGGCTGCAACTGCCAGGACCGCAGGGGCTGGTTGGGCTCCCTGTGGGTTCCTGCAGGAGCTGGTCTGCCAGGACTACCAGGTGGCGCTGCTGAGTGGCCCAGAGGCCCACGCTGTGACCTGGCCTGCAGCATTCCACTGAGCTCACCACATCTCTGCGTGGGGACTCGGGTGCCATGACTGGAAGGGGTGACTGGAGGCCCAGGTGCTGCCCAGAGGTCAACTGGGACCTGCCCTCCCACACCAGATGCTTGTGCTTCAATTGCTGGCCAGGCCACAAATTAGAACTTTGATCCTTGGGAGAAGAAATGTGGGGGGGGGGGGGACTTTAGGCAACTCCTACAAAGACAAAGCTATGCATACCCTATTTCTAGTGATCAATCCTATAAAAATACTTGCACATGCTCTAAAAGAATGGTCACCAACCTTTCGAACCTCACGGACCACCAGTGGTCCATCGGCCACAGGTTGGTGAACACTGCTCTAGAAGGCATATAATAAGGATGTTTATGCCAACATACTCATCACCAAAAAAAAAAGCAATGAAACTAATGGGAATTTATTTACTCGGTGGAATACTATACAGCATGAAAGAATAAATTATTTCTAAAAAAATTTAAACATGGATAAATCTCAAAATTACAATGTTGAATATCTGGATGATGTGGCTCAGTGGCTGAGCATCAACCTATGAACCAGGAGGCCATGGTTCAATTCCTGGTTGGGGCACATGCCTGGGTTGTGGGATCCATCCCCAGTTGGAGGCAGCCAATCAATGATTCTCTCTCATCATTGATGTTTCTATCTCTCTCTCCCTCTCCCTTCCTCTCTGAAATCAATAAAAACATATTAAAAGTTATAATGTTGAACAAAATGTAGGAATTCTCACAGTCAAGCCTTACATAACAATGCTTTGGTCAATAACCATAGAGCTTAGGTGTGCAGTAGGTTATACCATCAAGTTTTATGTAAATACTAGAGGCCCAATGCATGAAATTGATGCATGGATAGGGTTCCTAGGCCTGGCCAGCGATCAGGGACAATCTGCAGGAGGCGACCAGTGGAGTGATCAGGGGACTCCACTGGCACCTGCCTTGCCTGTGTGCTGGGGGCAGATCTTGCATTGAGCTTCTGCCCCCTGGTGGTCAATGCACATCATAGCAACCGGTCATTCCTCTGGTTGTTCCACCATTCTGTCGATTTGTATATTAGGCTTTTATTATATAGGATACTCGTAAGTATGAAATTGCCTAATGACATATTTCTCAGATTATATTCCTGTCACTAAGCAGCACATAACTGTATTTAAAAATTAGTTTATTTATAAATATATGTTATATATATATATATATTTGAAGCAAGAATAAAAACAACCTTGGGACTAATATAAACAAAATTAGAATAGTGGTTACCTCTAGGGTGGGAGAAAAGGAATTTGAATACCTGGGATATCCTACTTTTTAAAGTGAAACAAAAATGACAAAGATCTGTTAAAAGCTGGGTGGGAGGTTATTAGTATTGTTTTTGTATTTTATTTGAAATATTTAACAATTAGAAACTTTGAAACATTTAAAATTTTATCTTTATTGTTCAGAGTATTATAAATGTCCCTCTTTTATGCCCCATTGAGCCTCTCCACCCCACTCCCACTCCCTCTCCCTCCCAAAGAATATATATTCTTTGGTTAATCTCTTCCCAATTACCCTCTCCCTTCCCTCTGAGATTTTTCAGTCATGCTTCCATGTATCTGGATCTATTTTGTTCATCAGTTTATCTTGTTCATTAGATTACACATATAAATGGATGTGATACTTGTATTTCTCTTACTGGCTTATTTTGCTTAGCCTATTACTATCCAGGTACCTTCATACTGTCTCAAAGGGTAAGAGGTCCTTCTTTTTTATAGCTGCATAATAGTCTATTGAATAATTGTACCACAAGGTGAACACATCATACTTTGGTAAACTGCTTTTAAATGGGAATTCTATTTTCTGGGGTAACAAAGCAGTCAAGTAGCAGAAAGGCTAAAAAGAAGATTTTAGAGGTGGCTAAATTGCAAAAAATAAGTTATAATTATTAGTCCAGAAACTGGAAGACCTGGATTTCTGTCATCATTACTATTACTGACAGTATGGGCTAGATAACTGGTGGGGTTAGGGTGGTGCTGTCAGGGGTGCTGTAGGGTGCTTAGCAGCATTCTTGGCCTCTCCTCTCTAGACGTCAGTAGTATTTCCTCTCCACAGTGCCCAGCTGTGACAACCAAAAACATGCCCCTTGCAAAGGCGAAGTCATCCTCTATAGATAATCACAGCTTTAGATGAAGAAAGGTGCCCTGGTTGGTGTGGCTCAGCTGGTTGGAGTGTCAATCCATACACCAAAAGGTGGCAAATTTGATTCCCAGTCAGAGCACATGCCCAGGTTGTGGGCAACCAATCAGTGTTTTTCTCTCACACTGATTTTTTTCTCTCTCTCTTTTTTTCCTCTCTCTAAAAAATCAATAAAAAATTAAAACCTTTAAAGGTGGAGAAATAGTCCCAGAGAGCCACACATGGCCTCAGTATACAGGAGCAATTTATGATGGTGATGATGATGATGATAATATTTTATCTGTTCTTTTCTCACTCAAAGGCAAATTCATTCTCTTTTCTAAACAGGCCAAAGATAAAAATAGTGTTTAAACTGAATCTTGTGTTTCCGGGTTTTTTTGTTTGTTTGTTTGGTTGGTTGGTTTGTTCTTTCGTTGTGTGTGTATGTGTGTGTGGTACTGTATTGTTGTTGTTGTTTTTAACTACTTAGTTAATAAGCAGAACAGAAAGAAAATGTCTGTTGGATTATACACAGATTTCTCACAATTGCCTATGAAATGGGCATTTGTATCATATCTACCATCAGTGATTCACTGTAGATTGAAGAAATTATAATAAAGTACACAGAGTTTTCACAGTCCTTATCTTAACTTACCATTTATTGGCTGTTGTTTGATGGAACTTTGATGGTAAATAAGGTTTCATAGCTACAATTAGGTAATATTTTTCAAAGAGACTGGAATGATCACTTCCAAAGGTACAAGTACCTCCTTAAAACTGTGTATCCAAAAGGAAAATTGGAAATTATATTTAATAAGAGAAGATTGTGCCTCAAAAATATCTCGTTCAAAATCAAAAGACTCAGGACATGGGCTATCCAAAGTCCTAAACTTAGGGCCACACTGTCAGCACAGCGTGGCAGCAACATCTGTTGACCACAACACCCCCAGCTCAGGACTGACATGCAACACTGGTGAGGATGTAGATGCTTCAAAAAGCCAACATTCACTGAGCACTTGATGTGTGCCAGACACAATCCCACAGAATTCACTCACATTTTCTTTTCTTTTTTAAAAATATATTTTATTGATTTTTTACAGAGAGGAAAGGAGAGAGATAGAGAGTTAGAAACATCAATGAGAGAGAAACATCAATCAGCTGCCTCCTGCACACGCCCTACTGGAGATGTGCCCGCAACCAAGGTACATGCCCTTGACTGGAATCGAACCTGGGACCTTTCAGTCCGCAGGTCGACACTCTATTCACTGAGCCAAACCGGTTAGGGCTTCCCTCACATTTTCTTTCTTCATCCTCACAATCCCATGAATAGGTGCCACTATCATCCCGTTTTCACAGATTGGGAAAAAGAGGTTAGAAGAGCGGAAGTACCTTGTCCAAGGTCACAAACACAATATATAACAGAGCCAACTCTGTGTAACCACAGAGATGACACAACTAACTCCTACATTACTGCCCTCCTATTAAATTACTGAGATAGCACCACACTCAACTTATAGCCCTTAAACCAAAGTAATCCACCCTTTGTGATCATTTTACATGGGTAAACTTGGACTAGGCATTTAAGATATCATACGTGTGTATATACACATATAGTGTAGGGCAAAAGTGGGTTTACAGTTGTGAGTTCACATATATATTATACAGAAACACACATATATATGTTGACTTCCAAAAACAAGTTTAATTTTTTTCTCTCCTACTAGACCAGAAGTCAGCAAATTTTTCCTGTAAAGAGCCAGGGAGTAAATATTTTAAGCTTTGCATGCTCTACAAACTCTGTCACACTACTCAACTCTACCAACACAGTGCAAAAGTATCTATAGACAGCACAAAAGCAAATGAGGGTGACTGAGTTCCAATAAAACTTTATTTACACACACAGGCAATGGGCTAGATTTGGCCCACAGGCTGTAGTTTGCTCACCTTTGTCCTAATACTGTGCCTCTCAAAGTGTAACTACAGATCAAATCACTTGGGCTACTTGTATAAATTAGGAAATCATGGTTCTCATCATTCCAGTCCTACTGAACCACAATCAGCTTTTTTTTAAACAAGTTTCGTGGGTGATTTATGGACATACAAACATTTGAGAACCACTGTTCCTAGACCCAGTTTTTCCCCAGTCCCCATAAAAGATGTCATTCCAGCTATCAGAGTTAGAACATTTATCAATGGAAAAACAAGACAAGTGATTCAGACCAAGAAAAGAAAATTGGCTGCTTGTTGCAGCTCACCATCTTTATCAAGATGTCAAAATTCTGACCCATGAACACAATTCTCCTAGCTAGAAGATGTTCTTTAGTTTTACTGATTAAAAAACAAAACAAAACAATAACAAAAAACTCTCATAAACCAGAAAAAAAATTTTTTTGTTCCCAGTGGAATCACCCTGATTTTCTAATCAACTTGTTGCACAAAAACACACACATAAGGGGCATTTTTGAACTGTGGATACCTCGTTTTAAATCTGAAAATTCAGTTGTGCTAAAACTGCTTTTATGTTATTGAGGAAAAATGAGCACGGGGTCTTCAGAAATAAGAGGGATGGAACAATAAGTGAATTTGTACAGAATTCGCCAATACACACACTGCCCGCTTCATGAATACATGAATGTAGCCTGTTTTATCTTTTCTTGTTTCAGAACTAACGGTATTCACATAAGTCTGGATCTCCTTTTCTTTGGGGAAATAAGGCTGGCACCATCAGTCTCTGCCTTTACCCGTATCAGCATGGGGCGAGAAAAGGCCAACCCTTCACTGTCTTTCGACAAAGGGTTGAAAAAAGTGAACAGGAGTGGAAAGGAATGAATACTAAGGCACATGCTGGAGCAGAGATTACCAGGTCACCATCCACCTGGGATAACGCCCCTCTCCAGCTGACAGCCACCAGTGATCTGGTTTCAGTCGCCAGCACCCCAAACTTATTAACTGACTCTGATCTCCTCTCTGCTAATGCCAGGGGCCTCTCCCACCCCACCTTGCATCATAAGACTAGTTTATAGACCCCTTTGCTTCATCTCACTTTTTATACTGTTCTCTGATCCTACTCTGCCAATGACCCAAATGCCTCCAAAAGCACAACCCTGCCAGTGGTGATGGCAGTCCCCCTCTGACAGCCGGGATGTCCAGGTCTGACTGCAAAGCCTGCCACGGTACCACCGCCAGGGGCCCGGTGCACTGAAACACGTCTACATATCAAACAGAAGTTGGCTTCTACGGCTTCCTTTTTTTCTCCCAATACTTTGTATCCCATGGCCACCACGGTTATTTTGAAAGCATATTTTTAGAGCTGGGTGATGACATTTAAATAAAGTAATCTCAATGAGAAGTTAGGGATTAATAAAAATGTAGCACAGAGCCCACGAGGTAGCACAATTGTAACAATTGGGGTTAAACTAGCAGTGAGCTCATGATGCATTTTTATTTAAGTGAATCATGTCTCCTGTCTACACTGGCAAGTAAAGTGGGCCCTTCAGAGTGGAATTGAACCTGATCTGTTCTGTGTAATCAGGAGTCAGTTAATTAACCTCTGCAGTACCTGACCACGGGAGCTCTGAGGTCTCTTTCAGCTCTAAAATTCTGTGTTCAAGCCTACACCTATTTATATTGGGGCTTTTCTGGTGAATTTTCCAAAAAAAAAATGTTTAGGTATTTTGGGTTTTTTTTAAGCTAAAGAAATGCCAAAGTGGATATGGCTCATGATATCCAGTGGAATATTTTAGTAGGAGTTAAATTATTCTCAGGTCTCTTACTAAATTGGGTCTTTAAACTTATCCCAAATTGCAGCCTCTCTCGCAATACCTAATTTTAATTGATAACAATTTTTTTAAATAGACACTAATTTTTACCAAATGTTCCGGTATAAAATGGAATATTTTCCCCAAGATTAAAAGATCAGGTTGTTTCTGTACTGGTAAAATAAGTGATGATCTTTAGAGTGGTTATAGATAATGCTGATGTCCCCAAGCAATCTGATCTTTCTTTAAAAAATGACTTGCCATCAGGAATCTTATGATTTAGATGGGAAGGCAGGACAAACTCCCACAAAACAACACGAGAGCTCACAAACAATTATTCAGTGAAATTTTGTGGATACAGCTCCAAACTAATTCTGCAAATAAGGAAATCAAAAACAGGTCTGCTTGCTTTGCAGATGTGGCTGAAACCCTTCATTTTAGCACCACCAAGCCTCTCTTCCATTGTACAGCTTTAAGTAGCTACATTTAAAAAGAGAGAATTATGTTTTCCCAAAAACTTGTGGCTATATGCAAAATCAAACAAGAATACCACTAGATTAAATTATTTGTGCTAGAAAATAATGCAGCTGATCCAAAGCCCTTTAAACACATACCAAATATGGCCTGATCAGTGTGGCTCTGTGGTCAAGTGTCAACCTATGAACCAAAAGGTCAGGGTTCAGTTTCAGATCAGGGCACATGCCTGGGTTGTAGGCTTGATCCCCAGTTGGGGGCATGCAGGAGGCAGCCAATCAATGATTCTTTCTGATCATTGATGTTCCATCTCTCTCTCTCCCTCTTCCTTCCTTTATAAAATCAATAAAAATATATTTTTAAGTACCAAGTATAGCTTATATATTAATGATAAATAAAAAAATAATGATCCTCTCACTAGTCTTGTGAACTAATTTATATATTTTAACCTTCTTAGAATTCAAACTTATCGGAGCAACAGAAGACATATTTATTATTTGGTCCTTGACTATTTCATACTGCCTATATTCTTATTCAAAATAACTTTTGTTCCCACAAGACTTATATTTATAAATAAATTTAATGCATGGTGAAAAAAATGTTAACTATATAGTCTTTAATTAGTGCTATTTATGAAAATTTTCTCATTTAAACCCCAAAACAAACCTGTGATGTATCATTATCCACCAAGAGCCAATAGACACAAAAGCTAATGTTTCATGAGCAAGTGTTCTATTCTAGATCCATGCTGAACAGTATAGTAGCTTCACATGGATATTTAAATTTTAAGTAATTAAAACTTCGCTTTTTTATCACAATAGCCATATCTTAAGTGTTTAGTAGCCACATGTGGCTAGTGGCTACCATATTGAACAATGCAGATATAGATCATTTCATCACTGCACAAAGACCTATTAGACAGCACATACCTCCGTTAATTACTGCAATAACCACTTCAAGAAGTCAATACTATTATTACTCCCATCTACAGATGAGTAAACTTAGGTGCAGTGACTTAGCCAAGTTTCTAAGTCAAACTAGCCCATTTCTTTCCAATAGTATTTTCTGCAATGATGGAATGTTCCATATCTGTGCTATCCAAGTTGGTAGCCACTAGTTCCTTGAAGCTACTGACCACTGATATGTAGTGGGTGACTGAGGAATAGAATTTTAATGTAATTTTAATTAATTTAAACATCAATAGGCACATGGGACTAATGGCTATCATCTTGGACAGCTCCGTCCTTTAATCCCCATAGTTTTTTTTTAACCACCCTACTCCCCTCACTGAATCTAATGCCCCAGCCATCTCGTCATTGCTACTAGCATCATCAGAGGAAAGAAGATCCATCATGGAGGAATGAAAATAAAAGGATTAAGTAGCTTGACAAAAGTTTACTTGAAGCTGACCCTTTTCTTTGTTCTCAGTCCCTAAAGCAAGCTATGTTGGGGGTGGGGTGGTGTTGATGGGGGTAGAAAATTAAATCTAGCATGGAATCTATTTTCAACACTTCCTCGATATTCTGGAATTACCTCTTTGCATGAGAGCCAATAAAAGTGTATATAGCATATGGTTTTCACAGGATGCAATTTTTATAGTGCAACCAGATGAATTACAACATTGGTCAGGATGCAATTCTTCAGTGTGCTGAGTATTAGGCTGGGGGGAGGGAGGGGGCACAGACCAGAAAAATAACTCAACGGAGGTCTGACACGAAGGAAGAGATGAACAGGCCTTCATTCTGCAGACACTTTCCCCTAACTTGAAACCCTTGCTTTATTATGTATTAAGGTATCTGAAGCAGCCTGTTTGGCTTCACTTGAGTTGTTTGTTTTGATATCAGTTTTTTATCTGCCTGACTTTTTATGCGGTTCTACTGGAAAATCTTGCCATGGAACATTTAACAAGAAGAGGAAGCAAGCTCAAAATTTTCCATTTACACACAGAATTACTGCACGTTTCCAGAGGTCTGAGAATATATCTTCCTCCAAGTTTTATGATGGGATTGTGATTTCAACCATCGTTTCAAACAGATATTGTGTCTCTGTTCAGAAAATGCAATTCTAGAAACCTGTATCAAACTCTAATGATAGCTTACGCTCTTTCGTGGCTGAAATAACAGCGGTAGCTAGTAGAACTGAGAGGAGTAGACAACTCTGTAATATAAAAGGGAAGTAGGCTCCAATCTTCCCACCCAAGCCATTCTCAGTTCCCCACAGCAGAATTCTCCCTACCCCCCCCAAAAAAAAATAGTTAAAAGAAAAAAAAAAACCTCATTTTAAATTTCAAGCATAGTGAGGGTTAGCTCACCCAAGAGCGTATTCCAGACATTTGGGATATTCTCATGCTGCTAAGACAGGAACCAATCTTTGGTGAAACAGGTAGGTTTTGCCTCAGAGCTCTGGCACAAACTCCATTCTGCTTTGGCCAATTCTAAAGAATAAACACGGCGGCATCTTATTACAAAACTACCTTACTTCCAAACCAAAAATACCCTCTGAAAGCCAGGATTAAAATAGTTAAATACAGTGATCTATCTTGCACAGCATATGTCTAAGTTGAACAGATCAGGAGAAAAAAATATATTTATAAAGGCTTCTTCTCCAATCCTACCAATCTATTACTTTTCAATTGACACACACACACACACACACACACACACACACACACACAAAGGGTTTTCTGAATGTAGGAAAACAAGTTTATAATTACATAATTATGCAGACACACCACAATTTTTCTTTTATGTTACCTTTATCTTTAAAAGCCAACAGACAGGGCTGTACTAAAAAGCAATAAAGCATGGGTAATTTAATACCAAATTACATCCATATTGAAAAGTTTACATGCAGTTGAGAGCAGACAGAGGTCAGCTTTTCAACAGGACTGTCTTTAATTGTGGCCATCAGTTTTAGCAATCCCGATCTCCGGATCAAAGACAGATATAATGGGCTTCCTCAACGCTGAATAGCGAAAGCAGACAGCAGGAATGGCGCTATCTGGCACCCAAAGGTCATAAAAAATTTGCCAGAAAGGGAATGTGTCTCATTGTAAAATTATATATCTAAGATAAAAATGTATATTTATTAAATCGTTCTTCCTCTCCCAGTTTTCAATGAGCTACTTTAAGTGAAGAATTTTTTTGTCACTCCATCACAGGTGCAAGGCTTTGCTGCTTTTCCACTAACAATTGTGCAACCTTTGTGTAAATCTTTATTAATTTTTCAGTTGCTTTCAATCACGATTTTCTGCAACCTGAAAAGCAGTCCCTCTTTTTTTGAGGCAGGGCTATGTGAGCTGAAACGGGGCTTTTTTTCCTCCTCACTCATCCCCACCTCCCCCTCCCCCAAAGCAAATGAGGAGTAAATTATCAGCAAATCAGATAGAAACAAGTTTCCTGGATCTGCAGATCCATTCTACAAATGAAGCAATTTCATCTCCGCTGGCTCTGGGGTGGGGAGGAGTGGCTTGGAAGGGGGGATTTTAAGTAGCCAAGGGGGACCAGAACAGAGATGCTAGCTGGCGAAGCATCCCCGCGTTTGCATGCACAGACCACTCAAATCTGCACCAAGAGACTACTTGCAAGAATCCATCTTTTTTCACTTAACAAGATACAAAATATAAAACACATTTGCCTCTTATTAAACCTCTCCTGTAAGTGGTTCCAGGTCCACCATTTTTAAAGGGAGGAGAGGGGAGCCGAGACCCTCTTGGGAATTCCAGTGGAGTGACTGGAGATGAGGTACAGGCTGTGAGCCTTTATTACTTTAATTTTATTTTTTTCTAAAAGCACAGAAGGAATAACATTTTAAATCATTAGCATTTGCTTTAAGTAGTTATTTCTTCCAACTGTAAGAATCTCTGCTCCCAGCCCCCTTCCCATTAGCACCACTCCCAGATCCTGCGCAGAACTGCCCAGATGGAATTTCCCTCCACTGATCAAATGTGGAAGGTGCTTTTAAAGAATTTCAGGCTCCAAATCAAGGCAGCCATAGAAGACACTGTAATCACTAGCTTTCCTTAAAGCACTCGGAGAATGAGGCTCTTGCATTTATGGTGCCCAAGACTGAAAGCTGACTATGGCATCTCAAAATTACTTCAGTGGCAGCAGTAACTATATGATACAACATGGTCTCCTCTGTTGAGAGAGAGAGAGAGAGAGAGAGAGAGAGAGAGAGAGAGAGAGAGAGAGAGAGATATCATATATATAGTATCTCCCATTCAGCTCAAAAGGCTCTCTGAGAGTGACACATGGGGCCCTTTTACGTGGTGAACTAGAAACCTAAATTTTTTTAATGAAATGAAAGTAGTTACCTTATTTAATTTAAGATGACATCATTTTTTATCAAGAGAACAGCAAAAAACGAAGAAATCTGCAAAAATGGGAGAAGAAACTCCATTTCAGAGGTCATATTCAGACAGAAATGCTAATTAGATGGTTTATCATCTCCTGGGTTGGTTGTTGGTTGGCTACTCACAGACTCAAAAAGATATAAGATAAATCACTGAATATTTCTGTATTTCAACTTTGCCAAGAGTTGAAATTGGTTGAGGCAAGGTCTGTTTCATGATCTACAAAGGGCATGTACCAAAAAGTACATGTTACAGGAAGACGTTTAGCTATGTTACAGGGTGGGGTGTCCCTGCCACCCACCTTTTCTGTGACATGAAGGGAGCAACAAACCAAGCCGGAAATCTGTAGCAGGTCAGTGGAATAGATGAGCTGTGTTATTTCGGCCAGCAATAATCGGGGGGGGGGGCAGTATTTTACTTGCAGCAAGGCTTAACTAATGCAGCCTGTGGCAGTACACCACCCAGACCTCCACAGAGATCGCATAGGTTTGCCTTCTGCACCACAGCCACCCGGCTTCAATGTTGTATGACGGGGAGTTGATGGATGGTTCTCCCCGTGCCTGCTCATTCTCATCAGCATTAGAGCTTATTTGTTGGGTACCAACAGGGCACCCAGCACCATCCAATATACTGTTGCAGCCAGGGGCCTGAAGTGAGGCATACCTTCCATCTACCTCAAAGAGAATTAAGGGCATTGCTGTTGGAAGCAGCATGTAAGTTAATAAAAAAGAGCCAAGTGTTGGTACAAATACGAGACCTCATGCTTGTGCAATGTGTTAAAATAAAGAATGGTAATTATTGAGAGAGCCCGATGGGAAAAGGGAAATGGTTTCCTACAACAGAAAAGAAGAGTAATTTTCTGTTACAATTTAACAGAATTGAAGGGAAGTGGAATTCAAGAACAAAGAGCCAAGGAAGCTATTCCAGGACAAAACAGCAGGTGCTAGAGGACAGGGATCAACATCCTGCCTTTGCCTCAGAGACCCCGGGATCCAGTTGGAGAGGACGTGTGGGATGGACAAAACCTGTCCAAGGGGACACAGGCCAAACCCTGCCTGATGAAAATAAAGAGCTGTTTTTTAATATTAATTTCCTATTTTAAATGACTTGGGAAATTTTCAGTACTAATCAAATATTCAAAAGCTTAAACAATAATGCAGAACACAGCTTTTTTTTTTTAATTTCAACGTCATGACAAACTACAGAATCCTTGGTATATCCATTTCTTCACACTTGGAACAGATGGGATCACGAAGAACCATGTCACAGTGATACTGACTGACAAGAGCTAATGAACACAATGTGGGCATGGTTTAAATATAAAATTAAAACAAGATAATGAATCAAGAACATATTAATTCTGCAAACTTGAGGTAGGTTGGAGATGCATTTCAGCTCATTCATTACCAAGCCTTTGTTTCCCCTCTTTGATGGGAGGCCCTGCAAGATAAATTGTCGTGCTCAATGAAACAATTCCCATGCTGAGATATGTATTATGTCTGCCTAATAATAATATAATAGTTAACACTTAATATGCACATCAAATTCTTCACACATATCATTTAATCTTCAAGCAATCCTGTTAGATCAGTACTATTTAGTATACTAATCTTACAAAGAGGTAACATAAGCTATCTAACACCTGTGACACTATCTGGAGATTTAATAGAGATTTCTATTACACCTAAACTGACACAAACAAGATCAACCCATCTGAGATTTTTATTTATTTACTAGAGGCCTAGTGCACAAATTCATGAATGGTGGGAGGGGGGGTCCTCTCGGTCTGTCCAGTGATCAATGCCAATCGGAGCTGGTGGGCCTGGGTGAGGGATTGCAAGAGGTTGGCTGTGGCAGTGCACTGACCACCAAGGGGAAGCTCCTGTGTTGAGTGTTTGCCCCCTGGTGGTAAGTGCACGCCATAGTGACTGGTCAACCAGTCATTTGGTCAACTGGTTGGAATGGTCGCTTAGGCTTTTATATATATATAGTTTCTCACCCCACCTCTACCCACAACAGCCAAACCTAGTCCCAAAGGGCAGAGCATAGCCCCAAAGACCCTAGACCAGATTCAAACAGCTGTAGCCAGTCCCAAAAGGCAAAACCTCTCTCTGAAGAGCACAGCCTAGTTCTGAAGCTGAGCCAAGCACCTAAGGAATCTCTATTCTTCCAGCAGGCCCAAGGAAGCCAGCCTCAGTGTGCCAGAGTGACTTCCACACAGGCACGTCTCTCCGGAGAGTCAGTAACCTTTCAACCTCTGGTTCCTAGACCAAGTATGCTCATTTAAGGGTCCTTTCCTACAAGGCAATCTTTTGGAGACTGGGGCTTCTCCATGGCTCAGGTCAATTTTCTTAGATTTTTAAAACAAAGAAAATGCCAATCTAAATGCACTCATAACCTGGGAGTTTTCGTGATGCTTCACCCTCAGTCCCAATATCCAATTCACCACCAAATCCTTTCAATTCTACTTTTAAAGCAAGTTTTCTCAACCTCTTTAAAAGGCCAAAAATTAATAAGTATCCAACTCAAGAAGGAAGAAAATAAGAAGCCAAAGAGAATCAAGGGAAAGAAATAATACAGATAAAAGAGAAATTAGGTAATATAAAACAAATACTAGAGATCAATCAAACCAAAGGATGTTCTTTAGGTTAACCAGGTGGTGTAGCAACTGTGGGCCAGTTTGGCTGATCTTTGAACTCACCTGGTGAATCGCCTGAGGCCAAATGGCCTCACCCACCTGTCTGGTGCTTACCATCTTGGTTGGTCTAATGGGACCTCAGCTGGGACTGCTGGTCCCTGATCCATAAGGTCTATCTACCTACCAGGCTCCTTCTCATAATCTCAGGGTTCCAAAGAGCATCAAGAGAGGGAAAAGCCCAAATATACAAGCACTTTTCAAGCTGCTGCTGTATCACATTTGCTACTGACCCATTGATCTAAGCGAGTCACATGACCAAATCCAGAGTCATATGAGTTTGGCTAAAAGGAGGCAGGAGTATTACTGAAACAATTTACCATACCAAGTAACCATACCATTGGCTCTGGTCCCACAACTTGGTCTCTGCCATCATTCATTTAAATATGAAAAGTTAGGATTTGCTTTCTAGACAGCTGCTTGAGTCTAGTTACATTAGAGTTCCTTATGGTAAATACTCCACAACATGCTTTATGGATGGGGGAAAAAAAAGCACTAAAAATTTTTTAACCTAATGCAGAGTTTTAAAGGAAAGATACCTGCATAAGAGAAATTGGGCCGCAAAATGCAAAATTTTAAGGATCTTGGCTATAAGCCATTGATGACAATGCCCAAAGAAGACACTTTGGAAGGTGAATTTGAGGGATTACTAAGAGTCCCTTTATTCAATCTGAGTAATTCACCAATCTTTAATAATTATATTGGTCATCAACTACTTTATTAAAGAATGTTTTTGCTACTGCTGTCTGTCAAATACTCTATCAATAGCCTTTATATAAAACAACTATATCATCAAGTGGCTCACCAGTAATAGTGCATAATTCTGTCTGGTCAGCCCCATCAAAATGGAATTAAGCCTCAGTTTTCTGTAAGTAGAAGACTAGGAAAATCCTTAAGTCACCATCAGTGGTTTTCTCAACCAAGAAAGAAGGATAGCATGATGTTAGGAATTTTCCCCCGAAATTATTTTAATGGTAAAAAAAAAAAAAAAAAATCTGTGCTCTGAGAAAAACCTAATTTGGAACATACATTTTCCTGGCAGATTTTACATCAGAAAGCTTTGAATTTAAATATGAAAAGCTAGGATTTGCTTTCTAGACAGAATGCAATTCTAAAATGTCATGCAAATTTCTTTTTGGAAGAACAAATGCAAACATTTTGAGAAGAGCTCTAAATATGCACAGGGCTTTTGGGAAACCATGTGTAAAATACTATTTTGCCTGAGGCAATCTATCTCCCACATTTGTTGAGAAAGAAAATAATAGCCAATATTCTGTATGACTGTGTTGACGGTATGAATGGTTTTTATCTGTATGGCTCTTCTGCAGTTGCATGAGGCAATTCTTTGTCAGCTTTTCTGGGAGTTCTGAAAAATCATAGGATCCACAAACTGTGCACTAGACCATGTCTATTTTTAATATGTACCCTCCAGCACCTAGCTTAGAACTAAGCATCCTATGGACACTCAAATACGTATTCCCTAACCACCACATTTACCAACACATCTTCCCTACAACCTCTGCTACTTTCCATATGCTGAGATAAAGGGACATTTTCTTTTTTTTCTTCTTGTGTTACACACTCAAGAATAATTTGCTTCACCCCTCTCCCACAAACAGAACAAGTAATGGATTCATGGGCATCACTCTGTGTCCTGCTATCTTATCTTCTTGACTTTGCCATTGTTTTTATTCCTTAGCATATGCACATGTAATATATATAGTAGACATCTGGTACAGCCTTTAGAGCAGCCCTGTTCAACAGAATATCTATAATGATGGAAGTGTTTCATAGCTGCACTGTCCAGTATGGTAGCCACTGTTAGGTCTGATCAAATAATCGAATTGATACCCGCCCCCCTGGGAACTGACCTGTAAGCCACTTCACAATGGACACTCCACTTGCTTAGACCACATTCCACTTGCTAAGACCATTATCTCTCCCCTCCGGAGTTTCCCAGAATCTGTACTTGCACAGAAAATTCTCTGCCCAGAAAAAGCCAGCCTAGAGGCCTTTAAAAACCTCTGACTCCCCCTCCCTCTTCTATTCCCTCGCCCATTCTACCCCTGAGGGAGGTAGCAGGAACTGAGGACATTGTGGTCAATTAGGACAAATTTAATGAAATCACTCAAGGCCCTGACGAAAACCCAGCTCTCTTCCTCTCTTGCCTCCCAGAGGCCTTGCGGAGATTTACCACCTTAGACCCCACCCCTCAGAGGGAACCCTTCTTCTGAACACCCATTTTATATCCCAATTAGCCCCCAACACCCACCATAAACTTCGAAAAATAGATATCAGTCCACAAAACCCTCAAAAAGATCTCGTTAACCTGACATTTAAGGACTTTCATAACAGAGATGAGACCCAAATCAAAAAAGAAAAGTGAGATCAGGCCAAGGCTGAGGCCCAACAGGAGACCTTCCAGCTCCTAGCCACTACTCTCATGGCCCCCAAACGAAGTGCCAACCACAGGTACGTCAGGGCTAAGCTTCCCCTGGGCCCATGCTTCACATGCAACAAGGAAAGACACCGGACCAAGTCCTGCCCAAACGTAAGACCTCCACCTGGGCGCTGCCCACGGTGTGGAAAAGGCCACCGGAAATCAAACTGTAGTCTGGCCCCTCTGGGTCAAACCTCAGTAAGGCCACCCTCTGGATCCAGTTTAAAGCTCCAGATCTCCTGGGACTGGCCACCGAAGCCTGAAGCTGCCCAGACCTACATCACCAGGACAGAGCCTTGGGGAACGATTGTGGTGACAGTAAGCCAACCTCTTTTTAACTGACACTGGGGTCATTTATTCTTCCCTCCCCAAATATGCTGGGACCCTTGTACCCTCCTCAGTCTCTATTATGGGGGTTGATGGGTTAATCTCACAGCCATTAGCCACCTCACCTCCAAACTGGATCTTACTAAATATCCCCATTCACTCTTTCTGGTTCTACCTCCATCCCTGACCAGAGCTACTGTGCATCTCCTCATGAAACCCAGTTGTCCCAAATGACAGGCACCTGCTTCAGTTTCACTCCTACCCCACAAAGCTGTGCCATTCCTTGGACCGTGAACGCCTTATCTCCTCCATGACTGTCCCCTCCTCTACTCGGGCTCGCTGGGTGCTCTCGCCTCTGAGTTCCCAGTTCCGGCCTTCTCACCAAGCTCCTCTGTGACCTGACAGGGCCAAGGGACCCCCTCACGGAGCCTTTAGATCCCAAGGCCAGCGTTCTCACTCCTTTAATGCTCTGAAAACCACTCTCACTTCAGCACTTTTTCATCCCCTTCCCCCCACCCTACCTTTCCCAAAGAACAACTTTCCTTACTGAACATGCTTACTTAACAGTCCGACTACTATCAGAAGCTGAACTCATTATCACCCAAACCTTAGCATGCTGTCTCTAAGGAAAGATGTGGCAGTTTTAGATCCAAGCAGCTGGAGGTCTGCAAACTGAAGTAAGTCCTAGAACAGGCTGCAGGGCCCGCTTCCTCCCCACCTCAGTTTCTTCTCCAGCATCATACGCCTACCAGTATACATAATTTTCCAAAGTCTTCTTGGGCAATTTAAAAGCTTTAAAGCATTGCTGGGTTAAATGAGAAGTATCTAAATATTTCAATATGTTTTTAAGTTCACCTGATTTTAGCTTTTGTTACAGAAAATCTACAAAATAGATTTGGAACTGTTAATATAATGTCTTGTGCTTTGTTAAAGGTATGTTTCTTAAAAGTGAGAATATTCATAAATGTCAGTCTAAGAAATGCCGGCTATTCACTTTTTGGTAATCATTTTGGTTATCATTAGAAAATTAAGGTTTCTAAAAGTTAAGAATTCTAATTAAATTGGGGGGGGGGAATGTATGGTTTTGAAAATAGTGGGTATGGGGCATAGACATGCATTTTGAAGGAAAAAGAAAGTGAGTTAGTTATAATAATGTTTGTGAAAGTTATAAGAATGTTTGTGAAAGTTGTAAGAATGTTTGTGAAAGTTGTAAGAAGGTTCGTGAAAGTTATAGGAGGTTTATAGAAAAAAAATGTTAAAAGGAAGTTATATAAATGACACAGGCCAGTAAGCCAGGACAAGCAGAATAGGGAAACGGGGGTGGTAAAACAGCAGTTAGCAACCATCTATAAAATCCAGATGCCAAGCAGTTTGCAGCCATCTAGAAAACCCTATTTATCCCAAACCAAGGATGCTTAAGAGTAAATAATTTGAGGTTAAACCTCATTTTGGTATATTAGACTATAGTCCTCCAAATAATGTCTCTTTCCTTCCACCAGATCATAGTTATCATAATTCTTGTTCTTCTAGCTTTTGCCCTAGTAATATTAAAATTTATAAAACAGTTTGTTTCCACCAGGTTACAAGCCCTACTTGTCCTCAGGAATACCAACATTAGACACCATCATAGCCTTCTTTGTGCCCAGACCTCATTGTTCCTTTGACCCTCAGGGCAAGGACCATGGCCAGATAGAGGTATAGAAACTCACTGGGCCAGAGAGCTCCGGATGCTAGCAAGGGCCAAAACTGGGAAAACAAGAACCTCACCTCACCGCCAGCGTGACCTATCCTCCCCTACCAAATAACTAGTCAGGCAACCAAGACCCCTGCTATTTCCTTCCTAAAGATAACATCGAGGCCTCAGTTGTATTTTAGCTCCAGGCCCAGAACAGCAGCAACACCAGACAAGTGACTTATGGCAGCCTCAGGATCAGCTTTTACCTCCCAAGTCACTCAACAGGACCATTTTTGAGCTTTTACCAATGGGAAAATTATGCTGCTGCAACCCCGCATCTAGCCAACTACTATCAAAGTTCATTCCCCTGTGATCTTGACGTCCCACCTCAGCAGTAAGTAAATACGGAAGATATAACCTTTGTCCCTATTCCATAAAACAAAATGGCTGGAATGTTAGGTCAGATCAAATAATCAGATCGATACTCTCTCCCCTGAGTACTCCCCTTTAGGCAACTTCACGATGGACATTCCACTTGCTAAGACCATTATCTCTCCCCTCCAGAGTTTCCCAGAATCCAGCACTGCACAGAGAATTCCCCACCCAGAAAAAGCCCGCCTAAAGTCCTTTATAAACCTCTGACTCCCTCTGGCGCCATTTGGGGCTCAGCCCATCCAGTATTCAGATGACCTAATAAATCCATAATCCCTTACCACTTTTGGCCTAGTGCATTCCTCCTTCGGCAACCCTAACAGCTACTGGCTATGTGCAAAATAATTTTTCGATATTATTGTAATTAATATATTTTTATTTTAATTAATTTAAATTTAAATAGCTACATGTGGCTAATAGGATACCATAATAGACAGCACAGATTTATAGTTTTAGATCAAGTATTTCTGAAATTCAACATTATTAGTAGAAAAAATGAACTTGACGTCCTATTTTGCTTTTCTCTGTATAAATCTGGGCTGGTCACTTAGCACTTTTGACTCCAGTCTCCTAATTTGTAAAATGACAATAATAATATCTATGTACTTGGTTGTTGTGATGATTATAGATTAAGATTATAGAGTGGCAACTGATCAATACAAAGTAGTGGCCTTCCTTTAAAAAAAATCTATAAAATGGAATTCAGAAAAAGCATTTCTCAGAGCAATTGTACTAATAAAATCAGATAATGATTGTAAAACATTTATAAGCTATGAAATATTAAATAAATATGAAGTATTGATTTCCTTAACAGAAAAAGTTTAATGTATATTTTTATTTCTCCAATAACCACTATCAGCTTAGAACTTTCTGTTCTTTCTGAAACTTTGGCATATCTCTAAACCCAATATTTATATTTCCTTCAAACATTGTAGTGTATCACCTTTGCCAAAGAATCCATGAACTCTGTTGTCTGTAGTTCCCCTCTACATTTGCTTTTGCCTCCTCACCTTTGGCTACTCTGACTTTCTCTGTGGTTTTGGATACTTACAAAGTACTAGAACTTTCTCAGTCATGTACACAAGTACAGTCTCACAGGATTTCTTTAAATGCTAAAGATGATGGCAGAAGAGAGTTTGTTATATTCTCAGGCTTCCTTTTTAATGCTAAGATTTTCCATCTACTGATTTAAGTTTCCTCTGTGCTTCTACAAACCTCAGTTTCCTCCCATGAATAATACAGCTCCTGAGGTATATTTATTAGGAGGCTATAATAATATTTTAGAAAGCAATTTAGGAAATGTGTAAAACTTACTGAAAACACGTCTGCTGGAACATAAAGAGTAAAGGAAAGCTTCCTTCTGAATATGAAAAATGCCTTTGGACACAAAGATGACAGAGCAGAAATTTAAAATAAAACAACAAAACATATCCTGACAGTGGGAGACTTTCTCTGGACCTGGTGGATAAAAAATATATATTTTAATTGTCTCATTTAGCTTATAGGTAACCATTGATAAGGTAGGAAGCTCACCTCAAGGCATGGAAAATTATAAAAGATAAAATATGAAACACATGTGGCAAAATGCCAAGATCTAGTAAATCTGATTTTAAAACAGATATATATGATCTCTTATACATCTCTGTATGTTAGAAATATTTTATAATACAAAAGTAGACACACTTATAATAGATAGTTTCTCCAGTAGAGGGAAAAGTAATTAAAAGTGATCAGGACACTTCATACCCATTAGGATGACTATAGCTAATAATACTGTGTTATATACTCAAAAGTTGCTAAAAGAGTAGATCTTAAATGCTCTTACCCCCAAAAGAAGTGGGAATTATGTGGTGGTATGGAGGTGGTAGCTAATGCTATGGTGGTAATCATTTTGTGATACATCAATGTATCAAATCAACAAAAGCTGTATATCTTACACAACTTGTTATGTTAATTCTACCTCAATAGAAGAACCTGGATAAGAAAAAAGCAAAAGTTGGCAGGAGGAGGATAGTTTGGGAATCTTGAAAGGGAGAAAAGAAAACATGGACAAACGAATTAAGAAAAATAGCAAGGGAGATAGAGATGAAGACAGAAAAGAGCAGCTAGCCAGGCACATGGGTAAGGCTTAAGGAAAGAAACAGCCAGCGGGACATCCTCAGGTGACCAAGCAACATTTAAAAAGAATGAATTTTAGTATATAATTTTAGCTCATTCCTCACTGTGCAATGTAACCCCCCTCTTTGACCTACAAACCTTTACTGAAATTCTGCCACACACTGCAGACATGTTCCTCTGGTGATAAGGAGTGAGGAAAGAGGAACAGTGACCAGCGATAAGCAAAGTCTGGCATAAAAATTAAAAACAAAAACAAAAAACAGAGACTGAACTGGGATATCCAGGATATTCTGAAAGTTCACTTTGACTATAATACCTCAAAGATTCTCAGAAAATTTGAGGTTATATTGGATTTTAAACAGACACAAATGAAGATTTAAGAACAATGCTGGGCTCCAAGAAGACTGTAGGACAGACAGAGCAAGGCAGGTATCTGAAAGTTCAAGACAATGAGCCCAAACCAAAAGCATCCAAAAAAATCCAAGATGGGGAATAAAGCAGAGGGCAGCAGAATCAAGGCACTCAAACTTAAAGGAATTCTCTGGTTTTTATGTAAGAGGGGTTATATACGATTCATCTCAAGGCAAGAATTCTGCTCCAGGGTAAAGTGGGCAAACAGGAGACTCCAGCTGCGAGAGAAAACACCAAGATAAAGTTACCCATTTTGGCAGAAAGATCTCAGCCACTGGGTCCTTGGGCAAGGCTATGGGTCTTATTAAAAAACAGTGGAGATCTTAGTGAAGAACATTAAGAAAAGGCCAGTAGCCCCACCATCCGAGCAAATGGTCCGAGCAGCTGAAAGTTTAATAGAAACAACAAAGGGAAAAAACAGGCAAGAAGAGTCCTCTTAGAATCACAATCAGCGCTGCGAAGAGGAGAGTGCATGCTTAGGCTGCTCCAACTCGGGAACAATCAGCGCCAACTGCAGGGCAAACTCGGAAGCTTTACCCAAACCGCACACAAACCCGTGAGGGAGAGTGGAAGCCTCACTAGCGTGAGGGGCTTCTGACCAAACGCTGAATAAACAATAATCTACTCTAACCCAGAGGCATCCCCAAAGCAGCCAGGCGAAAGAAAGAAATATGAGGGGAGGAGGAATCTTAGCAAGGCCATTCGAGGATACACACTGCAAGAGAAAGAGACTTTGCAGAATTATTTTAGTCAAGTTACTAAACAAATACACAAGCAAAATGAGGAAACAACAAAATACCCCAGAAGATGGGGATCAGTGTCTAAAGTTGTTAAAATATATTACTTGATCCCCTGGTCCTGAAAATTACAAGACATGCTAAGAAGCAGGATAGTGCGATTCACATACAAGGGGTAAAATCAGGCAACTGAAGTTTTTTCCAAGAGGCCCAGATGGTAGACTATGTAGACAAAGACTTTGAAAAATTAGCTATCATGAATATGTTTTTAAAAACTAAAGGAAATAGTTATTAAAGAATTAGAAGATGACAATGACTCATAAAATGGAGAATATCAACAAAGAGACAGATGCTATTAAAAGAACCAAATAGAAATTCTGAGTTGAAAGTATAATAATTCAAATGAAATATTCACTAGAAGGGCTCAATAATAGAGCACAGAAGAATCCATAAACTTGAATAGAGATTAATAGAAAGTATGCAATCTGAAGAGCTGAGAAAAACATAATAAATAAAAATGAAAAGAACCTCAGAAAAAAGTGGGATACCATTCCATGAATCAAAATACATGTAACAAAACTACCAGAAGGAGAGGTGAGAGCAAAAGGAACAGAAAAAAATATTCAAAGAAATAATAGCTAAAAAGCTTCCCAAATTTGATGAAGTAAAATAATTCACACACACAAAAAAAAACTCAAATTAACTTTAAATAAAATAAACTTAAATGATCCACACTCAGACATCAAAACCCACAAGTTGAATTCCAAAGAAAATGGGAAAAATTCCTGAAAGCAGCAAATGCAAAACAACTCATCATGTAAACGGGAACCCAACATAATTAAGATCAAACTTCTCATTAGAAAAAAAAAAAACTCATTAGAAACAGTGGAGGCCAGAAGGCAGTAGGATGGCATATTCGAGGTGCTGACAGTACAAAACTGTGAACCAAGAATATTATAACCAGCAAAACTACATTTCAAAATAAAGGTTTCAGACCCCAGTTGCCATATGGTGAAATTCTCCCTGCAGCAGATCTCTTATGGAACAGCCACTGCTCCATAAGAGAGAAGAAGGGAAATAAACCAGCACCACGGTTCACACCAGCCTCACCATGCTGCTCGTCAGCCTGCACAGCAGCAGCCACAGCCACAGCCACAGAGTTGCAGGGTCTCCCTTAACTGCTGTAGTAACCTGGGTCCAGGGCCTCCGTGGGGCTCCTGATGTTCCTCACCCTCCTCTGACGATCCCAGGTGGGCGAGGAAACAGAGAGGGATCACAATCTTTCAGCTAATTAATCTTACTCTATAATAGGCTGAATGTAACAGATGAACTGACATCTAACAAGAAACCGAGAATTCTCAATGTCCAGACCAGGCCTTACAGATGTCAGACACATTAACTGGAGGGCAGTGCTGAGCAGTGGTTGCCTCTACATGGAGACACCAGGCGGTGCTCTGCCTGAGGGGAGCAAAGACAGCTTCACAGTTCTTCCGGAGCTTGTGGAGGAGCGGAGGGACCTGACTATGTCTTCATTTGCTTCCAAAAGAACCATGATCACAGAGCAACTCTGCTCCATACCCTCAGCTTTATGGGCTTTAAGATTGAGAAAATGAAGCATCCCCTTGTTCCCAGAGACCTATTGCTTGCTTCATGGTCTACACATTTGGGAGTCTTCTGAGGCGAACAAGAGGCAGCTCCACTACCTGTGCCGCCCCCTGACAGATCATTACAGATCGTCCTCCCTTCATGTGTCTCGCTTCATGCTGGTGGTATGACCAACCGCTGCACTGGGTTGCAAATGCCAGGCCCGCTCCCCTCCTCTGGGTTTATCAGCATCTTGTAACTGTACAAATAAATGCTCACTCCAAATCAGCAATATATTTCTTAAAGTTTAATATTGTGTTTGTGATACTGAAGTATTTGCTTTAATTCTAAATGAAAATTTACGTTTTACTTTTTTAGTGCTAGTTTAAGGTGATAGAGATTATCCTTGTACTTCCAGCAGGAGTTTATTTGAACTTTTGGAAATAGTTTTAGGTCTTAACTTGGCAAGATAGATATAAATCTATTTTTCTAATGCTTTCAATAATCTGAATAAAAGTGATTACATCTAAAAAAATTAAAGATAAACAAACATTGGGATAATTTTCTACTAGTGTACGAAATACTAAAGGAAGTTCTTTAGGGTGAAAGTGACACCAGACAGTCTTTCAACTCCACACAAAATTGTATCTTTGAGATCGATTCTAATAGCTTAAAATGTATAATTGTAAACCTAGAGCAACCATTAACAAAATAAACAAACATAAAAGTCTCTAAAAGAAATAAAATGTTACAATGGAAAGTATCTAATACAAAAGAAAACAATTAAGGAGGCATATTGAAAACAAAAACAGAAGGGCAGATGTAATTCTAACTATACCAATAATAACACTAAGTGTGATGGATTAAATAATCCAATCAAAAGACAAAGATTGTCAGATTGAATTTTTTAAAAACCCCATTACTAATTACATGTTGTCTGTAGGAAAAATACCTCAGATTCAAACATATGAACAAGTTAAAGGGAAATGATGGGAAAAGATACATCATACAAACAATAGTAACAAAAGAACTGGAGTGTCTATATTAATATCAGACAAAATTGACTTTAAAATAAAAAATATTATTGGTAATAATGAGAAATATTTCATAATAATAAAAATGTCAGTCTAGCCGAAACCAGTTTGGCTCAGTGGATAGAGTGTCGGCCTGCGGACTGAAAGGTTCCGGGTTCGATTCTGGTCTAGGGCATGTACCCTGGTTGCAGGCACATCTCCAGTAGGGGGTGTGCAAGGGGCAGCCGATAGATGTTTCTCACTCATCAATGTTTCTAACTCTCTATCCCTCTCTCTTCCTCTCTGTAAAAAAATCAATAAAATATATAGACTTTTTAAAAAGGTCAGTCTATCAGAAATAGATAACTATAACAAAAATACGTGCACCTGACAAGGGAAAAATAAAAAATTCAACAACCGAGTTAGCCTTCAATACCCCACTTACAACTATGAACAGATGATCAATAAGAAAACAGAAACTTAAGCAATGCTGTAAACCAACTACATGTAACAATAATCTATAGAACACTTCACTCAACAGCACACATGGAACATTCTCCAAGATAAACCACATACTATGCCACAAAACGAACCTCAGTATACTTTAAAAAGAAAATGCAATTAAAATAGAAATCAATAATGGAAGGAACTTAGGGGATTAACAAACATGTGAAAATTAAATGGCACATGCCTAAATAACTAATGGGTCAAAGAAGAAATCACAAAACAAATTAATTAACTTTGAAATTAATAAGAACAAAACACAATATACCAAAACCCATGGAATGTATATAAACCAGTACTCAGAGTGACATTTATAGCTGTAAACACCAACATTATAAAAGAAAGCTCTCAAGTCAATAGCCTAAACTTCCACTTAAGAAACATCTGGATGGGTGGGAAGAGATTAACCACAGAAGTTATGTGCATATATGCATAACCAATAGACACAGACAATAGTGTGGTGAAGGCCTGGGGTGGGGGATGAGGTCAGGCTACAAGAGGTCAATGGGGGAAAAGGGGGACATCTGTAATACTTTTAATAATGAATTTATTTTTAAAAAGCATGCTACCCTCTTGCTTGGAACCTTCAGTGACTTCCTATGACACTTATAAAAAGTTCCAATCTCCAATCCATGCTCCTTAAGACCTTGGGTGATCTGACAAAAGTCCTCCTCTGATGCTATGTCACTCTCTTCCTTCCCCTCATTAACTGCATTAAAGTGACAACAACCTGCTTTCAGTCCCCAACATCTATAATAATAAAAGTGTAATATGCTAATTAGATGAGACATCCTTCTGGATGACCTTGCAGGCGAAGCCAGGGCTGCAGCCGTGGGATCAAGGCAGCCGCTGGGGCTGTGAAGGCCTACTCTTGCACGGTGTATAAGGCCTCTAGTCTATATATATAGAAGCCTAAGTGACCAAACAACCAGAACGATTAGAACAACCAGAATGACTGGTTGACCAGTTGCTATGACATGCACAGACCACTAAGGGGCAGATGCTTGACACAGGAGCTGCTCTCTGGTTGTCAGTGGGCTCCCACAGTGGGAGTGCCACTCAGCTGACCAATTGGTCCTGGCGGCTCACCAGCCCCATGGCAGCCACTCACTCCTTCAGTAGTCCTACAGGTCCAATCTCCAGAGAACGGGCCAGGTACTGACGGACCAGTGCTACCAGCATGATCCCAACAGCACTGATGGCTTCCTAGAAGTCAGCCTCCGCTTCCCTTCCCTAGATGCTGCACAAAGAAGAAAGGATATAAAAGCAGCCACGGGGTGGCTCCCAACAACCGGCTTGAACATCAGCGGGATGGATCTGGATCCTGGGCTGGCAAGGGCATCCCACCGCCTACCTGGAGAGTTGATCACGTCCCAGGCTCTCCCCGCCCCCTGCACCCCTTTGGGATGCCACCCATGCACAAATTTGTGCGCTGGGCCTCCAGTGTTAAATATTTCCCCATCTCAGGACCGTTGCACTCTTCTAGAATGCTCTTCACCCTGTTTCTTCCCATCCTTTAATCATCAGTTTTAAATATTATTTCCTAAGAGATATTGTCTGATAATCTTTCTAAATTAGATGCTAGTCACCCTCCCTATTTATCACAGTTCACTCATGACTTGTTCGGTAGATAACTGGGGTGTGTGTGTGTGTGTGTGTGTGTGTGTGTGTTTGACTATTCCATTTTCCCCTTTAGACTGTAAGCTTTATAAATGTGAGTTCCATATTTGTCTATTACTGTTGTATTTCCAATGACTATTACAGTGCTTGTTATATGATAAACACTCATGTACCAAGAAAAAAAAGTCTGCTGAATGAGTAACTAGTTTCAAGTCCTCTCACCATCCTGGACATAGTCTAATGTGTAATATATCTCTTAAGATACAGTCCCCAAAACTAAACTAAAATTTCCAGATGAGGCCTAACCCTTTCAGGGAGGTCTAAGCATGCCACATTTATCTAATTCTTCTCTAAGTGACTGGCCAACCAGCCAACCAGCTGACTGGCAAGTAGCTATGATGCACACTGACCACCAGGGGGCAGATGCTCAACTCAGGAGTGGAAACCACAGGTATGGAAACAGAACAATTGGATGAATCTCAGAGAGAGGGGGTTGGGTGGGAAGAGATTAACCAAAAATCATATAGGCCCAGTGCACAGATTCATGTACTGATGGGGTCCCTCAGCCTGGCCTGTGGAGATCAGGCCAACACCAGCTCTTCAACATCCCCTGAGGGGTCCCAGATTGTGAGAGAGTGCAGGCCAGGATGAGGGACCCCCATTAGTGCACCAATCTATGCACCAGGCCTCTAGCATCAAAATAACCTACTTCACAAAACTCCCCAAGAAAGTGGTCTAATAACTCTTTGTCTCTGCCCGATTGGTAAATGTGACCATTCATGTACTCAGCACATCAAAAATGAAAGAGAAACTTTGAATATGGACTCATAAAATATCAGTACAAAATGTAAGCCTCTGGTTTACAATTCAGGGCTCTTTGTACTGCCTCCCTAAAATCAGTAGATGTCCCCAATTAAACTTTGGTCCTCAACATGTCAGCCGTGGGGAATATAGTAGTGCCCCTGACTCACAGGGGATTATCTGAAACTGCAGCTAGTGCCAACCCCTATATATACTGCTTTCTTTCCTACACATACATACTTTTCACTTAAAGGAAGCACTTTGCCACATCCAAATTGACAGCACCACCACTTTTGCACTTTGAGTACACTACTTGAATAAAATTAGGGTTACTTGAACATAGTGCTGCAATGCAAGGACAGTTGACTTGAAAACTGAGACAGCTACTAAGTGACTAATGGGCAGCTACCACATACAATGTGGTACATTGGAAAAATGGACAACTCACTCACATCCTGTGTGGGATGGGACAAGACAGCACAAGATTTCATCAGACTACTCAGAAAGTTGAGAAATCTAAAACTTACGAATTATTTATTTCTGGAATTTTCCGCTTAATGTTTTCAAACTGAAGTTGACAACACGTAACTTAAACTACTGAGAGCAAAACCACGGATAAGTGGGGACCTATTGCACTAAGTAAGAATATTTCTATTACCCTGCCTCCAAGATTCATGGTAGCTCACTAGTTTGTTTCCTCTTACTCCTTTATACTTTGAAGCCCAAAGGGCCCAGGAGTTCCCCAGGGCCCTGGACAAAACAGATTCGGCTTGTTTTCTGAGTGGCAAGGGTAAGTGTGAAAGACGTTCTGCAATTCAGATAAACAGAGAAATTAGGGCTAGAGGAGGCAGCTGAGAAATCACTTGCTATCTCTGCTATGTTAGATAAAACACACATAAAATCGAACTAGTCTGCTAAAATTATTACCATCTTCATACTTACTGACAATGATGGGAGCATTAATCACCTGAAAATACCTAATCAGAGTGGGACCTTTTTATATTACCATTCAAATTTTTAACTGGCCCCCGCCTGATTTCTTTTAAGCAAACGTCCACAGGCCTTACACATTTCACGGTTACTTTCTGTAGTTAGGTAGCCTTTATTTTTCTTTGTGTTCTCCTCCCCCTTTCTATTCCTTCCCTTTAAAAATGGACAGAACCTGGTTCCTATCACCTAGAGATGAATTAACCTTTCCAAATATCCTGACATCGCCTTCCTAGAAAAGTTCCCCGGAGCTCTGCAGCCGCTGGAGAAGAGAGGCAGCTTGGCTTTGACTTTAATACACATTTTGAAATACCTTTTGCAGGATGGCTGGAAATACGGAACTAATAACAAAGCCCTTCTAAAATTACCGATAAATCTGAAGCATTCCGCCTGGTGTACGGCCTTTGAAAGTCCTTAATTCATCTATTAAGTGATCAAAGATCTTGTTCAAGATATGATTACATTTCTTTTGTTCTCTTTGCACAATCATATTAAAATTGATAGCATTCCTAAAACCAAACAGCTTCCAAAGCTAAAAATAAAAAACACACAAAACGACACCCTAACATTCATCACTTTCAAAAGGCAAGGCTCTGACTGGTCCTTAACTATCCTGGGATACACATGCTAAGGACAAATCGCCCCACAGAAATGATGCTAAAGGAGGAACCTGAAGCTTCCACACTCCTAGGGTCGCTACTAGGCGTTTAGGTCTGAGCCAGGCGGCCTCAGGAAGGGGGCAGATGGAGAAGTTCTGGCTACTTGCCAAAGCCAAACCCAAGAGCAAGTAATTTCAGTAATACAGAATAGAGGTCTCTGAGTGGGTGCTGATGGCCTTTGTCACATACCAAGAATTAGTCTTTCTTATAGTAGTACCACTAACAAAACGAAAACCATGTCATAGCCCAAGAATCAGCAGAATTTTTTTTTAAATGACCACAATCCTTCTTAATCCTTGTTCTCCAGGAGTCCGCCATTTTAATTGTATTATATCTGCTTATTCTTGATCACCAACAAAAAGGGGCTAGTAAACTATATCAATAAAAATAAGATAGTAAATATTTTTAGACTCTATGGGCCACTCAGTCTCTTGCAATACTCAACAGCACCATTGTACCATGAAAGCAGCCATAGATGACATGTCAATGAATGAGTGTGGTTGTTGTAAATCTTTATTCGCACACAACAATAGGCATTGGGCCCTACCTGGTTTGGCTCAGTAGATAGAGTGTCAGCCTGCAGACGAAATGGTCCTGGGTTCGATTCCAGTCAAGGACACATGCCTGGGTTGCAGACTCAATCCCTAGTAGGAGGCATGCAGGAGACAGCTGATCAATTATTTTCTCTCATCACTGATGTTTTTATCTCTCCCTCTCCCTTCCTCTCTGAAATTAATAAAAATATATTTTTAAAAAGATAGACAGCCCTGACCAGTTTGGCTCAGTGGATAAAGCATCGGCCTGTGGACTGAAGGGTCCCAGGTTCAATTCCGGTCAAGGGCATGTACCTTGGTTGCAGGCACATCCCCAGAAGGGGATCAATGTTTCTCTCTCATTGATGTTTCTAACTCTCTATCCTTTCCTCTCTGTAAAAAATAAATTAAAAAAATATATTTTTAAATAGGCAATGGACCACATCTGCTTGCAGATAGTAGTTTGCCCATCCTTGTTCTAAAATATGGTCATAACTACAACCTGCACCCTTGGATCTTAGTCTATAACACACAAACACTGAGCAGTTTGTGGAAGAGTTCTTTTTATGGCCTCAGGATGGAAAAACAGAATTGGTCTGATAAGGGGAAAAGGTCATTTGACTCACATGCACAACTTTCATATGGTTTTCTCTTCAAAAAGTTCATTTTACTCTCCAAATTAAATTTTTCGGCAACGTTCATTGTTTCTTTAAAGAACATTAGACTTCACATTGTATCCCAGTTATTTATTACCTGAGTTTTGGTCTTAACAAATATGATTTTGTTATTCTCTGTCATCAATGGAGCAAGCACATGTGGTTTTGATTGACAAAATTGTGATAAAATTCACTGCATCCTTAAAAAAGTGATTGAAAAGTTTTCAGACTGTTGCAGAGAATGTTGGGGGGGGGGGCGGGTGGAGGAACAAGGGGATTGAATTTCAACAAAAGACATGCCAGATTTTTCCCCTGCTCTTATTATTCAACATTCTCCCACTACTCAGTATCTAATTAGATATTGCAGCAATCCAGGAATCATGTGTTTCTCTTTAAACTTTTGGCAAAGTCCACTGCACTATGGTTAACATTGGACACACTTGCGTTTCCCTCCAGGGACCAGTACTCGGTGACATCACACGCTATGTCACAAACAATGGAGCATAAATAAGTGTGCGTGCTCCGAGATAAGCAAAACATGAGCCGTCACTTTGGTGTGCCCTCTTTTCATTTACTTCAAATTCCCGTTCATTTGGTTGCTTGAAAAACCTCTTTGTCTCAACCTTTTTCAGAAACAGGTATCCATTGCTATGACAACCCCCAGAAAGATCATAACTCGATTTTTTAAAAATCTCATGGGTAATACAATAGTTCTGTCTGAATTGTCAAACTCTGTTGGAATAACTATCTTGATTAACTTAAGACTGAACAAAACACATACTAATGAGAACCACGGCAAGCCTCCACAAAACCTATTTGCCCTTATGATAGGTGGCCAACTGGCCAAGAAGAAAGAAAGAATGAACAAAATGCAAACAACTTGACCTCCAAAGCTGTCTGCCATGTGGTTGGTTCCCTCACGAACTGATATCAGTATCTGAGAGCAACCCTCCCATCTTCATGCTACACCCTTCTTGTTACAGAACTGGAACAGAAGGAAATTATATAACCCATCGGTTACTAGGAAAATGCTGAAGATGCCAAAAAATACAAAGACATAATCAGACCTTTTTAACTTGGAAAAATGTGCTGTTTGTGAACGAGGGATAAATGTCCTGAAACTATCTTCCATATGTCTGCTTTCCTTCCATTGGGCTACATTCCAAAGAGGTTGTAGTAGTTCCATGTTTTTCTCTAAAATATGAAAAACTATTACTGAATAGGTTTTATAAATGGTTTTCTTCACAGTGCCTAATGTGCAAATACTCCAAATAATTGCTTTAAAATCAATTTGCCAGCATTCAGAATTCCTTGACCAGGGAATTTCTTCTGATTTAAGATATACTTTGAAGATTCACTCTCATCAGATTATTTTCACCTACTGGCGTTGGAAAACAAGCACTTTTTTAAAAATACAACACTTAACAATAAAAACAATCTACTTAGTAACATTGTCTAATGGCTTCAAATATTATACTAGTGACCAAATGCTTGACATAAATATCCTTTTAAACAAACTCATAAAATAATGCCGTGAGGATAAAAACTACCAATAAATTATAAAAACTAGGCCTTTCATTGGATCATCATCTAGACCAGTGATTGTCAACCTTTTTCTTCTCATGGCACACATAACATAAAAATACTAAAATTCTGCAGCACAATAAAAAATATCTTTTGCCGATCTGACAAAAAAAATTGATATAATTTAGATTTCTTTTTAAAAATAGTAATAATAGTAAGTACCCTACCCTTTTTGCGCCAAAGTGATTTTTTACAAAATCAGGTGCCTGTACTTATATATAAGGATTTCTAGTACCAAGAATTAACCAACTATGCAACTTTATTATGTGACATGACCAATAAGATACAACTCTATTATATCACCTATATATTTAAGGTTCAAGACAGAGCATTCACAGTGGATGGCTACTGATATGTTGGCTATGGTCATTTTTTATTTTGACAGTCTAAGGGAAAAGAGGTTAGTAATCCTGACTAAATAGTCAAGTATTGCATGTTTTAAAAATTCTTGCAACACACCAGTGTGCTAAGTTATGGTAAATTATGGCCCTGCAATGGACATGCATTCTGATATTACATATTCTTGCTTACCAAAGCCATCAGGCCAGCCATATCATTTATCTGGCTTATTGTAAACTTCCAGAAAAATGACTGCCACCTATAGAATTCTCACAATAAGCCCTCCAAAATGACCAATGGTCTTATTGCTACATAATCAGTTCTCCATTTATCTTGCTTTTCCAGTGAGCTCCTTTAAAAACTTTCTCTTTGGTTCCGTATTGTTATTTGTGTTATTCCATAGCACCTCCAAGGCAGAAATGTGGGCTTTGGACATCTAAGAAAACACATAAGTAATCTCAAAACTGTTTAAAATAAATTTAACTCAAATGGTGATAGATTTGGTGAAGACTGAACCATTTTGATCACTTCTAACTCAAAAGACTATCTCTAAGCCATGTATTTAATCAGGCCTGGTTCAAAGCAAAGGCATAATAAAAAATGATCCCAGCTCATTTTTGTATCTCTGACCAAAGAAGCAGTAATAATCTCCACATTCTATTTTATAGGGGTCAAAGAAATATGCATGTAATGATTTTTTTTATAAATTAACAACATTTTGAAAAGAAATTCATTATGTTAAAAACAATTAAAATTTCATACTGAGGCAGCTTCCTTTTGTTCAGAGTTCTGTCCTGTCCATGGAACTATTTTAAAATTTCTCTTCATATGGAAGCTTCTCAACTGCTTTTAATTGTTTTCATTCTCCCTCCCTGAATCTTTTCTAACTCCATTACATTTTTATTTAATTATAGCAAAGCAAAATGGGATGGTGATTCTAAAAGCAGATACATTATGATCTTAAAATATATATAATCTTACGTGCTAAAAAGTATAACAAGTCCTATGTACAAGTCAGCACAAAAATTCAAGTTATTTCCTGCCACTATTCTGGGCAGCAGCAGTGGGTGTTGTCTTCCCTGCTGGCTCCTGAACTACCTGGCAAAAGTCAAGATGGGGAATTTTTCTTTTCTTTTACTCTTAGCAATTGAATCCAGAGAATGCTGAGAATTGGTGTTTTATTTAAGTGATTATTTTGTTCAGCTTTGAACGATATAATAAAAAAATATATATTAAATAATAAATGCTTTTAAAACAGCATGATTACGATTTCTAGAATTAAAGTCTGGATATATAACATCCAAGACACTGATAAAAATAGAAACAAAGAATACAAAGTTCATGATGTAAAAGAAAGAACACAGGAAAAATTAAGTATAAGAAGGAAGCTATGAAAGCAACAAGAGTAATAGAGGTCAACCTACTAATTATAGTAATAAATATAAATGAGATAACCACATCTATTAAGGGACAAAAATTCTTAGGATTGGATTTTAAAAACAATAACATTTGCTTAAGCACTTACAATGTGACACAGAAAGCTGAAAAGTAAAAGGGTGGACAAAAATGTAACAGACTACCTAATATAAACCTAAAGAAAGTGATAGTAGCCATGGCCAGTTTTTCTCAGTGGATAGAGCATCAGTCTGAGGATTGAAGGGTCCCGTGTTCGATTCCAGTCAAGGGCACAAGCCCATGTTGTGGGCTCAATTCCCAGTAAGGGCATGCAGAGGAAGCTGATCAGTGATTCTCTCTCATCATTGATGTTTCTCTCTCTCTCCTCCTTCTCCTCTCTGAAATCAATTTTTAAAAAGTGATAGTTCCTATATTTGTATCACTAAGACCCAAAATCAAAGCATATCATTAAATAAATAAAGAGGAGTAAACTGATAAAAGGTACAATATACAAAGAAGCTATAATAATCACTAGCTTTTATACATAGAGTAACATTGCCTTGAAACAGAAAAAAAATAAATTTAAAAGAAGCAAAGACTAAGAAAAATACAAGAAATAGCAGAATGGAAATTTGACAAATTAGTTAAAATATAAATAACAATATATATGATTACCTCCACACAAAGCAAATACTTTAATATCCAATGAATATTAATATTATTTAAACATATATCACCTACAAAGAACTGAACTCCAAATAGTAACAACTACGCAGGCATTATATTTTATTATTTGCCCACAGTGTAATAAATTTTAAGAATAAACAAAATGAAATAAAATGAAAACTTTCAACAACTTGAACATCTTTGGGGCCTCCTAATTAGAAGCACTCCCAGATTATTTAGAAAATAACTACAATGGTAATAATACTACAGCAACACTTACAAGGTGTGCCTAAAACTATGTCCAGAGGCAAATTAATAGCCTTCATTGTTAGCTTATTAGATAGTAAAGAATCCAAATAAATTAACTAAAGTATTCCATTTAAGATATGTGTTTAATATATATGGTATTCTATTTTAAAAGCCCCTTACAATCAACCTCTATATTCACAAGGAAATGCTCACAGGTGTTGGCTCCTGTTTACTGTTTGTGGGTTGGGAAAGGAAGACCTGGCCTGTCACTACTGCACCAACCTAGATGCCCAGAGACAACCCTAACAAGAAAAATTAAACAGAAGAAATACACAACTGCAGCCAACAAGAGCTTGTACTAGCTACAAATACTGAGCAACACAGATCAGAGGTTTCCAAACGCTGTTCTGTACAAACCAGTAGTGTCAAAGTATTGGAAATTTATTTTTTACTCTAGAATTCCTGGGGGTCTTGCCTGAGAACTTGCAAGTCAGGATCCCCAGTGGTAAGACATAGGAATCTGTGTTTTGGGTAAAGCCTTCTGGTGAGTTTAAGTTATAGCCACTTTGGGGAACCAGTAGATATAGATCTTAATTTTTAATTATCAAACAATAAAAATGTTGCTAAACACATGAAGATTATCAGCACATGAAGAGGTCAGGGAGAGTAGGTTTAATGTTAATGCAGGAAACAATAGAGAATGTTTCGGCGGGATTAAAGAAGTTGAAGCTGGCATTTCATCACTGAAACAAGAATAAAACAGGAAAAAATGAGGATGGAGTAAGGGTAGAGAAGAAATTACCTGAGAACAAGAATGAATTCTTCAAACTTAGAGAAAGGGAAGAAGAGAGGGGGAGAAGTGAAGGGAGGGAGGGAGAGGGGAAGAGGATGGAGTGTTTAGTAAAGACAGTGAAGAGCAGAATAAAAACCATTTAAAACTGAAAAACCTCTAAGAGTTTTTAAAAGTACAAATGGACATAAGAGAGGCTTGTGATGGCTTTGCAATGTGTCAATTTGGCTACGCTGAACTACATTTCCTGGAATTCCATTGAGAGAGAGGGGAGAGAGAGGAGAGAGAGAGAAAGAGAGAGAGAGAAAGAGAGAGAGAGAGAGAGAGAGAGAGAGAGAGAGAGAGAGAGAGAGAGAGAAGAAGAAGGAGGAGGAGGAGGAGGAGGAGGAGGAGGAGGAGGAAGTAAGATATATTCAGACACAATATGTAAATACTATTTATGCACCACTGTTCTAAGTAATTATTCATCAAATCCTCACAACCATCTTATGAGATTGATTTTCTAACTATCCATGATTTATAGGTGAGGAAACTGAGACACAAATGGATTTATACATAAACTAGAGGCCCAATGCATGAAATCCGTGCATGGGGGTGAAGGGGTTCCTTCAGCCCGGCCTTTCCAATCCATGACCCTTGGGGCATGTCCAACTGCTGATTTAGGCCTGATAGGGTTTGGACCTAAACCAGCAGTCAGACATCCCTCTCTCAATCCAGGACCACTGGCTCCTAACCGCTCACCTGCCTGCCTGATGCTTCTAATTGCCTCTGCCTGCCTGCCTGCCTGATGCTCCTAACTGCTTCCCTGCCAGCCTGATCGCCCCTAACTGCCCTACCCTGCCAGTCTGATTGCCTTCAACTATCTCCCACACACACACACTGGCCTGATTGCCCCTAACCTGCTTCTGCATCAGCCCCACCACAACGGCTTGTTCCAAAGGATGTCTAGAAGGTCTCCTGGTTTAATTAGCATATTACCCTTTTATTAGTATAGATTCACCAACTTTATTGAACTTTCTTACAGAAATCACATATGAAAGTACACCTTGCTACTCTGCAGTTCCCAACATGACCCTCAGAAATTTGCCCTATGTGGGCTGGTAGCACTTGAATAAAAAGTAAAGAACACTTGCATTCAGAATTGGCTACTACAACTCAATTGCTTATTCACTCTCAGGAGCAAGTAAGAAAACATTCTTTTCCAGAACATTTTAGTGAAAGCAATATTAAATACAGTCATACATTATAGTAATGGTACAGCTGCTCTGTGCTCAAACACTGGATCTTTCCATTACAATGCTTATTTAAAAATAACACTAGCATGACTAGTGTGGCTCAGAGGTTGAGCATCAACCTATGAACCAAGAAGTCATAGTTTGATTCCAGGTCAGAGCACATGCCTAGGTTGCAAGCTCAATCTCTAATAGGAGCTCAATCTCTAATTCTTTCTCATCATTGATGTTTCTATCTCTCTCCATTTCTTTCCTGAAATCAATAAAATACATTTTCAAATACTTTTTAAAAGATTTTTTAAATTATTAAAATTAAAATATCACCAACAATAATAAAATCAAGATGTGACAGGCACAAGTATAAGAACCTTCACAAATAGTAGCTCATGTGGTGTTTGTAACAAACAGGTGAGGTGGGCATTATAATTCCCATATCATAGATAAGGAAACCGGCTCCGAGGAATTAAGTAACATGCCCCAAGTTACATGGCCACAAGGTGGAAGCCCCTGTTTCCAACCCAGACTATTACCCACAAGTCCAGTGCTCCTTCTATTATATCACTGAGTAGGTTAGTTTTCCTAATGTAAGAAACAGGAACCAACCATGACTGATGAAAAAAAGAGAAGGGATAGTGAGTAATGCACAGAACTCCCAGAAAGCCTGGAGAACTAGATTTGGGGCACACAGACAAACAGAGTCCTCAAATCACACAGCCAGAACACGTGGAGAAAGAACACTGCTACCATCACTGCTGAATACCAACAAGCAGGAAGGAACACAGGGTGCTCTCACTAATGCAGTATCACTGCTCCCCAGGAATGCAGTCTTCTGTAGCTACTGCCTCTACTGGGGACACAACCTTGATGGTGTGCATTCTCTGTCACTCCAGCACAATTGTCCTTGGAGTCTAGATTATATACTTGCACTCCAGCTGCAAGAGAGCCACAGGGGCTGTGTGTAAAGAGAAACAAATAGCTGGCACTTTCAGCCTTTCCAGAAAGAGGCAGGTAGTGCCCACCATAAAGCTCATAAAATGAGGGAGAACCCAAGACATGGAAAGGAGGTTTAGATATTGAGTGGCCAAAGAAGATGACACATGTTCTCTGAAAGACCACCTTTTGACTGCTCCACATCAACATACATTTTCTTCCTCATATTTTTTCTTCTTCCCGAAAGAGTTCTTTCTGAACATTATGCAACTATCCTTATCTGGTCTAGAAGCACGCCTTCTCTCCTCCAATACTGGACAAGCCAAAGACCTTTTGGTTAATGCATCCAGCTACAATTCCAAGATTTTCTTTAGTGGTGTCTCTTTCAATACTCTCAAATCTATAGACTAAACTATAAAGTTAATAATCACCAACATATACAATATAAGATATAGATATACAAATAAGATATAGATATAAATTATAGCAGGGCAAAGGAATAGAATAGGACAAGAAAATTTAACCTATAAATGAGACATCAGAGCAGGTACAAAAATATGAGCAGATGCTATAGTCATCTGCAAATGGGCATGATGCTATTGTTGATATTCTTGGCTTCCCTCTTCCACACCTCCTTCCAGAATCAATTTCATCCTCTGCCTCAATTGGCCAGGTTCCTTTACCCAGAGTGATGGCCTAAACCTTCATTCATGGGATTCAAGACACTGAATTAAATCCTTTATTACATTTTATCACTAGAGAAGTACAAGAAGGTACCACCAAAGCGTCCTCTGGGTTCCAAACTCTTCATGCTGCTATCATGTTGGCAGTAACATTATTTTTCCCTTTAGATTTTTTTATTTAAGCAGTAACATTATTGACAGAAACACTCTCCCATACAAACACAAACCACCTTTTTTTACATATTTGTCCAATAGCATGACAGGTCTAAAATGACAGTGGATTGGCCCAGACGGAATTGAATGCAGTAACTACTGTTTGCCTGATGGAAGCCATCTTCCTTTTGGAACTAAGCCTCTAAAGCAGCAGATACTAGAGTTTCTGAGAAGAGAGATGTTCCAGATACGCATTAAGTCCGCACTTAATGTTGTTGATAGATTCTTGGAACTGCAGTGAAACAACATATCACAAAACCAATTTTACCATAGGCTAGTTTATATAAATAAGAGTTAGAATCCTATGGCATCTCATCAATGTTTTAATTAAACACTGAACAAAATGACCTTGTTTGAGAACCTGCTGCTGTTGATAAACATTCACCATTTCAACCATTTCTTCAACAGTTCCAGAATTGTGTCTACATGGATTTTTCTAGAACTTCAGTGTTCCTGAAATGACTCCTGATTCTCATTCCTCCAGCCTTCCAATGATTTCATAAGTGCCCTATATTAAAGTCCTTTCTATCTAAAATACCTGAAGTGATTTTTGTTTGCTACTCTGAACCCTGAGTGATACAAAAAAAAAACAAAAACATTTGAGTGGGTCATTAGCTCTACCTGTGAGATATTCCATTCCCTTTTCCTTCCCCTTCGTTATTACCAAATGTATGTTTTCTTATAGGATAGACACATGATCACATTCTGATCACCAGCTTAAAGCATTCATTGTATCCCATAAGACAGCACCTCAACCTCACAAAGTAGTCTCTGAGCTGAAGCAATAGCAGAGTCTTCAATAGGCCATTTTAGCTTTCTAGGCGATTGCATAAATTTCATAAAATGGTTGATTGACCCTTAGCATTCATTCCTACCTTCTATATGCTTCCCTGAACTCCAGAGCCTGGAAAGCAAAAAATTATATTTCACAAACTCCACTGCAGTTTCTGTAAGATTGCATGAATCTCATATGCTACACCTACTACCTTACTTCTTTTGAGGTAAAGTGAATTCGTGTTCAGAAACTATGTTGCATAGTTCACCATGCTAGCTGTAGCCTCTAATTTGTACTATTAGGACATCATGATGCAAAATAAAGCCTTTAGTTAATCTAAGGATGGTGGGGCTGGCTAACACATGGCAGGCAATTAAAGAAAATGCAAATTTAAAATTAGTTTTGCTCCATGATGATACAGTCTAATACAGTTAGGTGTTTGGCTAATCTCCCTTGAGTACAGTACCATTTAGGGGCTACAGCTAGCAGGCTGGGCATTCAGCAATGACAGTAATCAAATCAACCTTGATGAGATGAAGTTTAAGAATTGAGCCAGGATATTCCTTAGTATGTTTGTAAAACTAAAAGAGTCCACTTCAAGTTAGTACTAATAGCATACAGAACCATTGGTAATCAAGCCTCCATTTTTCTTTCCTCCTTAATCAATCTGTCATAGAAACCTCCCCCTGAGACCATAAGACTGAGAAACACCTACTTGAGTTAGGTCCCAAATATATGGGTGTACTAAACTAGATGAATTATAACACACATCATGGAGAGCTCAGGTTGAACAATTATCTGGTAAGTCATGGTTAAACACTGAGTCTCTACAAGTGCTTAAAGCAACGTGAGAGCTATTTTTCAAGACTAGTTATGTGACTAAGAGAGCATGACTTTAATCCCAAACCACAGTGGTGTTTGACATGCCTCTCATAATGAGATTTAGTATAATCTTCATACAGCATCCTAGTTTGTTAGACACTTTTAGAAATGGGCAAAAAAAAATGCTCAAGCAGCCAGAGAAATCCCTCACAAAAAAGAATACAGTCGAAACCGGTTTGGCTCGGTGGATAGAGCATTGGTCTGCGGACTGAAAGGTCCCAGGTTCGATTCCTGTCAAGGGCATGTACCTTGGTTGCGGGCACAACCCCAGTAGGGGGTGTGCAAGAGGCATCTGATCAATGATTCTCTCTCATCAATGTTTCTAGCTCTCTATCTCTCTGTAAAAAATTAATAAAACATTTTTTTTTTAAAAAAAGAATGCAGGCGCTGGCAGTTGTAAGTTTTCTTAAAGTGGTGATGGGGTAAAGGTGGGGGAATATGGGTGAGGCTTCAGACAGCACAGCTAAGTGTGGTATATATTGCCTTCAAAATGAAAACAGACCCACTAAATTCAGTATCTCTTTCTTAATGATAAATGATTCGAACTTCAGCAGATATTCTGAAATTTTCCAAACCACTGGAATCTCCATACACTTCACTGAGCAACTCAGGCCTAGTATTTTCAAAGATATCATGTCCATTTTTGAGTATGTATCTAGAGTGTCTGCTACTTCATGTCCTAGCTTGATGTAATGAAACTATCAAGTCCCCAAGAAGGCAAAATGGCAAAAGTATATTGCTAATCATGCAAGTATAAAAAAAAATGCTATTGGTGCTCTACATATATTGGAATAAATTTTTAAAAATTTGTAAGATTAGAAGTTAAGGCTAAGTTCATTTGCTTCAGTAAAGACATCACATCTGAAGCATTTGATTTAACTGAAGTTACCATCTATTATGCTATGATCTATACTAATAAAAGAGAAATGTGCAAATTGACCACACCCCCACAACCACCAGCCAATCAGGATTATGCAAATTAACCCAGCAAAGATGGTGGGTTAATTTGCATACACAGGCACAGTGCTAAGACTGAAGACTAAAGAGGCTTGGCTTCTCTGCTGCGGCCACAGCAAAGGCCTGAGTCCTGGGTGCCTGAGGAAAACCAGTACTAGCAGCCAGGGGAAGGAAGGCCTATTACACAAATCTTAGTGCAAAAAGCCTCTAGTAATAATAATAATTCATCAGCATTCTCCAAGATCTATCTATACTAGAGAGTATGCCATAAAGTAAGACTCAACATCCTTGCCTTTTGAGTGGTTTATAATGACACTTATCTCTGAATTTCCCCAAGCATGTGGTATTGCTTTTCATTTATTCTCTTGGTAGTGAGACAAATTCCAGTGGTTTCCACTTGGTCCTTTCTAACTTATCAGAAGCCATTATGGGATTCTTCTATTGCTAATGATATACATTCCAGCAACAAATTCATGAATTAAATAAATATATGAGGGATGCAATAAGGTCCCACTGGGCCTACTATGAAACAGAGTTGGGTCAAATCTCTATCATCTGAATTCCATAAATTCCATATTCTGACAGAAGAACCACACTGTGTTCTGGCCCCAGAACTTAGATTTAGCTCAAAGCTAATCTAGCTGGTTTGGCTCAGTGGATAGAGCATCGACCTATGAACTGAATGGTCCCAGATTTGATTTCAGTCAAGGGCACATGCCTGGGTTGTGGGCTCAATCCCCAGTGGGGTATTTGCAGGAGGCAATCAATCCATGATTCTCTCTTATCATAGATGTTTCTTTCTCTCTCTCCCTCTTCCTTCTTCTCTGAAATCAATAGATATATATTTTTTTTTAAAAAAAAGCTAACATCTAATACTTTCTGAAAGATCTATGTATTTCCTGAAAGTGCCCAGTTACCCTGGTGAATAGCTCAGGTCCCTTTGGAAAGAATTAAAAGACTTACATACACTAGTTGAGATATTATAGATTTCTCCCTCTCAAGAGTATCTGGCCTCCCCTCATTTAAAGAATTCTGAAACTGTAAATTTGCACAGAGTTGACACTTGTTTAAGAGATCATGACTATTATGGTGGTTCTAGTCAGGCCTTAGTTTCAAGTATTAAGTAAAAGCTTATTGGGCTACCCTCTCTTATTCCTGGTTGCCACCAAATACTAGAGCTGGTCAAACTATTATCATACTAGCTCTGATGCATAGTATGATGATCATACCTACCTTGTCTCTGATGGTTTTGAGCTTTACTTAGCCTCTGGCACCTTGGTATCCATGCAGCCTCACTAAATACATGGAACCCTAATGAGTCTCCCACCAGCATCCTTGCCTTAGAGAGAATGGCCACTTTAGCACTCTTCCAAGATCTGGAATGCTCTCAATAATGTATGCCTACATGCCTGAAGGGAGTATCTTCTGAATTCTCTTCGAGGGCATGGTTAGAGATAGGCAAACATGATAACTCCAACATTTCTAACTTCCTAAGCAGCTGAATACCTAGTGTGACTCTGAGCACTCTCACTTAAGCTGCTATATCTAGTCCAGAATCTGTATGAAGTATATCCATATCTATTAATTCGGCCAAGTTTAAGATTATATTTTTTCTTATTCTTATACCTTCCAAACCCACTCACATACATCATATCTAACAAATGAAAATAAGCAAAATCTTGCAGTTTTGACTCTAAAACTGGTATTCCAGGGCATTCTGGAATCTGTCTCCAGACACAGGTCTCATAATGAGAATGGTCCACATTGAGAACTGGATTCCTTTTGCAAGGAGGTCATTCTAGGATTTCAAGCAACACAGAGCAAAAAGGCTGCTTCAACCCATAGTGGAAAATCCTGGGGTTGGGAGCTCATTATATTCTGAATCATTCAAATCCTTCCCAAATCCCCACCCCAATTCTGAGGTTTCACTCTTTTTCCATCAATACACTTCCACACCAGACAATGAGTTCAAGTGACTTGGTAATGCAACAACCTTGGGGGTTGAGCATTCTTTACTTTAAATTTCCTCAGCTCTGTGGCTACAAGAGAGAAGATATTCTTTTGGTTTGCAATAGAAAATCCCTCTCTAGAACCAAGAATTTAGAACTTCAAGTTTATTGTTCTTTTTCTTTAAATTGTCTAGCCACACATTAGAAGGAACAGTCGTAGCATCCTTTTATTCATAGGGTAAATGAATAACAGAGCACATATCAATAACACAGCACATATCTCAAAGCCTTTCATATCTTTTTTGTGCCTATCTGTAGTTTCCAAAATTTTTATAATAAATATTACTTTATAATCTGAGAAAAATAAAGTCTTATTATCTAAAAATGTACATAATATTTTCAAGTTTTCAGACAAAACATAACTCACATTCTATCTTTTCTTTTGGAGAAACCTACCAAATATTATTTTTTCCCTATATTCATTGTTTGTTCAGCAAGTATTTATTGAGCTTTTGTGTGTCTATCTTATATTAGCGCTGGCAGTTGAGAAAATTATATTATTTTATCAACTACAGTTTTTAATTGATGGAGAAACCAGAATACAAATTGGCATCTTCAAGGTCTCAAGCTGAACTTGAGTCTGCATCACAAGTCCTAAATGCTCTTAACTATACTCCAATTGTTTGGCTACAAATTAAAGAGATAACGGGCACTGAACTGTTATGTGGCATGTATACCTCAAGTACGAGGATCTGAAGACTCAAATATCTACACATTTTGAAAGCCTAAATTTATTGCATAGTTGAAAGAAAATTCTACCCAAAGTTTCTATACATATAAAACCCCAATGACCGTTACAGTGGAACCACCAGAACTGCCTGTCGCTATGATGTGAACTGACCACTAGGGGGCAGGCACTCAATGCAGGAGCTGCCCCTTGGTGGTCAGTGTGCTCCCACAGCAGGAGGGCCGTTCAGCCAGAAGCTGGACTCATGGCTGGTGAGCGCAGTGGCAGTGGCCTCCAGGGCAACACTAAGGAGCAGTGAGTCAAGCGTAAGGAGCCAGCAGGCTGGTGGTTAGGAGCCAGAAGGCTGGTGGTTAGGAGCCAGAAGGCTGGTGGTTAGGAGCAAGGGGTCCTGGATTGCAGGAAGGCACAGGCTGGCCTGAGGAACCCCCCCCCCATGAGGAACCCCTGAACATGAATTTCATGCACTGTTCCTCTAGTATCTAACAACAGATCTAGAGTTCCTAAACTACTGTTCATACAGATCACAAAAGTTCAGTTGCTACATAAATACTATGTTTTAAGGGAGGCTGGTTTTACCTCTAACCATAGTTCTCCGGGAATTTGGTTAACTGGTGTCTGGCACTGATAGAATTACTAAATATCAAAGAGTTATTCAAGGAATGTCAAGAGTGCCCCTGCCCAGTCTGGGTCTTCAACATTTTTTATGAAAATGTTAAGTTCCTGGTGCTGCTTTTGTTATTTGAAATTCTTCTTGGACAATCCAAAATTTAGCAATAATGTCAGGAAGGCTTCCTGGCATGTGTTCTAGATTGCTCTCCACATTAAACTGATAAATCAAGAGATTTATTTCCTCGATAGTCAAAATCATCATTACCTTCCTCTCGCCTTTTGGAGGAAAAGAAGTACTATGTGATTTAGTCTTTTTATGGGCGTCCATTCAACACTGAGCTATTGTTTCAGAACAGGAAAAATGTATTCCTTTTACAGGTTTACTCCTTCAACTGGAATTTGTTTAAGTAGGTTCCACTGCACAAACACAAAAAGCCCTAATACATGCAGACTGGGTCGGCCTCATGCCATCAAATGTCACCGCTGACAGGTGATGGCACTTTTATAGATTTACACAACAAAAACTACATTAAAATGGTAAGGTGGTGAGACAAAGGCACAAAGACCTAGAAATTCACAGCTCAGGATTTAAACATACTATATCTAAGAGGAATGGAGTGCATTAGGGTAATGGAAAGGTGACAGCGTCCCTATTATACCTACAGTGCTAGACACTTAATCCCTAACTGAATTTCCTGGTGGTGTTTGCTTTGTCTCATTCCTGGGGGCTTATGTTTTTTAATGACATTATTGTTGTGTAAATGTTCTTATTTTATAAAGTAATTTCAGGTTGATTATCATCTGTTTATGCAATTAGTGTAATTATACCTAACTACAGAGTAGAAACAACATATATAGTTAGTTTATTAGAGATATAACTGTGATATGTAACAATTTTAAATCCTTATGAAACTTTGTTAACAAATATTCCATGAATGGGAAAGCAAAATATTTAGATGCCAGCTCTATTATATAGTTTTTCATATGCTCAGTAATAATTAGCTTTACTGTCCATCAAATTTAGTGTTAAAAATCATAATGCCATCTGAGAGGGAATACAAATATAAAAACTGTGCTAAGGAAAATTAAAAACACTCTATTGTGTTTTCTGTGAGGTTGGGTTTTGTAAATCTCTCTTCAATTAAGAGTTACCTACAGAGTGTCAGCCTCAGGTGAATTTTGACAATAAAGTTATAAACCCGGCAAAAAGATTTATATATAACACCATGACATATCATACCCACATGTATTGTGTGACACTCCTAACCAACTAATACTTTACTAGCATGTTTGGCTTCTCCATATGATTCTCAACAACAACAAAGAAAAGGAACTAAAAAATTATGCACTAAAAATGTTTCAATTTTTTTAAAAAAAAATAGATCATAAAATCCAGAAAGATGACACTTGTTTCAACCAAAAACCTTATAAAGAAGAGTGAAAAATAGATGCTGAAAGAGAACATAAACTGAATTCACATCTAAGAAATGTATATTAATGTAGATTATCCCCATTCACTTCTTTATTCAATTTCTATCTCTGTTATTGGTCACTTAAGAAAATATTATTTAACCATTCCTTCTTACCTCAAAATATTGAAACTAAAAAGTTGCAATGTAAATAAAATGAATGCAGAGATTTGCTGCCTTTGAATTATGTGGTACATTCTCCCATGTGGATAAAACCCATCAAATATCCTCAATTATTGCTTACTGCTGAGACAAGGATTAGAGGGTCTAATTTACACCATTGGAAATTTTAAGCAATAATATCAGAAAGGCAACACTTTAAACATTAGCAGCACATTACTGTAAAAATACTGCTCTTCTCCTTTTGGATAGACAGTAATTTTATGAACAGTGAATGCCATCATTTTCAGAGGCAAGTCTTCTCAGCATTTGATCTACAAACAAACTTGTATTAAAATAGACCCTGGGCTTCAATTACTATTAATGTAAACTATCAAGTTAGGCTTCTAGATTTATAGCTAAGATACCTATTCTTTTAACATCTCTCTAAGCATATTTAATACATAAATTTCATTTTTAAATCAATGGAACAAAAAATTCTTAAAAATTCAAGGTAAAAGGTGTTTTTTTTGTTTTTTTTACTTAAAATCAGCAGGAATTATCACTATTCTAGGACAAAAAGGAGGCAAATATTTTCATTTGTTTCTCAACTCCTTTGTCAAAGAAAAACTCTTGTCTTGGCCAGTATCCTCAGTGGTTAGAGCACCCCGCAGTCCCCAGTCCAGGGCCTGTACCTGGGTTTTGGGTTTCCTCCCTGCCCCTGGGTCAGGTCGGGACACATGCGGAGGCAACCAGTCTATGAATCTCTTCCATACAGATGTTTCTCTCTCTCCCTCTCTCTCTTTTATTCCCTCCCTCCCCCACCTTCCCGCCCTCCCAGTCTCTCTGCAAAAAAAGCAGTGGAAAAAATATTTTCAAGTGAGGATTAACAAAAAAGGGAAAATATATTGACTCAGAAACTTCAGTTGTTGACATGTATGAACATTAAAGCATGTCCCTATAAATTATGTAAATGAAGGTGTGTATTTTCTGAGGGCAAGGACCAGGACTTGTAGTTCTCTCATTCCCCCATGGCACCACGAGCAATGCCCTGCATAAAGGACTCACCCAGTGTATAGTCATTGAAAGAAAAAAGATGAGTAAATGGAAATGAATAAAAAATCAAAACATGCAACTCTTTTTCACAGAATAAACAAACTGACAATAAGCTCTTTGTGTCCTTTATTTCCTCCCTACTTTTTTTTAAAGGCCTTACTAAGTTGGTATTTAAAAAGTAAACAGTAAGACTTTCCTCCACTCAAATACATTAAATTGTATAATGTAAATGTGATAATCTAACCAAGTGACTAGCACAAAATAATCATCTGAAGTGTTAATCCATGGAAGTTCAGAAAGAGATGTGGTTTCCCTGAAAATGTCTGAAAGCCAGCAAAGGAAACCCTTTACACAATCACAGTGATTCAGGAAAAACAGTGCCATCCAGTCCTGCCAATGCTTGGCCAATAACAGGCGCTAAATAATGATTCACTTCTCCCCATCCCCTTCTGGCCTCGCGGTGGGGGGCAGAGCCCATGGTTGGGGAAGAAGCTACCTGGGTAAAGAAGATTGATACATTCTACAAGAGAACCCCTCTGCTGGCGCTCAGAAGCCCCCCCCCCGCCCCCATCCCCTCACTGTTTCCCTCTGTACCAGGGGATGCTAATCAAGTGGACTGGCCGGGGACAATGTGTCTGACATTAAAAGGAGGCAGTGAGCCAAACCGGTTGGCTCGGTGGATAGAGCATCGGCCTGCGGACTGTAAGGGTCCCAGGTTCAATTCTAGTCAAGGGCATGTACCTTGGTTGCGGGGCACATCCCCAGCGGGGGGTACACAAGAGGCATCTGATCAATGATTCTCTCTCATTGATGTTTTTAACTCTCTATCCCTTTCTCTTCCTCTCTATAAAAAATCAATAAAATATATTAAAATAAAAAAGGATGCAGTGATAGGAGATAAACTTGGGCAAAAGGGAAGAGCTTGGCTATTAGGCACCTAGACGAAGACATACTTGTTTTTACTTTGCTGCTACACCCATAAATGTTTTAAAATGTATTAAACAATCAACTTGCCATTGGCATCCCTCTGTAAAAGTTGATACAGACCAAAGGGGGGGAAAAGCTTTCTACCCCATCTGGACTTTAGAATCTGAGGACAAAGTTAGCAGAATAAGAAATGAATTGTACAAGTCCATCTTTTTTTTAACCTAGAAAGTAACTATCAGCCTGGCAACTAATGCGCTTCTCTCTTCCCTTCTATCCTGTGATCTAGACATGAACTCTGTTTATTGTATAGACCAGAGAGGCTGTGAAAGCATGCTTTTCCGGCAAAAGTAATACAGCCATAAATTTTTTTCTGGCTCATTTCAACCATGCCCAGCTTCTGGGGAGGTTGAGTACCCAGATCAAAATTTGCAAAAGACTTAAGCCAGATGAAACAGAATTTACGAACAGTCCTGACAGCCAAAATGACTAAACAGAAGCATCCACAATTTCCAAGCTAAGAACAGCCTCAGTGCATGTCTGGCCAGTGCAGCGATAAAAAAAAAAATCAAAAAAATCTTGTGTAATGGCCTGAAAGGGGATAAGGTAAAAAGAGTGAACAGTTACTGGATCACATTAGGTCTTTTATGCACATCAGATGAGGAATGCATTGCTTATCTTTGCTCTTTGAATTAGATCCATAAGTGTGAAAACTGTGACAATGTCTGGGACGTTTGTGAGTCTCTATCTGCCTCTGAATGTACCATACCTCTCAGTCTTATTCTGTCGCTGCTTTTTGAAAGAGGTCCATGGCCCCAAACATGACAGCAAGATATTAAACTTTGAAAAATGTCTTTCCGTATTTTCTCCCGTAAGCCATTACTTTAAAAGTTGGAGATTAAAAATGGAAACATTTCCCTAGCTTTATACTAATGTGGCGTTCACACATTCTTCCATACCGTTCGAATGCACTCACCAGGCTGGCATCCATTCTGGGTACAGTGTAAAGTCTAGAAAGGCATTTTATTCGTTCCAGGTGTGCTTGACTGGCTTATTTATGGTCTGACTTCCTTTCATAGTGTGAGAAACCTTAGCCTTCTGCCAGCTGCAAAGGATTGTTAAGAAGAAGCACTTTTTAAGTTAAAAATATATAGCAACACCTCTCTCTCTCTCTCTCTACACACACACACACACTCACACTTCATGCACCTTCTTGCATTTGTTAGTCCATGACATGTCTAAATAGGCATTTAACTGTGCTCACCATCAAAGAAGGTGCCCCATGCAGGCAGCGGTATATTAACGTAATGAATACCAGAAAGGACAAGAAGGAAGGTACAGAGCTGTTAACTCATTCCAAGTTATCCTTCCTGAGAACACTCATCACATTCAGTAGACACACACACACACACACACACACACACACTTAAGCACTGTTTTCCCATTCTTGGTGTTCCACAAAAGCTGGGGGATCATCGCAATGGAGTACACCGAAAGGCACACCTGATTTGCAAAGAGGCCGTGTAATATGCTTATATTTTGTGTACACAGTCAAAGAGATTCCATTAAAATGTCTTTTCATTCATGGCTAACATCAGGACGTTCCCAGTAGCAGTATTTCCTTGCCTGACTGCTTAAGCCCTAACTAGAGACCACTATTTGCCTCTTCAGTGGCCACATTGCCACCCAAATGTGTCAATACTGAAAGATAAAATAAATTCTTGAAAGGTAAGTTTTCAATACCATAAGAGAAAGTAAAATGTATTCTAATTTTTCACATACATGCAGAGCTAAATAAATAATTTGGGTTGAGATAATCATTTCTACCTACCTAAAAAAAAATGCGCTCAATTAGGACAACTTTCTAAATGTTTCTAAGATGACTGGGGTTTTTAAAAAAATTACTTGAGGGAGTCATTTATAACAATTATGACTGTAAAAAGAAGAAAGCATGTGAATGATGGCAAAGATGAGACATAACTGGCCATCAGCAGTAAGAAGGTTGACAGGACTTGAACATTTTTGAATTAAAAAAAAAAATCACTAAATCCAAACAACACCAATTCCAGGAAAATTTGAGTGCCTAACTAATAAGATCACAGAGTAGCTATGTTTCTTGGGAAAGAAAATTCGTTTTTATTGGGAAGGCGTGGTTCAAAAAATTACCACATAATTTAGAGATCCACGGGAATCTTTGGCATTTCAAAACTTGAGTGGAGCCTTTGGAAAAAGCTCATCACAAGCCCCTTTCGGTCTCTGAGGAAGCTGGCGCTCTGCGATGGAGTTGTTAAACAGCCCGGCCATGCCAAAATTCATCACAGCACTGCCCCAGGGAGGCCGCTAGCTGCCTGACCCCAGCGGCTCAAAGTGGGGCTGGAACAAAAGGCTAGCATCCATTTCAAAAAGAACCCCAGGAAGCATCTGCGGGAGGATGAAGAGTGTGGAGGTGGAAGCTGGAGGACCGTGGGGGTGCGGAAAGCACTGGGTAAGGGAGGCTCAGAGAGCGGGGAGGAAAGCAGGCTGAGCCAGCAGGTTTATTGGCAGAAGTCACGCACACAATTGCTAGGCAATGGTCAGTTTCCAGACAATAACCACCACAAAGCAATAAAGATGAGAGATCATGAGGAATGCACAGAGAAATGGCAGAGACGGGAAAGGGAGAGGGAGAGGGGAAGGGAAGAAGGAAGCAAAGGGAAGAAAAAGAATATGAAATTGGAGGGGGAAGCCATTTGAAGGAAGGAAGGTTTATCAACATAAATTAGCAGGAATCTTTGTGTTTACAGACCGTAGAGTCTATCTAGGCTGGCTAATAGCATGCTATTCCTTTTCTTGTGCTGTCAGAAAGTACTACGGGTTGTTAATAGCATCCAAATCTTTATCACTTAATTTTCTTTATTAATCCCATTCGGGTTTAACATGACTAGCACACAACTGTAAATAGCAAATAATAATGCCACTGAGGTTGGTATCAATGACGCTGAAGGGCATTATGTAAAATGCAGCCAGGGAGCACCAGCGGGATGACAGGTTCTTACAAACCTGTACATTAGATTAAGGAAAAGCCCTGCACAGATTCACCAAACTGTGATCTTAATATGATAGAGCACCCTCTGTCCTTTGATGGCCCTCTAGAATTATTTCTCAGCCTCCAACATTTAAAAAAACAAATCTCAACATTCAAGGAGCGTCTTAAAAAGAGTAATGTATATTTACATAACCCATAATCTTTAACCCTTTCCTTCTGCTTCTGCAAAAGTCATACTTTCAACTAAAACTCTGATTTGTCAGAACCTTTTTAAAAAAAATAATAATGCTATGACCCCATTTAACAAAACAGGTAATCATTTCAGATAATATTTTTTAAAGGCATACAACTGACCCTAAATGGTTTGGCTCAGTGGATAGAGCATCAGCCTGTGGACTCAAGGGCCCCAGGTTCTATCCCCGTCAAGGGACATTCTTGGTTGCAGGCACATCCCCAGTGGTGGGTGTGCAGGAGGCAGCTGATCGATGTTTCTCTCTCATCGATGCTTCTAACTCTCTATCCCTCTCTCTTCCTCTCTGTAAAAAAAATCAATAAAATGTATTTTTTAATAGGCGTACAACTGCTCTTGAATTTCTTAAGTATGTTTTTATTTTCTTTTAGAGCAAGATAGATAGAAACATCAGTGAGAGAGACATCTATCAGCTGTCTCCTGAACACTCCTACTGGGGATCTCACCCCACAACCCCAGGGCATGTGCCCTGCCCTGACCATGTATTGAACCGGGGATCTCTTGGTTCATGGGTTGGCGCTCAACAACTGAAACATACCAGCCAGGTTAGACTCAAGTGTTTTGTAGTCACTTAAGTTCACATACTGGTGACTAAGGACTTGAATTGTCTTCTGGAAACTGGAGTCCTTCCAGGACATCTTCAATCCCTAGCAAAACAAATAGGGGTGAGCCATTTGAATACTCAGAAAGGTTATTCTGCCTCATTCTGTTGAACTTGTGGAATTTCTCAAGATTTTATACATTTTTACTCATACATGAGATCGGTAGGTAAAAGCTATTCTAATCAGCTTCATGTGTTCCATCAAATATGATGCATTATGCCCACCACGCCCACCCCCCACTGTCAATAATATGGGGTGATTATAATATGGCCAGTGAATTGGATCATGGAATTAAAAAATCAGTAAGGTTTAAAACAATTATCTTGACAATTAAAAACCTCAACTATAGTAAAGTTTTATTATAATACGAAGGTTAGCCCTAGCCTCACCAGTGTTGGTTAGGCATTTCCCTGTGCACTGAAAGGTTGCAGATTCCATTGCTGATCGGGGCACATGCTCAGGTTGTGTGCTCGATCCCCAGTAGGGAACATGCAAGAGGCAATGGATCGATGTTATGTTCTCACATTGATGTCTCTCTCTCCCTCTCCCTTTCTCTAAAAATCAATAAACTATTTTTAATGCAAAGTTTATAAAACTTAAATTTAGAGAAACTAGATAATCTCACCTAATGAAGGATTGTCTGTAATAGACAGCAGTAAATAAAACTTGGAAAGATGACATGAAAGAAGCATTCAACTGGGTCAAATTAAGTTGGTATAAATATCAGGGAAAAAACACTAGTAAAGAATATTGAGAGGCTTTCTTAAAATGATGAATCTGCTATAAGCTCACAAATTGCACTAGGGACTCATTAATTGGATTATTTTATGGTTTGTCTCAGCACTGAGTTTTGGAACTTACATTAAATTCAGCTGTGACTTCTAAGGAGAAAAAGAAAAGGCTGTATCTGGCAATATAGAGCTGTTTCTGGTGACATATTTTTTAAAGTTGAACACTGACATCTTCCAACATATTTTCTAGTATTTCCCCAGAAGTACCTTTATTTTTAGGGGTTTGTCCTGAACAATACAACACTCTTGAGAAAGTAGCTGCTTAGTTGAGGCTTATCTAACTGGAGCCTCAATCAACAAATATTTATGAGTACGTACGTACTGGAGTGATCATAACTAACATTTCTAGGCATTTGGTAGTTTACCAAGTGATATGATATGCTTTTATTTTATTAAATCTCACCAGACTGCTGGTGAATTTTTGTCCCCTAAGGAAGTTGAGTTTCAATCTAAGTAGGAGTCATCAATTTCCCTGACATCGCACCAGGCAAGAGGCAAAACTGGATTCTGAACCTCCAGACTCCAACTGCAAACACTGAGATCCTACGGGATAATGCAGGGTCCCAGCCCTTCCGAACTCACAACCAAGTTGTAAAAATAAATACAGTGAAAACTACATAATATAAGATGTAAGTCACACTCTTAAGGCACAAGAGGTGCCAAAGCACTTGCATCCACTTTGAAATCAAATACTACCACTCCACTGGAAACAAAGGCATTTCCAGTAAATCTATTTTACTTAAAGGAAAAGGTTAAATAAGCCAGCGAATACCAACAAGTGTTCTTTGGCTAAGTAGGGAGGTGGTCTTGGCAATCTCCTGGCCTCTGAGATTTTGCTAATTGTTTATCCAAGAAGATACTTCAATCTCTTTCAGGCAACAGTAAGCGTTGTCATGGGAAATCCTGGGTATTCCACTTTTTATAGTGAATTGCACAGCTACTGGAAAGAGTGCAGAGAGGAATTTTTGTGAGCAGCTGCCAACCACACCCTAACCTCAGGCAGCTGTCTTGCTTTATGAACTACTGGTCATGACAAGATGTGTGGAGGGTGCATTATAAGCCATCACCATTCCAAACAATGCAAAGTAAGTCTTGCTGATTGTGGGAGAAGGTGAATGGAGGACGCAGGAAATCACAGATAGGTCTGCTCTTGCCATGTTGGATTATAAATGACAGTGGTTCAGACACACGTTCTCACCTAAATCTCAGCACTCTTCAACTTCCTGGTCAGCCTGAAGTTCCTGTTCAGCATATGATGGGACCCTCCTATTCCAACTTGGAAAGGCCTCAGAGAGAAGTCATTTACAGGTCATCCTACGTCACCTTCACTCCGCGCTGTGGCCAGGAGGCCAGGAAGCACAGGAGTGAAGAAGGGGCAGACTTCCCGGGCACTCTGGCAGAACCTGTCAAATCACCAATAGTATGAGCATCTACTCCTACATTCATTAATGCCTAATGGAAGTGAAAAGGTTGGGGAGGGGAGACAACCTCTTGCGGGCAGGACTGCCATGATTAAATAAGAAATAAAGCAGAGCCAAAACCGGTTTGGCTCAGTGGATAGAGCATCGGCCTGCTGACTGAAGGGTCTCAGGTTCGATTCCGGTCAGGGGCATGTACCTTGGTTGCGGGCACATCCCCAGTAGGGGGTGTGCAAGAGGCAGCTGATTGATGATTCTCTCTCATCGGCGTTTCTAACTCTCTATCCCTCTCTCTTCCTCTCTGTAAAAAATCAATTAAATATATATATATATATATATATATATATATATATATATATATGAATAAAGCAGAACTCTTTCATGGAATTCAGGAAGGTTCCTGCGTAGAACTGTGTCAGAGCTCAGAATTCCTAGCACACCTTACGGCCAAATTTCCAAAGGCCCAAGGGATATAGCCGGCTTTGGTGCATGCGGGCCAGGTGATTTAGCATCCTGACCACTTGATTTTCAGGGAATTAGGAAAAAAGTTCAAGCTGTAAAATACCTTTCTGCTCATTTTTCACTGATGCAGCTTCAGGGGTTACCAAAGTCTGTAAGGGCACAGGATATATATATTTTTAAAAAATGTTTCCCACTGCAGACCTGGGAGGCTGGGTCCTCGAGTCCTGAGTGGCCCATCATCAGAAACCCTTCTCCCTTTGTTCCATCTGCTTGGCCTTCCACTAAAGAACTGAATTAGATGGACGGGGAAGGGGAGGAGGCAGTGGGGAGTGGGGGATGGAAGGAAGGCTGGTGCAAGAATATATTTTCTATGTCTGGATGAGGGAACAGGATTCTAGGTAATTGCCTGGTTTTCTCATTGTTCTCGGCTCCCATTCTGAGATTCATAGAGGGGCTGAAAGGATCTCTCTTTTTTTCCTTTCCCTTCTAATTCTCCACCTCCCCCCAACACAGACCCTCCAAACAACTCCCCCCTTAATCCTTTACCCTCCCCTCTCATGGTGTTTATTCCATCCGAGGGAGAGAAAAAATGTAATTTGTCTGTTTTATTTATGATGCAATGAAGGTAGGCTGCATGCGTCAGGATAGCCTGACACTGGTCAAACTATCTGACAGCCAAGAAGAACTGCCTTCATACTCCAATGAGTGTATATTTTAACCATTTGTCCACCACAGCACACCACTGAGGTTTTGCCAGGATTCACAGCACTCTTTCTTAAAAATCGATAGTGTTACATCCCAATTAAACTTAGAACACAACGTGCTTTCGATGAATCTTTTATCTTTCATCTGTACCCTAAAACATGCAGACATGCTATATGTCGTTTGAGAAAATTCAAAACTGTGTGCTAGTCCGATGAATATTTGAAGGTTTTTAGAAGTTCACAAAATTCAGGAATCTGGAACAGTTAGGCCATGAGTCCCAAATCAAGACCCATCATTTAGTGATCAGATCCAGAAAGTGAAATTAGCTCCAATGAAATGGAAATTTCAACCTGTTTCTCCTCAGAGTTAAAAATGAAAATACAGGTCAAAGAGCTAGACTAGTGCTGTTATGAATAAAGTTGAAAAAGCACAAGCCTTAAAAAAAAAAAAAGCCCTCAAGAATATAAAGATTTTTATCCCAGAAAGGACCAAAGTTGGGAGGTATTTGATAGTTCGTGGTCTAAGTTTGAATCAAAATGTTTTCTCCACCATTTCCAAATTGGGACTTTTAAGAAAGAATTTGACATGAGCAAACTGAATGTCCAAAGAGACCATTTTATTACATGTATGCCTTTTCAATTCCCACTGCATTGTCCTCTGTAGGTCCCATGATCCATGTGCCTAATGTACACTTGCTTTTTGTACACTCAGAAATGTGTTCTCCCTTTACTTTCAACAACAAACCCCCAAATTCAGAGTGCCTGCCTTGCATCCATTCTCTCTCTATCCCCTGTTGCTTTGCCACCAGCAATTTAATTCTCCTTTTCAGACATGAAAGGACACACTGGGTTTTAACAATTATACTTTTGATTTCCTCATAAAAAACAATGCTCAGAATTAGGCCCCAGACAATCTGTTCTTGTCCTCCGAAGGCCTGTGGGGCAAGATTTCCAGAAGAACCAATGGGATTTCTGCTGACTGAAAATATTTTTATTTTAATAAACTACAAAAGAAAAATGCTGGAGAAAAAACTCACAACAGGTTCAGAAATGTAATGTAATGCACGCAGCATGAAGCAGAAACAAAGACCCAGCAGACAGGGAGTGTGATGAATGGTCCTAACCACATCGTATTTATTTATTTTTTTTAATCTGCATTTGCCTTTCATCTGCAAATGAAAGGAATGGGGAGAAAGTGAATATGCATTCCAAGGAATTTCTTTTGGTGTAACAAGAGCAAACGCAAATATTATAAACTGGAGCAGAATTAAGAGTTTAACAGCAACAAAGATACAGAATGGCTGAAAAATCTGGATTCACACTGTGGTGTGTTTTTTGTTTTATCTTTTTTTGTTGTTGTTGTCTTTTTTTTTTTTTAACTTGGCTGTGGATGGTGGCAAGAAAACACACTACAATGCAGATTCAAGACAGAGGAGTAACCACGGTGCTGAATGCTTCTGCTTTTCAAATCACATGTGAAAATCTGTTAAATTGAGTTTTCTTGAGTTGACAGAAAAAAAATATTTAGTACAGTTTTTCATGATTCTATGTATGTATACTTAAAAATTCTAAGTCAGTCTTTAAAGCTTAATGTTAAGATCACTTAATTATAGATTCATATACAAGTTGGAATACTATTTCAAATTTTCAAGCGATGTAAAAGCCACCCACCCTTTTCTCTGTAAGCTTTGTTCCCGAGGTGTTAGGAGGAACAAGGCAAATCCAGCTGTGTGAATTTTGTAGTGCTCATGATGCACTTGACAGACCATAAAAGTTAACACGTTTTGGAAAGCGCACTAATTTACAAATAGTTGATTAGGTGTACTTCATTAGCCATGGAAGAAAGTACATATTTTTTTTGTAGAAAACATTGTTATGTAGTGTGTGTGTGTGTGTGTGTGTGTGTGTGAAGAGAGAAAGAGAGCATCATTCTCTTAAGTTGTATCAGTATTGGTGACACAAAATGCACACAAATTTCACAGGTTGAAAGTCTTAGATTTTTAGTGAAAAAATAATTAATCTATCTAATATTACCATTCTCTAAATATCTGGAAACCTTAAGAGTAGTTTGTACATTTTGTTATCGTACTTAATTTTTAATATTCAAGGAGTTTTAAGTAGTGTTCTTTAAAACAAAAGAACACAACAAAAATAACTTTTAAGATTTGTTCAGATTAAGGACATAAGCAATGTTCAACTGTTTATAATAGCACAGGGCAAAATTCGCCTCTAAGATGAGCTCCTTTTATGTGTGTAAACATTATACTTGGTTCTATAGTTCTAGAAAAGAAATAATTATATGTTGTTGGCCTCGGCAACTATGATAGGATAGAAAAATATCAATATAATAGAGACAAGAATATTTTATCATAATAAGCTTGCTAAAACAAAACTCTTTCTAAATGGTTGGAATTAACAACCATGAGTGCATGTACAATATCAGTATGATACAGAATGGACCACTTGATTAAAATAAACTTGTTAATTTAAAAATTCATGGCAGCAAAATAAATATCTGGACAATAATCTATTCAGGGCTGGAACTCTCTGTTTTAAATTTTGAGAGGTTTATAATTTACATTTTCAAAATAGTTCAAAATGGGCTAACAAGATAGATCACATCACTCCATGGGACCTGATTGAATTTCACATTGGAAACTGACAAGGCTCCTCCATGATCCTCCCTTACAGTAATTGTCCTGCCATTTTGCGGCTTTTGCTCCACCTGGCTCGACCGCAGCCGTCATAAATCGCGACTACAAAGCAGCATGATTTGAGAGCCAGCTCCAAAAATATAAGTTTCAAAAATTAAACCACTTACAGTCCCTCCTCTTCATTTAGAGACAATAAATTCTGTGCTGGCGTTATCTTGCTATATAGTAATTGCACATTAATAAAAACATGTGGTGAGGAGCACATAAATAAATTGCACTTCACAAAAGCATCTCGACACAAATCACATATTTCAAACTGCGTTAGAAAAGGAACTGGGAAAATGCTGGCGAGTAAATAGGCAGGCAAGCAGTGAAAGAGAAATTCTCAAAGGTATTTCCAAACTTGCATTCACGATGTGAAAAACAGTGTAAGCTGCAGATTCCTGTAATATTCCCAAGACGTACGTTTCTGAGCATTTTCCCCTTATACTAGATATTGTGTTTTTAAGGAGTGCTTTACACATCTCTTTTCTGTGTGTGGTTTTTTGTTCTTTTTTTCAATCAACAAAAGCCATATAATTTTAGTTCAAGGTTTATGAATTTCTACTCCAGGAAGGTGGCTTGTTTTGCCCATTGAAGCTGATCTATTGAAATGATCATTTGTCGCTTGATCATTTTTTTCACACACCCTTAAACTAAGCCTTTACAGTATCTCTAAGCCCTTTCCTCCTGGTCAGCAGAAAGTGGAACCTCCCCTTTCAAGTCCAGGAAACCTGCGATTAAACTGTTTGGGAATTCTGTTGTCTTGTATTTATCTGTGCATCAGTTACATGCGTCGCAGTGCCTCTTCTTGAAAGGTGCAGATTTTCCTCCGGTATGGCTGCCTCTATTTAATCCATTCCTCTCTCAGACAGAGACGTGCATCAAACAGGAAAGAAATATTACAAAAAGAAATACCTATTTCCTCACACTTTTCCGATTAAATATCTCCAGCTGCAGGTAGAAACCTCTTTAAACTGAAATTAATTTCTGTATTAAAATAAAATCAGGTGGTATGTTTTACTTTCTCTGCATTTGTGGTGCGATTTGTAGCCCCTCAAATTCTTAATATAAATATATTTTTAATCTACAACCCGGCCTGATGCTTCTCTTATTCTCCTGATTACCACCCCCCCCCCCTCTATGTGGAACCTTATCTGTTACCTCTCCCGCTCAGTGCTCATTCAAAAATGCCTTAAGTCTTTTTAAAAAGCTGGTCAGCAAGACAATATTAAAAGGGCAAGAGGAAAACACGCTTATAGGTTGTATGCAATCCACAATTTTCTAATATAGAACATTTTCCCCTTAGTGTCATTCAAAAGAAAAAGAATTATTTACATTCAGAGCTTAAAAAATAATTATATATACTTGTTCTCTATGCTCAAATGCTGGCTGGGATGGTGTGTTTTGTAGAGACAGAGTGCCCTCTGCAGGGGGAAATACCTTTCCAACAGCCTCCTCTCACTCAATCTAAAAAAAAAAGCAGTGTAGCAGTGATACTGAAAATATAAACAAATGGTTTTTTGAGTGGGCTTGCTTGTAAGCAATTAAACTAATTTGTTCCCCCTAAAATCTATGTTTACATTTTTTTAAGTTAGCTAATCCCATATTTCCAGTCACACAAAAATAGGAAAAGGGCAACATTATTGTCACAGAGTTCGTGGTAATATTAAACTGAAGACAGATTGTTAAAGCCTAATTTTTTTTCCCAAATTAGAGTAGGCACAAAAAATATTTTTAATAATCATTCAAGTGTCATGTGATTGTTGTACAGTAAGGACTCTGAATTTTTCAATAAATTTTTCTAGATTTCTGCCGGTGCTTGGGCTGGATGTAGTAGAATGCAAGTATTCTTCTAATGCTTAGGAAATTGCAATGTGGTTCTTTTGTTTTCACTTTAGTACTTGGAAAATGAGATGTGGGGCTATCGATTTCACCTTGTTGTATGTGTTTCGGAAAATAAATAAATAAAAATGCTAATTGAGAGAAATTCTAATGATCGTGTCACAACTACATCAAAAATATTGTGGTGAAAATTAATGTACCCTCCATATCCTTAAGGCTTTCATTCTTTCTCGGGTCTGTCTTGTGCCAAATACCCTAGAACCCACTGCAGCAATTAAAGGAGAAGGGAATTCTATTTTTAGAAAATGGGTTTGTTTTTTGTGTTTTAAGGTTGTCATTGAGTGGATTCTGTACATGGGAAGAGTGTGAAAGGTATCACAATTTAGTGGTATTTTCCAATTCCTAGTAATGTCTTCAGGGGTAATTCCTTACAGTTAAAGAGACAATTCTGACTTTTGCTTTCATTGTTTTGCCCCCTTTATACCACAGAGCGTCTGCCAACCCTGTAAGAGCAGACTTCCTACCTCCAGTCGCTAAATGCAACCAGCAGGGGGGCTGATGAAGTGCTCATTTTTTACATCAGTCTTATAAAATTGCTTTCCCCATTAATTGTATCCATGGAAACAATACATTTGGCTGGTAAGGGACTCTTGAATAAAATTTAATGGGATTCTCAAAAACTGTGCAGGATGGGGAGAGATGCGATAATCGGCAAACCACTCGGGCAAACCAAGATTTAGCCCAGTGCAGGATTAATTTCTTGTTTTCAAAACTGTACTGAACTGAATCCAAATTAAACTAAAGATATGAAAGTGGCATTTCACTATCTGAAAAAGAATTTTTAAGAGAAGGAAAAACAGAAGCAAGCAATTCCAGGGGGGAAAAATTTCTAATAACTCCTAACAAAACAACAAAATGGCAGTTCTTAGTACCCAAGTTCTAATAGTGCCAGCGCGGCTCCTAGATAGCTGACCAGATCATCTAAGCATGCTCTCAGAGGTACTTGAATTCTCCCTGCAATCTTCTCCCCTCGCCGCCCTAAGTGGGCATTCATACACATTCCCTTCTCTCTGGCTTTTTTTATTCTCACCTCTCCCTCAGTGCTTATAACCATTGGGGCGATTTGGGTTTTAATTTTTATTTCCTTAGCAGGTAAAGTATCTGTATTACAGGATCTTAAGCCTGCATATACCCATATTTAATTTGGAAAATGTGTGGGTAAATACCACTCGTTATGGGATTAGTTAACAGCTGCAAGTTTGCCACTGTGAAAGGCTTATTTGTTGTTTTAAGTGCCATTTCTTTACATTAAAAATAAATTCCACTCAAAGCCCTTGGATGTGAGTCACAGAATTAGATTGATATGATCTAGATGAAGAAAGATATTACTTTAAATCAAATAATACTGTATGAATTTAAAATTATCGGTGATTTGTTTTTTCTAAGCCTCAAATCATTTCTGCCTCTGGGTAAATAGTTTATTTTTTTTTAAGTACGTAAGAATTAAGTTTCAACATTACCCCTTATACATATCATTCTTTCCCGAAACAGAATGATGTTCCCACTATATCAAGTCTTTCTGCATATGTGAGTGTAAAAAAGCTTTGTTAATGGAAAATCAAGAGAAAAAAATCAGGACTGTATTCCTCAGTCCAGAAACCAAGGTCAGTCTGAGAGAAAGCAAATGGGTGCTGGAACTTAAGTGGAGTACAAGGGTTATTACTAGGTTCTCCTTATGGAAAGGTCAGATGCAAATGAAATTCAGGTAATGTAAATCCACTAAGACCCAGGGCTGCAGAAAGCTCTGGAGGGTGGAATCCCCAAGAAGCTGAGACTCAAGATAAAGTGTCTAAAAACCAATTCTCTTATATAAAAATGTGGCCTAGTTCTGCTATCCACTCAATTTGATAAACCTTAGATGTTGATTTGACTGTTGCCTAAACTTTAAAATCCTTAATAGAAGAGTTCATTTATATATTTTTAAAATATATTTTATTGATATTTTTACAGAGAGGAAGGGAGAGAGATAGAGAGCTAGAAACGTCAATGAGAGAGAAACATCGACCTACTGGGGATGTGCCCGCAACCAATGTACATGCCCTTGACCAGAATTGAACCCGGGACCTTTCAGTCCGCAGACCGACGCTCTACCACTGAGCCAAACCGGTTTCGGCAAGAGTTCATTTACTGAGGCATCAACAATTATCCAGCTGCAACCAAATAGATATGACTTCCAATATCATAGGTATTTTATAAACTTACCTAAAGCAAAAATATAACAATAGCTTTGAAAATATTTGTGCCTTTGACCCAGTATTTTTTTTTGAAGAATTTAATCCAAACAAATAAATCTTTGCAAAAATATGTGCGAGAAAACCATAAAATTATGTAATGCATAATTTATAAAACAGATTAGAAACTATATGTCTAACAATAAATAATGGGCTAAATTAACCATGGTACAACTGTCATAAGATGGAATAGCTCACAAAGCAATTAAAACTAAGATTATAAGAACTTTTTAATGGAGTGCAGAAATGCCCACAATATGATAGTGGAGAAAAGATTGGGATTTAGACATCATTTATATAATTAATATATACAGAGATGAGGGACTGGAAGGAAATACAGATGCTTCACAATGATTATTTTCTTTGTAAATTTTCTACACTGTCTATATTTCTATAATGAGTGCCTTTTAATTTTCAATATGAAGAGAACAAAAGTTGCCATAATTAGATATACACATATACTATAAGGGAAGTGTCAATAAGATCAATCCCTGATTTGGTCTTCTATAAAATGAATAGATCAGAATAGGCAGAGAAATATCTGTTACAGTGTTATACAATTCATTCTGTAGACCTGTCATGTGCTTTGTGGATGAGGAATATTGCCTTGGGAAGTTCTCAGTGGTCTAAAAAGAAGTGACCATGTAAAAGTAGAACTGGGTGCCTAACATGAGGAATGAAGACATAAATAAGACACAAGCTCTGGCTTCAAGAAGCTCTAGGAAACTAAAAGTTCATCAAATATTTGTTACATGGGGAGAAACCAAGATGGTGGCATAGGTAAACACCTAACTGCAGCCTCACACAACAATTTCAAAAAATACAACTAAATTTAAAGTGAACATTATCCAGAACTACAGGAAAGTTGACTGACTGGAAATTCTACAACTAGAAGGAAAGAGAAAACCAGAAGGAAAATCAGAGGAGCTGTAAAAGCCTAAGGTATGGACACGGTGCATGCGTGGGGAGAGGACGGAGCCGGAGAGGAGGGGCGGCTGAGTGCCTGGCTGGCGTTCCCTAGCAGGAAGGAGATAAAAGCTCCAGACTGTGCTGAACCCCATTTCCGACTGCACTGAACCCCAGTTCTGGGCAAGACCCTGGGGTCCCAGGCTCATACAGAGGGAATCTGGGCTGTAAGGTGGAAGCTAAGGGGAGTGACGAAAGGCAGAGCCCCCAAGTCGCACACATTACATTGCTTGCAGAGGACAGACTGTTGATTGAGCCACAAGATAGCCCTAGCAGGAAGGAGACATAAGCTTCGGACTGTTCTTAAACCCACCTCCAACTGCACTGAATCCCAGTTCCGGACTCATTGGAGGAGAGACTAAACTGTCTCGTAGCAGGCGAAACTCTAGGGCACCTTTCTCTCAGAGATGCTTATAGCAAGTACCAAAGGATACTGAGGAACATTGAGACTCAGGAACCTCATAGGGCAGGGCTAACAGGAAGCCAAGTCAAAGATTTGGAACACAAAGACCAGAGGACACTCCTCTGCAGAAGCAAGAAGACAAGAGAATAGAGAAAGTTGAAGATAGTGTAAGAAACCTCTGTAACATCTTCAAGCGAACCAACATCAGAATTATGGGGGTCCCAGAAGACGACAGAGAGCAAGATACCGAAAACATATTGAAAGAAATAGTGACAGAAAACTTCCCCCACCAGGTGAAAGAAATAGACTTACAAGTCCAAGAAGAGCAGAGAACCTCAAACAAAAGGAATCCAAAGAGGACCACACCAAGAAACATCATAATTAAAATTCCAAGAGCGAAAGACAAAGAGAGAATATTAAAAGCAGCAAGAGAAAAGCAGGTAGTTACCTATAAAGGAGCACCCATACGATTGTCTTCTAATTTCTCAACAGAAACCATGCAGGCCAGATGGGAATGGCAAGAAATATTCAAGGTGATGACTAGCAAGAACCTAAAGCCAAAAATACTCTACCCAGCAAATCTATCACTCAGAATCGAAGGCCAGATAGAGCTTCACAAATTAAAAAAAAAAGCTAAAGGAGTTCATCACCGCCAAACCAGAATTATATGAATTGCTAAAAGGGGTTCTTTAGGAAGAGGAAGAAAATAAAGATAAAAATTATGAACAACAAATATGTAACTATCAACAAGTGAATCTAAAAACCAAGGGAATTAAAAAACATGATGAACAATATTAACTGTTGAATATAATAGAACCAGAGGTATGGACTGACAATTCTCAGGGAAAAGTGAGTGGGGGGTGCGGGAAGAGACTGAACATAAATTGTGCACCTATGGATGAGGACAATGGGGGATGGGGAAAGGGCAGAGGGAGGGATGGGAACCTGGTTGAGGGGAGCAATTGAGGGAAAAAAATGAGGAACATTTGTAATAATATGAACAATAAAGATTTATTTTTAAAAAATAAAAAATATTTGTTATATGATGCAAGAATTGCAAAACAATTTTTAAAAGCAGTGATATTCAAATTCAAGTTGTGATGGAGTGCTTAAGAGGTCACAAAAACTATATCATTTTAATTCTTCATTTATTTCTAAAATGGGTAGTTTAAAACATGTGTATAAGAATATTGCATGCTTCCCTGGTCAGGTGACTTAGTTGGTTAGATTGTGGTCTGTACACCAAAAAGGTGGAGTTTGGTTCCAAGTTAGGGCACACACTTCAGTTGTGGGTTCAAACCCTGGTCCAGGCACATACGGGAGAGGCAACTGATCTATGTGTTTTTTTTCTTCTACACCAATGTCTCTCTTTCTTTCTCTCTCTAAAATCAATAAAAACATATCTTCCAATGAGAAATTTTTAAAAAAGAATATTGCATGCCAACCTTAACATATCTGAAATTTTCAATACATGAAGTTGTACAACCAGGTTAACTTGTTCTTCTGTGAACTTTGAATAAACTATTTCTTAACATCCTTATTAAGAACCTCAGGTTTGAAAAGCATTCTGCTTGAACAAACAAACAAAAATCCTTAAATTTGCAACTACTTTTCAGTGTGAATCAGAATACTCTCAATATAGGAATCTAAAACAAATTAGTCACTTGCTCAAGATGACCACAAATTGCAACCATAGCCCATGAATTCCAATTATAAATTTGAGTTTATGAAATCAATTTAATATAATACATTACAACTTTTTTTAGCAGGGGAGGTGAAAACAAAAAGCTTCAATGCTTGAAAAAAGATCTGAAAGTGTGTAACAAGCTGTGGTCAAGACTACAGTGAAGGTGCAAAGGAGATAATGAATGCAAGCCATCTCATCACATTTGAAAAGTTGAAATTTCATAAATTATTAGGTAGATATGGCCCCTTCTCCAAATGGAGTGAGTACATTCTGCTTCTACGATCTCACGGGAATCTGTACCTTTAGCATATTGTTTGTGACTGCCTTTTTTATTAGAGTTTCTTGTAGTTATGTTTATCTTCATTGAGAATTCACCTGCATTTCTCCTAAAGTACAGAAGCCATGTCTTATACATCTCTTAACCCTCCCCATTAGAGTATTAGCTATAATACTCTAAATGTCTGTTATGAATGAACCAAGTGAACAGTGATTTTAAGTTTATGATGGTATAAAGTTCTAATCCATTGTACTTTTATCCTCTTCTTACCATTTCAACCTGTTATTTATTAATGTTTAGAATTTTTATTATATATCAATTATGCTTCCCATTATTACTGTTTAAATGAGCATTCAAATTAAGACCCTATCCTGTTATACATTTAATTCTTCCACCTCTAAGAAGGCAGCCCTGTCAGAGTTAATCATAAAGATATTCACAAAGATATAAAGATGTTCACAGAAGCATTATTTATCATTTGAAAAAATCAGAAACAACTTAATATGAAAAATTAGGGATTGCAGCCGAAACCGGTTTGGCTCAGTGGTAGAGTGTTAGTCTGTGGACTGAAAGGTCCCGGGTTCGATTCCAGCCAAGGGCATGTACATTGGTTGTTGGCACATCCCCGGTAGGGGGTGCGTAAGAGGCAGCTGGTCGGTGTCTCTCTCTCATCGACGTTTCTAGCTCTCTATCTCTCTCCCTTCCTCTCTGTAAAATATCAACAAAATATATATTTTTTTTAAATTAGGGATTGCCTAGCTAAATAATACATCCATTCTAGAGAAAATAATTACTAAAGAATCATGCTTTAGAAGCTCGATCCTATGTAATAAAAGGCTAATATGCAAATCAACCAAACAGCAGAATAACCAGTCACTAAGATGTACACTGACCACCAGAGGGCAGACGCTCAATGAGCTGTCCCCTAGTGGTCAATGTGCTCCCACAGGGGGAGCACCACTCAGCCAGAAGCCAGGCTCACAGCTGGTGAATGCAGCGGCAGTGGCAGGAGCCTCTCCCACCTCAACAGCAGCACTAAGGATGCCTGACTGACAGCTTAGGCCTGCTCCCTCTGCAAGAGGACACAGCCCAGGCTGAGGGACCCCTCTCCCCAAGTGCACTAATTTTGTGCACCAGGCCTCTAGTAATGGTATAAGATTCATGATAAATTCTTAGAGGTAAAAAAGCAGTTAATAAAATGATATAGCTAGCACAATCCAAATTTTGTAAAAAGAAAATAAGAAAATAAAAAAATGGGAGGCCATTAATAGGTACATGGAAAAATGCTCAATGTCACTAATCATCAGAGAAATGCAATTTAAAAACCACAAGATATCACCTCACACCTATCAGAATGGTTATCACCAATAAATCAACAACTAACAAGTGTTGGTAAGGATGTGGAGTAAAGAGAACCCTTGTGCTCTGTTGGTGGGAATGTAGACTAATATAGGCACCGTGGAAAACAGAGGATCCTCAAAAAATTAAAAATGGAGCTATCTTATGACCAGGTGATTCCACGCCTGGTATATATCAAAAGAAACCTAAAATGCTAATTCAAAAGAATATATGCACCCTATGTTCATTGCAGCATCACTAACAATGGCCAAGATATGAAAACACCCAAGTGCCAATCAACAGATGAGTAGATAAAAAAAAAACAAAACACTGTGGTACATATATACAATGGAATATTACTCAGCCATAAAAAAGGAATGAAATATTACTATTTATTCAGCATGGATGGATCTAAAGGATATTATCCTAAGTGAAATAAATCAGATAGAGAAAGACAAATGCCATACAATTTCACTTATATGTGGGATCTAAAGAGTAGAATAAACAAACAAACAAAATAAAAACAGATGAATGACTTGCCAGAGGGGAAGGGGTTTGGGAGACTGGGTGAAAAAGGTGAAGGAATTAAGAACTAAAAACTGGTAGCCACAAAATAATCACGGAGATGTAAAGTAAAGCATAGGAAATAACAGTCAATAATATTGCAATAACTATATAAGTTACCAGGTGGATACTTTAAAGTATATGATCACTTTGTAAAGTATATGATCACCGAACCACTATGCTATACACCTAAAACTAACAGAAAATAATGTAAACTTCATGTAATGTTTGTAAAATGAATGTAAACTTTAGCTGAAAAAAATTTTTTTTAACTTTTTTAAAAAATGGGAGGCCATTCTAGCTAAGTAGAAACTGAGGTGTGAAGCCCCTCCTCCTACTTTAAAAACATCTAGAAATTCTAGATAAAATTTTAAGAAAAATCTTAAAGTACACAACTGGACTTTAAAAAAATTAAAAAATACATTTCTAGGGTCTAGAAAAATAAGCTCTTGTGCCTCTCAGAAAGAAATGGAATGTAGGTTTGGCAATGCACAGAAGTCATGACTGTGAATCCTGAGCTTATCCTGAGCTTTCTCCATGAAACAAGACCAGGGCAAACCTGAACTAAAAAAATTCCCAATTGTCTAAAGATAGGGTTTGCTTCAAGGTATGGGCAGGAAGCAGATTCAACCATGACAATTTAGAACTCCCTACCCTGTTAGACAAGTAAGCACATTATAAAATTCTTTGAGCCACAGGAAATTCCAAACTCAGAAATTAATATAAAAAGTGGTCAAACCTAGGGCCTCCATACATCCATGACAGAACGAAGCACAAAATTTCCCATAAGGATGCTTCCACAAGCCAGCATGTAACCTATAAATATATAATGATTACTGAATAACCCAAATGAAAAGATTGCAAAGAATGCAAAGAGATCTGATGCTATGAACGTTTGTAAAAGCAGCAAAAGGTCATAATCAAATAATTTTAGATACTAAAGCAATTTTTTAAAAAAAAAACTTTAAAATATATTATTATAATCATCAACCAGAAAAAAAAGACAATAGAATCCACATGGCATGAATAGGGTATTATGAAAAGTAGAAAATTTTAAAGATATACTCTGGAATTAAAAGACTATCACTGGAAAAAAACGATATGTTAAAGAGTTCACAAGATAAAAAGAAAGAGAAATTTAGCAATCTGGAAGGAAATCTAAGGAAATCACCTAGAATATATTACAGGAAGTTAAAAGTACAAAAGAGCATATAATAGTCATCTGAGAAAAAGAAACTACAGGGAAAAAAGAAAGGAATCATAGAAAAAAATGCCTCCAGAAGTGAAGAAAGATACAAATCCTCTGATTGAAAAAAGTTAATCAATTCCCCAACTAAATAAAGACAAATTCACAACTATAACACTGTAGCAAAACTACAGAACAAAGAGAGAAAGGGGTGGGGGAATTATGAAAGCTACAAAATAGAAAAAATAAACTACTTTCAAACCAAAAGGAGTTATATCATCAGTAACAATAAATGCACAAAGACAATATTAACTTCAAAATACTAAGTAAAAAACATACATACCGTAACTGAGAATTCCATACCCAGCTAACAATCACCTGAGTTCAAATAAAAGGAGACTATCAAAGATAAAAACACTAAAAGCTTGCTAAGCACAAACACCTCTGAAAAAACTACTAAAAGATGTATTCAACCAGAAGGAAAAAGAATCAATCCCATAGGAAGGAATGGGATATAAGAAATAATGGCAAGCAAAGAAACTGGTAACAGAGTTGGTAATTTATGTCAATAATAGCTCATTTTGGAGGGTTTCAAATCATAATGGAATCCTTAATAACAATAACATTATCAGGTTGTAGGATTATTGTTGTATATAAGAGAAGATAGGATTATCATTAACTTTATTAAGAAAATCTAAAGTCAAGGATGCATGTCAAATATTTTAGAGTAAATATTGAGAGAACTGAAATAGAAAGAAAACCTTCAAATTTAGGGGAAGCCCTAGCCAGTTTTATTCAATGGATAGAGCATCAGCCTGCAAACTGAAGGGTCCGGAGTTCAATTCCTGACAAAGGCACATGCCCTGGTTTCAGCCTTGATTTCCAGTAAGGAGCGTGCAGGAGGCAGCCAATTAGTGATTCTTCTCATCACTGATGTTTCTATCTCTATCTCCCTCTCTTTCCTCTCTGAAATCAATAAATATATATTTTAAAATATAGAGGGTAGAAAATATGCAGTAGAGAATTTTAAAACAAAATTAATTCAACTAAAGGCAGGAAAGAAGACAAAAGAAAAAATACGGAAAATAGGAAACATAAAAGTATAAAAACATTTTAAGTATCAATTACTATAATAAATGCAAAGGATTTAGATAATATTTTTTAAAATCAGATTCAAATAAAATACAAATTAAAAGCTAGCTATATGTTGCTTATTATAGAGACACCTTTGAGTGGCACTGAAAGGTTGAAAATAAACTGATAAAGAAAGGTATGCAAGTCAAACACCAACCGAAAATAAGAAGAATTGCTAAAAATGATATAACTTATAACTAAATATCAGAATGATTATCTCTGTGGGGAATAATAAGTGATTTTTCATTTTTTCTTTATATCTCTCTGTACTTTCCAAAAATTTGTAATGAAATTTCTGTACTTTCCAAAAATTTGTAATGAAAATATATTATTTTTAGAATTTGAAATAACATATCTATTTTTATTTTAATAATTTTACTAATATAGCATAACTTAGAATACTCAACATTTCATGTATTTGAATCCCTAAACAAAATACATTTATTAAATCATTTAATCTTTATAACAACTTTAAGAAATATTATATTTGTTTTATTTTGCACATGAGATAACTAAAGCACAGAGAGACTTAAATAAGTAACCTTAGATCACACAAGCTACTATAGACAGAACTAGGTTAGAAACACAACTAACTACATGTACTGAAGATATCAGAACTAATACAGAAGTTCTGATATCTTCAGTATTCAAAATTTACAAAATTACTTTTTCATCATTTTATTTTTTCCAATAAATATATTTCAATGAGAAGATATATTTAACATTTGCCACTAATAGTGGAACTCATAGACAAAATCCCTTTCTATAATTTGGTTCATGTGTTCATACTTTAGAACCATAAAACAAAAGTACCAGTGTATCTACCAATGAATAAATCATGACTTTCTCCAGTTAAAATATACCATTTATGTAACAGATATGATTCTATTTTCATATTTTAATTGCTTCAGGTTGGTGTCAGCAAAGTGAAGTTTATAAAAGTTTAACCGGCTTTTAATAATGAAAGCTTAGATAATACTTATATCCATATTTTTTTTTTAATTCTGGCTATAAAATGCTTGGCTAGAATTATTTTCTACTTGGATATGGTTGTCTTTCTCAGATTATATCTCCCTTTTCTTTTTAAGCAAATGTGCAGTTTAGAATGGATTTTAAGATAACACATGGTATATTTAAAAATAATTTCCACAACTACAAAAATAGAAAAAGACTACATTATTAGAAATTACCTTCGCCTGTATATACAGAGCCAAAAAAAAAAAAAAGAGTCCTCATTTATAAGTAATAGATGCATTCCTAAGCAAATGGGTATTGAAAGAAAAGGTGCATTTTGCTAGCTCTATCAGAAAGGGTCTTGCAAATAGCATGTAGACAATTACAGTTCCGGGAACATTCAATTGGCCACCTATCTTGGCTAAATTACAATAATGTGCATTTTGGCAAATCATATCATTTTACAAAGTCATTTTAAATGTACACTGCATTTCTTCTCCTACCTCTCAAAATAATTCACTAGAATGCTTTGAACTTAAAAGAATATGCAGATACCCCTGGATATCCCATCATAACCAGTCTTTGCAGGAGGCCAGAGCACCCCTCTCCAGCCAGACTTCATATTCCTAGAAGGTACCATCACAGAGATCCACTTTTATCTACACTGACACTGCCATGGCATCATGTTAAGCATGTTGGAGTGGATAACATATTTGTCAGAGGTCCCATTTAATGAAATAAAGACAGTGGTAAATGGTTGATCAATACCTGTCCTTCCATTGTCATAGACTGTCAGAAAATTGTCTCTTCCAAGTAATGAGATAGGTTTATAATTTTCAAAAGCTAAGTGTTTTGTATCATTTCATATACTATATAGTAATGTTCATCATATTCACGTATGATATCACATCATAACATACGAAAAAAAAGTGATTTTGAGAAATGGGGATGGAGGCATTCTAATGCATTGTTATAACAGATATGCATGGGACTCTGGAATATAAAACAAAGATTTCATTTGTCTACTCCTGATATTATTTGAGAGCTCTTTTATCTTACACATAATTAACAAGGTGTTAAAAGTTGAATATAGCCGAAACCGGTTTGGCTCAGTGGATAGAGCGTCGGTCTGCGGACTGAAAGGTCCCGGGTTCGATTCCGGTCAAGGGCATGTACATTGGTTGCGGGCACATCCCCGGTAGGGGGTGTGCAAGAGGCAGCTGGTCGATGTTTCTCTCTCATCGATGTGTCTAGTTCTCTATCTCTCTCCCTTTCTCTCTGTAAAATATCAATAAAAATATATTTTTTAAAAAAAAGTTGAATATAAAATATTATAGCATTTCTTATCAACTTACATTGGGAACTCTTCTGTGACTGATACAAAGAACCTGGAAGTGTACTTTCGACACAATCTGGAAAAATGATAAATATTATACTGTGTTATTACATCTTTGTTTTCACAAATACTCTCTCTCCATGAGTAACTTTAAAGAGCAAAATAAAGTCCATCTGAATGCTATTATAAATTCTGGCTCACTTTCATTTCACAAGTGACAATGCCTATTGACCTTAAAATTGCAGAAATTAAATTATTGGCATGGCCATATAAATCTCATGGGTTAACTGCAGAAAACTCTAAGTATCTTATTCATTTGCAAGTGTCTTACCACTTATGCCATTGGGATCATTATAGGAGATGGTAGGAACATTATAAGCCACACAAATCCTACTAATAACTGTGTAATTTATGAAACCTTGCCAGTAGCCTCACTTTCATTCATAAATGCGGTCACCCAAATAAAAATATGATCTTTTGTCCCTAACTTTTTATTCCAAATAATCAATGTTTGCAAGTCTTGTGTTTATATTGCAATTAGTCTGAAAACTTCTTGTTATATGCTAGGTAGTAATAACCAGATTGAAGTGTCTGGGTTGAGTTGGAGCTGAGGCACCAAGGCTGACCTAAAGACAAGAAATAATCACTGAGAAGACAGGTTACTAAGCAGAGTGAAGATGCTGAGTTGCTGAATTCTGGAGGCTGGGATTAAGACACACTCAGTACCGAAAAACACGTGTGCCAGGCCCAGTGCTCGGTGCTATCTTCAAACATTTAAACGGGATCATTTAGGAAAATTACATGTTTTCCTATATCTCCACATAAACAGATATATTAAGTACAACATTTCCAAAATGTGAAGGATGACAAGAGCTAAATGCACATACTCAAAAGGAAATTAAGCCTATGCTTTTAATTTGAAAGGATGGATATTTTAAAAAGGTGATGCATTTTTGTATAAGGTCCAAAGACTATAAATATCTTGTCCCATTTTAGAAAGTGAAAAATGGAATATGTACCATTCTTTAATAACCATTTTAGTATGGCATAAACTGGAGCTTTAAGTCTGAGTCTATCTAAGACAGCACATACCAGGCATTCAGCAAATAGTTGTTTGAGAGAATCCTATATAATAAAAGCCCAGAGACCCAACAGCAGACGGACCAGAACGACTGGCCAACCAGTCGCTATGATGCACACTGACCACCAGGGGGCAGACACTCAATACAGGAACTGCCCCCTGATGGTCAGTGCACTACCACAGTGGCAGCGCTGCTGACTAGGATGAGCGGCTGTCCCACTGCAAACCCTGAGCCAACGGGCAGGAACCCAGGCTGCAATAGTCACCTCCTTGCCCCAGGCTCCTCATCCTCGCTTCCTGCCACCTCCTCCAAACACCCCAAGCTGCGCAGTGCTGCCACTGCCGGGCTCACAGACTGACCCTGAAGGCTGGGAGGTAGGTTTGTGACTTCTGCAGGACTGAGATCTACTCCGCCACCTCTCGTTGCTATTAAACCTGGGCCCGGCCCCAACCAGGTCCCCTGGAGAGGTGAATGCTCCAGCTCCACGGAAGATGCCGGACCAAGGAGCAGCTGCTCAGAGGGAAGGTCCACAGCTGCTCAAATGACCGGGATGAGCAGCGGGCTGATCCCTGCAAGCCACGTCCTCCATCAGTGCACAAATCCTGTGCACTAGGCCTCTAGTGAGTAAATATTTTTAAAACTTTTTATTTATCCAAATAAAAAATACAACATAAAGCCAAAACCGGTTTGGCTCAATAGAGAGAGCATCGGCCTGTGGACTGAGGGGTCCCGGGTTCGATTCCGGTCAAGGGCATGTAGTTGCGGGCACATCCCCAGTGGGGAGTGTGTAAGAGGCTGCTGATTAATAATTCTCTCTCATCGATGTTTCTAACTCTCTATCCCTCTCTCTTCTTCTCTGTAAAAAAATCAATAAAATATTTAAAAAATAAAAAAAATACAACATAAGGCCTTGGCCAGATAGTTCAGTTGGTTAGATCGTCATTCCAAAATGCCAAGTTCGTAGGTTTAATCCTCAGTCAGGGCACATACAAGAATCAATGAATGAATACATAAATAAGTGGAACAAAAAAAATTGACCTCTCTCTCTTCTCTCTCTTCTCTCTCTCTCTCTCTCTCTCTCTCTCTCTCTCTCTCTCTCTCTTTCCCCTCCCTCCTCCCTCCCTCCCTTCCTTCCTCTCTCTCTCCCCTGTCTTCCCCTCCCTCTCTCTAAAATCAATCAACATAAAATTCATTCCAATAGACTTCTGATTAGCTACTGAATGTGTAAAACCAATTAGGACATAACGTTAACGTTTTGCTACCAACTGTTAAAGCAAGATCAATACTTAGAAAGCATAACCTCTTTTTACCTCCAAAATGCTACAATAACAAGAAGGTTGTAAACAGGTGACATTGGGAGAAGTTCAAGACAAACTTATCTTGCTCAAATAAATAGCCACAACAACTGAAGTATGCTATTTTAGTGAGAAAACATCCATTTTGTAATAATCTATGATATTTTTGTGGTCATCAGCATTTTGTTATAATCATTCCCTCTACTTTTGGATATAACCCTTAAAAATTTTTTTAAAGCAAACATGTACACTAAGAAGTACATAACAGGCAATCTTACCTAATAAAATAGAAACATGTAAATTAACCATCACTCTACTATGCCTACAGCCAATCAGAGTATGCAAATTAACCCAACAAAGATGGAGGTTAATTTGCATATGCAGGCATGGAGTGGGTGAGAGAGGCATGATGCCTGCTATGATGGGAAGGAGGGCAACGGAAAGAGCTACAAGAGCAGTGCTTCTTCATACAGAAGCAAGGACATGCTGGCTACCAGGCAGGCCAGGGAGCAGGCACTTGCTGGCTCCCGGGCGCTGGGGGGGAAGCCAGGGGAAGGAAGGCCTATTCTTGAATGAATATCATGCAATGGGCCTCTAGTGACATAATAAGAATGCACTGATACCACATGTGGATCAGAGAGATGACTAACTCAGGCATTCTCTAAATCATTCACAGCAAACTTCTTTTTTTTCATTTTCCGAAGCCATACAAAAGAAATTCCAACCACTAACCACATTAAAATGTGAGTTATCTGCTGGAGACTTGATAACATTGAGGCAAAAAAGTCAAACATTCTTGCCAATGACTCTTAGAGTTACCTTCAAGGTAAAATTAATTATTAATTTGAAAAGTGTGGGCATGGAATGATTGCTATCAATATTTTAATACTTTTAGTGCTAATTTCATCCTCACTATCACAGTTTGTCTATTGAAGAAGCAAGAGAGGTCTGTTTGCTTTCAGTGAGACTTGCTATAATGATTACCTTAAGAAAGTTTGCAATATTTAAAATGCTTTGGATCTTCCTGTCCTTGAATTTCTAATATTAGACCAATTAAAACAAAGTCACATTTTATTCACACAAATTTACAATTCTACTATTCTTAGAGAGATCATAAAAGATTAGTTTGCTAATTTCTGAACATTAATTTGTATGTGTTTTTAATTGATTTTTAGCGAGAGAGGAAGGGAGAGAGAGATAGAAACACTGATGAGAGAAAAACATCAATATTAAGTCAGCTGGGGAAAAAGCCCACAACCAGGACATGTGCCCTGACCGGGAAGTGAATCGATGATGTCTTGGTGCATGAGTTGATGTCCAGTCAGGCTGAATATTAATTTTTAAATTCCCACCTGATGGTGCTACAATTTACATTGTGTTCAGGTTCATATTTTGTAATAAAAGTGTTGTGATGATTCATAAAACTTGAACTTTGTGAAACTAGAATGTTAATTTATCAATTAGCTGAAATCAACCTAACTCATCTTCAGAGTCAAGCTGTCAGAAATGCCTAGTGAAAATGCATCAGGTTTCCGGTTTCAGCAGAATGATTTAAAAGACACCTTAAGAATTAAGGTATGGAATGGATATGTCACAAATATGGATAAAGAAGAATTAAGACTTCTCTACTTGAACTCCTCAGGGTCCATTGGCCCAGAGGGAAAAGCATCTTCAGAACCTGGAGGTATGAGCCCAAGAAAATCTCAGATTCAAGGTGACCTCAAATTTGCCTCAGGGATAGAGACAGAACCCTTAACTGCTAACACCAAGGCTCCAGGGCAAATAAGGGTAGAGTCAACAGAGGTTTGGAATTGCCCAGGGCATATAAAACCTATAGGGGCTGTTCTGTGGGCAGTATTCACTAGAAAAGAGGCACATTAGATTTTTAAAAATTAAAAGACTGCCCTGAGAGTGTAGAGGTTATGTCCTAGGCAGTGTGGAACACTTGTCACAAATATGTCCTCATTTTCTATTTTTAACATCACGTACCACTTACTTCTACCTACTCTCCTGACTTCTAGCCTGTGACTAAATACTTCTGTTTTACCTGTGATGCTGTCTTCTGCATCTGACCACATTACTCCTGCAAGCCCTGAGGTAAATCACACAGTAGGCACCTGTCCAAGAGGTGGGTAATGTTCCAGTCGGCCACTGCCTAGAACCTTGCCATTATCCTCAACTCTTACACTTTCTCACCCACCACAATGAAACAATCACTAGATGCTACTGATTCTATCTTCTTAATGGACTTCAAATCTGTCCATTTCTTTATTCCCATTGGCGCACCAGCTGCTTCATCCATCAAGCTTGACTCGCATCAGCCTCTTAGCTGACTTCTTGCACCAGTCAAGGCCCCTCTACTCCATTCTCTGCACTGCAGGCACAGTAGTGCTGCTCAAAATTCATCTAACATGTCATTCTCCAACTTAAAATCTTAGGGGCTTCCCTCCTGCCCTCAATATAACAGCCATACACTCAATCACAGGTTCAAGATTCAGGCCTGGCTTTCTTATCCAGCCTCATCTCTCATAAACTCCCTAACAGAGACCTATGCTTTCTTACTTTAAAGGCTCTGTGCTTCGTCTAACCTCCCCTGGTAAGACTAAACTGATTCTCTTCCAAGACATGACACACCAGACATCTACAGCTCACTATATTTTGTTCATGAACTACTAACCTTATTCGTTATATTACTACTAGAGGCCCGGTGCACAAATTTGTGCACGAGTGGGGTCCCTCAACCTGGCCTGCAGGATGAGGCCAAAACTGGCTCTCTGAAATCCCCTGAAGGGTCCCAGATTGTGAGAGGGCGCAGGCCAGGCCGGGGGACCCTGCCAGTGCACGATCAGGGCCAGGGAGGGACACAGGAGGGTTCCAGGGCATGTCCAGCCCATCTTGTCCAGTCCGGATTGGCCAGCAAGCTAACCTACCAGTCGTGTCTGCCCCCTGGTAATCAGTGCATGTCATAACAATTGGTCAACTGGTCGACTGTCTGCCCCTTGGTGATCAGTACCCATCATAGCAAGCAGTTGAGCAGCCTTAGCATATTGTTAGCATGTTACGCTTTGATTGGTTAAATGGATGACCAGATGACCCAACACTTAGCATATTAGGTTTTTATTATATAGGATTTCACTGAAGCTAAAATTTCCATGGACAGAAATATTCATAATCTATCACAGGAATTCTAATATTTACCAAGCACCTATTGCATTCTTGTCACTGTTCTAAACATTCATTTGCATTAACTATAGTCTTGAGAACAATCTTATGAGTTGATCTGGATATTATCCCATTTAATAGATGAGGAAACTGAGACACAGCCAATAGTAGAGGAGCCAGGATTCAAATAAAGAATAAAAGTTTCCAGATTTAACTACTAAACTTGTCTGTTAATCCAGAAACACTCAAAAATAGCAAATTACATTAGATAATGGCAAATGTATATCATCTGGCATTAATAAAATCTTTCAATGTCAGGGTAAAGGGTAGTTATAATGACCAGTGTGTGCAGTCTGCAAGTCTCTGCAAGAGTTACCTTCGTAATGCAAACATTACAACCCCTCACTCAGAACACACTTCACCAGCCAAAGATTTCCCATATTATATTAACATTTTAGGCCTACTTTGAGAAACAATAAAGTAGATATATCACACTGTAGAATTATGATGCTGCCAAAACTTAAACTACATAATTAATGTTACAGGAAAATGTGGGTTTCCAATGCTTTGAAATCTAAACTGTATGTCATTTTACCATTTATAGTTTATTAACAAAATTAGATGTAGCCTTTTTTATATTAACTGCTGTACATTTTTCTGATGTTAAATCAATACAGTTTCCATTTTTCATGTAACAGAAATTTAGAAAATTAAATACATCAGAAAAATGAGCATAATGCAACCATAAAATGAAATCTGAAAGATTAAAATGATGGCTATTATTTATCATGAATATTTGCATCCTCAAAGATTGAAACCCCTAATTGCTTGCTGTTGGTTCTTATAAGTATAAAAGTAAAATATGGATCAACAGATTGGCCTTTTCCCTCTTCCAAATCTAAAAATTAAAAATCCTGGGCACCTAATATGTGGTCAATAAATCACTGACTGATTCTTATAATAAGCTTGTTTAGTTGCTAGAACATCTGATCTTTAGTATTTTAAATATAAGGGAGGGGATGGAAGTTAGTTATATCTGGTATAGTGAATCTTATTAAAAATCATCTGAGGGCTGGGGTAAAAAAAAATAAGGGCATTTCATAAATGAACTGAAAAAAATAGCATTAGCACTGTAGAGCAAAAACATTTTTAAAGTAGCCTTTGCCTATTAAGTTATTCATTCATTTATATTTATTGAGAACATACTATATATTTGCGGGCACTGTACTAGTTGCTTGACAAACACCACTGAATGAACAGACCCTGTCTCTGCAGAGCTATAATCCAGTGGGAGCTTACCCGATCACACAGTGAGAGTGTCAGCATGGGAAATCATCGACATGAGGTTAAACTAGGCAACTATGAAGTCACTAAAATGCATCTTCCTACTTTCCTTTTCTGTGCTCCCAAACGCTGCTCCAAGTATAGTTTCTAATCACCCACACTTAAGCCTGATCTCTAACAGAGCTTCCACTTCAAATCATCCTCTCCCTTATCCCAGATTTAAATTCCATTCCCAAGAAGCTCAGTTCTTGGCTGGAAAGAGTCAGAGATGATTTGCATTAGAGTATGTGTGACGGATTGCTGCTTGCGTTTTTTCTAATGGTGTTTGCTAACCCAGAGGAATGACTCTGATTGAAAAATTCAGTGGTTGTTGTTATATGGAAAATGAGGTTATTTGAGGGAGAGGAGTTTTCTGGGTCCTGCAAGACTCTCAATAAGAATTTCTGCCTCTGGCTTTGCATAGATTGACCTTAAATGGCATCGCCTTTGTGAAGAAGCTGTAACCCAGAATGTCCAAAAAACAAACGGTTCAAAGGATGGGGATAAAGACTGAAATCCCTAATACATAACAGATAGAAAATCCAGAAGGGGCAGATCATAATCACCAGGGGAAAAAAATTAAAATTATCCAAATATGTAGCTGACTTTTCTTGGTCCTAACATTGTATCTTTCAAACATCCCACAAATCCATTTCAATGTAGCATGAGCATTTTTTAATCCCAAAGTTTTTAAAGCCAATAAAGGGATTTATTTAATGCTGTAAACTGAAGGCTTGTTCTAATTAGAGCATGAGTCCTCTTCTTTTGGTTGAAAATGAACAAGTGACTCTTTGAAATCATGCCACATTGACAATGGTATTAAATCTTTAGGTCACTTCTGCTCCATGAAATCATGAATGGGTAACAAGCATTGGCCATGTAACAAGTCTGAGATGTGTCAGCCATAAAAAAATAGGTCCTCAGACTATCTTCACTGGTTTCCCATGGCTCTTTACAACCAGCCTTGCCAACTACCATATGGCATTACTAATATGTCCAGAATTTTGTTTTTCCTGCAATAAACCCAATTAGAGCAAAGTTGTACATTGAGCCCTGAATGACATATCAGGACTAGCTTTTGTAAGATTCAGCCTTTTTCTCTCAAAAATAAGCTCTAGAAAAAGGCTCTATTTCAAAGATAGTCTTCCTCCTACTTACAAATGTTTGTTGATCTGAACAAACTCATGCTTTAATAAACAAAAATGCTTTTACATTTCAACCACAATGAAACATTCCATCCAGACCTCATTATTTTCCATTTCCATGCTTCTTCAGAATTTCTGAGTACTCCCCCCATATGTGCCAAAGTGACAGAAGAAAAATCTATTTTCAAGCTACTTTTAGCTAAGAAAATACTTAGAAATTCATTCTGTAGCTAAGAAAGCATATTGTTTGGCCTTTCAAAGACATCCTTATAAACTTCCAGCGTTGAATAAAGTAGATAGCTATTTAGAAAAGAGTGGAGGCCTAGTTTCAATTTCAGTGAAAGCATGGACATTGAAAAGAGCCCCTACATGTTTACCCTGAACTATCCCACTGTGTATCGTCAGTCTGTATTATAATTGTCCCTTCAATTACCTCTATCTTCTTCTACATAGGAGAATATGGATTGTGTTTTGATCACTATTGAGACCAAAATATGCAATGTGTAGTAGTCACTCCTAATAACATTTATTCTATAAATGAATACCTCCCAGATGGGTGATGGAGGAAATTAAAACCGGGTAAGTTTTAAAGGAATGATAGAACTCCTGCCCAGCCAGCGTGGCTCAGTGGTTGAGTGTTGACCCATGAAACAGGAGAACATGGTTCAATTCCCAGTCAGGGCACATGCCCAGGTTGCGGGCTTGATCCCCATGCAGGGTGTGCAGGAGGCAGCTGATCAATGATTCTCTCATCATTTATGTTTCTATCTCTCTCTCCCTCTTCCTTTCTCTCTAAAATCAATTTTTAAAAATTTTTTTAAAGGAATCACAGGACCCAAACTCTCTTGGTTATTTCTTTTCTCATGGGGCCAAATCCTTTTCAGGCATCAGTAAGTTGGTGGAGTTGGCATTTGGGGACTGAGGGTCTGGTAGTGACTCTTGCCAAGCTTAACCCTACTGGTAGTCATGGTTTCTCAACAGGTCAAAACTACAGCTACACCTAAGGCCTAGAAGTAGAGATAAGCAAGCAAAGAAAGAGCTTATTTACTCAAAATCTGAATTCTCAAATAATGTAGAGACCAAATGTGTTGCCTCATTAATTTTATAATTCTATAAAGCCACATAGCCTGTTAGGCTGCCATGTAACAAATAATGCCTTCATCTCATTAGGGTTATCATCACAATGTCTTCTTCCTTTAAAATGTATAATCAATAACTGACTCTATACTTAACTAGGGAAGTGTTTAGAACCATTTTAGATAGAAGCAAGAAGAATGACTAGTGGAAGAAGAACTAGTAGAAGGAAGCAGGAGGAGGAAGAGGTAAAGGAAGAAGGAAGAGGAAATATATAAGAAAGAGGATAAAGGGAAAGCCTCCATAGCTGCTTAGGGTGACTTTGGCCATAATTAAATTTTTCACAGCATCCCCCAATCTCTTACTGACAGTGAAGATGGCTTTACTGAGTCAAAATGATAAAATTCAAATGAGAAGCCAAACCTTGAGCTCAGATATAAATAAGAACTGTGTTTATTAGAAGACTAGAGGCACGAGATTCGTGCAAGAATAGATCTCCCTTCCCCAGCTGCCGGCACCAGCTTCCCTTGCTGCCCCAGCTTTGTCTGGTCTAACTAGCATATTATGCTTTTATTATTACAGATAAGCAAATATCCAACTGGTAAAAGGAGATGATGATAGTGATGGTGATGGTGATGATAGAGCTTACATCGCCAAGCAAGCTCACTTGGTCCTCACAAATATCCTTTCAAATAGATAATATTCCATTTTTAGTATTGCCATTTTACAGATGAGGAACAGAGAAGTAAGTTAAATGTAAAACTTCACATAGCCAGCAAGTGGCAATGTCAACCTATTTGTCCAGGGTATCTGATTACAATATTCTTATCCACAATATTACTTTCCTATAGTCACTGCAATAAATTACCTCAAACTTAATAATATAAAGCAACAGAAATTTATTCTCTCTTATCTATAGAGGCCAGAAGTCTGAACTCAATATCACTGGGCCAAAATCAAGGTGTTAACAGTACTGCCCTCTCTCCATAAACTCTAGGAGAGAATCCATTCCTTGCCTGTTTTAGCTTTTGGTAGCTGTCAGCATTCCTTGGCTTGTGGATGTGTCTTTCCAATCTTCAAGGCCACCGTCTCTCTCTGTTCCATCTCCACATGGCTTTCGTGTGTGTATGTTTGTGTGTGTTTGTGTGTGTGTGTGTTTGTTTTTTTTTTTTTTGTGTGTGTGTGTGTGTGTGTGTGTGTGTGTGTGTATAATCTCCCCCATCTCCGTCTAAGGACATTTGTGGTTGCATCTAGGGCCCACCAAGACCCTCTAGGATAACATCCCCATCTCAAAATCCTTAACATCAGCAAGAACTCTTTTTCTAAATAAGGCAGTATTTACAAGCTCCAGATGTTAGGGCCTTAATTTATATTTGAGAGTGGGACACATTTTAGTCTATCACACCCACTTTATTTGCTGTAACAGCTTTCAATGGCTTGGGTCAGCTCTTTAAAAAATGCACTTAAGTTAACTGAAAGGCTCGAATATCACAGCTAAAAAAAGCAACTATGAAATTGGGAATCATTTAAATAGTTTTTAAAATTACATTAACATTGTAAAGATTACTTACTATAATTTAATGCTCTTCTTTAAGTCCCTGACTTGTTATTCAAAACCTCAAATACCAAAGAAGGTAATAGCTCTTAGGAACACATTCTCTTGGCTCTATCCCTGGCCACTGAGATTCAATCAACAACTGCCAGAATAATATCACTAGATGGCTTCTACCATTATCAGATAATCTCAGTGCTCAAAACTCTCCAGGAGCTTCCTATGAGGATAGTGTAGCACATGCCTCCATGTGGTAAACAGCGCCCTCCATCATCTGGTACCATCAGCTCCACACACCACCTATCTCACTATCGCCAGTCCTTCAACACAGTCTCTTTTCCCCCAAGTAATATAAATTTAATCTTCTCTCTCTTTCTCATGGATCTTTGTTTGCTTGGGAAACTTGCTCCACCTTTCACCAGCCCAAGTTCATAATCTTCTGTGAGTTTGGATTAAAACTTACTTCATACAACAAGCATATCAAAAGATGCTCAACACCACTAATCATTAGGGAAATGCAAATCAAAACCACAACGAGACACCATTTCATATCTATCAGGATGGCAGGAAGGACAAAAGGAAAGGAAGGAGAGGGAGAGAGAAAATAAGTGGTATTGGGGAAGATGTGAAGAAATTGGAACACTTGTACACTTTTGGGGGACTGTAATATGGTGCAATTGCTATGGAAAACAGTATGGAAGTTCCTCAAAAAATTAAGAGTAAAACTACCATATGACCCAGCAATTCTACTTCTGGCTATATATCCAAAATAATTGAAAGCAGGGTCTCAAAAAAGATATTTGCACACCTATTTTTGTAACAGCATTACTCACATTAGCCAAAAGGTGGAAGCAACCCAATGTCCATCAACAGATGAGTGAATAAACAAAATGTGATAAACACACAAAAGGAAATGTTATTCAGTCTTAAAAAGGAAGACAATTTTCTGACACATGGTACAGCATGAATGTGCCTCAGGATGTTATGCTAAGTGAAGTAAGACAGTCACAAAAAGACAACTACTATATAATTCTACTTATATGAAATACCTCAAAAAATCAAATTCATAGTGCCGAAACCGATTTGGCTCAGTAGATAGAGCGTCGGCCTGTGGACTGAAAGGTCCCAGGTTCGATTCCGGTCAAGGGCATGTACCTTGGTTGCGGGCACATCCTCAGTAGGGGGAGTGCAGGAGGCAGCTGATTGATGTTTCTCTCACATCGATGTTTCTAACTCCCTCCCTCTCTCCCTTCCTCTCTGTAAAAAAATCAATAAAATATTTAAAAAAATAAAATTCATAGAGACAGAAAGTAAAATGGTGATTGCCAGGGGTTGAGAGCAGGGGAGGATTGGAAGTCGCTGCTTAAAGGGTATATGGTTTGTTTTACAAGATGAAAACGTTCTGAAGATTGAATGTATAACAATGTGAATGTACTTAAAACTACCGAACTGTACATATTTAAAAATAGTCAAGATGGTTCATTTATGTTTATTTGTATTTTTTATTCCCATCAACCCTTCCCCTCCCCTTTAGCAACCATCATGCCAATCTTCTAAATCCAATCAAGAAAATATACAATGTTTAAGTGTATTTTACCATGATGTAAAAGAAATTTCAATGTAAAAAAATAACTTATTTTATGCAAAAAGCTTATCTATCCCAATCCAGATAGCTCTTTCCTGTCTATGTTGTTTTATTACATCTGTAAAGAAATTTCAAGTCAAGAAATTGATGCCTTCCTAACCAGGTTTTCTTCTTTCTCCCTAAGGAAAAAGATCATGTTTTCTACTTTGCTCTTTTCAAAGCACTCAACATATATATGCTCTAGTTAGAAAATTGAGTTGTTGCAAAAATGATCAAGTCAAATTGGAATAAAGTTTTATAATACTTAAAAGCAACAGGAGACTAAACAAAAACAAAAAAAAATTAGCCAGAAAATAAAAAGTACTAGAGCAATGCAAATATAAATATATACACATGGAACATTTTTTCTTCTATTGTTTGACAATGATAAAGGAACAAAAAGTACTTGATAAACTGCTATGTATATGGAGGTGCTTAATTTGCGTTTCCAAAGGGAAAATTGGTTAAATACTTAACAACAGAGTGGGTCTCAAATTCTGTGTGCATCAGAACCACCAGAAGGATTGTTAAAGGACAGATTGCTGAGGCTGAACCTAGAGATTCTGATGCAGACGGTCTGGTTGAGACCCGAGAATGTGAATTTCTACTAAGTTCCCAAATGATACTGGTCCTCCTGCTACAGGGACAACACTGGAGAACACTGATTTGGATCTTCATTTTCTTAATTACACTAAGGACATCAAAATAGGAAATAGGAAATGTCAGCCCAGAGTGGGTTCCAGCTTCCTGATCTTTACCCAAAGCTAAAGACCCTTTGTTTCCTACTAGGCTCTTTTCTCCACCTACATTCTTTTTTTCAGCAAAGCTAGAAACTTGAGAAGAAATATAATATATCCAGATTCAGTTTCAAGTAATGCAGATATGGTTTTAGCACTGTCTGGTGCTGTCCTTCACTTTCAAAAGGAACTAGAAGTGGTGCTTCAGCTCTATTTCCTTTCCATGATGGGATGAACCTATGAGAGAAAGAACTGCAGACTAGAATAGCAGCACCTCTACCAAAGACATAAACCAGATTCCTTGATACTCAGCAATTGATTTGTTTTCTACATTGATGGCTTCAAAATCGGAGATCATGCATTTAATGGTATCTTTCTGAAAATGACCATTATGCTAATAATAGAAGCCTGATGCTAGAATGTGCTTTCCTTTGCCTGGCTGTTGGCACTATCTTTCCACCCTGGCCCAGCCCCTTTCTGCTCAGGCCCTGAAGCCACCTCTTTCCACTCCAGGAGCTGCCTCTTTCCACTCCAGCCCTACCTTCCCATGCTTCCCAGAGGCCCTGAGAGACCAGGAGTGGGGAAGAATACCTGCATCCTGCCCACCCCAACACTCAATGCCTGTGTATGCCAATTAACTTCCATCTTTGTTGGGTTGGTTTGCATATCACTCCTGATTGGCTGGTGGCAGAGCAGAGATATGGTCAATTTACATGTTTGTCTATTATTAGGTAAGATAAGGCTAGTTATAATATCAATAGAACAGAATAACAAATACTTTATTTAAAAATTAGGGACAAAACTGACTTTGAAAGAAAAACTACTCTCTTCAGCAAATAAGCATTGTTAAATTCAATGCATAGATTGAATGGTTCAGTCACAAAAATCAATGCATAAATTTCTATAAAACATATAGAGTGCATGAAGACTGTAATCTACTGAAATTATATGGGTGTACCTGTACACTCACAGCTATGTTTTAAGAGAGCAGTGCTATAGACAGCAATAAAATTCCAGTTCATATTATCTCAGCTAGAGAATCAAGACTAAGTAGTTTATTATTACATTAGACCATTGAGATGTGTGGATTCCTTAGTCACCATTTTCTTATGAGTTATTAAAATTAATAGTAGTACATATACAGGTTACTATAGAATTGAAATTAAAATGTATTTTATTAAAATCAAAGTGGAAAACACTCTTGAAACTTGCCATATTAATCTTTTAATGAAAGATTCCATATTTAAGAAAACTTTTACCAAAATAAAATTAATTTAAAATTTCTAGAATGTTTCATATACACCAAAATCAAAACCAATCATAATGGGCCTCACTGTTGCAAAGTTTCAAATGAACCAAATCATGTGCAATCAAATTTCCCATCTACACACTATCTCACACCAGAACCCAGTAAGTCTACAATAAAGCAGGTATTACATTTACTCTCCAACATTAGCATTATAATGGGATTCCACAGAGTTTTCATTAGTGGAAGCAACATTATTCTATGTGATTTTCTGCATAGGAATTATAAAAGAGCAAAATACAACAATTCTCACAATCCCATTAGGAAACTGAATAATGGTAACAAAAATTCACCCAAGACTTACAAATAAGAGCCTGAAATATAAAAAGATTTGATAATTGATGTAAGGATCTGGGTAACAAAAGCAACTTATGTTGTCACTAAAGTACAGGAAAATATGCCTAAAAGCAGTTGCTAAAACACACAGTAAAATAAACAAATAGTTTTTCAACTGCTTCTTTCAATAATACACATTAAGGCAGATTTATAAAAACTGATGCAAACAATGATCTTGTCCTTCAAGGATTATTAATTTTTAGTCTTGGAAAACAAAACAGAAAGAAAATCCATAAAAGCAGAGGATGGATAACAAGACAAGGTCTAGAACAGATTGTCGATGTCAGGGGAAAATGAGCTTGAATCCCTACCTTACACCATACACAAAAACTGGTCCCAGGTATATTAAGGATTTTGTCATGAAAAGCACAACTTCATAAATATTTTAATTTTTATAATTCATAAAATACGGCAGACATTTTCATGGCTTCTGTATAGGGAAGAAATTTTCACAAGACATTGAAAACTCAACCCACAAAGTAAATTAGATTGATATATAAGAACATTTTAAAATGAAGAGCTACTCTTCATCAAAAGATACCAGAAAAGGAAAAAAATTAAATTTAAAAAATAATAAGAAAATGAAAAGGCAAATAAGAAAAAAGACATTTGAACACTCAAAACTAACAAAGGATTAGTATCCAGAATACATAAGAGAATTCTAAAAATTATTTTTTAAAAAAAAGATAACTTATTAGAAAAAATGGGCATAAGACATGAACAGGCATTTTTCAGAAGAGGAAATATAAGACTCTCAGTCTAACTAGGAATCAAGGAAATGCAAATTCAAACAATAGTGAGAGACCCTACTGGGTGGCTCAACTGGTTGGAACATCATCCCATACACCAAAAGGTTGTGGGTTCAATTCCTGGTCCGGAGCATATCTAGTTTAGGGTTCAATTACCAGTGGGGGCATATATGAGGGACAATCAATAATTGTTTTCTCTCTCTCTCTCTCTCTCTCTCTCTCTCTCTCTCTCTCTCTCTCAATAAAAACATATCCTGGGTGAGGATTAAAAAAAAAAAAGCATGCCACAGTGAGATATTTCTATACCACTAGACATGCAAAATTTCAGGAGTTTAATGGTTCCAGGGGCTGGCAAGAATATGGAACAATAGCAACTGCTACTAATGGGAATATAAATTGGTGCTACTATCTTAGAATATAATTTGTCATTACTAAGTTGAAAATGTGCATACTCTAGAACCTAGAAATTCTCATGTTTTATATATACCCTGTGAAAAAATGTACCTTGTAGGAATATTGAAAATAGCAAAAAGCAACCCAACTGTCCACCAGCATGGGACTACATAAATAAACTGGACTACATTCATTCAATGAAGTGAAAAGGAATGAGTTAAAGCTACAAGCAGTAGCATGAATGAGTCTTAGAAGTATAAATTTCAGTGGGGGAAAAATTGCAGGAGAGTACCTAAAATAGGATACCGTTTTTTTATAAAATTTCAAAATAAGCAAAATGAAAGAATATATTTAGGGGCGCATACATATGAATCCTATATCACACATAGTGGTAAAAAAAAAACTGGGTTTTTTATGGGTCAACATGAGAAAAATAATTTTCAGGTAACTAGTTACTTCTGCCTGGTAAGAAAATAAAAAATTAATCCGAAAGGGTTTTGTTTAATAAACTCTTTTTATATAGATAGCAAAGGGTTAAAATTCAAACATAGTTTTTATAAACTTCCCTAGAGGCCCAGTGCATCATGCACTGGGGGGAAGAGAGGGTGTCCCTCAGCCCAGTCTGCTCCCTCTCACAGTCTGAGAACCTGGAGGTGACCCGGTGATCAAGGGAAAGCAATACCCCCATCACACCTCTGCTGCTGCCACTGCTGGCAGGACAAGCCTCAGCAAGCCCTGGTTACCTGAGCCTCAGGCAGCCCTGGGAAGCTGGGCAGCTGCCATCCAAGGCTTGCCTGCAACTGGGCGGCTGGGGAGCTGAGGGCGAGCCCAGCCATACCATGCACCAGCTACCGCCCTCCTTGCCCCCCCAAGCTGGGCTGAAAGGACTGTGGGACTCTAGTGGCAGGCAAAGGAGTGGCAGGCCTGAGGGGCTGAGGGGACTAGGCACCACCATCTTGTGGTTACGGGTGCCGCCATATTTTGTGACGATGCGACTGTCAATTAGCATATTTCCTCTTTATTAGACAGGCTTTGCACATACTTAAAATCAGGGGTGGTAGAGGACATACCTGGGATCAACAGGGTAAACCTTTCTTGGCTGACCAGATACCAGCATGATGGGTCTGGCTTCTCTTCATGTTATCCTAATAGATACATCCCAATAACTCACCCTTTGCAGGCTAGAGATTAAAGAGTATGATTACACTTTCTACTAGATTGCAGATATGTAAAGGGGACAAGACCCCCTCAATGCCAACCTAGGGTCTCATAATTCTATTGAAATCAAGCTATCAGTCATAATTCTGGTTAATTAATAAGACTCAATCGCTGAGGGGGGAAATGCTAGAATGTATATATAGAAATTGAGTGTCTGCCCCCTGGTGGTCAGTGTGCTTCATAGTGAACACTCATTCCACTGTTTGGTCGATTTGCATATTAGCCTTTTACTATATAGGATTGCTGTGCTTTGTTTTAATTGGATGACTCACAAAACTGGATACCATGTCTAATATTTTTCTTCCATTTTTATTATTGTTTTCCTTTTTTTAAAAATTGGATTTTTTTATATAATAAAATGGTTGTATGGTTTGAATTTTTGTTGGCTTTTAGTCTCTGAGGGATAAATAAACCCAGAAACTTCCTAATGCTCCTATACATCAGAATCTTTTTTTTTTTCATCTTTATTGTTGAAAGTATTACATATGCCCCCCCCTTTTTCCCCCCTATTGAACTTGTATGCATATATGCATAACCCATGGACACAGACAATATTGTAGTATTATTTTCCTATTTAAATACCTGTTTTCTTTGGAGGATATCTGAATCCCATTTTAATTTCAACTATATTTAATAACAAATGAACATAGCTGGGATAGATGCTGGGATGTAGAAATAAATCAGACACAGTTCTTGCCCTCAAATCACTTATAGGTTTAGCAGAGAATGCAGACAAATTCTAATAACCAAAGTATTGAATGGGGTACTCTGAAAATATATATGAGGAAGAAGAGGAATACCCAGAAGAGAAAGTCAAATCTACGTATAAAATGTGAGCTGGGAAAGAAGGAAAAAGCAATAAAAAGAATGAAAATTTTGACAGCCAAAAATGCAAGCCACTAATGCGGAATCTCTCTCTGACATTAGGGATTACTAAAAATGTCCCGTGCCTTTTCTGGCAGTTATTTCTGTCAAAATGTTGGCAACATTATTTACTTTTCTGGAACCTAAGACCAACAAAATTAATTACATAAAATACACTTGAGTGATCTTATTCTCTCTTTGTTCAGTGACTGAATCTAGTGAAATTAACAAAGTGTCTTTTATATGGCAGGCACTGGACTAAAGACACAAAAACAAACAAGATATGGTCTCTGCTGTTAGGAACAGTATACTTTTTAAGAAGAAGTATGCTGTACCATTGGGTAAGAATGTGCACATCGCCTATCATAGTTAAAGGCAAAAGCATACCATATGATTCATATTTATTCAAAAGGATGCCCTCTAAATCATAGTCAATTTTCAGTGGATCAGACAATGTGTCAATTGTGTGAACACACATCCACTTACACACAAAGTTTAAAATCTCTGTATGATGTGCCAAAGTATTTACCAATTATTACTTATATTTGAACCTACTATGATTAGGTTCCAATGTATTTCACTGAATATATACTTTTATGATGGTACTACCCCAAGCATATTTTATTTCTAGCTTTATTTTTTAATGTTCTAGAAGCAGCAGGGGGCAATGTAACGTAGGAAACCTGCTGTGAAACTGGTGAGAGATAAAGCAAGGCTGCATTCTAGAGCCACCTGAAAAAAAATCTCCACTTTGCTGAATACAAAATATGGCTTATAAAGAAAGAGGAAATATACATTGGAGAGAACAAATCCAGGGCAGTAAAATCACAGAAAGTGAAGGGTCCACTCTGGGATAAAATAAGATGAAACAAAATGAAATAAATATAAAATATGATTTATAAAACTCATACAGGCTAAGAAATCTATGAAGGCACACAGACATCCTAGGATTTTTATTCTAACTTTGCCTGCAGGCACTTCTGAGCCCAAATAACTGCAGATCTGGGAATAACAGGTGTTTATTGATTTCTTTGTGATTTTTCTCTTTTTTATTTCTTTCCCTTTTTTTTTTTTCCTGTGGTACTGGAACAGAAAGACATATGTATTCCATATGTAACACTTTAGAAAATGAAAGGCAACAGAAACACTGAACAGATGTGGGGAGCAGGGACCCACTTTGCTCAATACAGCTTAATGTTAACATGTTAACTGCTTTCTCTATATTTTTCTTTAAAAGAAAAAGCACCAAAAGTTCCCAATAAAAATATTAACTGACAAGAAGCTTATATGCTAGCAAGGACCTCTATACTAATCAGAAAGTAACAACCTTAGATTTCTTTCTCAGTTTAATTCTTCTTTTTAAAGAATTTGTAAGAAATACCATACAATCAATAGTTGGACTTCACTTGCTTTTAAAGCTTAAAAGGAGAAATAAGAACTAACCGGTCTCCTCTGTTGTTTTTAAACCTTTGTTTAGTGGAGCTACCAAATCACACATCAAGGTTGATTTAGTGAAATATGTACCCCAAAAGTTCAAAAACAAAAACAAAATGTATCTCTCTATATGATGAATAATCAACCATAATTTAGCTGTCTTTTTATTTACATGGAGGTTGCAGCCTTCCACTCATCAAATCAAGATGGGTCCCTCTTAATGTTGAAATACCTAATAACGTTTAGAGGACAAAAGATGGAAATGTACCAAAATAAAGCACATATATTTTTATTGTCCCAAATTTCTGGAAAAAATTTCATAATCTCTTTAGGCATTGGGTTTTAGAGTAAGGTAAATTACAATTCATAAAAGCACAAAATATACTGAAACAATAAAAAAGGAAGGAGAAACTGAAGTTCAGTTCTGCTGATATGTTGCAAAAGATGAAGAGGTTTGGAATAGAGACGGAAGGGAGGAAATGGGCAAGGGATGGTGCATTCTGAATGCAGATCAGGAGACAAATGGAAAGCAGTGTGAGACACCTCATCATAAAAAAAGGGACATGTGGAGTTGGGCACGGATAAGGACATAGAAAAGGGGAGGGAAGAGTAGGAGAGGTTCCATGAAGACAGCAGGAAGCCCCATAGTTCCAAAGATGAAACAAACTTCTCTGGGGTAGGGGGAATATTTAAATATTCCTACATATACCAAACGATGGATCTGGGCAGCAAATAAAACTACAGGGAAGACTAGTGGCAGACTGCTAAACAGCAGTGAGAAAGTACAGTGTCCTCTAAGGAAGAATTCATTGTTCAAGAACAATTTCATAAGGACCCAGACTTTTCCCCAAAGGCTGCAGCAGCTACAGTCTGCAGATGTAGTGGGAGGGGAGCGGGGGGTGGGAAGAGCCCTGAGCAAAGAAGTACATTCCCCTCTGACATGACCATATTTTCTATAGCAATAACTCTATGTCCATAAAAGGAACAAGAGAAGAGAGAGAAACCAAGATGGTGGTGTAGGTAAAACAACTGGTCTGCAGCCTCTCACAATTTAAAAATTAAAACTAATATAAAGGACATTTATCACTCAAAACCACGGGAAGGCTGGCTGAAAGAGAAAGGAGCGCAAGCGCTGAAAAGCTGAGGAGCCTAGGTACGGAGGCACGCGAATCGGGCTGGTGGAGGGCGACTGGGCACTAGGCTTTTTTCAAAATTGAAGGTCAGATAAAGAGTTTTACAGACAAGAAAAAGTTAAAGGAGTTCATCAATACCAAACCAGGATTAAGGGAGATGCTGAAGGGTATTCTTTAAGAAGAGGAAGAAGAAGTAAAAGGTAAAGGTAAAAATTATGAACAACAAAAAGACATCAAATACATACCTACCAACAAGTGAATCTAACAATCAAGCGAATAAAAAATCTGAAGAACAAAATGGACTGATGACTATAATAGAATCAGGGACATAGAAAGGAATTGGACTAACTATTCTCAGGGGAAAAGGGGTCTGAGGGGTACGGGAAGAGATTGGATAAAAATCTTATACCTATGGATGAAGGCAGGGGTGTGGGGGTAAGAGCACGGGGTGGAGTTGGGAATCAGGTGGAGGAGAGCTATGAGAGAGGGGGAAAAGAGGAACACCTGTAATAATCTGAAAAATAAAGATTTATTATTTTTTTTAAAAAGGAAAAGAGAAAAAAAGGAGAAAACGGAGGCTAGGAAACAGATGCAATCTCATGCAAGGGGAGAAGCCAGGGTTATACAAGCATCCTCCATATAATAAAAGGCTAATATGCAAATTATGCCCTTGGACAGGGAGTTTGACTGTGAGCTCAACCAGAGGGCAGGGCCAGCCCTCCAACAGCCTATGCCGTGCATCCCCAATCAGCCCCCCAATTAGCTCCCCACCCCAATCGGCCAGCCCACCAACTGCCCATGGCCCCTCCCCCAAGCTGGCCCAGCCTGATTGGCCGATCGGGGTGGGCCAGCCAGACCCCACCCATGCACGAATTCATACACCCGGCCTCTAGTTACACAAATAAATATGCAGAGGCTCTTGTTTATCATTATTTTAAATACTGATAGAGGCTTTTTATATACACCAGCTTGCATTTGAGGATTGGTGGAAAATGGTGATAAATTAGGGGAACAACAACAAAAAAGACTAGTGTGTACACACACACACACACACACACACACACACACAAACACACACACACACTCCTAAGCTTCTTAAAAAATACAAAAAGCCTCCTTCAAATTGTTCACTACCACTCCAGTTTCCTATGTTGACCTGAACATTTTTATGTTTTTCTGTGTCTCCTGTTACCCAAGTTACCTAATGCATACCCAGTGTGAAACATTTTTAAGTGAGTTAGTCTTTATTGAGTTATGATTTCCAGCAGACACTAATCACAAAATTCAAATTGCTCTGGCAGACAAGAATTTTTTTGAGTGCTGGGACATAACCGAGTTTTTAAGAGAATCTCTAAGAGCCACCCACCAAATGTGTGTAGTTACTGCATACTGCTTGATAAAATACTTCAAATAGTTAATTAGATTTGCCAAGAAAAAAAATCAATCCTTACGAGTCAATACCCTAGGAGATACAGATGATGAAGAACTGTTATTGGCACACCCAGGGTGTAGTCAAAAGTGAAGCTTAACAAAACAAAGTTTTCGGATTTCTTACCCACTGTCTCTGCAGCCTACACAACGCAATTAGCAACACATCAAAAGGAGAGGAAAGTAACTTTTGCCCCATGATTCCTTTTCCCTCAAGAATATCTTCAGCCTGCTTAAAAGGCTTTTCGCAAGGAAAGAATAGAGGCACAGTTTCTATCAGGGGTTGCATTGCCTATGAACACCTGCAAACTGAATTTGCTCTGTTTTGTTAACCATTTATTTTGTCTTTACTGGATTTTCAAAGGGAAATGTGATAATCCCACTGTTCTTCAGATGCTCAACAGGGTGTTTCATCTAATAAAGCCACTGCAAGGGAATGGATTAAAGCAACATGAGCATTCATAATTTGGGATCAGTGAAAGAATTTTCACATCCGGGCACTGTGAGTTCAATCTGTAAAATGTTACTGATAGGATACAGATTGAGTGATTAACTAACACCTGCTTTTCTTCTTTAAGAATCTTCATATTGCTATCACTTATGTGAGGCCAGGGTAAGATGGGCTGCTAGGGCACCATTCACTCGGTTTTTGAGGATTGTATTCCACCATTTAAAAAATAAATAATTTAAAAAAAAAAAAACACTAAATCATACAGTTATCCTATAGCAGAAATATCAAAAGTAGGAATAATACAAAATTAGGAAAGGGACTTTTTAGTATAAAATTTAAAGGGGTTTTCCCCCCAAATATGAATGCTTCCAATAAAGGTTGATAGAATCTATTTATGAATTTAAAAATCAACCCATACTTCCCAAATATGTTTTGCACTGGGAGATGTTTTCTTTACTATAAAATTTATGTTACACTTCCCATGTCTGGTCCCATTAAATAAAGTGACAATTATCACTCTTCTTTGCAGCATTCATTTCAGAAGTGCTCAAACTAATCTATCAAACTAACTTGGCCAGTTTGGCTCAGTGGATAGAGCGTTGGCCTGCAAACTGAAGCATCCCAGGTTTGATTCTTGTCAAGGGCATGTATCTCAACTGATTAGCCAATGCATTCTTCTCCTCTCCAGCCCTCATTCTAGGAAGAGAGCCAGCCCGAGTGTCTAATGCCCAGCCTTATGTTCCCCCCAGGTTAGAGCTGGTTCCCAAAGAGACAGCAGGTTCCATGGGTGGAAGTACCTTGTAGGTAGCAGACCTCAGAAGGTAGTGGTCCTGTGGAAATTCATGATTCAGTGCCACAACCTTAAGAGCCCCAGACAAACTTGGTATAGACATTACCAGGAGAGCTCATCTATGAATGGTCTCAGTGGTGCACAGGATGGGCCTGGCCAGACATCTCTTCCCTCTTTGTTTTGGGTGGCAGAAGCCCTGCGAAATCATATGAAAACTATATGATAGTTTGTCTTTACTGGATTTTCAACCCGGATGTTAAAATTCTTTCACTGATCCCAAATTATGATGATCCTGAACCTCTCATTAACCATGGACAGGAGACAGCTCAATTTGATTTGATATGGATATGGAACAAGTCATCCTATTATACAGCCCTCTAGATGAGTAACAAACATCTCCAAGTCCCAAGGTTTTCCCCCTAATTCCTTTCCCTCTTTGCCTAAAGTGCTTGAGCATTTCAGGACATTCAGATTTATTATCATGTTGGAATGAGAGCATGGGGGAGGGGGGAAGGATGCCTTTTTATTTCTTATTCACTTACCGTATTTGCCAGCGTATAAGACGACTTTTTGGCCCTGAAAAATATGCCTCCAAGTGGGGGGTAGTCTTATACGGCGAGTATATAACAAACTCTGTATTTTGAGTGGAAATGTTAGGGGGTCGTCTTATACGCCCAGTCGTCTTATACGCTGGCAAATACGTTATTTTCAGGGCCAAAAAATCGTCTTATACGCCGGCAAATACGGTATTTATTTTTCAACTGATGAGTCAATAGTAGGAGCAAAAAGTTAAGACACTAATAGTCATTTCCCTGACACTTAAGGGACCCTACATCCAGTACAAGAATAAGCAGTAGCTTAAAAGAAGAGCTGAAAATAAAGAGGATATTATTTGGGGGGGGGCATCTAATATAGAGGGATGTAAAGTGATGTGAATCTGAAATCAAATAGGAGGAACAGTTAACATCCATCCTTTTGACTAGGTTTTTGCACTAAGTGTAGCACTAAATGATGATGCTGACTAGATTTAATCATATATGTATGTTTAACCAAGAGAAGAGACAATGAAAAGAATGTTACTCTGTAAAATAAAGAGACTAGATCATTTTAACCAGTTCTATAATTTTCTTGTTCTCACTCCAGGCTCCAGACCCCAGAGGAATGACTCTAAGCATTTATTACCTATTCTGTTAATTAATGTCCTTAATTAAATAATACCTTTAAGAAATGCTTAACCACTGAGTACATATCTTGCCTCCTCAATTAGAATGCAAGATATGTAGGCATAATTCTGCAAAAATATATGAGTACCCACTGGTTTCCTTATATTAATGAGGAAAGATAATGTTTCCTAGGTTGTTAGCACATTACTCAACAGTCAATAGCAGTCACTTTCAATAAGATTTCTCAACTCTGCTCCGTTGCAGTATTTTTTAGTTTTGTTTTGCTTTTCTTATGGGCAGGGTACCTTGTGTAATGTATGAAGAGCTTTGGAGGGGAACCAGAAAACAAATGAACGTATCTGCGATCCTGGGATTTCTCTAAAGAGTTATGAAATCCATGAAATGTTGAGAAAATCTGACCCAGGACACTGCCAGCTATTCTCCTTATTTTTCTATTATTAGCAAAGCCAGTCTTTTGCCTGATCAGATGTTAAAGAATATAGTTCTCTTACTTCTGCTTTAAATGCTCTTTTGAAAAGGCTAGGCAGGCACTGCCCTGGTGTGGGAGGCAGATCCTGAGCAGGCAAGGAGATGAGCACAGGTAGTTTGTTTGGGAGATGAACTCGGCAAAACATTTGAGGGAATGAGAAAATAAGACACAAGGGGGAAGAAAAATCCAAAAGGTGTGTTAAGGAGGAGCTATTGTCATAGACAACTGGGGCTCAGTCCCACTGAGGACTCTGGGCTGGCATGGAGATAAGAAGAGTATCGCTCCCAAGAATGAGGAAACAGGAGAATGTATTCTCTGACTCCTCTCTCTCAGGAGCTGAGGTTGATCCTGGGAAAATTAAATCCCCAGTTTCTGGACAGCCTCACACAGAGCTGGAGAAAGCTCCCAGGGAGAACAGCAGAGACACAGGACTGGACATGGAAGCTGTCACAATGCACAGGAACCAGCCAAAATAGCCCCAACTGGTCTCAGTTGTAAGCTAAGGAAAAACAGGTTCATCTATGTCAGTGGTCGGCAAACTCATTAGTCAATAGAGCCAAATATCAACAGTACAATGATTGAAATTTCCTTTGAGAGCCAAAATTTTAAACTTAAACTTCTTCTAACACCACTTCTTCAAAATAGACTCACACAAGCCGTGGTATTTTGTGGAAGAGCCACACTCAAGGGACCAAAGAGCTGCATATGGCTCTTGCGCCGCAGTTTGCCAACCGCGGATTTAAGTTAATAGTCATAGTCAGGCCAACCTAGTTTCTACTCATGGTCTTAACTGTTCCTCCTATTTGATTTCAGATTCACATGACTTTACATCCCTCTATATTAGATGCCTCCCCCCAAATAATACATGATAGAGGCTTTTACCGTAGGTACAAGGAGTTTTACAGATGTCACTGAGCTTTCATGTTCGATGGGCTCAGGTAAGGGATTGCAAACTCAAAGCCCTTCTAAGCCTTTAGCTTTATAAGCATCATAAACAGGGATAAATGCTCATTGAGTGATCCTGATGGCCCCAAGGTAGAGGTCCCAGATGGAAGATGATGAGTGTTGGGAGGGGAAGGGTCTTGCCAAAAGCAAGCAGAATTCTGGAGCTTCCACTTAATGCCTGCTAGCTCCAGCCATTCAATGGGCATACTGTGTGCTCAAGTGCATGTCAGAAACCACCCTAGATAATATTAACACAGCTTTTCCTGGTCTTAGGAACCAGGGGAGCCTGGGGAACCATGGACTGTGGAGGGAAAGAAATGAAGAAATAACAAATATATTGAATGCCACTGAAGAGAGAGTCCTACGAGAACCCTGAAGTCTATTCCAGAAAATACAATAGTAAAATTGACATTTAAGAAACCTTATAAAAGTTTATGGAAAATAGGGCAGAGTACTGAGTTAACCTATGAGAACTTTTATGACTATTGCATACAACTTCTCATTGCTTGTGTTTAATGAGCACTTACTATATGTCAGCAACAATATGAAATGCATTCCAGGCATTATCATTTAATCTTATACAAAACAAACTACCTCAAACCTTAGTGCTTAAAATAAATATTAATTTTCACAACTCTGATCTGGGATGGGTCTGTCAGGACTAAATGATGTAGAATGGCCGCCTCACTTATGTCTGTGGCCTCCGCTGGATGGCAAGAATGTTTTGGTTACTGCACATAATCTTTCATCCTCTAAGAGGCTAGCTGGGCTTGTTCACACAGTGGAAGGGTTCCCAGGCTCTGCATCATATTTGCTATTATCCTATTAACCAAAAGAAGTCCCATGGCCAAGACTAGAAGTCCAAATAGGATTAGACTCAGTGAGGCAAGAACAAATTGAGGACAATCTTGCCACAATTTCTATGGAAGTTCTAAACTGCAAGTTCATTTTGCTTTGCTACAGATGTATAGACTAAGAGCAACTATATTCTGTCAAACATTCAACAGAATGTTCAATCCCTTTCTGGTTTTATAATTCAGGGAAAAAATTTCATCCCAAGGTCTACAAAGTAACAGAGTTGCAGAGTAACTAGATTAATAATATAATGAGAAGTAGGAATAAGAATAAGGAGGAAGTGGGGAAGGAGAGGAAGAAAAACAGCAGCAGCAACAATAATCACTACTTTGGGTAACATTTATTTAACCTATTCAGTATGGTCAAGTATTATGGAATCTCCCTCCCCTGGCCCTCAAGAAATATATGTCCATGTTCACTCCCTGACCCTCCTCCCACAGCATCAGGGACACTGCCCCTAGACCTAGACTATTCTCCCCTCAGCTTCTCTTATGTCTTCTAAATTGTACTGCACTAACTTCTATTCCCAACTCCCAGCTTCCACTTTTGCAAATGTCATAACAGGACTGACAGTTCACATACACCGGAAGTGAAATTCTCACAGTTGCCAAGAGTAATGCAGAAATATAACTCATATACTACAATATTTCCAAAGGAAAATAAGGAGGGATGTATGTACAGATTGGTTTAAGAGCAGATGGAAAAGCAGCTAAATGTACTGGGAGAAGGGGAATAGGACTCTATTGGGAAGGTTTCCTGTCACCAGTAAAATGAATAGCAAGGGTATGTGACTCTGGCCAGTGATGCCTCTTTGTGCTTTTGCTTTCTCATCTGAGAAGTAGAGCTAATCAGTAATAAAAGATAATACATTGTAAGCACTTACCAGTCCCTGGAAAAAAGGTAGCCAACAAATACTAATATTCACTGTATTTGACTCTGAACTGCCTATTGTTTCACATTTAATGTTCCTCTAATTAAAATGTATCTTTCAATCAGTGTCAAAATAAACTTGATGCCATCAGAACAAAGGGAAAGCATCCATCCAACATCTCCCCAGGCTGTTTCTCAGCCCTAGTGAATAACAAGAACTCTGGCAAGTTCCCTGAGCCAGGGTTTCACCTCCATCCAGCATCTATCTTCCCAGGCCACAATAAATCTCTTCTCTGTTCCTCTTCCTTTCCCTTACCCTGGTACACTCCTATAGTATATCCATTTTAGAAAAACAAAAGCCAGAAAGGAAATAAATTATTTGTGTGTGTGTGTGTGTGTGTGTGTGTGTGTGTGTGTGTGTAGGGGGGGGGGGGAGTCCCTCAGCCCAGCCAGCCCAGTCTCACAGTTCGGGAGCCCTCAGGGGCAGGAGGTGACCCGATGATCAGGGGAAGGCAATGCCCCCATCACACCTCTGCTACTGCCACTGCCGGCAGCGCAAGCCTCAGCCGGCCCTGGTTACCTGAGCCTTGGATGGCCCTGGGCAGCTAGGCAGCTGGGCAGCCGACATCTGAGGTTTGCCTGTGCCTTGGGCCCATCCTGGGTTGCTGGGCAGCCACCCTCCAAACTCAAGAACTGAGAGCCTACATCACCACTGACATCAGTATAGCTGTTGGTACTTATGGCTGGCTAAATGATTATCTGTTCTCTTCCATAATGAAGAAATGTTATGATATTCAAATATTGTACTTGTGAAATAATCACTTAACTCTTTAAGCTTGCAAACTGTGATAATTACATCTGAATTAGTATTCAAATCAAATCCTTCAAGAACTAAATTAACACTCTCCAACCATCATGTCTGTATTTAAGAAATTGTCTCCAGGCAATTTTAGTGAGTTTACCACAATGTAAATTCGGTGGTTCCTTGTATTTCAGTTATGAATAAGTTGAACAGAGCAGAAATACATTAACATCCCATCAACTCACCAGGCATTTTCAGTAAAAACAAACCATTTTACTAACTTAACTGTGTTTTGAGTCATGTCTGTTTTCAATTGTAAGTAACATAATTCCCGATTAAAACAAAAATGAAGATCAAAATCCACTTCTACATAGAAACTACACATTTTTATTACTTAACAGTTCAATCCATCTAAACTAAAAATTTGTTTGTATCCTCTTCTCCTAATTTTTACCTGTCCCAGGAATTTTCCAAAGCCCTAATCTGACTTTTACCAGCCCATCCATGTTATGATTTCCAATTAGATTCAACAGCGGTTGCCAACTTTTCAGACCTCGGACTACCAGTGGACCACCGATTGGCAACTGCTACTTTAGAGTCTCTTTATGCAAACAAACTTGGAAAAAATTTCTATTTTGAGACTGATTATAGAGAATGATGGTATAACCAAAGAAGACAATTATGAAAGGTTCATGGTTCTCCTTTTGCTTTGACTTTGGTTTAGGAGCCTGGAACAGAAGAAATGTGAACTATCAATATGGTATACCAAATATGGAGTTTAAGTCTCTTTTCCTGAACAGTTTTTAAAATATTCCTATGTTGCAATGGGACAGAGAGCTAGATTTTGGCTTCTGATAAGGAGGAACTTACTAGGATGAACCATATGAAATTGCCATTTTATAGGTTAAAATGGTTGCATACCAGCAATTCTATATACCTGCCAGCTTCCTACTATTGCAAGGACTCAAGCCAGGTGATCCCTGGTCAATGAGGCTGTTACAGAGTAAAGCAATCTATGCAGCATTGTGAAGAAGGAGGACTGGATGAGCCCTACACCCCTTCTAATCACATGAGTCCAAGTTTTCATGAGGGGTTTGCACAGTCCTCTTTCAGGCTAGTCTGAAAAAGGACTTCTCTCTGCTTCCTTAACATGATGGATTTACCTCTTTCACTGTTTTGCAACTGTTTACTCATTTATCCCTATGACTACAGAATAAATGCTTCAGAGTAGATCATTTTGGTGTAAAGTGGAAAGGTGACCCCTAAAAAGTCTGGAAACTTAATATATACATAGATTACAAAACATAAAATTTTGTAAATAGCTGTAGAAAGAAAACCACTGTTTTGTTTAAATATTGGCTGAGACCAAATACATAGATTTTATTTCAGGTCACTAATGTTAGAATTTAAGCCAATATAACTCTTATATTTATGAAATTATTATAATCCTAACCCTTGCCTTCTTGAAAAGTATGCTATGAGATTAGCTAGCTAGTTAGATATTGCGAAAAATTTGTGTTTCTTAAAGAAAATCCTATATAACAAAAGCCTAATATGCAAATTTACTGGGAGTTCGAGCACTCGCTATGGCATGCGCTGACCACAAAGGGGCAAGGCAGAACATGGCAGGCACTGGCAACTGCTGCAACCTCTCGCCAGCTACCTAGGGGAGCGGGGGTAAGGGAGACAGAGTTGCAGTGAGAATGTGGGGTGTCCGCCAAGCTCGCTCTCACTCCCCCTTCAACCCTCCCCTGGGATCCAGCACTTGTACACCAGGGCTCATAAGCCAGGGAAGCCCCCACACAGCACCTTCCAGGTGAGCCAGGCGGCAGCTGCCAGGACCGCAGGGGCTGGTTGGGGTCCCCATGGGCTCGTGTAGGAGCTGGTCTGCCGAGGCCAGCCGGGAGAGAGCACACTGCCTGCCTGGCTTCCATGTGGCTCTGCTGGGCAGCCCAGAGGCCCACGCTATGCCCTGGCCCACAGCATCGGGCCGCACTCACTGCATCTCTGTGTGGGGACTCAGGCACTGTGATCCAGGCGGAAGGGGGTGTGCGGGGGCCCAGAGGCCCAGGTGCTGCCCAGGGCCCAGAGGTCAGCTGAGGCCTGCCCTTCCACTCCAGATGCTTGTGCTTCGATTGCTGGCCAGGCCTAGGGACTGCACCCATGATCGAATTTCATGCACTGGGCCTCTATTACTACATAAAATTAAAAAAACTGGTATACTGCACTGACATATTATGTCCATTTAAAACTACTGACTTCCCAATTATAAAACTAGATCTCTAAATACACATAACAAGCAATAGTTAGTAAATTCAAACACCATTAAATAAATGATTTTTTTAAAATTTAAATTGTACTGTTGGGATTAATTTTGCCAATTTGAAGTTATTCCTGAATAACCAAATCTTCATTTACACTGCTAACTAGCTCTTTAGTAGATTTGTACATAGACCATATTACATTCCTCTCATCTAACAACGTTCCCATTAGCTACAGTAAATACTGTGCACTTTTGTTACCCATCAGTTCCCCCACAGAGTTATGGGTTATAAGTTTAATAGTATCATTTGCATATCCAGCTGAGGTAAATTAGGAAAAGTTGCCACACTCATTACACTTTATTGCATTATAAACACAGATGTCTATTTTTCTAGACCTAGTTAACCTTGACCTAAAGAATAAGATTAGAGTAATACAGTGAGAAATATATATATGTTCACTTGGCTTCTCACATATGAAGTTTCCTAGAAAATAGGAGAATTTAGTTTTTTAATTAAGAAGGTAACCTCAAAAAATCACAATAATTAAATATTGCTTTCCTTATGATTATGTGTTTTTAAAAAATCTTTAGCTATTATTTCCCTGGACAAATAGACATGAGAAAACTATCTCCATAAAAAGTAACTTCACTACATTGAAAAAAAATACTTTCTTCATTAGGAAATAATACCCAATTACTATCTAGCTTAGTGTTAAAACTAGTAGATACATCTCACACAGTTATTAAAAAATAACAAATACAAAAAACTACAAGCCATAGGTGGCTAAGAGCTCTCTGGAGTTTATGACTTATACTCATTTATATTTATATTTATATTTATATTTATATTTATATTTATATTTAAATCACACCAAAAGCAGTAATTCATTAAAGGAAAAAAGAGATACTGACCAGTCATACTGAATACACTCTTGGATTAATTGATCATTAAAGTAATAAGTAAGAGGAACCCAAATAAACACACTGAGAAAAAGATTACATTTATTCCTGATTCTACAGGTAATTCTGATATTGATAAAAATAACATAAAACTTATCATTTACAGGACACTGACAACAATGAGTGTTGTCAATTCAAAGACCAACACTATTCTGAGAAAACTTGAAATGCTTTGCAATATCATAGTCCAAACAGAAAAGAAACTTGTGAGCAGGTTTTCTAACTTTTAATTCTAAGCAATCTTAAAAATTTATAGTTACCAATGAAGACTTAGGACATTAAAATAAATTTTTCTAAGCATCAATAACAAAACAAAAAAACACACAAATGCCAATCAACCATGCTAGAAAACAAAACTGAATTATCTTTCTGTCCTCTGCCTAGAAAGCGCAATTTAAAATCAGTGTCAAATACATGTAACAAATCATCATGTATACCTTAAACTTAGTGTTAAATGTCAATAATGTCTCAATAAAGCCAAAAAAATAAAATTAAAAAAAAAATAACTATCAATGCTATGTAGCCAAAATCTATAAGGGAAAAAAGGATCACTGAAATGTGTTGGACAATTAATTAATTAAAATGTTATTTTATTTTCTATTCATATAACTTTTGTTGTGTTTGCCTACTTTTTGAGGTTTATAATTTTTCAATCTAAGTATTTACTTTCATACATAATTTCTACCCATCAGTTTCTGTTTTCTTAAAGAGAATTCTAAAATTATATAAGTTTTAGGCCCACAAATCCTGGCTCTGTCCCTGCCTCAAAGCCCCACTGTCTATTTCATGTATGCATGTTTGCTACAGAGAAGAGTGAAGGAAAATGTTCACCATGAAGCAAGGTTTGCCTGGTCATGTTCAGAATCCTGATGAGGCAAGACTGACCTTGTATCTCAGTGAATACATCTCTGCCCCAAAATATCAACAGCAACCCTTGCTTTTGCCTGGAAATGGGGTCATTGATACTTTTTAGACAATTGTCATGTTGATCCTCAGCTAAGGACACAGAACACCATGACTGAAGGACTATGCACAAGCCTTCTTGTTTGCTGCTCTGAAGCACAGAGAATTACTACTAGGGAAAATAAAGAGTATAAGAGAGTTAAACTATCAAGCTCCATTTTCCTAATTTTTGGATTTTTGTTTAGGTTGGTTAAAAAAAAAAAACTGCCAAAACCCGTTTGGCTCAGTGGATAGATCATCGGCCTGCGGACTGGAAGGTCCCAGGTTCGATTCCGGTCAAGGGCATGTACATTGGTTGCGGGCACATCCCCAGTAGGGGGTGTGCAAGAGGCAACTGATTGATGCTCTCTCATCAATGTTTCTAACTCTCTATCCCTCTCTCTTCCTCTCTGTAAAAAATCAATAAAATATATATATTTTTTAAAAACTGAATTTTCACAAGTTTAGCATTCTATGTTTCCAAAAACATTAGGTCCACAATTGCTTTTCAGGTCTATAAAATTCCCTTGGTTCTCACTCACTTTTTTGCTCTGCTATACCTCCTCTTCCTTTGCTCTTCATAAACTTCCTCTCCCAAGTTCCTATAGGATAAGACTTAGAGGAATACCAACATGCACCAATGGTAAATTCATTTTAAATGCTCTTGTAAACATACAATCTTTGGGGAATATAAAAGAAAGTCTTAAGATATAAACTTTTCTTGAGGCCAGCTGGTTATCATTTGGCCTGCCTTAAAACCCTTTAATCCCCAGCAGTGAGCCAGTCTTTATCCTCAGAGCAGCAAAAGACTCTCAAAAGTAAAACAATGAACACTTATGAGCCCCTTGCTGACCTATTTCTGCAAGAGATTCGGTCAGTTTTTCCAACAAAGAACCTTAAAATCACACTACTGAAAGGTCTAAAAGAGATCATCTGTGTCAGACTGCCGAAACGGGCTGCACTTAAAATAATCAAAACAGATGGTCATTGCTCCAGTTCTTAAAATTTTTATGGGACAAGAGTTTCTCTCAAAATCAATTCTGCATCGGTTGTAGGAGCCCTGTTGCTGAATGAAAATCTATAATGCTGTCAAGCTGATCAATATTCCCTCATATGCAAGAACATTGTAAAGTTGCCTACATCAGAAGGAAAAAGTAACTCAAAGAATTAAGGTAATGTGTGTTAACTCCCAATGGGAAGGTTTTACCCTGAAGAAACATTTCATCAAATTGGGCATCAGCAATCACAATAGCTTAATATGCAAAAGGAGCTTTTTTCCAACCCTTTAATTAATATTCTAATTAGTAGAGATGTGAAGATGGCCGCATAGATAATGCCTGTACTTGCCACCTCCCACAACCACATCAAAATTACAACTAAAATACAGAACAACCATCATCCAGAACCCCTGGAAAGATAGCTGAACGAAAGTCCTACAGCTAGAGAAGTAAAGAAGAAAGCACACTGAGACGGTAGGAGGTGTGGAGGCGCTAAACGGGCTGGTCCAGCACCCATATGTGCTGCTTTTTTTAATCAAGAGGGTGACTGTCTCTGCGGAGGCTGCCGGAGGAGCAAAGGGGTCCCAGCTCCACATCCAGAGCTGGGAAAGAAGTGCCTACAGGCAGTAAGAACTGCAGGCTGTAAAAATCAGTGTGTATTCGCGCTTAGTGATACAGATGCTGCTAGAGACCCAGCTGTTTCTCTTAAAAGGCCGGCACCATGAACTCAACTTACAAGGTCCTGCTTCCTCTGAGCTCCAGCACCAAGACAAGGCTCTGGGGAACACAGATACATACGAGGAGGAACTGGACTGTCTGGCCTTAGGGGTTTATCCAAACACTTATCTGTGATAGCAAATATGATGGTCAATTCATCAGTAAGTGCCATCACTTCACTGACAAAACATGCACCATATCTAACCACTTGTCACCATCACCATTGTTGTCTTCCTGGTTAAGTTTCTATCATCTCTTTCCAGACATTTGTAATAGCTTCCTAACAGAGCAGTAATCTTCCTAAAGTAAAAATCAAACCTCGTTCTTCACTTGCTTAAACTCCAATGGCTTCTGCAGATAAAGGGACTGTCCAAGGTCACTCTCTCTTCTGACACTAACAACGAAGGTCAGGGGTCCTTATGATCACCTACACTGTGACACCAATTGCAAGTGTGGGGGTCCCCAATACAACCACAAGTTTGATATTTTGCTTTGAAAATAATTATGGGACTCACTAAAAGCTATTAAAACTAATGGTTGTGGTTTGTTACAGTGAAGGGATATAGATTGAAATCAGCCAAGTGAAGAGGAGCTTGGGACACAGTACAGGAGAGTCCCATGCACAGATCTTCCAGTTGTCCGTTCCTGGTAGAGTCGTGTATAGCAATTGTAAGTTTTCTCCACAATTATGGGTGACGATACTCATGAAGTATTATCCCGGAAGCTCATCGGAGGCTTGGCATCTAGAGTTTGCACTGAGGTTTGGTCACCTAGACATGGTTGATTGCTCATGTGGCTGATTTTTAGTCTCTAGTTCCTCCAAAGGTTGAACTGGTACTGCATGGCACGAAGCCATAATCAGAAATCACTTTATTAGACTCTCGTGTGGCTCAAGATCCCCAGGTTTAAAAAAAGACACTCTTATTAATCAGGGCATTCTAAGGAGCTCCTCAGGAGCAGAGAGCAAAGGCCAGACCTCTCTTTGGGTAAGGTTAATTGTTCCCAACACATCTTAGAACAAAAACTCCTGCTCATACTAGTAGCCTGAAAAGTCAGGTAAGAGCTGGCTGCTACCTGCCTTGCCTAATATCTCCTATTTCCCCATCACTTAATCCGCTCCATTCACATTAGCCTTCTTTCCTTTCTGGGACACACCCAGCTCCAACTCAGGACTACCTACGGCTCTTGCTATTTCTTCTGCCAAATCCCTTCCACAGATCTTCCCACAGTTGCCTGCTGCTTGTAAAATTAAATGCTACCTCCTTAAAGGGGCCTTTCTTAAACACCCTAGCAAAAGTAGCTGCAAACTGCATTTTGACGCACACATACAACTGGACAATATACACACGTGTACACAACACGCATGCACATGCTACACACATATGCATTCACACACAAAATATACACACCCACTCTACCACATTTCTATTTATTATAGCACTTTTCAAAATATAAATTATATTATTTGTTTGTTTATTACTTTTCTATTGCTTATAATATAATGTTGGAAGCTCCATCTCATTCACTAATCTCTTCTCAGTATAGAGACTGATACCTAATATCCACTATGTGTTCAAAAGCACTGTTGGATTGAATATGTGCCTAATATTAGATAGGCATGGACACAAAAAATGATTACTTGCCTGAGCTGGTTTCAGATCAAATACATACTTGTAGCATTAAGAACAAGTCTCTTTTTCCCAGAGAGCAAGAGACTAGACATAATATGTCATTTATAATTAACCAAGAGAAACCACGACCAGGAATATAAGAAATGTAATCAGATTAATGAGTCTGATTTTCCCAGGTGGACTGTTAAATCAGTCTCATTATTTTGTGGACATACATTATGCTGCTGACTTAACTCTATCAGGGTATCAGTGGAAAAGAAAACACAAGACGCCAACTTGGACTCAAGAGAGCAAAGGTGAATCTGCTTAGCTTTTCTACCACATCTGAAAACCTGAGTTCATTCTCAGCGTTATCCAGTGAAAAGCTAATTATTCAGGAATGAAAAAGATATGAGCTATTGAAGGGGGACAAAATAGGCAGCCCCACTTTGTCATATGGATTACTTTGAGTTGAAGACGATCCGAGGCCCAAAAGACTAAGGAAGAATTTGTTACCAACTCCTTCATTGCCTAAAAGAATTTAGGTAAAGGGCCTGATCCAGATCTCTGATGAAAGAGGACTATCGCCAGATACTATATTAAAAGAGAGTACGGGCTAGGTGTGGTGAGCTGGGGGCGCTCAGCAGGGCCTGTTTGCTCAAATTTCTCTCTGTATCCCATTTAACAAACATCTGCTCTTCCCATCTTTCTGTGAAATGTCTTCCTTCCTTTTGGAGCTTTAGATCCCTACTTTCTTCTGCTTTCTCCTTCGCTCAGGATGGCATGTAAGCCTCAACTGCCTGACGTCTTTGAGCCTCTCATGTCTATGTAAAACTCGCATATGAACAAAATTAAACTTGTTTTTCTCTTGTTAATCTGTCAATTTAGTTATTAGACCAAAAGAACTTAGGAGAGTATAGCAGTGTTTTTTTTCTACTCTAAAAAACTATCAAGCCACAAAAGACGTTAACGAATTCTAAATGCACATTGCTAAGTGAAAGAAGCCAATCTGAAAGGCTACCCACTGTATGATTCCAACTGAGACAGGCTGAGCCCAAAATTCCCATTCCATGAGAATGCTCTTCAATTATTGTTTTAAGCCTCTCCTAAATAAATTAAAAGTCTCTCTTCAGCCTGGCCAGTGTAGCTCAGTGATTGAGTGTTTACCTATGAACCAGGAAGTCAGGGCATATGCTGGGTTGCAGACTCAATCCCCATGTGGGGTGAACAGGAGGCAGCCAATCAATGATTCCCATCTATGATGTTTCTATCACTCTCGCCCTCTCCTTTCCTCTCTGAAATTGATATATCTATATTTTTTAAAGGTTATCTGTTTAGGCATTCCCCAAAGAGCTCTGCTCTGCACCTGTACTGGTCTATACCAGCTCAAGGCAAGAACCTGGGAAGCAAAGAAATCTACTCTGCACCTGTGTGAAGAGCCCAACCCTAGAACAGTTTAGGGAACTATATTCCTCATCAGTGTATTGTTCCCTTGATGCATCAAGCTCTCTCCTTTTCTCCTTTCCCTCCACTTTGTTTTCGGTAAACCCTTCTTTGAATCTGCTTTGCCCCCTCTCTTAATTTCTATCTTGGGAAGAAGCAAGGCAAGAACCCCTTTGCTGCTGACTTAACTGTAAGACATTCAGGAAAAGGCAATACTATGGAGATTGTAAAAATCATAGTGGTTGCCAGAGATTTGGTGTGGGAATATGGTGGTAGGAATGAGTAGATGGAGCATGGGGCAGTCAAAATGTTCAATTTGATACTATAATGATGGATACATATCATTATACATTTGTCAAAACCCATAGAATATATGCAGGCTTCAGAACGGGCCTCCCCAAAATGTGCCACTTTGACATGTGAATTATTTTGAGCTGAAGGCGATCAAGACCCTACAGATTCAAGAGAAACTTTTACCTTTCCCTGAAATAATTTAAATTAGGGGCCTTGCCCACAAGTAAATGTTAACTCCAGAAACATCTTCGTATAACTTATCTATAGGGCAGGGCAAACTTCTAATTCCTGAACATATATTCTTCTTATAAGCCTACAAATGAATTTTCCCTCTGAAGCCCCAAGGTTTCTTACCCCATTCTTAGCTTAGAATGTCAGATATACCTCATTTTCCCTTTCTGTCTCTTAAACTCTCCTGTGGAGTCACTGACTCAGATATGTGGGGTTCCCATATGTACACATGTAATTAAATGTGGTTATTTTCCCTTATTAATCTGTCCCATGTAGATTCAATTATTAGACCAGCTGAAAGAATAAGGAAAGGTTAAAAAAATTATCTTCCTCACCTCCATATGTAGCACCAGGAATAAACTATGGACTTTAATGAATAATGACATATCAGCATCAGCTCATCAACTGTAATAAAGGCACCACACTAAGGCAAGATGTTAACGAGGGAAGCTGGCGGCGGAGAGAGAAGCATATGAAAACTCTACTTTATCCTCAATTTTTTTGTAACGCGAAAACTGTCCCGAAAAATAAAGGCTATTAATTTTTTTAAATGTACAAGCTGCATTTCTTTTCATGGAAATTTGAGAGGCTATTTCCTCAATTTAAATGCATTAAGACACATGGAGTCTTACCCATTTTTAGTTAATTACAACCTGTTTTCACATCACATTTTTAGATTCTATGTAACAGATGGTGAAAATGTCTATTCTGAAGGCCTAAAAACTATTTCTGTTCAAGAACAGTGGCTATTATCCAGCGTCCCTGTACAAGGGTTGGAATATCCAGGATGGATTGTGGGGAGAGGGGGCCACACACCAGGCGCTGGGGGGAGGGGGAGGAAACAGAAAGCAAATCCTCAGGGTGTTAACAAGAACAGAGGCAACTCCAAGAGGAATTAGAAGTAACTCCCACCAGGAACCTAGGGAAATCATCTATACAGAGAAAGAAACGTCTTGTTTGAAATTCATTCACACTGGCAGGGTCAATAGAAAATTTTCAATGTAAATAACAGGAGACTAAATGTGTGTTTGCTGAATGCTGAAACATTGGGGGCAGAAACCAAGCAAAGGTTTCCACCGTGGCCAAATGTTGCCTCTTATCACAGCGGAACAACCATTAAAACAGAAGTCTGAGAATGTTGTGAATGTACAGATGGAGGCCAATCAGAAACCCCTGTGAGAGATTTTTACAGGTTTTTTTTTCCCCTGTTCTCCTTATAGTCCATTTGGATTGGGTAAGATTTGGGGGAGTAATAATTTGCTATTGTCTTAACCTGAGAGTAGAAGTAAAATGGAAAGAGATTAATGTGACTTTTTCTCCTCAAGGAGTATCTTCTTCACCTTTATGCCACCTCCTCTTTCTTCCTCATCAGCAAGTGAGGGACAATAATTGAGGAAACAATGGCAGCAGCACCACACTACTGTGGGTTCAATGCTATTTCTGTCTCCAGAAAATCTTCAGTAATTTGTTTACGGCTTCCAGAATTCAACAACAGTGTGCAAATGCAATTCCACTTATGTTAATGTGTGTTTCCTTCTCACATATCAGATTCTGAATAAAAATCAGACAAGTCCTCTGTTTTGAAAATATATAAGATGTGAACTTGCTGGAAGGGGGGAATAAAACACCTCCAAATGCACTATGCTATCAACCATATGTGTGTGTGTTTTTTTACCTTAATAACTTAAGTGAACTGTTAGTGAAATTACAACCTGCTTGTGACACAATAAATTTACAACAAAATTTATTCCATAAATTATTCAATTCCGTGACTGAAGTCAGGGGAGAAATATCACCAGGAGCAGGGGATTAGCATGTGAAAGGAAAAACCCATCTCCCCGCTGAAACAATCACTGTCAAAATCTCCTATTGGAGTTTTGTAAAAATTACCATTAAGAACACACATTTAAGTCTTTGTAGTTCCTATAAAAGGGCTAAGTATTTGATTTACATTAGATTCATTTGTTCTTTCTTTAACTGTCTTTCTCCTACAAACCATAACTGCCTCAATAAATGCTTGCTCTATCAAGTGTGCATTAAAACAAAAGAATTTAACTTCAATAAAAGTGATGAATCAGGACCAGAAGTTAACTTTTCCTTCCTCAATGTATCTTGCTATCAGGTAAGCAAAGAAGAAATTTACATTTGCTGTTCCACAGGGGAATATTGTAGGCTTCTATTGTGTGTTTGGTTCTATTTATAGATTCATGCATAAATCATTTGAGGCCAGAGTTTCAGGGCAAAGGGGTTCCAACCAAACTACATTTGTGAACATGTTCTGTGGGCAACAATGTATCTATGTAAACAGGACTGTCCACTTTCCACCAACTCAATTAATGAGAGATGGTGCTGCTGGACAAAGAAAGAATTATAGGATCACAATGGTTTCCTGAAATCTGGAAAACAAATCCCCAACTCGTGGTGTTTTTAGCCAGCTATTGGGGACCTTGCTTGCCCTACATAGTAGCTGCTCTTCAAAAACCGTAACAACAAGAGTGTGGCTGTTCTCACATATTAATACATACATAGTTACCATGTCAGCCTATGGCTTGGAATTTGTTTTTCCTTAGGGATTACTCTTTATCTCATAACTTGTGTGTGGGAGGCGGAATAATGCCCCCTCCCCAAATATGCCCATATCTTATTTCCCAGAACCCATGAGTATGTTATACTAGAGGCCCAATGCACAAAATTCGTGCAAGAGTAGGCCTCCCTTCCCCCAGCTGCCGGCACGGGCTTCTCTCTGGCACCCAGAACCCAGGCTTCCCTCTGCCCGCCAGCAGGCACCTGGGACCTGGGCTTCCCTCACAGCCCCAGCTTCTTCCAGAAGGACATCTGGTCCAATTAGCATATTATACTTTTATTATTACAGATTACCTGGCAAAGGGGAATATGATTACAGATGGAATTAAGGCTGCTAATCATCTGACCTTAAAATAGGACATTATCTCTGAACCTTTCCTGCATGTGGGGTTTCTAACTCTTTCATGTATGTGGGGGTTCCCAAATATATGTATGTAATAAGTTTGGTAATCTGCCATTTTGATTGTGAGACCAGCCAGAAGAAATTTGAAGATAGAAGAAAGTTTGTCCCTCCCCCACAAGCCCAAAATAGAATCAGTTAAATTAAATCCCATATTACCAATCTGAAATAACTTAATTAGTTTCAAATCTTTCAGAATGGAATCAAAAACCATTCAATTAAAAATCACTAGTTTGGTAATCTGTCTGATAGACTTCTGCCATCCCCTAAAAGAAAGTAATTTTGCAATAACCAACCCACTTTCTTTACCAATTATAATTTCCTTGTTCCTGTTCCCTTTTGCCTATAAAAAATATTTCATTTTGTACAGCTCCTTCTATCTTCTAGATTGTATGCTGACTGATTCATCAAAGTAATATGATGTGAGAAAGACTTAATTGGCCATTGCTGGCTGTGCAGACAGAGAAGGAAGGAGCTAGGAGCCAAGGAATGTGGGCAGCCTCTAGAAGGTGGGAAATATAAGAAAACAAATTGCCTCTTAGAGTTTCCAGAAAGAACACAGCCCCATTGACATTTTGGTCTCAGTTCAATGAGACCCATTTCCGATTTCTAGCTTTCAGAGCTGTAAAATATTAAATTTGCATTATTTTAAACTCTCAAGTTTGTGGTAATTTATTAAAGCAGCAATAGGAAACTAAGACAGAGTACTTAAGTAATATTGTCTATTCTGAAAGGCAAATGGTTATGAACAAAGGAAAAGAATTCTGCCAGATGTTAATGTTTCTTCATAAAGAAAATAATAGAAGATTAATTTTGTGGAAGTTTCCTTAAAATTACATAGGAAGGAATAATTTGAATGAGTACTTATGTTTTAATTGCTACTACCTTTTTTCCATTTATCAGGATGATTCTTTAATATTTATGAATATATCTTCCATCAGAAGTGGAATGCTTCACCTCATATAAAACTATTCTTTCTTGGATAATGCCTAATTCTCATCTGAGTCTCAAGAATCATCACTTACTGCCTGGGATGTGGCTTGTGCTTTCATACACAGAACATCTAAAAGATCACCTTTACTTATAAGAGTGAATTTTTATTAGATTGTATAGAGAAGGAAAAACTTTTCCTCAACTCTCCTAGGGTTGGGCTGGACCTGAAAATGCAATTGACAAAGACATATTAACAGGACAACAGCATACAACTTTATTCCAGGCTTTATACTGGAGCCTTCCTAAGGAAATAAAGAACTGAAGAAGTGGTTAACCATGAGCATTTTTATACTAGGTTTGATGAAGAGTGGAAAATCATGGGAAAACATGATAGGACAAAAGGATATGAGATAAAGGTAGTAACTGGGGGAATTTAGCAAGGTCTGTTTGTTTGGACTTCCCAAAGTCGCTACATCTTTGGAGATAAAGATTCCCATTTCCTCTGGGTATAGGAAGGACATTTCTCACATGAGGATCTGTTACATGCTTCATGGATATATATTGTTTTAAAAAAGCAAGATGCAAAGCAAGTTATGTAGTATATTCATTCCCTTTTCTATAACAAAGAGGGGGAAATAAAAATATACATTTGCTTTTCTTCGAATAAATATACACAGAATTCTAACAGGGCCCTGACTAGGTGGTACAGTTGGTTTTTTTTTAAATATATTTTATTGAGATTTTACAGAGAGGAAGGGAGAGAGATAGAGAGCTAGAAACGTCAATGAGAGAGAAACATTGACCAGCTGCCTCTTGCACACCCCCTACTGGGGATGTGCCCGCAACCAATGTACATGCCCCTGACCGGAATCGAACCCGGGACCTTTCAGTCAGCAGACCGACGCTCTACCACTGAGCCAAACCGGTTTCGGCAGTACGGTTGGTTAAAGCATCATCTTGATATGCCAAGGTTGCAGATTTGATCTCCAGTCAGTGCACATATGAGAATCAACCAACGAATGCATAAATAAATGGAAAAATAAATCAATGTTCCTCTCTCACTCTGTTTAAAATCAACAAATACATTTTTAAAATCAATAAATAAAATAAATCTAATAGGAAATTGTTACCTATATAGGGGAAAGCAAAGAGAGAATAGGAGTGGAGCACGAATTCTGAGTACAATTTTTATTTGTAAATTAGGTAAAAGTATTATCTATAATTTTAAAATATTTGAAATGTTCCAGAAAGAAAAAAATTATCTGACCTAAAAGGAAAAAATAATAAAATTGACTTCAGATTTCTAATGGAACAATATCACTGTTAGTCTAAAAGGGTTTGAACCTAAAATTCTATAGAGGATATAATTATTTTCCAAAATAAGAACATTTTACGATATGCAAGCATTCATATACAAACTCTTTAATAAGAATTTACTATTATGTACTCCAGGAAAAAATAAAGGAAGAAAGAGAGAGAAGAGAGGACTCAAAAGGCAAGTGTGAGCTCCCCCGCAAAAAAAAAAAAAAAAAAAAACCTTACAGTAAAACTAAATTTAAATAAATGTTGATATCAAACAAAAAAATTAACATTTTGTAACTAAGGAACTGAGAATTGTCAGAGAAAGTGGTAAGTGACAGAAATAAAAAATGTCAAGGTTTTCACCTTATTCGGGGACAGGGTAGAGGTAGTCTACATGAAGGTAGAAAGATATACAATCAATATGTATGTTAAAACTATAAGTGTAATTATTAGAAAAACAGAAATAAGAGGTATAACTTATAAACCACCACTGGAGGGAAAAAATGGAATACATTAATCTAATCAACCAAGACTAGGCTGGAGGAGGAGGAGAGAATGCATAGTATAACAAACAAAATTAAATAAACAGAAAATATAAGATAAGTCCAAACACAATCTATACTAATAAAAGGGTAATATGCTAATTAGACTGGGAGACCTTCGGGACAAAACCATGGTGACTGGGCTGAGGCAGAGTTGTTATGGGTGATCAGGCCAGGAGGGGAGGGAAGTTGGGGGCGAGCAGCTTGGCAAGGGGGAGCAGTTGGGAGCAAGGCCAGAGGGGGAGCAATTGGGGGGGGCAAGTGGGCCAGAAGGCAGAATGGTTAGGGGCAATCAGGCAGGCAGGCAGGTGAGTGGTTAGGAGCAAGTGGTCCCGGATTGTGAGAGGGGTCTCAGATTAAACAGGGTGCAGGCCAGGCTGAGGGACACCCCACCCCCCCACACCCCTGTGCACAAATTTTGTGCACCAGGCACTAGTGATAATAATAATTTGAGTGATAGATTAATTACCTATTAAAAATAGAAAACTCACAAGCTATATTTAAAAGTCAATATCACAGAAAGAGTAGAAATAACAGTATAAGAAAAAATACACTAAATAACTATTAGTATCAGAAAAAAGAAATAATTTTAGGCAAATACACTAAAAGGACAAAAATAAATATTTGCCAAGAATATGTAACTCATGAACTTTTGGGCATATCTAACAACATAGCTTTTAGGAACCAGCAGATAAAATAGATGAACAAAAAGTAAGAATACAGAATATTTGAACAAGCTAATTAACAAGTTTGATCTAATAGATATAAAATAGAACATTGAATATAATAAAGATAATTCTTCTCAATTGGGAATTCACAAAAGATATTGTCAGGGATATTCACAAAAGAAAATTGATCATATATTAGGTCATGAAGAAAAATCCTATCGACTTCTGTAAAGCAGAAATCATATAAGCCATATTGATTGATCACAATAAAATAAAATTAGATTCATCATCAAAAAGATAGCCTGAAAAATCTATAGACTTAGAAACTTTAAAACCCCATGATAATAATTCTTATGTTTAAGATAAAAATCAATACAGAACTTACAAACTATTTAGAAATGAATGACAATACGAGCATGGCAAAACCTGTGGGATTTAGGTAAATGGTACTCAGAGGAAAATTTAAGTGCACTCATTGACCAGGCTCTCCTACTTCCTGGTATTTTTCCCAAAGAAATATTTCCACTGTGCACAGAGATATAAACAAAGGTTAGTATGGCACTGTTGTTTGTCATAGTTAACAGTCCCCTATCGATAGATATTTAGGTTCTTTCCAGATCTTTCTAGGTCCATGTTATGAAATATTACACAATAATTCAACAGAAGAAAGTAGACTTATATGTATTTAAATGGAAATTTTTCAAAGACATTAAGTATAATAATAAAAATAAAATGGTGTTATATCTTTTATGGTAGAAGAATTTAACAAAAAGTTAAACTAACATATTTCTACAGATACATATCTATTTTACAGAGAAAAATGTCAGGAAAGATAGCTGCTGACCACTGTGTTACTTTTAGGGAAGGGAGTAGGATAGGAAGAATAATCAAGGGAACATTCAATGAACTATACTGTTTAATTATTTTTACAACAGGCAAGTATCTACCTAATATTTGTGTGAGAGAAAAAGAGAAGTTATCTATGGGAATGACCCTAAAATGATCATATAGGATTCTTCTCTTGTAGACAAATTTTGTAGGAACCATTCATTCAGCTTATACAATAATTTTTGCTCAGGCATATTTTGCCCAGATAACTTTTTATTAGTAAAGCTGGTTTCTTTTCCTTTAGAACCTTGGGGGAAAGAAAGGCATTATATGATTTTCATTAATGAGTTCAGTTGCATCATTTCACATTTCTAAATTATCAGGCTAGAAAAATAGCTAAGAGCGAAAGGGCAGAAAACATAAATGAAGCCAAATTTTACAAACCTTATTTATTATTTAAGAATTGTGATAACATCATCTGCAAAATAAATCTTCAAAGTCCCCAAGTTCACCAATGTAAACATATTTTAAACTCCATAAACATAAGGGTCTCTTTTAAGGGAAAAACTCACCAATATCATTAACAGTGCAAGATAGGAGCCAAAATGTAAACTACCAACATAAGGATGAAATAAAATGTTACTTGAAGAAAGTAGAAGATAAAAAGGATGTGTAACCCATTTCTCTATCTGTATAACAAAATATTAAAATAACTCTGATATACACTGGTTGTTAAATAGGGAGGGGGAAGATGAATAAAAAAGTTACTCTAATTTAAACAAAATTAATAAAGAAATGTTCTGCATGGGTTTTTTTCCCCTGTTTCTACTTCTAATCATTTATCATGCAAATGAAAGCAGTAATGGAAAATGTAAAGAAAACAAATTCTGCAATATACTAAACCCATATCCAAGAAGAGATAAGATTGAATATCAGAAGGAAAGGGTCTGAAATTAGCTGTCTGTACAATAACTGGGAGGGAAAACTGTTTTATTTAGCCTGGAGAGATTTTTTTGTAGCAAACTGACTACATTAAAATCCAGTCTATTAAATTCAGTATCATACTAGAAAATGCCTTTTTCTTGCACTTTTAGATAAATTTTCAATGATCTCATTTTACGCATGATTACATTTTTAATGAGATGTGCAATATTTCCAGGCTAATTTTAAATCCCCCTCTCTTCTTTCCACCTCCCCCCCTCCCCATACACTTACTGCTTGCTGGATTAACATTTCTGATAAATTGTTGGACCAGAAAGAAGCATTACCAAGATGAAATAAATTACTTTCTTTTTTTTGCAGCTCTAAAACGATAATGGGAGAATACAAATGCCCACTGTCTAATTATGCCACATCTTCCAATTCATTTCACAAAAACAATTATTTTATTTTTATGTAATAGGCATGTTACTTCGTATTCATTATAAATGACCCTGAACTTTATATAGTCTATCAGAATCAAAAAAAGCCACCCCAATAGTGACCAAATAAAATTAGTGTATGACCACCTAAAAAGGAATGGCCAAAGGAGCAACTTCATAAACTAGAGAATATGGAGACAATTCATTTTTAAAAAAAACTGGCATTGCTTAATATTAACTTTTTAAGAATAGCTTTTAAAAATATTGGCATCACTTAAAATTAGCTTTCAAGCAAAATACAAAATAATATTGCACATAAATTCTTTAAAAGGCACATTCACATGTGGGTCAGGAGACACCTTGAGTATAATCTCCCACATTAGGAAAGTATGGTCATTTTTTCCTATCAGCTCCTTCAGGCCTATATGCCAAGAAGATGATTTAATGGGAGGCCCTGGAATTCCAGTCTATTCAAGAAAAGAAGTCGAGGCCATTAAATTGGGACCCATGACCAAGGCCTTTGTAAGAGTTCTTAAACATCTGTGCTTCTCCCACGGTGGCTATTTTTATGACTACTTGTCTGATTCTTTGTGATGACTAAGAGAAAAACTTTATGAACAGATTTAACTTGCAAATACTGATAAGATTAAACAAAATAAAATTTAGTTATCTGGTATTTACAAGAGATACAACTAAAAAATCTATATAATTAAAGCCTAAGTGACCCTTACAGCAGAATGACCAGTCGCTATGATGCTCACTAACCACCAGGGGGCAGACGCTCAATGCAGGAGCTGCGCCCTGGTGGTCAGTGCACTCGCACAGTGGGAACGCCGCTCAGCTAGAAGCCGGGCTCACGGCTGGCGATCCCAGTCAAGCTACATGCCCTTGACTGGAATCGAACCTGTGACCCTTGAATCCACAGGCCGGCGCTCTAGCCACTGAGCCAAACCTGTTAGTAGTTTTTAATGAAAAAATTATAAAACGATTACTACTACCATTCATCTTTTTCCACTGATAAAGAAGCTAGCATGAATTTAATATTTGAGTTTGCTAGAACATAGGTATCGCTGAAAATTCTTATAATTCAGAGTTACCTTCAGGATTTTTAAAAATGCATTGAATTAATTTTACCTGTATCTTAATACTATAACTCTTAGTGAATTCCCATTCTAACTTTGGGCTCATCCATATGACTTGCTTTCGCCAACTGGATTTTATTAGCGAGCATTAAGACAAGCAGAAGCTTGAAAAGTGTATACATGTGTCCTCTTTCTCCCTGTGTAGGACTGGGCTTGCTTCTTCTTGAATCGCTGCCACAACTATGAGATTACAGCTAGAATGCTGTAGGTATGTGAAGGATACATGGAAAAGAGCCCAGTGTCCCAGCCAACGCCATTTCAGAAGCCAGCCATAGTATTCTGGCAACCAATCTCAAATGTATGAACAAGCCCAGCTAATTTACCACACACACCCCCCAAAAAAATGTCCAAATAATCACAACTACTCTTTATGCTCATAGTTCCATGAGAAGTAATAAAATATTTTTAAGCCATTCTGGTTGGGTGGTTTGTTATGTATGACTATTTTAGCAGTGGATAATCAATCTTCCTTGAATGGGAAGTCTATATTGGTCAATTCAGTAGAGACAGCTGATGCATCAGATATTTTGTTACTATAAAGCAGACAGTACTGGAGATCTAGGATACTGAAGTTAGAAAATTAGAAATATTCACATCTGGAACTGATACAGATACATCAAAAATGTATTCAAAGAATATTTCATCTTCCTAAATGTTCTGTGAATGTTTTTAATTTTCAAGATAGTTTTTTATAGCTTATTAGGTATTTATAACTCCTCTCATAAGTAATGTAAATACTTTACCTATTATTTGTGTTTTTATGTTTCATAAAGCACTGATATTTTAGCCCTTCATATAATACACGACAGAAACAATTTCTTTTGTGTTTAAGGTATATATTTGGCTAAAAACAAACAAACACAGAACTATAACCATCTTGCACAAATTTATGTTAAGACAAAAACTGTTGGATAACTCTAATTTCTCATAAGATAAAGTCCTGTAAAATCATTTTAACTCATAACTAAAACACGATATATTGGTAAAAAGTCAAGATAACAATACAAGAAGATGCAATAAAATGCTTTAAAAACAAGCAAAAATATCCAAAGCTTGTGATTGAGCTATTTAGCTATTTTTAACGACGGTGAACAGTAAATACATGACCAGAAATATAAAATATTAACATCAAAGTGAATTATAGAAAAGCTCAGAAAGTACTAATGGCCTAAAGGAATGTAGTAAGGCATTTAACAGACTATGAAATTCACAAGAGAACATGACAAGAATCTAATGTTCAAAACAGTAAAAGCCCATTTTATGTTTGTTTAACCTACTGAAAAATTCTCTGTAGTCTGGGCAGCCACAGTGTAAGACTTCAGCAAGGCAAATGTAATTAAGATATGGTAATATTGGACAAGAAAACAGAAAGACCTGGGGATGTGGAAATGTCTTCCATCTCACTCAGGTGGGTAGTAGCTGAACTGACAAAAGAAGGTTTCGAGGGGTGGTGTGGGAGGAACAAGTCCCAAAAAGTGTTTATGCTTTTAGAGAACCGTAACTCAAAAAGCTTGGAGGAGTTTCTGTTAATGGAAGCATCTCAAAGACTTTTGTCCTGGTCTGCATGCCAAGAACAGGAACATCTATTTCAGGGAAATTCTGTGAACAGAATTCAAGGAAGTCAACAAGTCTAGTGCAGGTGCATCTGACAGCAGTTTCAAACAAACTTCATAATGGGCTAAAAAAAACTATAATGTTTCAGTGCAAAAGCACCAGATTTAAAATAGGAAATCTCTAGTTTCCAAAGCTGGCTCTCCCACTTTATAAGCTGTGAGAATTTGGGCAATTTTGTTTACTCAAAGTCTCAGGTTTTTTAATAAAGAAAAGAGTGATAATAGTATCCTCCTCACAGAGTTATTGTAAGGACTTGATCACATGCATAAAGAACTATACTCAGCCGAAACCAGTTTGGCTCAGTGGATAGAGCGTCAGCCTTCGGACTGAAGGGTCCCAGTTTCGATTCAGGTAAAGAGCATGTACCTTGGTTGCGGGCACATCCCCAGTGGGGGGTGTGCAAGAGGCAGCTGGTCGATGATTCTCTCTCATCGATGTTTCTAACTCTCCCTCTCTCTTCCTCTCTGTAAAAAATCAATAAAATGTATTTTTTTAAAAAAATGAACTATACTCAGTCCTGAGCACTTTAGGAAGGCTTACCTAAGCAATTATACTACGAATAATCAGGATCATCTTTTCCAGAAAATGCTGGCAGAAACTGGCAAGTTGATGTAAGATTGTTCTAATAAAGGGAACTGATAGTACATGGGAAAATCTAATTTATAAAATTTAGTCGCGCTAACTTAAAGTGGGTAATGAGGCTGTGGTAAGTATTCTCCAAAGGTGGCCACCATCAGTCCTTTCCCTCCCCATATGAGCAAGCCACTCCCAAAAAGAAGTAGAGTCCACTTCCCTCCCTTAAATTTAGGTTGGTTTTGTAACTTGGGTGGAAGTGACACTGTGCCAGGTCCAATCCTAGTCTATAAGCTTGGAGACTGCTGCTTTCCTTCTTGAAGTCAGTTGCGGTGTAGGAAGTCTGACTAACCTGAGACCACCATGCAGTATGGAGGCCTAAGCCAGCCCCAGGAAAAGAACATGGGAGACCCAAAGCAGAAGACATTTGAGTGAAGCTTTCTTGGAACTACCAGCCCAGCCAGCTGGTAAGGAGGGGGAAAAATATTTTCTTCCTGTTTTGGGGTTTTGTTGTTGTTGTTGTTGTTGTTGTTATTGTTGTTAGTTTTGGGCTATACATAAATTATTCAGAATCTAAAGTTGCCAACCACTGACTGTATGTATCTGGGACTGTTAGAAGCTATACAACAAATTTCCTCTCTTAACAAATTTTTATTGAGGTGTATGCACTAGGAGTTTCAGAGAATGCTGAAAATGAGCCTCATGCAGAGAAGTAGAAGAGATAGAGAGCTGTAATTTCAGAAACATTCTCTTTGCAGGACAATCCCATATTCACTGGGTAAGGGCTACAAAAAGGGACCCAGACAGTGAAAGTAGCAGGGAATATCTCTGGTAAAGGGGTGATGATCATCCTATATAATAAAAAGGCAATATGCAAATTGACCATCACTCCAACACACAAATTGCCACCATCATGTGGACACAAGATAGCCACCACAATATGGCCAGCCAGAGAGGGCAGTTGTGGACAATCAGACCAGCAGAGGAGGGCAGTTGAGGGCAATAAGGCCTGCAGGGGAGGACAGTGGGGGGGAATCAGGCCTGCAGGGAAGGGCAGTTGGGGGGGACCAGGCCTACAGGAGAGGGGATTTGGGGGCAACCAGGTAGGCAGCAGAGGGCAGTTAGGAGTGACTGGGCCAGCAGGGGGGGCGCAGTTAGGGGCAACCATGTCTGCAGAGGAGGGCAGTTGGAGGGGACCAGGCCTGCAGGAGAGGGCAGTTAGGGGTGACCAGGCCAGCAGGGGAGAGCAGTTAGGGGCAATCGGGCCGGCAGGGGAACAATTAGGCATCAATGAGGCTGGCAACAGAGTGGTTAGAGGCAATCAGGCAGGCAGGCAGGCAGGCAAGCAGTTAGGAGCAAGCAGTCCTGGATTGCCTCGAGGGGTCCCAGATTGGAGAGGGTGCAGGCTGGGCTGAGATACACACACACATACACACACACACCCGTGCAAGAATTTCGTGCACCAGGCCTCTGGTCTATAGATAAAAGTTGTTTTTTTTTAACTTTTCCTAACAAAGTCCAATGAAAAACAACTTGTAAGTTACATATTACAGGAAACCTGAATTTATTACCAAAAGTCATTTTGCTAATATTTTTTCTTTCCCTACATAGAACTGATACTTAAGAACACAACCACAATCAGCTTTTCAAATTCATAACCTCAATGGGATTTGATTTATGGTTTTTCAGAACCTTATGGAGTTACAGTTTTCCCCCTTTTGGAAATAATAAATTGATTATCCTAACTAGTAGCCAATGCCTTGATGCCAGAATATAGTCTAAAAACAAGATAACTTAATAAACAAAGAGTCCTTGAAATGCTTAGTCTTCTTTCCTTACAGTAAAATCCTTTCTTGATCTTTAAAGTATGGCTATCTTATTATCACCTTCAACTGATTCTAGAATTTTAAGGGGAAAAAGTTTCCCACCTCTTCCCACAAATTTTCTCCCTAACCCATTTCCCACACACTGTGGCAGGAGATGGCATGCAGAATAATTCTGGGCATAAAAGCTTTTTAGGCCTTTAATACCATGAACTCACCTCAATTAATTAGGTAAAATATTTCTCTAATTTGCTGACAGTGACCATATTCTTAATGGCCTTCAATGAAGTCACCACAGCTTTCACTCTCCACAATTTCAAGACAGCTATTTACTGGTTTATTCCTTTTATTCCACCATTTATCTTCATAAAATAAAATAAGTTCTAAGATTAAATAATTTTTAAATAGCAATTTCAAATAGCAAGGCCAGGAAGACTTAACTTTTGACCTCACTATGGTCTGCTTTGACATCCAAAGTCACATTAATTTTTAAATACATCTTCCAAAGAGAATGAAAGGAATAGGCTTGGATTTTTTTTATAAGGGGGGGGAGGGGCAGAAGCAAATAAAAAGAGAAACTTTCATCATGCGCCCGTCACATCCCAAACTGTGGGAATATAAAGATGAAACAGCCCCAACTCTTGCCCTGGCTAGTGTGGCTCAGTTAGAGCATTATCCCATAAACTGAAAGATCCCAGGTTCAATTCCCTGTCATGGTACATACCTGGTTGCAGGTTCATCTATTAGGGTGCATATTAGAAGCAACCAGTCAATGTTTCTCTCTCTCCCTCCCTTCCTCTATCTAAAATTAATCAACATATCCTTCAGTGAGGATTATATATATATATATATGGCCTGGCTGATGTGGTTCAGTGGTTGAGTACCGACCTATGAACCAGGAGGTCACAGTTCGATTCTGGGTTGTGCGCTCAATCTCCAATGCGGGGAGTACAGGAGGCAGCCAATCAATAGTTCTCTTTCATCACTGATGTTTCTACTTGTTTTTCCCCCCTCTCCATTCCTCTGTGAGATCAATAGTTGTATTTTTCAAAAACACACCCCACACTCCTAAGAAGTTCATGGGTTATTAGAGACACAGACACTCAAGGCAAACTAGAGACTACATCTTGGGAAGAGAAACAGAATGATGTGACACGAATGAAGGAAACAAAGTGGCAGGGTAAGGAGGAAAGGAATTTGAGGCAGTAAATTTGATCAGGGCCTCAGTTTACTAGATGGTGAGAAAGAAGCAGGAGAAGTAGAGAATAAGACACATTTCAGACAGAGGAAAAGCCCCAGAACAGACACCTGGAAGCAACAGGCATCAAGAAATATTGAGAACGGGTACAACAAGACTATATTCCTACAAGCTATCATAACAAAATACCACAAAGTTGGTGCCTTAAAATATTCTCTCACGGTTCTGGAGGCCAAACGTTGGAAGACAAGTGGTCAACAAGGTTCATTCCTCAGGAGGCCCTGAGGGAAAGTCTTTGTGCCTCTCTCCTAACGTCTGGTGGTTGCTGCAATCCTTGGGACCTTCGGGTCCAGAGATCCCTGAAGTTGCTACCATGACAATCCATTTGGGGGGCCACAGAGGCTTAGCGTGGAGTCATGGCAGGGAGAACACAGAAGAGGGAGCAGAACTGAAAACCGAGGAGTGAAACAGTGGGGTGGATGTTGGTGTAAGGGGCTGAGGAGTGAACATGAAGTAGGTTTTCAGATTGAGCAATTGGGTGGATACTGATACCGCTAAAGGTAAGAAGGAATAATGAAAGAAATGTGTGAGAGAAGATAATTGGTTTAGTTTGGAGGTAGTGCCCAACCTGTTGGAAATGGCCAGGAAAAGCCCTGATCCTGAGACAATGATAGCCAAAGCCCTGGATATGGATCCCCTCAGACAGCAATTTCAGGAAGAGTAAGAAGACTTCCTGGAGCAGAAAACTTGTAATTACTAGCCTTAAAGAAAGATGAGAGGAACCGGACAAATGAAGGTGAGTGGTCAGAAAGGAAGAGGACCCGGAGAACAAGGCTACTGAGGCCAAAAGCACAAACATCTCTAAGAAGGGGGTGAGAACCAGCGTGAAATAGAGCCAGGAAGTAGAGGAGGATAAAGAACTGAAAGAAACCTTGGGATGTAGCCAGCAGGCCCCTTGAGAAGGGCCACATTCAGGAGAACACAATGTGGAAGCCAGAGCAAAGTGAATGTAGTGGGCGCAGACAACTGTTCCAAGAAACTTTGCAGTAAAAAAAGGAGAAAATAGAACAGTATCTTCACTGGGAATGACATTGTTTGTTAGTTATATTTTTAATTTAGGGTCAGAGCAAGAGGGAAAGAGCCATAAAAATGGGAGAGAAACTGAAAGCAAGGGAGAAGGAAAGAGATCAATTTCTGGAAAAAGATCCCGAGAATGTAAAAGAGGATGAGTGGAAGGTTGAAGCAGCAGGTAACGGGGTAACTAAAGATAAAACAGGCAGGTGAGTCAGGCCGAAGGGCCCTGGATATGATTATATCTGCCAACATTTATTCAGCACTAAAGCTCTCAACAAGTCTGACAACTACCAAGTAGCAACTGTTAGTTGCTGTCTACAGCTGGGGAATCTGAGGTGATGAGACTTGCTGAAGTTAGTACACTGTCCATAAGAGATGGAATCATGGAGAGGAGAGTTGAAGGCATGAAATAAAAGGTGGAAAATGCCACATGCAAAGTATAAATTGCTGTTGCTTCCTGAATGGGGAGACAAACCATACCAAATATGATTAGATTCCATTTCCTGCTCTAGACTGTAGAGGTCAAGACACGGATAGCAAAGTTTCTGTAATTAACTCAACCTGTTTGGATGACCAGGGGAAACTGTTAAGTCTATAAAATGGGTTGTATATGCCACAGCCATTGCTCCAATGGAGCTTTGGGCTAGATTCAAGAATGGGAGAGAAGTTTCCCTAATGCCAGTGACTTTAACCCATTTACGTGTCATTTCTCAATAACTTTTAAAACTCACCATCTTCCTATCACATTGCTCTTAATCTGAGGTGAGGAAAATTGATTGCATCTAAATTTATTCCACTGGTTAAGAGATCCGGAGGCAACTGCTAATTTACATTTTTATCACTGCCTTTTAAACTTGATTTAAACATGTTCTGTCTATTTGGTCCATTGTTTTAAGAAATTCATCTAGCTTCCTGGTTTTTAATCAATCTTTTTTTTGTTTAATACCCATCATTTCTCATGGACTTCTAAAGCATTCTGCTTTGTGCCTGTGAGAAGTTTGAGGGTGAGATTTATTTTCCCTTGCAGGTTTTATTCTCTGCAACTAAAGACATCAAGGAAGTTTTAACTTTGTATCTCTATGAGGCTTCTTTCTAGGGCTGACAACACAGCAGTTAGTATGGTTACAAGTTCAGAATTTGTGGTTCTTTCTAAAAACACAATTTCCAGACCAACAATTACCTGAAAGAAGAATTCCAATGGAAACATAAAGCAACAGTTCCTATATATGAGTCAGGAAGCTTCTTCCCCTGGGCAGTTTCCTTCATGAATACATAAAATCAACTAATTCTTATCATTCATCAATAAAATTTAAACATACAAATGTGAAGTCTTTACCCTCAAGGAGTTTACAAATCCCACTTCTCACCCTCTTCCTGCATCTCCCATCAGCATAAGCAAACCCTGCACTGGCTTTTACTGCAAGCACCTGGCACTCTGCATGCAAGCTTTATCTGGCCACAGGACCATAGCGGATGCTCTCAGGGAATTAATTCCCTGGGGAGCAGTCCTCAAGTCACTTGATCCAATGTGACAAATGAAATACAATGGAGAAATAACTCTGCTACATGCACTGCTATTTCTCCAAGGTCCTCAACAGGATTGAGCTCCTCGAGTCACTTGATCACCAATGCACCTTGTGCTGCTTCTTTCCTCTCCTGTGTCACTTCCCCTTCTCCCTCCTAGAGCTTCCTAGAATCACTTACTAAATAAACTAACTTACACTCAAAGTTGTGGGACTGATGGAGGAACAACACATGCTCAAAAGAACTATCCCCAGGTTAGAGATGCCAGCAAATTAACAAATAAAGTTGCAAAATCCAATCCACAAGAAACTCTGTTCCTGACAATGCTAATAACTTCGCAGTTTCTTTTCCTCTTTCACAGAACTGATTTCTCAGTTGTGCAAAAAGAAAAAAAGAAATTTAAGAATTTAAAAATAGCTTTGGTTTTCATGTATAACATAAATGAGACCATCTCAGTTGGGGTTCAATCAAAGAAAGTCAGTCCATGCCAGTTATTTTAATAGAGAATGCTTTATACAAGGACTAGTTATAAATAGGCCAAATGACCAAAGAAAGGACATGAGACAATGCAGAGATTTGCAACAGAAAGAAGCCACTTCCAAGTCCTCAAAAAGTTCACTGTAGACTTACTACTATGCAGTCATTCTATTCCTAAGTGTATTTCTTTTTGCTTAAGAGAAACAAGAATTTCAATCTGAAAATAGAAAAACAAAGGTTTACACAAAAATGTGTACATTGATGCTCATAGCAGTATTAATAATAGCCCAAAAATGGAAGCAACAAACTGTTCATTAATTGATGAATGGATGGATAAACAAAATGTGGTTTATCCATACAATGGAATATTATTCAGCCATAAAATTGAATGCTACAACATGGATGAATCTTGAAGACATGCTAGGTAAAAAAAAAGTCAGTCACAAAGTCCACATGTTATATAATTACATTTGCATAAATTTTACACAATAGGCAAATCTATAGAGACAAAAAGTAAATCTGTGTTTGCCAGGGGCTGTGAAAAAAATTGGGAGTGAATGCTAATGGATACAATGTTTCTTTCTGGAATGATGAAAATGTTCTAGAATTCGTGATGACGGCTGCATAAGTCCATACTAAAATATATATATATATATATATATATATATATATATATATACTAAACTGTACACTTATACACTTTAGTTTTGAATATACTAAAAAAAACACTGAACTGTACACTTTTTAAAGAGGTAAATTTTATAGTATCCAAATCATATTTCAATTAAAAGAAGGAAAGAAACAAAGAGGAGGAAGAGAGGAAAGAAAAGAAAGAAGTAAACGGAGAAAGGAGCCACTGTCTGACCTTGAGCAAAAAGAACTAAGGAGTGAAGTACTTTTCCAGGACTCAGGAGCTAGAACCCCAGCAGAAACTGGGGCCAGGACAGAAGGGCTATTGGGTAGAAGCTGGAACCAGGGAGGAAACCCAGCTATACATCCTGAAGCAGAGGAGACAGTGAGACAGAAGCCCTGGCTTCTCCCTTCTTACTACTCATCATTCTCTTACCATTGGACAAACCTTTCTGGAAAACAGTTAGCCAGAGAACCTGAGAAACACTTTACCAGGCTCAGGAGCCAGGGCCCCGAGCAGAAACTGGGGCCAATGCAGGCTTAGCCCTATAACACAAAGGGCAGAAAAGGGCAGGGAATGTGTACGATAACAAATAGGCAAATACTTTGCATAGGACCTCATTGCTTTAAACGTGAAATTCTTCCCAGTTAAGATTATTAATACAACCTAGCCAACAGGACAAGTAGTAGTGTTTGTGAAAACCTAACACAAGCTTTTAATGAATGCGCTTCCCCCCCCCCTGAAATAATGAAGGAAGGAAGGAACAATTACTTCAGTAGTAGCTACATTAAAATGGAAAAGCAAGTGTTTTCTTACACCTAAACAGTCATTCTCATCTGGCCTCACATTCTACATATATTACTGAACATTCTAGGGACACATAGTTCAAGTGACACTGTCCTGGCCCTCAGAAGATCATCAAGGAACACTCAGTCTATGAAAAGAAAAGAAAAATATTAACCAGGCCTGAAAACTCAAGCATCATAACAGAATGGGAAGTATTTAATATGTAAATTTTAATAGTGCCTCCTTATAAAATATCTCAAAGAGCTTAACGCTGGAGTGGCAGCCTTTGGAAGGTTGCCAAAGAAACCTCCATTCTCACAGAGCTTCAATCCATCTGAACACATTACCTCGGGCACACTGCAGCCTTCTTAAACTATGTTCCCACACACCGACTTCCACCATAACTGCTGCTCACTTTGGTATACTGCAAGGAATATCCACTAAAACACAGAACAGAACTTACAACTTGAATTTCTCATTAAGAACAGGTAGGAGCAGGGATTGGGGTGGGGGGTGGTGCGGGGGTAGGGAGAGGGAACAAAGTCAAACTGAGACTGGCCCATGTTTCTATAAACCCTTTAGGGCATTTAAAATTCCCAGGCAGATATGCTTTAACCAATTCTTGACACTCAGATGGCCGGTTACTATTCTGAATCTGTGAGCGTTGAACCTTGCTGTTAATTTCATCCCTAGAAATCATGTTGGAGAAGAACTGACTCTCAGAGGCACTATCATGAACTGAGGATAGATTCCTGCTGAGCATATGAAGGCCTTTAATCTAGGGTATATATCACAGTACCTTAAAGAAATTCTAAAACAGAATTATTAAAATGCCTTTCTGTAAAAAAAAAAAAAAAAAAAGACAGGAGGTTCTTTTTTCTATATATAAGCAAGTGAATTATATTTTTTTTTTAAAAAAAGAGTAAATTTCCTTTTTTTGCTTAAGGCCAAAACAATGTCAAATAAAATAAAACAAAAGATAAACACATACCTCAAAAGCCATACTTTCCTCATTTCCACCTTTCCTCCTGGAAAATTCTCAATATTAACACAGCTTGGGAGGATGGAGTGACCAGAATTGGGAAAGGGCAATGAATAGAATTTAGCAAAAACAGCAAATGGGACTACTAACCCATTGCAAGCATATGCAATGTTTCTAAGGATAAAATACTTCAAGGCAAATCCATACACAAAAAAGAACTAAGTCACCAAAAGAGTAAAGTCAGACTTTTCAATAGTTTACTGAAATATACCAGTTATTTTGGGCCCTAGACATACATCAAAGTGCAGCACAAATCACAAAGACTAAACTTTTTTACTTCTCAATATGTATTTACAAAAAACAGAACTATGTCCAACAGTCAACATAACAAATTTTATTTTTGGATCTTGACAGCCATACACAGCCAAAGCAAAAGTGCAGTTGAGTACAAGACTTTAAAATAGTTTTCCTTTCCAGAGCTCCAAATGAAAAGTTTTACCTGATGCTGTATATATGTATATGAACTCTATAATATACTAGAGGCCCGGTACATGAAATTCGTGCATGGGGCAGGGGCCTTCAGCCCAGCCTGCACCCTCTCCATACTGGACAATCCCCCTCACAATCCGGGGCTGCTGACTCCTAACTGCTCGCCTGCCTGCCTGGTTGCCCCCCCCCCCAGCCTGCTGTGCAGTCCTTTGGTCATCCCTCACTAACCCCCCTGCCACCGCACACAGCCTGCTGTTCAGTCATCCGTCTGGTTGTTTCTGTCATGACGGCCCCTGGATTTTTATATATTAGGATAATAATTAGTAATAAAGATATTAAGCTATGTTAATGTCTTTCATCAATATCTTAAACAAAGTACTAATAAATAAAAACTTCCCCAGAAGCAACTTTAAATACTTTCGTTAATTTGCTTAATGAAGGTAAACTCCCAATCCCCAGTCTATTTTGTTTTTAAGTTCTTATTGAAATAATTAAATGAAATTTTAAATTCCTGAAGTTGTAGTATTATTTCCTGACTTCCTACAGCCCAACAGGGATGTTTTAAGCTACAATAGCTAATAACTTCATTCCCATCAAAGAAAATATGAAAGTCAAAAGAAGAAAGAATGGTCCACTTTTCTAAGGCTATTTGCACTTGTTTACTATGAGAAGAGAAGCATGGGATTATTTGGCAGATAAAGAATTATGAAGAGAAAATTGAGCATGTTGGCCAAAGTGTTTGTGAAATTATTAATAACAGAGATACCTGGTATTGCCCTATTTGGCTCAATGGATAGAGCATCAGCCTATGGACCAAATGGTACTGGTTTTGATTCCAGTAAAGGGCATATACCTTGATTGTGGGCTCCTCCCCAGCTCAGGTCCTGGTCAGGGCTGGTGCAAGAGGCAACCAATTGATGTGTTTCTCTCACACCAATGTTTCTGTTCCCCCTCTTTCACTCTCTCTAAACATCTTATCTAATAATAGAAAGTAATACTCATTATTGATTTAAGTATGCAAATCAGAATGCCTGTGTCATGGCAAGCCCATCAGTCCAGGGATGGATCTCTGCTACTGGCTGGGAGCTTTCCATTGAATCAAAAACTTCATCAATGAAACTTCTTACATGAGCATTTTAGGAATGACACAAGGGTTTGGAGAGAAAACATTTGTTGTTCAGGGATTTGGTAATGTGGGCCTTCACTCTATGAGATATTTGCATTGCTTTGGTGCTAAATGTGTTGGTGTTGGTGCATCTGATGGTAGTCTATGGAATCCAGATAGCATTGATCCAAAAGAACTGGAAGATTTCAAATTGCAGCATGGATCAATCCTGGATTTCCCCAAGGCAGAGCTTTATGAAGGGAGCATCTTAGAGGCAGACTGTGACATACTGATCCCTGCTGCCAGTGAGAAGCAGCTGACCAAGTCCAGTGCGCCCAGAATCAAAGCCAAGACCACTGCCAAAGGTGTCAATGGGCCAACAACTCCAGAAGCAAATAAGATTTTCCTAGAGAGGGACATCGCTGTTATTCCAGATCCCTACCTGAATGCTGGGGAGGTTAGAATATCTTACTTTGAGTGGCTGAAGAATCTAAATCATGTCAGTTATGTCAATTTGACCTTCATATACAAAAGGGACTCTAACTACCACTTGCTCCTGTTGGTTCCAGAGAGTTTGGAAAGTAAATTCAGAAAGCATGGCGGAACTATTTCTGTTGTGCCCATATAAGAGTTCCAAGACAGGATATCGGGGGCACCTGAGAAAGACATAATACACTCTGGCATAGCCTAGACCATGGAGCGCTGGGGCCAGGCAAATCACACACACAGCCATGAAATATAACCTAGGATTGGACATGAGAACAGCTGCCTATGTCAATGCCATTGAGAAAGTCTTCAAGGTGTACAATGCTGCTGACTTCTTTACTACTCTCTTCACCTCTTCATCCATAGACCAGCACAAGTTTACATGTAACCACAGATCTTTCTCTCATTGCTTATTAGACAATGGGCAACATTCTCATAGGTCAATCCAAATGAGCCCCTTAAGGAAAAGGAAATTAAAGTTAGGGAATCATGTGCACAACAAAAAGTAGATGGCAGAAAGCCATTTGGGTGTATCAGTAAAAGAACTCGATTCTATAGATTACAAACAAAAATAAATGCTGTTTCTCTTTATGCATTTTGTTCTTTTAGAATAAAGTAAGTACATGCTGCTGTAATAAAATGGCCTTTAATCACAATAAAAAGATTAAATATTCCTCTGTACTCCCAGTTTCCTTATATAAATAGCAGGTGCTCAAAAAATACTAACTGATAAGCATGTTTATCTAAATTGGAGGTTTCTAGCACATAAATGCATTGGCTGACATCTAATTCTCTGTTTCATTGTGTTATTTTAATAGTGAAAAGTTGATATATACATGTCAGGGAAAAATCACATCCAAAGAATGCATCCACATTCTTTTATTTATACTCCCGATATTTGAGCAAAACTTAAATTTTTGTCTTAATCTGGAAAAACAGCAACTTGTATAAATGAATAGTAAAACAGTGTAGGTGAAAACTAATAGAAGGGCTCTTTCCCCCCTTTTATTTCTTTTTTATTTTTACTTTTGTGTACAACATATGCTTAGAAAGTAAAAGATTCACCCAGATGAAGAAATAGCAACCCTGTGTGCTCTACCCCCATCAAATCCTCTGTTCTCTCCACAGAAGTAACCTCTACCCTAATTTTGTTTTGCTTTTTACTTTCTTTATAGTTTTGCCACCTGTGTGTGTATTCCCAGAAAGAATATTGTTTACTTTGGCTACTTTGGGTCTTTATATAAACAAACACATACTGTACGTGTTCTTGCAGTCACTTGCTTCTTTTGCTCGATTTGGCCCATTCCCCGTTCTCCAAGTCTATCTGTAACGTGGCCGCCAAAGCAGTCTTATTAATCTATGAGTCAAGGTGGAGAAATGCCTCCGCTCAAAATCCTGCTGTGGCTGCTCAACTCAGTAAAAGCAGGAATGTCAACGGAGCTCTCCGTGATCTGAGCACAAAGCTACCTCTCTAACCCTAGTTTCACTCCCTGACAGCCACACTACCTCCTTTCCAGAAATGTCCCTACCTTGTGCCTTTGCACTGGCTATTTCCTCTGCCTATGCAATTTCCCCCATTCCAACCACCATGACATAAATATTACCACCTTCAAGTATTTTCTCTAATATCACATTCTCAATGAAGCCTATCTGATCTCCCTGTTGAAAATGACAAACACACTCTACCCCACTCTCATAAATGCCAGATTCATTTTCATGCATTCCTTTTGTTTTCCCACAGCAGTCATCATTTTAACCTTCCATTAACTTAATATGCTTATTGTTCGTTTTCTATCTTCTTTCTCACTAGAATATAAGTTCTATTAGATATCCACCATGTAGAACAGTATCTAGCACATAGTAGGCACTCAATAAATATTTATTGAATGACTGAACATTATGCTTCTGAGATCATTCATGTTGTGGCACAGAACCATAGTTTGTCTCACATTTCCCTTGTACAAATATCACAACTCAACTATCTAATCTGTTATTGATGGACATTTGAGTCATTCCAGTTTTATTTTATTTTTTGTTTTTGTTTGACTCTTATAAGCAATGTTTAAGTATAAAAAAGTGTAAAATTGTGTACTTTCATATATGTGAATCCTGGTACACATAATCACAGGAGATTCTCAAGGGTGGGGGACACTTGAGAAGGGACTTGTAGGTCTCTTGAACATATGTAAATCTCAACTTCCCAAGTAGTGCCCAACTGTCTGTCAAAGTAGTTATGCCACTATGGACCCAGACTCACTTCCCTCCACACCATCCCCAATACTTGTCAGGTTGTTCAGATTTACCAACCCAATGAGTGTATGCTATCTCATTGGTTTATCACTTTGTATTTCTCTGATTACTAATGAGAGGAAGCATTTTCCCTTACATTTATTGGTCTTTCTTTCTTTGTGAAGTCCCTATTCAAGAAATTGAGTACACAGTAATTTTTCTACAATTTGCATTGGTTGCTTACTTTTTAAATTTCATCTTTCTTGCAATTTATTTTTATGGTATTAACAAAACTATCAGTCTGTAATCAATTTGAAATTTTGAAAAAACTAGATTTTCATCACAGTTTGAGAAGCACTGATTTAAACTTTTTAATTTCTCAAAATTTCTAGCCAGAACATAGCAGCACTTACTAGAATTTGGGGAGAGCCATATTTTATCTGCAAAGCCCTGGCCCGTGACACAGTCCCTTCTTACCCATCTCCATTCTGCTCCATTAGGGGTCTCAAGTGCATACATGTGATCACTCAAGCCCACTGTCCAAACTACATTTATCCCCATACACAAATTATACACAGCTACCCATTAAGACAAGATGTGCACACTGGAAGAATGGCCCACCTGTGGAATGAAGACCAGAGTGCTTTGCACAGAGAATGGCAAGGTTCTGTATTACCCATCCAGGGACAGGTAGGGGAAGAGGCTTCAAATAGTTAGAACCCTTGGGCAGCCAAACTCCTTGCATCTTTTGCCTATCTGGGCTCCCTTATGCTCTCCTGTTGCTCTGTCCCTGTAATAACACTAAAGTATCTCAATTATTATGGTTTTTAAATCTTGATCTTACTAGGCAATTTCCTGAACTTTGTTATTTGTCTTTTTTAAAAAATGTGATTCCTCTTGATCCCTTGCATTGCTATGTAAGTAGCTTATCAAATTTCACAAAAGAAAAAATAAATCCTGTGTAGATTCTAAACAGAATTGCAATGAATCTAAATCAATTAGATAATTGACACCTTTACAATATGGAACCTTCTGATCCATAAGCATGGCTTATCTCTCCATTTGGTTAGGTCCTCTTTAATATCCTTCAATAAAATTTTATAACTTTTCCCATAAAGCTCTTGCATCTCTTTTGTTAGATTTATTATTCATATCCTTGTGCTATAATAAGCATATTTTTAATTCATTTTCTAAATGTTTGTTACTGTCATGTAGAAATGTAATTGATTTTTGTATATTGATTTTATATTCAACTACCTTTCTAAACTGACTTATTAATTCTAATAATTATCTGCTGATATTTTGGTATTTACACAATCATAACATCTATAAAGAGTGACAGTTTTCTTCCCTCCCATCCAGTCCTGATACATTTTATTTTTTTAATTCTTTATTGTTGAAAGTGTTACATATATCTTGATATGTTTTATTTATAATTCTTCATGGGACCTGTCAGAATCTTCCATAGATTGTTGAATAAAATAAGCCTGAGTGACATACTCTCTTACTAATCTCAAATATAAGACTTAAAAGCTTCACCATTAAGTATGACAGTTTCTGGTTTTAGAAACCGTTGTCCAATTTAAGGACTTTCCCTTCTGGTGTCAGTTTGCTAAGGGTATTTTCTAACGTTACGCTCAATTTCATCAAATACTATGTCTGCATCACTTGAGATGACATGGTTAATATGCTTTAAAGTATTAATGTGGTAAATAACATTAACTTTCTAAAGTTAAAACAAACTAATACTCCTGGAACAAACATCAGTTGCTCATGATTCTTTAGCATATATATACTAGAGGCTCAGTGAACAAAATTCACATACGTGGCGGGGAGGGGGAGTTGCCCTCAGCCCAGCCTGCACCTGGGCCTAAATTGGCAGTCAGACATTCCTCTAACAATCCTGGACCACTGGCTCCTAATCACTCACCTGCCTGCCTGCCTGGTCAACCCTAACTGCTCCCCCACTGCCGGCCAGGTCACCCCCAACTGCCTCTTCCTTGCCAAACCAGTGGCTCCTAACTGCCCATCCCCCGCTGGCCTGATCACCCCTTATTGCCCCACCCTGCCAGCCATGTTGCCCCCAACTTCCCTTCTCTACCAGCCTGGTCACCCCTAGTTGCCCCGCCCTGCTTGCCTGCCCACCCCTAACTACCCCCCTGTCAGCCTAATCACCTCCAACTGTCCCCCTGCCGGCCTGGTCACCCCCAACTGCACCCCCCACCAACCTGGTCACCCCTAACTCCCCCCTGTGCTGGCCTGGTCACCCCTCACAGCCCCCTCCCCAGCCTGGTTGCCCCATGCAGCTTGCTTGTTCCTCACTAACCCCCCTGCCAGCCTGGTCTTAGGCATCCATCTTGTGAGGGTGTTAGAGTTAATTTGCATATTACCTCTTTACTATATAGTATGTCAGGTTTTAATATCAAGAATATGCTAATCACCCAGCTGGCATGGCTCAGTGGTTGAGCATTGGACCTATGAACCAGGAGGTCATGATTCTATTCCCAGTCAGGGCATATGTCCCTGGGCATATGTTGTGGGCTCAATCCCTAGTAGGAGACATAGAGGAGGCAGCTGATCAATGATTCTCTCTCATCACTGAAGTTTTCTCTCTCTCTCTCTCTCTCTCTCTCTCTCTCTCTCTCTATATATATATATATATATATATATATATATATATATATATGTCTCCTCTTCCTCCCCTCCCTTCCTCTCTGAAATCAATATAAAAATATACATTTTTTTAAATAATGTGCTAATTGGAGTAAGTTTGGAATTATTTTTTTGAATGTTTATAGATTTTGCTGGGACTGGAGTTTTCTTTGTGGGAAAACTTTCTTTTTACTGTGCATTCAATTTCTTTAATGGTTTTGTTATTACTTGAGTTTTCTATTTATGCTTGAGTCACTTTTGGTAGATTATATTTTTTCATAAGATTTTGTCCATTTCTTGCCAATATTTGAAATTATAGCCTGAAGTTTACGATTGTAGCCTTGTATTATAATATCAAGAACTTTTTTTGCTGTTTCCTTTTTCAATCCCGATAATAATTATTATTCCACTAGAGGCCCAAGTGCACAAAATTAGTGCATGGGAGGGGAGGTCCCCTCAGCCAGGCAATCCGGGACCACTCAGCAATCCAGGACCACTCAGGGGATGTCTGACTGCAGTTTAGGCAGGATCGAGCCTAAACTGGCAGTCGACCATCCCTCTCACAATCTTGGACTACTGACTCCTAAACACTTGCCTGCCTGGCTGATTGCCCCTAACCACTCTGCCTGCCTGCCTGATGGCCCCTTACCACTTGCCTGCCTGCCTGATTGACCCTAAGCACTCACCTCCCTGCCAAATCACCCCTAACCACTCTGCCTGCCTGCCTGATCACCCCTAAATACTTGCCTGCCTGCCTTATCGCCCCTAACCGCCTCTGCCTAGGTCCCTGCCGCCACGGCTTCATCCAAAAAATATTCAGAATGAATTCTGGAAAGTTGTTCAACTGTCTGGTCTAATTAGCATATTATGCTTTTATTATTATAATCAATCTCACTAGGGTTTTTTCAGTTATATCAATCTTTCCAAATATGTTATTTAGCTTTGTAGAGTCTCTTCATTAAAAACTTAACTCCAATGTATGTTCTTGCCTACTTTGTCAAATAGTAATTGAGAATAATGGCTTGGGTTGATTTCTGGGTTCTCTGTTCTCTTCCATTGGTCTATATGTCTGTTCTTGTGCCAGTACCAGGCAGTTTTGAGAACTGTGGCTTTGTAATACAGAAATATATTTTTATTGATTTCAGAGAGGAAGAGAAATGGAGAGAGAGATAGATATATTAATGATGAGAGAGAATCATTGATTGGCTGCCTCCTGCAAACCTTACACTGGGGATGGAGCCCACAACCCCAGTTTGTGCCATGACCAGAAATCGAACCACGGCCTCCTGGTTCATAGGTCAATGCTCAACTACTGAGCCATGCCATCTGGGCTACAAACACATTTTAAATACAAAGTCATATATAGGTTAAAAATAAAAGAAGAGAAAAATATACACCATGCTAACACTAATCAAAACAAAGCTGAAGTGATGACATTATTCAGACTATTATTAGATTTAAAAATAAAAATATCACAGCTACATAGTAATCTTAAACTTTTATACATCTAATAAATATAGCTTTGAAATCCATAAAGAAACAATTGATATAACTGCAAGCAGAAGTAGTCAAATCCAAAATTATAATTAGGGATTTCAATGCCAATCTCTTAATAATTGATAAACACATAAACACAAATTCATTAAGGATACAGAAGACTTGATCAATATAAAAAACCAACATGTTCTAATTAATTCTTTCCAACAACAACAGAAAACACATTCTTTTTAAGATAAACCCTATCACCCCATCCAGCGTGGCTCAGTGGATATAGCATTGGCCTGGAGACTAAAGACAGACCATATCTCGGAGGCATAAAGCAAGTATCAATGTATTTTAAAGACTTAAGTCATACAAAGTATACTCTCTGACCACAATGAAAAGGCATTAAAGGAAACACACACAAAAAGGATGGTATGTGCTAATTAATTATAACATCAAGCTCTACAGACTTACCCTGACATATGCTCTAAGTATAAGTTGGGAGTGAGTGCTCTGCAATGCCCTACAACTACCTCTACAAGACCAATATCTGTCTTCCTCTCCCATCCATAAAGACCACTCCTGCCCTTATTACCCTGGCATTTGGAGCTTGCAATTGGGTTCATCTCAGGATCTATTCCTCTTAGAATGAAGAGAAGACAATTCAATTTTTTCACATTCTGGTTGTCTCTTATCATAGTTCAATCTTGTCTATAGAATATTTTGCAAACATCCTTCAAGTTTCTAAGTTTTAGTAAAAGTATATATACTAGTTTCCAGCACTGGCATACCTTTTTCTCTAATTTTATATTCCTTTGGTCATTTCAGCTAGAATTTAGAAAGAACATTTAAAAGCATATATTAGCAATCACTTTTTAAAATCTTTATTGTTGGAAGTATTACACTATGTCCCATTGACCCGCCTCCTACCCCCATCCACCACCCGACCCCACAGTCCCACCGCCCCACCACCTCCCAGGCCTTCACCACACTATGTCTGTGTCCATCCATGGATTATGTACAGATGCATATAATTTTTGTTGTTAATCTCTTCCCACCCACCCACCCCAGCCTTCCCTCTGAGTTTTGACAGTCTATTTCATGCTTCTATGTCTCTGGATCTATTTTGTTCATCCATTTATTTTGTTCAAATTACTTTTTTAAATCATAACCTACATGGCTTTCCTAATACTTTGGATTGGTTTTTTTCACCCAAACTTTCCTTGGTCATGAAACTGCAGATTTATTTTTTTCTCTATATAATTACCTTCAAACATCTAATTAAAGTAAAAAGTCCTCCCCCTCCCATTTTTTTTAAGATTTCTTTTTACTGTAATAAAATACACATAACATAAAATTTACTATAATAGCCATTAAAAGTAAAAATAAAGAACAATTCAGTGTCATTAAGCAAGTTCCCAGGGTTAAGCAACCATCACCACTACCTAATTCCAGAACATTTTCAGCACCGAAAATCAAAACCTCATACCCATTAAGCAGCCCCTCCCCATCATACCCTTACAGGCTCATTTTGACTATTTTGTCTTCACTTGTGGAATAGAGATCTCAGTTTAAAAGTATAAGGCTAAAAGCATCTCCATTGTTCACTCAGCAAACAAGCACTGAGTTCCAAAATGACACCAGGCATTGAGAAACGCTGGGTCCCCTTGTCTTCAAGGAGCTTATAGAACTAAAACTCTAAAAGCAGAGAAAGCGAGAGTCAGAGAGAGATATCATAACCACATCATCCAAGGCATTCAACCACTGTTACTTTTTTCTATGGGTACTTATATCTTTTGTGTATTTGTGATTGATTTTTTATTTATTTTTTAAATATTTTTACAAAAGCTTTTACATAGTTGCATTCATACTACAGAAGTCACTTGGCATTATTTTTTTCATTTATATTGTGGCATAACTTTTAAATTTTCTCATCTGAGATATAAGGTACCTTCTACCAATAATTTTACCAGGAAATAATACATAGAATTAAGAGGTATATACATTATGCATTGCCTGTGTTAAAAATAAAACTTAAGGATTTTCAGAATTTTCAGAAGCACAAAGTTAAAGAAAGACCTGAGGGGGAAAAGGATGGAATTGATGACAGACCAAATAACTAAAGTCCTTGTTCAATCATAGCCATAAATGTGTGCAAGTATGTGTGCGCACACGCACACACATACACACACACACACACACACACACACACACACTTCCTACTTTATTAAAATGCATAACACAGCTAGAAGCAGGAGCACCAATAAATTCTTCTGTATAAGCAGAATTTTTAATGACTCCCTGAACACTAATAACCACTGCTCTCTTATGTGTACTTGACTCTGTTTAACCTTTTTCTGGTGCTTTTTAACTTCTCCAAGTCAGGTACTAATATGGAACTAATGTGGGGTTTATTTTCCCTATAGGAATAGCAAAAAGAGGAGTGCACATTATTGTAATCACACAAGTCCTTCTAGCAACAACAGGATTTTAGATCAAAGCCTATGCATTACAGCCCAGGAAAAGAATTTAATAACAATTGCAAAGGTAAGCAATCTTGTTTTTAAACATCAGCTATTTTACTGAATACTAGTCATGGGGGTAAAAAAATACTGTTGGCAGGCCAGAGACCCTATAGGAGGGAAAATGGACATCCTTTCAGTTCTAAGTTGTCACTCACTTTAGAGGCAAGGATACCCATGCAATGGCCAATCGTCACAGGCTGACATTGATGAAGGATGGCTAGAAACATGAATTTTTTTGTATCTCTGGAATATCAATTTATGAGATGGTTCTCACTGCTGAAAATAATACAATTTAAATGAATGGGGTTGAGGCAATGTCATATTTCTGTTCTTATTAATCATGCACCCCAATATTCCAGGTTCCCCGTGAGCTGCTAACTTAAAATGTATTAAAATATATCCCAGATTCAGCATTTATGCCTATTTCATCTTAACTTAAGAATTTTGATAATGATGATGATGATGGTGGTGGTGGTGGTGGTGGTGGTGGTGATATCTTAGAGAAACTTACTACAAACACTTTCTTGGTGGAAATAAACAAGATGCATCAAGATTATTTTCCTCCTTACTTTTAGCTGCTGGATACTTTTTTCAATTCTCTTAATTTTCAAATACAGAGGTCACTTTACATCCTGACACTACAGCAGTTGTGTTCCACCTGCATTAATCTGTTTCCTGCTGAGCTTCTGCAGAAAAATAAATTCATCTTCCCTTGCAGATAAGACAAGGGAAAAATTAAGATTGAGTGAATAATTTAAACAAAGGAAGAAAGCAAGAACAAAGTAATCAGTGTTTCCCAAACTTTTGACATATGTCAAAATAATTTTTGTAACGCTGAGTACCCCTCGTCAAAAAAAATGGATATATTTTAATAACAATCAAAATATATTTCTTTTTTTGGTACATACACAAAATAATAATAAATGAAAAATAAAATTATTCATAATAAAATATAAATAAAAGTTATATTATAAATAACATTTATTTGGATCAATGAGAAGAATGAAATTGACTTGACTCATGAGAATGTAGAATTAGGTGCAGCTAAGCACAGTGCAGTGCATATCCCCACCAAACTCCGGTGCAACGTGTACCCCCACCAAACTCTTCCCGTATCCATGGGGGTACGCGTACCACACTTTGGGATACACTGAAGTAAATGACTATATGTGGGCGTGCATGTATGTATAAACTGGAGGACATGAGCAAAATTGGATAGAAAGAGAAACTAACATATATTACTTTAAAAAAAAGAAAATAGTCCTGGCTGGTATGGCTTAGTTGGTCATCCCACACACTGAAAAGATTGCCAGTTCGATTCCTGGACAGAACACATGAGAAGGCAGCTAAATGATGTTTCTCTTTCCCTCCCCTTCTCCCTTCCTCTCTTTTTTAAAAAAAGATCAATAATTTTTTTAAAGGAAGAAATGGTAAATGGTCTTCAGTAAAATGTGCTAAATTACCTGAATCCAATTTAAAAACCATCTTGATATGAAAACCTAGCGCTTCACTTCTATAAGCTGAATAAGGACATGTCTACTGAGCCCTAAATATGTTCATCATACTTGGATATGCAAAATGTTTGCACTCACAATTATTTTACAGCACAAGATAATGGAAACATTAAAATACCCTCTTTTAATACACATATCTACAGAAAGAAAAGCTGAAACCTGTTTCCTTGTGGTTTGTTAATTCTAGGATAATTAAAATGACTGGAATAGCAGATATACATGGTAAAAAAAAAAAGCTTAACTATTTCTAAAGCAATTTTGAAAATATAACCCTAACAAAATCATTTACCAACATAATATCCAAGAAAACTTGTAACTATAGAACTGATAATGATAAAATTAAAAAGATATATATATGGTTATTTATCCAACATGAATTTAACTTATACATCTCATTTCCTTAAATTATATTTATGTAGCAAAAAATTACATAAAATCAACACATATATTTTATGAGTAACTTCCCCCTCATCTCCAAATATAATTAGTAGCTATCAAAATTAGAGTATTTCTATGACCTTTCTTTTCTCTCATTCTCTAAAGTGAGGAGCAGCAGAAAGTAAAAGCTCAAGATCCTAATTATGCAGAAACTATGTAAATATCTTGGTAATCATTGAGTTAAGAAGTACAACTTGAATTAGGATGACGGTAGTACTTATTGATATGATAGCCTCCATTTCTGAGAACTCATCTGTGTGCAAGGCACAAATTTTGGTGTGATTTTATTATCTGCAATATATGAATGAAGAAACTGAGACTTGGAGAGGTTAATGATATTCATTTTTTGTGTTTTTTTAATTTCTTAAATAAATTTTTATTTATTTTTAGAGAGGAAGGGAGGGGGATAGATAGAAACATCAATGAGAGAGAAACATCATTGATTGGCTGCCTCCTGAACTCCCCCTACTGGGGATTAAGCCCCGTAACCCTGGGCATGTGACCTGACAGGGAATCAAACCTGTGATCTCTTGGTTCATGGGTTGACATTCAACCGCCGAGCCACACTGGCCAAGCTGATTTTTACTTTTTAAAGTCACAGAAAAACTGGTAGCCACAGTTTTAATGGAGACCAGTCTAACTGCAGAGATGATCCTCTTACCCACTACACCTACTTCCTCTCTAATATTGACACATCCTAAGCCAAGGTACAGAAATAAATAATCCCTATGCACAAGTGTTTTTGATATTAATGTCAAACATTATATTTTTCTATGCAACCTGGAGTCTGTTTCATCTAAATCTCAAGGTTCGACTTCTATTATTTAAAAACCGATTTCCAGTTTGACCTCTAATACTTCCAAGAATTGGATTGTGACTTACATGTTATACCTGGAAAATAATCACTGATAGCATCCTCTTCAAAAATGAATAAGAATAACAAGAAATCTGAGTAAGCCATTTTTAAAATTATTTTTTCTACCACTTAGCTATGTAAATTTTTTCAAAACATCAAACTCTTTCAACTCCTGTTATGGCAATTCTGCATTCCTGGTCAGCTTTTACAAAGGGCAGGTAGGGTTTCCAGCTCCACACAATAATACTAGCGATAATAATACCTTGTATTTCTATAGCACCTTTTCTTCACGGTGCTCCAAGTTATTGGATTAAGTCTGCCAGTTCCCCTTGCCAGCACACCTCCAAATATATTACTTTTTACTACTGTGCATTATAAGGAGAGAAAAAGTATTTGACGTGCAAATAGTATGCTAAAGAATCAACAAATGTAGATTATCCCTAATGCAAACACATTTAAAGAAAAATACATATTTTAACACATATTCAGGCCCATTATTAGAAAAAATTCTTATTTCTTTTCACCTTTTTCTGAATTATATTCCCATAACTTAATGGTTACAGGTTAAGTTTTAACTATTTGAATGGTTAATGCATAAAGAATAATCCACTGTACCTAATTTATTATGATATTAAATATTGAGAACTATTTCTAAATATGGAAAAGCTCTTTTCTCTTTTAATTAAATGCCATCTGGAGAAAAAATCCTACATAAAAGAGAAAACCCAAGATAGTTAAACTAGATAGCTACACATTTTGAGGCAACTAAGCAACTGTCTTTTTGCAATTAGCCAAGATTGTAACCTGTAAACTAAATTACTTCTACCACAAATACACTCATGTCATATTGAAATATCCAAACACTTTAATTTGCCTACACAATGCTGATCGATATACAGTGACTAATTACTTATCCAAAGAATTAACCAAGAATTTTTTTTCCCTTCTTAGAAAATATTTTAATGATGTGGACAATATGATGCTGACTGATCCACATGGCTTCTTTCTCTCTTTCCAGAAATATCCACTCAAGTAAGGATCCAGACAGCCAGATGTGGAGTATTTACTTTTGTGATCTCATTGTTTATGACAGTCAAGTCAAACAGAAACTTTTCTCTGAATCAACCCCAGTTTCCCAGTCGCTTAGTATGAATGCTCCTGTGGACATTTGCTGTAAATAGTTTGACCACATTTGTCACGTGTCTGGAACTAACTTCAGAGGCAAAATGGGATATGCAGCATATGGGCTTAGAATGCACAAAAAGTTCTCTCTCGTGAGGGTAAAGATTAGAATTACATGATCACAGCAGAGGAAGTTGTTAACTCAACAATTCCAGACAGTGTGTCCTGCCAAGCAATGGAAGGTGAATTGGGGGAGATGAAATAGGGTAAAAAATTAAAACATGAGACCAGAATATCATGAATTAAAAATGATAATGCTAAAGTGAAAGATAAAACAATGATTAGATACACTAAATGCATATAGTTTACATATGTCTACAAAAAAGGTAATGCCTGGTAAGACTCTATAATTAGAATTAATCACAGTATTTTATTTCTTCCCTATACAAATAAATTTCTAAGATAAAACAAACTGATTTTACAGATATTTTACTATATGACATTTGCAAATAGTTATGCAGTGCCCTACCATATGCCTAGTAGTATGCTAGAAGTATTTCTAAATAAATATTAAAGAGAAATAATGAATTTAAAACCACTTGTAAATGGTTGTTGGTTTTTAATTTGGAAGACTACTATACTGTAATAGAAGGTAAATTCTCCATTTCCAGATTTATTGAACATGACAAGATCATGTATTAGTGGCACAGATTATAATATTACCGTGAATTATAGTCTACTATTCAAAGTGAATGGTAACGATTGGTCTACATTCTCTTATCCAAGCTTCCTTGTGACAAATAGCATAAAATCTGCTTCATTAGATCCTACTGCAAAGTACAAATATATGTACATGTATGAAATATGGAGACTCAGCATGATTCCACAATATAGCTTTTATCTTTCTTTTGAAAGTGTTATCAATGCTGGCCCAATCAAGAACAACAAGATCCCTGGCTGATTTTGCTCAGTGGTTAGAGTGTTGGCCTGAAGACCAAAGAATCTCAGATTTGCACATGTACCTCGGTTGTAGGTTCCCCAGCCACAGTAAGGATGCAACCAGTCAATGTGCCTCTCTCACATTAACGGGTGTGTTTGTCTCTCTCTATACATATACCCCTCCTTCTTCTTCCCTTATGCTCTCTCTAGAAATCAATGGAAAAAATATCAGGTAAGGATTAAAAAAAATAAAAGAGGAACAATAAATCTTAGAGGCATACCCAATAAGGAGCACATTATTCAGAGATGAAGTTTTTCTTCAATACCTAATAGACCAAAGAAAACCCACAATTTTATTATTATCACTGTCTTAAAAGGCTCTCTATTCTCCTGATGATAAAATTATGACAGTTTTTCAGGATGACTTCTGGGGTAGGTTATGTTTCCAAAGATGGCCACACAACACACCTTTTGCAACGAGTCCCCTGTCAAAAGGAAGGGTTTATTCCACTCTCCTGAAATCAGAATGGTCCTGTGACCTATTTGGATTACAGAACCAATCCAGATGTGGTAAAAGTGACATTTACAACATCATAAACTGGGCCTTGAGACATTTGCAGCTTTTGTCTGACATCCGAAATGCCCCATGTGAAACCAGCTACCAAGCTAAGAGAAAGTGGGAGCAGTTCAACCCATCTTCAAAATATGATCTTCCTACCTTATTTATTGCTAGAGCTGATTTTAAATAACTAGGGCCACTTCAAACCCAATAGCAATAAGCTTTAATGCCAAAGTAACTCTTCTAAAATAAAAAGCATATTAACTTCCTTAAATTTTTGAAAAGGCTATTCAAATAAAAAGGGCCCAAACATCTTTTTAACTTGTTTGGGTAGGAAAAACCCTCTGGGTTTAAAAAAAACAAAACAAAAAACCCATGTTTGAATCCCATTTATGCCACATTATTTGAGTCTCTATTTTCTCACCTCTAAAATAAAAAATAAATAAAAATTGTGAAAATTCAATAAGATAATAGCTAGAAAAGGGCTTGTAAATGGTATAGTAAAAAACAAATTTTAAAAAGTGAGAAATTCTTTTTCAATAGGCCATTCTACATATAGTAAGACTGTAAGCCCACAGAAGTGGCTCTGGTTTGCTGTATCCAGCTTTCTGGAAGCATGAATTTGGGTTATGATTTTCCCAGAACTAGGGCACCAAGTTCAAGTATGGAAGACTCAGCAGGCACTGGCCTTTGTGTGTTCATTCAACAAATACTGATTGGGCACTGGTGATACAGCAGGCACTATTCCAGGTACAGGAATGCAGGGTGCACAAAACAAAATCTAGGCTCTCTTGGAATGTTCATATGCATGACTAGAGACATGTTATCATGCTAATAAGTGCTAAGAAAAGAATAAATCTAGGTAAGGAGACAGTAACCAGGAGGGGAAGGGACAGTTTGAGGAATTTCTCTGATGAGAAATTTATTTGGAGACCTGAATGAAGTAAGGGAACAAACCATGCACAAATGTGTGGAAAGATATTCCAGGTGGTGAGAACAGACAGCGCAAAATCCTTGGGCTGGTATCATGCTGTGTGCCTACAACCAGCAGGGAGGCTGAGGTGGAGCAGCAAGGAGAAGAATGGTAGGAAATAAGAGCAGAGAGCCAGAGGGAGACAGATCAGTAAGGTCTGCTGGGCCACAGCAATAACTCTAGGTTTATTCCAAAGAGGTCTAGTTCAGAGAAGAAACATAATCTGATCTATCTTTTTAAGAGATTATTTGGCTGAGTGTAGAATACATCATGGAAGGGAAGCAGGAGCCTAAATAGAAAGTGTTTGCAGCAGTCCTGGCAAGAGGTAATACAACTTCAACTCAGGCTGTAGTAGTCAGGGAGTAAGAAGAGACTGCATCCTGGATTTATTTCCAACCAGCAGCAGCAAATTTGCAAACAGATTGGAGGTAGTGAGTGGGAAAAAGCAAGGAGTTAAGAAAGAGATGGATTATACTGTTGCCAAGAAAACAAAAGAAAAATTTTAAGGTTGGTTTTGCTGAAAGATAATAAAATAAAAAAATAGGTCATTTTTAGGTCAGGTTTTTAATGTCTGGACCCTCCCCCCGAAAAAAAAAGTTTAAATGCCAGTAAGCTCTTTAGAAATTATTCAACTGTCATATGAATATACTGATTTGAAGAAATATTATGAGATGCATAAAAGCAACTCAGATTCTATTTTCTTTAGTTAAAGCTTTATAACTAAGTACAGCTGCAGACTGCCCAGGCATAATTATAGCTCCACCTGGCAGGCAGGCCTCTTCATTTGAAGCATAGCATTTCATTAATAACATGAAAGAATGTGTGAAATTGTATTTTTAAACAGCTGGAATGAAAGGATACTTGTAGGTGGCAGGCTCTCTTGGCTCATCCACAACCAGTGGGTTGAAATGTCACGTGAACATTGCCTGTCACACAACCCATCTTAGCATGAGTGAAGCTGGCCGTACCCTGAGGTGGTCAGGCAATACACTGCCCTTCTTTATGTATGGTGTTATTTTCAGAGCATTCCATGGAAGGAAAAGGCACAACCGAGAGGAATCCTATTGCACTCACATTCTGCAAATGTCTTTGTTTTCTTGAGACTACCAGATTACCAAGAAGAAGTCAGGAGATCGAAGATGGCTGCCAACTAGAAGGCAGGCTGCAAGGTAGGGTGTGAGTGAGAAAGCAAAAGGAGCGTGTGTGGACATACGGGCAGCGTCTGTTTGTGGGTGTGGGACAGCTATATTCTAAGGGGCTGTTGGGAAGTGACAGACTGGGCTTCCCTGACCAGGCAGCCTCCAATGTTACTATGGATTGGTTGAATCAACATAATTAAAATGTCCATACTACCTAAAGCGATCTATAGATTCAACGCAATACCTATTAAAATACCAATGGCATATTTCAAAGACCTAGAACAAACTCCAAAAATTCATCTGGAATAAAAAAAAAGACCCCAAATAGCTGCAGAAATCCTGAGAAAGAAAAATGAAATTGGAGGGATCACAATACCAGACATCAAACTATATTACCAAGCCTCAGTTCTCAAAATTCTCTGGTTCTTACACAAGAACAGACATGTAGATCAATGGAACAGAATAGAGAACCCAGAAATTGACCCAAACCATTATACTCAATATTTTACAAAGGAGGCAAAGAGCATACAATGGATCAAAACAGTCTTTTCAATAAATGGTGCTGGGAAATTTGGTCAGATAACTGCAAAAAAAATGAAACTAGATCACCGACTTACACCATACACAAAAACAAACTCAAAATGGCTAGAGGACAAGAATGTAAGATGGGAAACTATAAAAATCCTATAAGACTTCTCTAGGCAGCAAAATAGCGACATATGTTGTAGCAATATATTTACACACACAGTTTCTAGCTAGGGCAACAGAGACTAGGAGAAAATAAACAGATGGGACTACATCAAAATAAAAGGCTTCTGCACAGCAAAAGAAACCATCAACAAAACAACAAGAAAGCCCACTGCATGGGAGAACATATTTGCCAATATTATCTCCAATAAGCGTTTAATATCCAACATTTACAGAGAACTCGAACAACTTAACAAAAAAAGATAAACAATCTAATCAAAAAATGGGCAAAGGACCTAAATAGCCACCTTTCAAAAGAGGGCATTCAGAAAGCCAAGAGACATATGAAAACATGCTCAAAGTCACTAATCATCCAAGAGAAGCAAATCAAAACAACAATGAGCTTCCACCTCACACCTGTCAGGATGGCTATCATCAACAAATCAACAAATGTCAAGTGCTGGCGAGGATGCAGAGAAAAAGGAATCCTCCTTCACTGCTGGTGGAAAACAATATGGCATTTCCTCAAAAATTTAAAAATGGAACTGCCATTTGACCCAGTAATACCACTTCTAGGAATATATCCCAAGAAAACAGAAATAGTAATCAGGAAGAATATGTGCATCCCTTTACCATAGCTAAGATTTGGAAACAGCCTAAATGCCCATTAGCAGATGAGTGGATTAGAAAAATATAGTACATTTACACAATGGAATACTACACTGCTATGAAAAAGAAGGAATTCTTACCATTTGCAGCAGCATGGAACTAGAGAGCATTAGCTAAGTGTAATAAGCCAGTCAGTGAAAGAAAACACCACATGATCTCACTCATTTATGGATAATAAAGAACATTATAACCTGATGAACAAAAAGATAGATACAGAGGCAGATAAGCATCAAACAGACTGTCACATTATAGCAGGAAGGCTGGGGAGGGTTGGGGGGGCGGTAAGAGATCAACTGAAGGTCTTATATGCATGCATATAAGCATAACCAATGGACGCAAGATACTAGGGGTGGGGGGTGAGGGTATGTGTCGGGGGGTAGGGGAGGCCAGGGGGAAGGTCAATGGGGGGGAAAAGGAGACACATACTACTATTTGTAATACTTTAAACAATTTTTTAATGTAGTCAATAATAATTATATTGACTACTGACTGTTAATTTCTCATTTATTTATTCACTCAACTATTTGCATTTCACAACACTATTAAATTATTGCATATACTAACTAGTGCCACAACTCCAAAAATATGTATTTTCTACTTCTCCTGGAGCTATCAACAAAATCCAAAATCTTTTACAAAAGCAAAAATCTGTTTGTATTCTGTGGGGTCTAATCCTCAATAAAGAGAAGAAAATTTAATCTTATATTGTTTTAAATTATTCATCTTACAGATGAGAATAGATTTTCTATCTGGACACTAATGTTATACACTAAATCATAATCCTTCAAGATAAGTAAACTAAAATATGTTTTTATAAATGAATTGATAAACCACTACAACAGCATTCGTTTTTTAGCACAACTCTGTTAAAAACCTACAGATAAGTAAATAAAAATAAGTAATGTTCATGAATAACAATTGAAGAATTGATTTAATAACTCCATAGAATTTTTTTCAAATGCTCATAAAACATTTTTTAATTGGTAATAGCAATGGTAAGCCATAAAGAAAGTCATACAGATACATTCTCTGGCTATACCGAAAATAAAATAGAAAAATGAACAACATAAAAACAAGCCAAAAACTAGCCACTTAGAAATTGCAAAACACTTTTCTGAATAACTCAACATCTAAGAGTGAAATTATAGACTATTTGGAAATTAATGATTATTCCCACTAATAAGTACCAGAACTCCTTGGGGAAATGATAGATTCTGAATCGAGGGTAGGAGTTGTACAGATAAAACCTGGGACATCTTGTTGTACCAGAAAACAAACAAACAAACAAACAAAAACTATAAAAGAGTACAAGGGTCTGGCAATCCATGCAAATGGCTTCCCACGGTCCTAAGGGACAATGTGAACATTAAAAAAAAATGACTATAGTGGATTAAACACATCAAACATTAAAATCTATACATTTGTAATAATACCTTAAAAGTGGTCACTTCTGGAGGTTTCTAGAGCACCAAACCATTCTAAAAAATAGTAAATAAAAGATTCAAGAATTTATCATGCTCTTCTCTATGAAATATATTTCAGAGTAAACATTTAATTAATATAAAGAAATAATAGAATTTGAAATGCGATTTTGCAACCCCTAATGAAATGATGTGTCTGGGCAAGGATCAAGGATGGCTGCTAAAACCATTAGATAAGACTGATGAGGAACCTTAGAACGAATGGATCAAGATGGAAACACTCTGAACCACCAATCAATCTTAATATCACGAGGAGAAAGAATCAGACGTTATGAGCCCCTTGATATGATGTAATAGGAAGTGCATAGCACCACCTATGAAAGATTCTTGCCAAAGGTATTAAACTCAAACCTGAATCTGATCAAGCCATTAGTTGTAACCAACAATTTATAGGAAATACAGGGTGAACATTTTAAACAACAGCATGAGGATACACTCAGCCAAATTTTACAAAACAAATATCCATTTCATTATAAAAAAATAAAGAACAAAAAGGAGGAAGGTCTGATATAAACTAAAAAAAGACATCAACAAAATGACAAATGTGGTCCTTATCTAACTGCTTATTCAAACAAACCAAGTGCAAAAAGATGTTCATGAGATAAGTGGGGGAAATTCAAACACTGACTGGCAATTAAATGATATAAGGAATTTTTGTTATTTTTTTCATTTGATTATGATGTTTATTTAAGAACCCAAATCTGTTAGAAATGTAAATAAAAGTACTTACAGATAAAATAATTTGTCTGGCTTTGCTTTTAAGAAAGCCAGATGGTTGAAGAAATATGTGTTAGATAAACAAAACTGGTGGTATAAAACTAGGGCTTCATTATCAGGTGTCTCTACTTTTATAATGATTACAAACTTTTATAATAAAATTTTTTTAAAGAAATTAGTGACAATGATAGCATCATACATCAAAATTTATGAGATGTATACAGATGGCAAATAAGCATATGAAATGATGCACCACATTATATGTCCTTAGAGAAATGCAAATTAAAACAATGCAAATACTACTATGTAACTATTAGAGTGGCCAAAATCCAGAACACTGACAACAGCAAATGCTGGTGAGAATGTGAAGCAGGAGAACTCTCAAATTTTGCTGGTGGGAATACAAAATTGTGCAGCCACTTTAGAAGACAGTGGCATTTTCTCACAAAATTAAATATACTCTTATCATACAATCTATAATCTAGCAATTACATTCCTTGATATTTACCCAAATTAGTTGATAATTTATATCCTCATAAAAACTTGCACATGGAATGTTTACAGCAGCTTTATTCATAATTGTCAAACCTGGTAGTAATCAAGATGTCCTTCAGTAGGTGAATGAATAAATAAACTGTGGGACACCTAGATAATTTCAGCACTTTTTTAAAATATAGCTATTAAACCATGAAAAGATATGGAGGAACCTTAAATGCATACTTCTAAGTGAAAGAAGCCAATCTGAAAAGACTACATACTATATGATTCCAATTATATAATAAAAACCTAATATGCTAAGTGTCCAGTTGACCAATCAGCCATTCAACCAATCAAAGCATAATATGCTAATGATACGCTAAGGCGATCAACCACTCGCTATGACATGCACTGACCAACAGGGGGAAGATGCTTTCATCAGTAGATTAGCTTGCTGCTGGGGTCGGTCAGGCCGGTCAGGACTGAGCAAGACAGGCTGGACATGCCCTGGAGCCCCCCTGGGGTTCCTTCCCAGCTGGCAACCTCCTGCATCCCTCCCCAGCCCCAATCATGCACCGGTGGGGTCCTTCTGCCTGGCTTGCAACCTCTCACAATCTAGGACCCTTCAGGGGATGTCAGAGAGCTGGTTTCAGCCTGATCCTGCAGGCCAAGCTGAGGGACCCCACTGGTGCATAATTTAGTGCACCAGGCCTCTAGTTATATATAACATTCTAGAAAAGGCAAACATCTGCAGAAAAAATCAGTGTTTTCCAGGGATGAGGAGTGAAGAGAGAGATGAATAGGTAAAGCACCAAGGATTTTTAAAAATATATTTATGTATTGACTTCAGAGAGGAAGGGAGAAGGAGAGAGAGATAGAAACATCAATGATTAAAGAGAATCATTGATCGGCTGCCTCCTGCACCCTCCCCCACTGGGAGTCGACCCTGCAACCCAGGCATGTGCCCCCAGAATCGAATCCAGAACCCTTCAGTCCACAGGCCGATGCTCTATCCACTGAGCCAAGCCAGCCAGGGCTAGCACCAGGGATTTTTAAGGTAGTGAAAATATGTTGTATGATTTTATGATAGACATATATCATTATATTTTTTTCCAAACTCATAGAATGTACAACAAAGTAAAATAATGTTAACTATGGACTTTGGGTGATTATGATTATGTATTGCTGTGTAGTTTCATTCTTGGTTAAAAAAGAAAAGTATCATTCTGGTGAGAAATGTTGGAAATGGGGAAGGCAATGCGTGTGTGGGGGCAGGTGATATATGGGAAATCTTTGTATCTTCTTCTCAATTTTGTTATAGGCATAAACACAAAAAAAAGTCTTTAAAATTTTTACACTAATGTCAAAGAAATATATGTATTGTTCACAATGAAAATAAAAATAATTTTAACTCAAGGAAAATTATTAAATTGTGAATATCTATACAAATACAATCCAATAATTAAGAACTTAAGAAATATCTATTTATATTAACAAAGAATATTCAGCAATGCATTAAGTGAAAAACTTAAGTTGCATAATTGCATGTATATTATAGTAGTAAACTTCTAAGTGTGAGCTGAGCCTAATGATTCACTTCTAATGAATAGAATATGGAAAAAAGTGATGGGAGAGTACTTCTGAGATTAGATATAAAGAGACAGTGGCTTCCTATTGCTTACAGTAATGTAAGTCAACTGCCATGTTGTGAGCTACCTTATGGAAAGGCCCATGTGGCAAAGAACTGAGGTAGGTCTTACTTTAGTCCAACAGCCTCACAAATCACTGAATCCTGCCAACAACCAATTGGGAGAGCTTGGAAGCATACCATTCCCTATTTGAGCCTTTCCATAAGACTACAGCCCCAGCCAATACATTTAATGCAGCCTCTGAGAAACCTCAAAGCAAAGGATCCAGCTAATAAACCATATCCAGATTCCTAACCCACAGAAACTATGAGATAATGACTGATGTTTAAGCTGCTACATTTTGCGGGAATTTATTCCACAGAAATAGATAACTAACATATTCCAATTTTTATCAAAAAGAGTTCAACTGTGTTACATATGTACATGTGAAAAGAGTTGGGAACTGGCTATACAGGGATACACCTATGAAAAAACATCCAACTGCTAACAGAGGCTTTTTCCTGAAGCATGAAATTAGGAAAGAGGGAAAATTATACTTTTTATTTTCAGACTAAATTTATTACAACAAACAGCCTATATGGCTTTCATAGTCCAAATATGTATTTTCTTAAAGTTTTTCTCTACATTCTTTCTTGTATCATCTTGACTTGTCAGTAATAGTGAGGTACTAATTTGAGTTGTTTAAATGTGGTGATGGATTTTCACCAATCTACTTAATTGCATATTTTCTTGCAATAAGTTCTATGTTATTTCAAAGACAGAGACCCCATCGAAGAAATGGAGAAAAACTAGTTGACCTTTATAGGACCTCAACTTCTGGTTTTGTCATATTAAAGAATAAATTTTTGTAAAAAGAAGGTTACAAGGTTCTTTACCACCAACTCCAGTAATCCAAACCTTAAATGATCAGGGTGACTTTTTATATTCTGAACAACTTCACTCTTCCCATCTCAGAAAATGGCATCACCATAGCAAAAAAAAACCTAATTCATATATCATTCCTTTCTTCCCTACACCAACAACATATACTCATTAGCAAGTCCAATCAGCAGAATATATTTTGAATTGGGCCATTTTTCTTTACTTTTATTGCCACTGCTTCAATCCAAGCCACTGCCATTGCTTTCCTAGACCACTGAGATCATTCCCTTACTGGTCTTCCTGCTCTCACATTTGCTCTCCTATAAATCATACAGGCCAGCATAATCTTTTTACTATTTTACTTTTTAGTTTGAAGTCATTTCAGACTTACAAAAAAGTTGTAAGACTAACAAGAATAGCTCCAGCTGATTTGGCTTAGTGGATAGAGCACTGGCTTGTGGACTGAGGGGTCCCAAGTTCAATTCCAGTCAAGGGCATATGCCTGAGCTACAGGCTTGATCCCCAGTAGGGGGCATGCAGGAGGCAGATCAATAAGTCTCATCATTGATGTTTCTTCTTTCTCTCTCTCTCTCTCTCTCTCTCTCTCTCTCTCTCCCATTTTCTCTGAAATCAATATAAATGTATTTTTTTAAAGGCTACTATAAGAATAGAACAAAGAATCTCCGCTTACCTTTCCCTCAAATTCCCAAGAAGAATGGCATTTACCACATCTGCTTATCATTCTCTTCTTCTCTCTCCACACACATTTATTTTCTGTAACATTTGAGACAGCTCACCCTTTTACCCCTAAATATTTCTAGGTGTATTTCCTAAAAACTAAAACTTTCTTTTACATAAACAGAGCATAATTATCAAAATTGGGAAACTAACAGTGATATAATTTTATTATCTAATCTACAAACCTTATTCAAATTTCAACAATTGTACCAATAACAACATGACTTTTAAATAGTAGGTCAAACTGTCATTTTGCTACTTAAATTGCTCCAATGGCTATCTATTATATTGAAACTAGTGGCTCGGTGCATGAAATCCGTGCACGGAGGGGGGGGGATCCCTCAGCCCAGCCTGCACCCTATCCAATCAGGGGCCCTTTGGGGGATGTCTGACTCCCAGTCGAGCCTAACCTGGCAGTTGGACATCCATCTCGCAATCTGGAACCGCTGGCTCCTAACTGCTCACCTGCCTGTCTGCCTGATCACCCCTAACTGCCTCTGCCTGCCTGCCTGATTGTCCCTAACCACTCTGCCTACCTGCCTGCTCACCCCTAACTGCCCTCACCCACTGGCCTGATCTTGCCCCCAACTGCCCTTCCCTGCCAGCCTGATCACCCCTAACTGCCCTCCCTTGCTAGCCTGATCTTGCCCCCAACTACCCTCCTCTGCTGGTCAATTTGGTTCTGATTAGTTGGTTTCTATGTCAGTCAGAGTTCAAAAGCTCTTCCATTGGCTCCTCATACTTCACCCAGATTTGGTTCTTATTGGATGGTTTCTATACCAGTCAGCATCTCTGGGCCTATCAATGAAGCCTGATCAGAAAGGCGGGTCTGATCAGCAGCCCCAGTGGAGGCCTGGAGAGAAATGTAGGCATGGCTGCTAGCCTGGCCTGGAGAGAAAGAGAGAGGCAAGTGCTGATCAACAGCTGCCACACAGGCTATGGATCAGACCCTACTTCTCTTTTCAGGCCTCTCTCCGGGCCTGGTTCTCAGCCCCCTCAGCAGTCAGTGCTGGGTAACCATAGCAAACCAGAGTTGACTGCAGGACTGGCTTCCGGCTGGTCACATCTCCAGTTGTAACGGACAGGGTTTTTATATATTAGGATAATATCAAAATTTCTTACTTTGACCTACAAGGTCCTGTGTGTTCAGGCTCCTGCCTACTTTTCTACCCTCCTAACACCATGGTCGGCAAATTGCGGCTCATGAGCCACATGGGGCTCTTTGGCCCCTTGAGTGTGGCTCTTCCACAAAATACCACGGCCTGGGCGAGTCTACTGTGAAGAAATGGTGTTAGAAGAAGTTTAAGTTTAAAAAATTTGGTACTTAAAAGAAATTTCATTCGCTGTACTGTTGATATTTAGCTCTGTTGATTAATGAGCTTGCCAACCACTGTCCCAACATAGTCTCCATTCCTCACTTAGTTCAAACACCACAGGTCTTCTTTCTGTTCTTTCAGTCCACAGTCTCATTTCTACCTCAGGGCCTTTGCAACTACCATTGACTCTGTCTGGAATGGTCTTCCCAGAGATCCTCAATGTTTGACTCCTCATCTCTTAGGCCAGATTTCCCCTTCCTGACCCTTTGTTATGTTGTTTTCTCCATATATGAATTTTAGGAGACGATTTAGAAACATTTAATTCTATGCTGTTACCATGTTCCTACAAGAATCAGAAAGACTGAATTCTCTATATATTTGTGTATATTTTAGTGTATTCAAATTATTTATACATTCTTAATCAGTATATACTACATATGGGATATTCAAATTAAATAAAAATGCTCTTGAATTTTTCTAGATAAACAGCCATGTTGCTCTTAAATATTTACCACAAAGGCAGTGCATTAAGATGGAAATAAATTTTTCTATTTTCAACATATTAACAGTGTAGAAGAATATGCATTAAAACCCAAATGCAACCTTACCTTAATTCAACAATGAAGTTCTTTGATTACAAAATATGATTCTAAGGACAAAAATCAAATATTTTATTTCAATAATTACATATAGTCAATGTTAATGTGTTTGAAGGTATTTATAAAATAAGGTGTTCTCTAAAATAAGGTGCTCAGAACCAGAGCAGCTACTTAGAATCATGAAGATTATACCATAGGACATCATTTGAGTTCTAAAAACAAAAGCAAGTGGGAAATGATTACTGCTGTTACTCTGGGCTTTCTGTCATTTCCCTGTAGTGACATCCTGTCTTACCCCCTAATCCTAGTAGCAATCTCTCTATTTCCCACATTCAATGACAAGGATTACATGTTTGAATAAAATGTCAACATCCCACATTATGCAGTGTAATGGGATTCCATCATCCAAATATCATTATAACTAAGGACTGTCATGTTCAAATTCTCCCTCACTGTTCATAGCTGAGAGCTACATCTTTAAGACCTTGCCTGAATTTTCAACTTAAACCCACTTGATTTCAAGGTGACAGAGTATGTTCTTTTTTAAAATATATTTTATTGATTTTCTAACAGAGAGAAAGGGAGAGAGATAGAGAGCCAGAAATGTCGATGAGAGAGAAACATCGACCAGCCGCCTCCTGCACACCCCCCACCGGGGATGTGCCCGCAACCAATGTACACGCCCCTGACCGGAATCGAACCTGGGACCCTTCAGTCTGCAGACCTACGCTCTACCACTGAGCCAAACCGGTTTCGGCGACAGAGTATGTTCTTAAGAGCTGTTACCACCTTGGATAATTATAGAGCTAGAGAAAGGCAGGAGGGAACAAAACACCTCTGCATGTTGATGCACAGCAACTGAGGCAGAGTCGCTGGTGACCCAGAACTAAGAAAGCTGCTGTAACTGCTGCCAATTTGGAAGAAAACTGAAATAAGGTGGAAGTGAGGAAACTTTTATTAACAATTAAAAACAAATAGCTCATTTTACCTTTTTAAAAAATATAGACATCTGTGGCTAAGAACAAAGGGTTTTGAGTACTGTCAAGGTCACAACTGCAAATAGTGAGTTGGTTGACAATACAAAAAGTACAAAGAACAAAGAAATAGAAATAAACAAAAATATTGTGCAAATGAAAAACACAGGGAACTAGGAAGAGCATTTCACATTTGGCCTTGGCATATGCATGGGGAATGGATAAACTGATTATCAAACTGTTTCCTGAAGATTTTGGCTGGGTGAATTCAGTGCTACTCTTTTCAGGTTAGTTCAACTCAGCAAATACATTCTAAACAGTGACTTCTGAATCATAACCCACTTAGATATGAGAAAAAGATGTTCAAACATTTTATATTTATTTTTAATCTCACTTTTAAAATGTTATAAAAATTTATACTAAAATACAATACATATCAATTACTAACTATATGAACAAGCTTCTAATGGGGATAAATGATCAAAAATTATCTACTGACAAGTGGTACATGATCAAGAAAATATAGACATTTTTATTAAATAGCTCTATGGTGGGGACCAGGTGATTCTGTTGAATGTGTTTTACATGTATTAATTCATTTTAATTCGTACAACAATTATACCATAGGTTGAATAATATAACATACTGAGGCAGGTATTATAACTATCCCCATTGTACAGATCTGAAAACAGGCATAGAAAGGTTAAGGTAATTCTCCCAAGATCACACAGTTAATGAGGGAGAAGCAGAATTCAAATCCACACATTCTGGCACCAAAGCCAGTGTTCTTAAGCACTGAACAACATAGTCTCAAGAAGTTAAGAAACTATAACTGACCCAAAATAAAGTTAAGCAGGGAATACTGAAGAATCAAAAATCCCAAGTAAAAGAGATGAGTGGGCATCCAGTCTAGGCAATTTCCTAACACAGGGTGTTCTCATACATGAACATGAATACAGATTCCTCAACAAAATTCATCACGTGTTAATCATCTGTGATTGGCTTTGTGAGATGGGACTACTCTAGAAACACAAAAATTGGAAATAATACACAAAAATTGTTTCAGTAAAATATCATCCAACCAGAGCAGCTCACTGTCATTTTTTTTTAATAGAAGCCTTTCCCCATATGGAACTAATTATCGCCATCTGCCATTCCATACTTCTATTTCCTCTCTAACAGCTCATTCTTCAAAAACTCAGTAGCTTCCTCCCTTTACATTTGTAAATGCTGTTGACTATGGATAAAATCCATGTTTACTTTCTATTCAAAACCCCATAGGAAAGCTTGTTTTAATCATCCACAGATGTTTCATTCAGTTCTGCTTAGCTTGGCACAGAACTTCAGAGGGAAATAAAAGAAAAATCTTTATTTTATATTTCAATTGTAGATTGTTACAGACTAAATAAAACGCCAAATTGTTATTGGAAACAACACAGCCACTGTAATAACGATAGTCGACATCTCATTTTTACAATTATAATTTTTTCTGGCATTTGTTTAACTCAAGATGGTTTCCATATTTTACAAAAGGCTGGTGTGTAGGTTTTTTTCTTTCTTTCTTTTTTTTTTTTTACCCTTCTCTGAATGAACCTGCACTGAAGCCATAGAATTTTGTAATTTATTTTTAATACAGTCTTAAACTTTTGAGAAATATTTAAATTGTTGTATGATATTTAGTGATTAGGCCTTTAAATACTTTCCACCTTTTTGGTGCCATGTTTTAATATGCTAGTTATCTTTTTTTTAATTTCTTTAAAAATACCCACTAACCCCAAAGACCATTTCATACACATCTAATACCACTAGGGGTCAGTTACTCCTGCTCCCTCTCATTTTTGATCTCTTAATTTAAAAACATTTATGCTTCACAGTTATTAAGTTGGGGGAAGGCAGCTTTTCTAATGGAACAAATTATTTCTGTGAATTTGAGGTAGATTCTCTACTTATCTCTAAAAACTGTAATATGAGTGCTTAACATGTCATTTCTTTATAATCTCACCCATCCAACCAACCCAAAGCTTTTCACTGATATCCTGAAATTTTCTAATGAGGTGCTTTGTAATATTTTTTCACTTTGCTAATGTTAAGAATCAAACTACAATCTCTATGTCCAAATTTTACCACACATTTACCATTTCCCAAGTCCATCCGATCACATGGCTCCTTCAGAAGCATTTCATTTATATTTACATGGCAGAGTTCATTTTGACCTTCCTTTTCATTCCAATGTGTTAAAATATCATCGATATTAACTTGATTATTTGGGGGATTTTTTGTTCAGTACACATGGTTCTAGGTGTATTCCGTTAAAGTACTAGAAGGAGCTTCCATTCACACTGTTTTTAAATCTGCTTAAAGAAAGATGATTCAAACTGGTTGAAGAGAGGGCCATTTATGGCTCCTTACAATCATTTCAATATACATCAATAAACTCTGGTTTGGCCGAAACCGGTTTGGCTCAGTGGATAGAGCATCAGTCTGTGGACTGAAAGGTCCCAGGTTCGATTCCGGTCAAGGGCATGTACATGGGTTGCGGGCACATCCCCGGTAGGGGGTGTGCAAGAGGCAGCTGGTCGATGTTTCTCTCTCATCGACATTTCTAGCTCTCTATCTCTCTCCCTTCCTTTCTGTAAAATATCAATAAAATATATATAAAAAAAAAATAAAAAAAAAATAAACTCTGGTTTGATCATGTTTATTTTGCTCTATCAGATTTCTACTCTATTGTTCTTCATATGCCTATTCAGAATTCCTGGGTCAAAGACATTGTGTGTTACTAGAGACAAAAGTGAATGTATGAGAGGGAATGATAAGAGACTGTGTAAGCCACCAAATCAAGCAAAAAATTTGAAGTCAAAGTAAAAAAGAAAAGAGTTTTCTTTACATCACCATCTTTGCCTCTGTAAAAGTGACAGCTTTTCAGAGAAAAGTTCTTAATTCTATGTTGATAGTAAAAAAGGAATATTTACTTCCCAAAACTATCTGACCTATCAGCTATGTGCATTTATGACCCAACATCAAAGACAATGAACAAATCCTTTAAGATCTGAGGGTACTTTTTGATGTCAAAGTTGTACATAATATTTAGTGTAAATGACATTTTCTGCTTTTAATTAATTAAAGCTACAGTGGCTATGAATAACTTAAGGATTTTTTAAAATTATTGTTTCACAAGTCTTTCATTTCAGAACAGGGAGTACGGCTTAGTCATCCTTTGATATCCAGACACTGTAATCAAGACAACTGCATTCCTATAAGCCATAGACAGCAAATTATAATCTATCACATCATAAGAATAAACAAAACTTAAATTCAAAAAGTAAAGACTTTTTCCTGCTATAGACTTCTGTCACCATTTACATGATAATGACACTAAAATCTGTCCTCTGGACATGAGTCCCTTTTAAAGAAAGGGGAGACTCACAGTATCAATGCTCACTTGAGCACTATTTCTCTATGAATATATAATATTGGAGGATCCTTTTTTAAAAAAAGATTTTTTATTGTTTTTTTAGAGAGAAAGAAAGGGAAAGAGAAACATTGATGTGAGAGCCAATCATCAATTGGCTGCTTCCTGCACGTCCCTTACCCGAGAGCAAGCCTTCAACCCTGACAGGGAATCAAACTGGCAACCTTTTGGTGCACTGGAGGAGGCCCAACCCACTGAGCCACACCAGCTAGGGCTGGAGGGTCATTTTATGAATATAAAATATAGGCAGCAAGTTTCTGTAAAAATAACAAGAGACATAAATACAGAGTGGTCAACTTTTAAAGGAGATTATGATTAAAATGAAAAGCAGAGGTAAAATAAAAAGACTATAAATCTATAGTAAGAAAGGTATTATATTTTCTACCATAATTGAAAGTTAGTATAGTTTAGTTTAAACTATTTTTAAAATTCAAACATAAGGTTTTTAAGCACCTCAAGCACAGGTATGTAGTACCTTGTGGGTGGACTGATCTAGACAATGTCAAAAAATTTACAACCATTTTTATCCAAAAAAAGGCAGATGGTTATATTTTGTAATCTGTGAAATTGCCTATATAATACCATACTTCCTCAAATATAAAATTTCATCAATTATAAAACATACTATTATTCTATTTACTAGAAAAACCACTCCAATTAAGTTATAATAGTCCATCAATTATAAAACACATCCCAATTTCAGAGATATTAAAATGTGAAATACAATAATTTCTTTCCATATATTCACATAGAAACAAAGTCCTAAACTTGAACACATTCAAATACTTGCTTCTTAGGAATATCAGATATATAATAAATGCATTAAGAAAAAGAAAGACATCTCACAAATAACATAGAAAATTAGCTTGTCTATACAGATTCAGAAAACTGTTTAAACTTTCTAATACATTTTTCCCGTTGTGGCCTTACTATCTTTTTATTTTAACTTTAATGCTGACTATAAAAGGGTATTTATAATTTAAAAAGAAAAACTTTAGAAAATGCAAAAAGAAAAATGGAACCTGATAAGGATCTGGCCTGATTTTGCAGGCACTATAATAAAAACTCTCCTCTTTTTCTCATTTTGTTCCTTACTTCCATATGGCTCATTCTCAGCTGTTACATTGCTGCTACAGCCTCCTTTAACCCCTACATTACTCACCCAGCTTCAAGAGCCTTTTTGCCCAATTTGCAACAGGAGACATTTAGCTTCAATCCTTCCATTTGATTCCTCTAAAGAAAATGGACCCTTTTCTCTTACGAAGCAACTATATTAAGTCACTAAGGGAGGGACAACAAACCCTGTTGACCTCAGAATCCAAGAAAAGATCCATCGCTTATGAGGAAGGAGCAGAAGCAGAAACCCTTTGTCTCTGAGTACAGCAGGAAACTTTGAACCCAGGATTCCTCAAGAGGAACAACTTGGCTTCCATGGGAATAAGAGAAAGGAAGAAGCACATAGGGGCTGCCTAAGACTGAAGCTGGACCAATACAAAAGAGAACTTTCTACATCCACCATGAGCCCATCACCAATCCATGCAAGAGCAGCCTATGGGAAAAGCAAGACCATGAAGAGAGACTGCTCTGTAGCTCAGGCAAGCAGAGGAGAATGGAAAATTGAGAAAACCCTCCCAGCACCCCAAGTCCTTCTCTAAGTGCAAGGTAAAAGCAGACACCACTGGGGGAACTTGAAGCCTGTGGTAAACTGAAGATAACCATAGCAACAACAAAACTCAAATCTAGTCCAATTCCTGAAAAGGCTGACTCAAGGTCCACACTTATGGAGAAGAAGAGACATGCCCATTATCAGGCAAAATACTATTTAAATCAGTCTCTTCAATTCTTCTACATAGTATGCCCAAGATTAAATAAAAAGTATGACATTCTATATAATAATCCTATTTAATAAAGAGGTAATATGCAAATTGACCATCACTCTATCACACTAGATGGCCACCCCCATGTGGTCAAAGATGGCCACCTCCATGTGGACACAAGATGGACCCCACAAGATGGCCAGCAGGGGAGGGAAGTTGTGGGCTACCAGGCCAACAGGGGAGGGCAGTTGGGGTTGACCAGGCTGGCAATGGAGGGAAGTTAGGGGTGATGGGGCCAGCATGGAAGAGCAATTGGGGGACACAAGGCCTGCAGGGGAAGGCAGTTGTGGGGTGACCAGGCCAGCAGGGGAGGGGAGTTAGGTGCAACCAGGCTGGCAAGGGAGAGCAGTTAGGGGCAACCTGGCCAGCAGAGGAAGGCAGTTGAGGGTGACCAGGCATGCAGAGAGGACAGTTATCGGCGACCACACACACACACACACACAATGCAGGAATGTCGTGCATTGTGCTTCTAATTATCTGTGTGCACTTTGTCTCTTCCTCCACAAGCAGGTTATTGATTCTTCAAATAAAATATGTAATATTTGTATTTTATATTCCATACACAATAGATGTATACTAAAATGTTTATTTACTAATGTTAATATGATTCAAATATCTAGAAAGGTCCAGCTTTTCCCTGCTACTTTTAGGTCCCAGACCCAAGAGGAGTGATTCTAGAGTAAGCAGATGTATAGTTTACTGTTGAACTTCACTCTGACCTTCATTCATCCTCTTAGCTACTTCTTCCCAGCTGGCTCAGCTTCACCTTTCTATCCTCCTATCTGTTCCAACCCATGGTTAGATTTGAGTTTCCCTAATCTTCTTTGTCTCTCTAGTTCCTTTACCATCACTTACTTCCACAGTCTATATAGCCTGTTCTCTTCCAAGAACTGTATTTGTTCAGACAAACTCTCTAGAATTTTCCTCATAAGCCACAAACCAGGTTCTAATTCCAGCCCCAGGAGTCAGACTCTGGACAAGAAGTAATCTTAAAAGGTACGCAAACAAATAAATCTCTGCATCAAGTCAAAGTAGGAAAGTGATATTTCCAGGTATGTAAATCATTCTTTACTGGAATTATATTTAAGAAAAATGTAGCAAATTTTCATGCAACATATATCTATAAAATCAAATAGCATAATTCCAAAATTAGTAGTTTAGCAGAATGTTTAAATAAATGCAATGTTCAGCCTGCCAATTTCTCATACAAGTAGAATAATTACTTCACAAGAACTGAATACCACTTTAAAATCTAGAATTTGTCAGTGTGCTCTTGAAAATAAGTGCTATTAAGAGAATTTTAAGGATGTGAGCTTACAATATGAGAAACACTAAAGTGTCCGATCTATCTATTCTTTGACCCACCCACGGTATTACAGTCAGTTCTCATTACTCATGGTAGTTATCCTATATAATAAAAGGCTAATATACAAATAGACTTAACAATGGAACAACCAGGACAACTGAAAACCAGCTGTTATGAGGTGTGCTGACCACCAGGGGGCATTGCAAGGCATGGCAGGCATTGGCTATGGCAGAATGGAGGAGCAGGTGAGCAGGGCAACAGACCAAGGTGGGGTGCCAGTCACTATCATCGGGGTGAGCCTCTGATGGTTACTGAAAATTCTTTGCTCCCACGCACCACAGTCCTGCCTGGTGCTCATACTCATTGCCAGCACCAGCCCCGCTCACACCTGCTGGTGCCTGGCGCCAGTCCCAATCACTTGGTGCCATCAGCTTTCGCAAGCAGTGGCTGCAGGCCCTGATCATTCCTGAGGGCTTCTCCACTTCCCCCTGCTCCTGAGGTGCAGTCGGGGCAGCAGCCAACACTTGTACCCACTGACAGTGCCAGCCCCTGGCTCTGGTCCCAATCACTCCTGCAAGAGTAGGCCTTCACAGCCCCAGCTTCGTCTGGAAGGTTGTCTGGAAAGTTGTTCCGCTGTTAGGCCATTATCTGTTGATTTGCATATTAGACTTTTATTATTATAGATATTACCGTATTTGCCGGCGTATAAGACGATTTTTTGGCCCTGAAAAATACGTATTTGCTGGCGTATAAGAGACTGGGCATATAAGACGACCCCCTAACATTTCCACTAAAAAATACAGAGTTTGTTATATACTCGCCGTATAAGACTACCCCCCACTTGGAGGCATATTTTTCAGAGCCAAAAAGTCGTCTTATACGCCGGCAAATACGGTAGGTAGCATGTTTTGTGCTACCCTCACTGTGCATTATCTCACAGTAGCTTTTCCAATTTCATATATGCCTCCTTCCACTACCACCACCACCCTTTCTATCTTCCTTCCTTTCTCTACACCAAGCAGTCATCCCACCTTCAACTTTTATAAAGTTTTTGTGACATGGCTTCTAGTCCCCTCACTATGTTTCAGAAAGTAGAAATCACATTTTAGTAGAAATCACATTTACTCTGTGATTGAGTTTATCGGATCTTTTTCTGAAAGTAGGTTTTGACAGAAATGGACATTAAGCACCATTAAAAGTCTTGAAACAAATGGAAAACAACTTTTGGTTACTTTGTAGTTCTGTCTTACACCAGTTCTACTTAAAGGGAGATAGTATGTTCCTCCATTCAGCCAAACAAAAGATTTCAAGTAACCTGGAAACTATAGTTTCTACTACTTACAAGTTAAACATGTTTGACTGAAATTTAAAATTAATCTTTTCAGATGCCATACTCCATGAGCTAAAAAAAAATTGTATAATTCTCAGCATAAAATAATGTCATCACAGGTTTGTTTAATTTTGCTCTTTGAATAATATGTTCAAAAATACCTGCTAAGTACATAACTTTAAATAAGATGGATTGAAAGATTTTTAAACTACGATTTATGGGATGAAATCACCAAAGTTCCCTGTTGTTTTTTTTCTATAATCCACTTGAGATTTCTAAATTTTATAGTTTTTACATGAATTATCATTGTACTCTGCCATGAATCAGATGGACAGTTTAACTATTCGGTGCCGTAAGTCCAACCTTCATAAATGTTACTATGTTTGAATGGGATAGATTTTTTCACGAATGTGATATTCTTAATATATTTATATTTTGTTAATGTATTCATAATATTTCTTCAACTGCTAATTTCAATATTGGAGCGTTCTAAATTTCAGGCATATTTAACTACTGTTAGATTGAATTCTTTTAGTCAACAAAAATAGCAATTTATGGTTCAACCTAACAATAACTTAATTTGGAAAATGATAAAGCAGAAGCGCCCTAACCAGTCTGGCTCAGTGGATAGAGCACAGGCCTGCAGACTCAAGGGTTCCAAGTTCGATTCCAGTCAAGAGCATGTACTTTGGTTGCGGGCACATATCCAGTAAGGGGTGTGCAGGAGGCAGCTCATCAATGTTTCTCTCTATCCCTCTCCCTTCCTCTCTGTAAAATATCAATAAAATATATTTTTAAAAAGATAAAGCATAAGTGTTGTCAATTAGAAATTTTACTTTTGCCTCCCATTAGAATAACTCTCAAACACTTTCCTCTCCACTATGAACAAAAGCATAATTTTCTACTGTACATATTTTTTCATATTTTTTAAAACATATACCTGAATCTACCACTAAGATTATATTTTCACTATCTTGAGCCAGCTGTTCTTGAATAGCCATCCATCCCAATTTTGAAGGAAACACAAGTTTACATGCAAAGTTAAGGATGGAAATAAAGGTGTTTTATATTCTTTTAAATCCTTAAAATTCTATTTCAAGTACCTTTAATGATTTTTATAGAGTGCTTACAATTCTCTCATGATGTGGCACAGAGCCCAAGGAACCCAGAAAAATTCAGCACCTGCAAAGATCAGAACTTGATAGTATAGAAAGAATTTTAAATGGTAAATAAAATCTTTCCATAAAGATATTTACTTTTGGATAACATCTAGACATCAAGAAGAAAATTTAGACAGAAACTGCAGAAAAGACATATATTTGTGAATATAAAAAAAGATACTATCTAGAATAGTTTACCGCTTATAACTTACATTTTCCAACTTGGAGCAAAATATGTATTTTACATCTTTTAGTGACTAATTCCTTACCAGATTTCACCAACATAAAATACTTTTCATCATCTGTGTTCCCTGCTATTACCATTCATTTGACTCTGGTGCTGTCTTATTGATTTTGATACCCACATACATACATCTCATCTATTTGGATACACCTATGGAGAGAGACTATGTCGTAAATGTGTCTGTTTCTCCCTCAAAGACTTGCACATTAGAAACAGCCTTACACACCAGACTGTTTTTCTCCTTGACCAATTTAATTACTTTTATATGCATCTTTCCTATTTCTAGAGACTCTATGGCTAAACAATATATAGTGGTCTAGGTTCAGATACAACCTGTATTTCAAACCTATAACTTGGGTGATAAACAAATTTGTACACTTAAAGCACCTATGCTCTGTATAATCCCAGAATATATACAGGTACTACATGAAAAATTAATTAGGCATTCGTTCAAAACACCTAGTGACCTAGTCAGATATTTCAGGTCTCAATTTGAGTAATACAAAAATATTTAATATTGCTAATCTTTCAGAATTATGTTAATAAGATTCATGTGTGGATTGAGTCACTTTGCTAGAGAAACCCACTCTCCATGGGAAGATGTAAGGCTAGGAAATTCCAAATTTTTATACCAGATCTAAAGGAATCTCCATACGAAAGATGCATTTCAAATAAATACTCAAGTATTTTCTGCATGAATTCTTATTATTACTTTTGAGTAAAATATGGATAGATTTTCAAGGCCAAAATCCAGATAATTAAAGTTAAAAAATCACAATAAGCATTTAGATAATAGAAATAATCTATTCTAGATGTGGAATTATCTAGATGTGGAATCAAGACAGGAATTGGTTCTGTCACTACCTTATGCTGGGTGGATTCGGATTAGTCATTTAATGTGTGTTTTCTCATATCTAAAATAAAGAAATGACTACTACCTATCCATCTATTTGAGAAGTATTTTGAGAATTAAATTAGAGTGGGATTTCTCAACACTGGCAGTATCAACATATTTGGGCCCAATAATTCTTTGCAGCAATTCTGTGCATTACAAGATGTTCAGAAACATATTTTATCTTTACCCGCCAAATGCCAGTAGCACACACACACACACACACACACACACACAGTTGTAATATCCATGGTGTCTACATACATTGCCAAATGTCCTTTTTGGGGGTTTGGAGAGCCAAAATCACTTTCCACCCCCAGTTGAGAATGACTAAATTAAATTGTTTATATAGAAGTCATTATTTACATATGAATATATATACTGATCACCTACTATATGCTAGACACTATGGCCAAGTCAAATAAGATGTGATTCACACTCTCAAATAGTTTACAGCCTAGTAGGGGAGACGGATAAACAAATCCATGTTGGCAATGATGGCAGTTTGAGAGCCAGTGGGCAGGGAGGGAAAGAATGGGAGATCGTAGTAACATTCACAGCAAATGGTGACTAAATGGACATGGGGATGAGTAAAGGGAGGAGAAAAAACAATATGTCAACAATGGTTAATTATTATTTAGTACCTAAGTCAAAAGAGTTTTTCCACAAAATTAGGAACGTTTCCCAGAAGAAAACTTTCACCACATAAATGTTCATAAAATAAATGTTGATTCTGCTATTACTGCTTTAATTTTAACCAGTGGAGAAACACATGTAGACAAACTATTCCATTTCTTCCATCCAATTTGCACTCATATCACCAGAATTGTCAAGACCAATAGGGGTCAGTTAATTCCTACACTGTAATTGCACTGTCAAGGTGCACAAAATATGACAGAAATGTGGTAAGAAACGACATTGTCATCTATGGTTTATTTCATTCATGGGAAAACACATCATTTTAACATCTAAGGTTTTTATTCAATAGCAACTTTGAAAGCCCAGATCCAATGCATCTGTGCCAGTGCCAAAAGAAAAGAAAATCTAAACCAAGGTCAGAAACTGCCGTTCCCCCATAACAGTGGAGATGTATAGCTTTTCAGAATATTATCTGCACATGAGGTCCGCACAGAGGTGACTCTATTAGCTCCCTCTCACTGTGGTACAGCAGAGCAAACAACTATCCATTATCTCATGGCATTTTCTAGTTTGAGTGAAACCAGGAAAGTGCCATTTTGAGACCCAGAACACAGCATTAATTAGGAGAGAGCTAGTTAGAGGCAGCTAATGGTCCTGCATAGGTATTTGGCTTCTGGTCCTGCAGAGGTATTTGGAGGGGATCCAAGTGACTAACCACATTGATTTCAGATGAAATTCTCTTTGCAAATACATGTTACCCAAGACTCTAAGATATATGAAAGCCTTCCTGGTTTTTAGAGTTTATAAGCCCCTTCACAATGGAATTCTGCGTGGAAATATCAAAAACCAAGGAACAAAGACAATTTTTGAGAGGATCAAAAATAAAAACCACTATTGGAATATAAAAACATTTTTGTCACTTCAGAATCCACAGTTCTAAGAAAAGCAGCCTTGTTAAGTGGCATTTGCTCAATAGACATTTTCCCCCATTTAATTTTCATAAATAGATCGCTTTGAAATGATTTCCCCTACAAAGACTGCATATTAACAATAATACATCTTTAAATTTTAATTACTGTCAAGTGCTTTATTTTGCTTCCAATTCAACTTACAGAAACATGTTATTAATATAATTTAATTTAAAGGGGTAAGCATTTGTTTTCTATTTTTTAAAAGGTGGTTCTGAAATTCTGGCCCTGTCAACATCATTTAAACATTCCTGGTTCCATGCCTCAATATAATAAATTAAATCAGCATTTTAATTGTGCCATGCTTTGTGGTTCCTGGCAGTACAAAAAGATTCTGTGAGTGCACGATTTCCCCCTAAAAAACCCTACTGAGTGACTAATTACTAGTCTGGAAGATATAAATATGTCTGTCAATAAGGACAGTATGGACTGCTAGAAGCTCTGGCCTTATATATCTCCACAGGGTGCCTTAACTTAGCAGACATCCTCCTAATTCAAACAGGAGTCTGGCTCCAGCATTAATGGACAGCTCCACCTTGATACACTGTTCCTCTATATTTATTTTAATTAGCATCATTTTGTACATGTATAAGAATCATAGGGAAATCAGGTTTTTTATGTACAAATATATGGAAGTCTTCAGATATCTCTGCTCCTTAAATAAGAAAGAACTGAGAACAATGGAGAATAACCTTGAGTTTTTAAAAAGCACCATCTCCATATATATTGTTTTAGGTTACACCCTGGCATTATTCATGCATCATTCTGAGTTAAAGGTTTGGCCAAGGGAACCACAAATTTTTATAAAGACATGAAGCAGCAGGTCTATTTGGCTCTGCCTAAACCTCACATCTCCTGTCTGAACTGAGAAGCTGTCATGATACTAGAAGGGAGAGAAGCTTAGAGAAAGGACTTAATGGCCACTTCTAAATAGTAAAAACAAGAATTGATGGAATTTCTAGAACTGTTTCTATAAGACAAAAATAAGGTAATAGGAATTAGACCAATCATTTATTATTTTTAATATATTTTTTATTGATTTCAGAGAGTAATGAAGCAGAAGAGATAGAAACCTCAAAGATGAAGGAGAATCATGGATAGGCTGCCTTCTGCATGCCCCACACCAGGGATGGAGCCTGCAACCCCAGCATGTACCTTGACCAAGAATCGACCCAGAGTTCCTGGTTCACAGGTCGATGCTCAACCACTGAGCCACACTGGCCAGGATGTACCAGTTATTTAAACCAGCGGTTGCCAACCTTTCAGTCCTCACGGACCACCAGTTGGCAATAGCTGATTTAAACCATGAATTGAAAGTAAAGTCAACTAACTTGAGAATAAAGATGAATACAAGAAACCAAGACTAGAAGCTGGTTTTTTAAACTGGAGAACTGTGCTGACAACACCTCGCCATGCCAGCAGACAGCAGCTGTGTGTTGCTGAAGGATGCCCAGGACCAAACCAGAGGCAGTCGGACCTGCATCACCACCATTTGTCCACCAACCAGATCTGAAATATCATGGCTGACATGTACACATAAGGAACTATTTGACATTGAAATTGGGACTCAAAAGAACTGTTGGCCCAGAAAGGAAATCACTACAGACTGATCCATTTGCCTCTCAGAATAACCATTATGGCTTGTCTCAGTTTCAGTTCTTACAAGGGAATTTCTTGGATCACGTGATCTCACACATCTAGAAGAAATAACAAACAACATAAACTGACGAACAAAAACAGACCCAGAGAAAGAGAAGCAGCGATCAGACTCTCAAACCTCAGAGGGAAAGTAGGGGAGGGTGGGGGTAAAGAGGAGAGATCAACCAAAGGACTTGTGTGCATGCATATGGACCTAGCCAGTGGCCATGGACAACAGGGGGATGGAGGCGTATGTAGGGAGGGGTTTGGGATGGGAATGGGGGGATGAGGACAATTATGTGATGCCATAATCAATGAAATTTAAAAAAATAATTATAAAATAAAGTGGAGAATTGTTATGTATAGCTTTCTTTATTTAATGCTTTGCATTTATAATCATGACATTATTGCCATAACTAAACATCACATCTCCTTCACCCTTTCAGTATGTGTTTTAAGAGAGTGGGCAGGAGATAAGATTATCATAGATCACTCTGGCTAATCTAGAAATACACACATCATATTCCTAATAATCGTTTTAAAAATAAGATGAAAGAAAAGTTTCCTAAAAGCCAATACACATTTGACCAAGATAAAAAGGCATTTGCAGACGTCTACACTACTGTTATTTACATTCCTACCTGATCTTATGAAAAACATATTTTGAGTATGATCATAATACATACCTGTGAGGATTAACTCATTCAGTTAACGTAAGTCTGAACTGGAATTCTGCAGTAGATGGCAAAAATGGCCACAATGCTTTAACATCTCCCATCAAGAGGTAAAGTATGTTTTCCTACCCCTTAGATCTTGGCTGATCTTGTAGCGTCTATGATCAATAAAATGCACAAAAATGGCAGTATACCAAACCTGAGACAAGGTCACAGGAAGCCTTGCAGCTTCCATTCTCAAACTCATGCATTTCTGTGCCCACTGTGGAAACAAGCCCAGGCTAGCCTGCCAGAGGTTGAGAGCCCATATGAGAAAAGGCCCTAGTCTGTGGCCATCATGAGACAGTCAGCACAGGCAATTGATCAGATGACTACAGATTCATAAGTGAGCCCAGCCAAGATTAGCTAAGTTTAGCCCTTGCCAGAGCTGCCTAGCTGAGCCCAATGGATATTGTGACCCTGAAATATTATGAGCTAAATTAAATAGGTACTTTTTTAGGCCACTAAGCTTTGCAGTCATTTTTTTATACAGAAATATAGGGTGTCCAAAAAAATGTATAAAGTGTGTACACATTTTTGGGGACACTCAATAGATAACAGACAAAGGTCCTATAACCTCATAACTAAATCTTTCCTGAGTTTTAAACTATGTTGATCATAGCTTACTCTATTAACCTAGTTCCTTTTGATAACACTTTTTTTTCTATAACAAAATTCAGTATTTAGCTAAAATAATGCCCAATATAATTTTCTAAGGTATATTTAAGTGTGATTCAATGCAAATGCCCTGAAGGCAGAGACTGTGTTTTATATTTCTTTTTTATTATTATCTATCACACTGAGCACATAGTAGTTATTAAATAAATACTTGTTGGTTTAATTTGAAAATAGCCTCTTTCATCACAAAGGATATTGAATAATTTTTAAACTTTCACATTCTTTTACAAATTTATATAATGAACTTCCTAATAAGAAAGCAAAAACTAAAAAAAAATTAAAACTATATATAGCCAAAGATACAAAAACATAATTAAAAGACAGCAACTAGAGAAAATAGATGATATGTTTAAAAAGCTAAAATCTATAATATACAAAGAGCACCCGTCAAGCAATATAAAAGATGAATAACACAAAATAAAACTGAGAAAAATATATAAATTGACAGTATTCAAAATTAAAAAGGAAAAAAATGTGAAAAGATTTTTGACCTTACAGATTATCAGGAAAATATAAATTAAAATAAGGATATGCTTATCCATCAGATTATTAAAAATTAAATAGGCTAAAAAAGATTCATTAGTGGTGATATACTGTACTTGTAAATAGAAATAGTCCTTCTTGAACACTATTTATGGGAGTATAATGTAGCATAGCTTTTAGAAAGATATTGGGAAGTAACAATGTTAACCCTTTTAACCCCAAAATACTCACTGAAACCTTGTTTTTAGTATTAAAAACTGGAAAGCTGACTAGTCATCAATACTCTCAAGGTAAATAATGATTCACCAATATATGAAAACTAAACAAAAATTTTAAAGGATGTGAAGGATTTGTACATGCTAACATAATAAGAATATATGTTAAGCTGAAAAGTCAGGTCACCAAAGAATAGTATAATGCCATTTTTACAATAGTAAGTACATAAATGCATAGAAAAATGCTAGAATGATAGGGAGGAATGTGGTTTGACAGTGTAAAGGAAGACAAATTTTTACACACTTCTATATCATTTGAATTTCCCACAGCATGGATTATGTATATAATTTATTTATATTACACATACCTGGGCAGCAGAAGAGGCAAAGCAGAGATGATTTCAACTGAGGAGCCAAAAATAAAAATAAAAAAAACTGAATTCATGCAGAAGGTCTCGACTTTTATCCTGGCTCAAAGAAGGGAAGCGGTTGGCATTGCACATGGATGTGAGCAGGGACCACCATTAGATGTCCTTGCAACATGACTTCCTCAATGGCAGACAAGGGGAGATACTGAGCAATTAACTGTGCTGAGAACCCCGTGTTCGGCCTCTCAGAAGCAAAGTGAGACATCCTCCTGGAATCTGAAATGAAAAGGAACAAGATGAGCCTCAGAAAGTTAAACTTGAACATCAATACAAACTGGATCAGAGAAGAGACGGGATACCACCTAAATAATTACAAAGCTAGCAATCACCAAGTGATCACCTGTGCTAAGCACTGAGGACTTTTACACATTACATCTCACTTAGTCTTTACAGCAACCCTCAATTGTTTTTACAATCAATGATTCAAGGGAAAATGAGCTTAGAGAAGTTAAGGAAATTAGCAAGGGTCACACAGCTTGTATGTGGCAGTGCTAGAAACTTGAACCAAGTCCTACTTAATTCAACACTTATGTTCTGTGTGTGTGTGTGTGTGTGTGTGTGTGTGTGTGTGTGTGTATGTGTGTGTGTAGATATATATCTTATTGATTTCAGAGAGGAAAGGAGAGGAAGAGAGAGATAGAAACATTAATGATGAGAATCATTGATTGGCTGCCTTCTATAACGCCCCACATGGGGGATCGAACCCATAACCCCGGGCATATTGCCTGACCAGGGATCAAACCATGACCTTCTAGCCTATATGTTGACACTCAACCACTGAGCCATGACTTCTGGCCTCAACACCTATTTTCTTAACTAACATGGTATACTCTCTCCTGTTGCAGAGGCCAAGTCTCTGGTTTGGCAATACTTGACTATATCCTTGCTGCATGTACTGATATAGCTAAGGATAAAATGGTTCAATTAAAACCAGCAATCCTGCCCTAGCAGGTTTGGCTCAGTGGATAGAGCCTGCAGACTGAAGGGTCCCAGGTTTGATTCTCGTCAAGGGCACATGCCGAGGTTGCAGGATCAATCCCAGTAGGGGGTATATGCATGAGGCAGCCAATCAATGATTCTCTCTTATCACTGATATTTCTATCTCTCTCTCCCTCTTCTTTCCTCTCTGAAATCAATAAAAATATATTTTTACAAAACAGCATTGCTTAGCCATGGAAGCACAGAACAACGGCTTCAGACAAGCACATGGCATCAGTGCTTATTCAAATGTGCCCCAAACAATAATGACCCCAAGTGCCCATTTGGTCCAACTAGTAAGTCAACTGGACCACACAATGTGTGTACAAAATCAAATTTCTTAGCCTAGCAGGAGAAAGGTCAGGGCCTGGATTGTGGATTCACCAAAGGCAATGTCACCCCAAGAGGACTCTTAAAAAAAAAACAAAAAAAACACAGTTCCTCCAAAGTTATGTAACCTCTCCATTGGCCCTATGTGAGCTTTCTTCCTATTTAACTTCTATGGTCTTTTAGATACATTTCCACCAGCGTTTGCTTTCTTAGAACTATTCTAAATTTATACCATCTGAGTGATTGACAAGATATCACTAAAGAATAAACATATCACAAATCCATCGCAAACCTACGTCAATTGGGTTCTTCCCACAGGCACAAATTTAACACATAAAGATTTGGAGCAATTAGAGTGGGAGAGAGAAGTTGCAAGAGAATGTACTATACCCTTAAGCTTGACAAAGAGATTTATGGAACAATTCTGGCAGGGCACGCTGATAGAAAATTCACACACACACACACACACACACACACACACTAGAGACCCAGTGCACAAAATTCATGCATTCAGGAAAGTCCCTCAGCCCAGAACCTCAGGGGATATCGACTGATGACTTAGGCCCCCTCCCTGTGGGGAGCCTAAGTTAGCAGTCCAACACCTTTAGCGCTGCCACCACCACCGCCACTGTGCTCTCCAGCCATGAGCCAGACTTCTGGCTGAGCGGCACTCCCTCTGTGGGAGTGCAGTGACCACCAGGGGGCAGCTCCTGTGTTGAGTGTCTGCCCCTAGTCGTCAGTACGTGTCATAGCTATTGGTTGTTCTGCCATCCAGTCAATTTGTATATTAGCCTTTTATTATATAGGATATGTATGTATAAATATTTGTGTATGTCTATTTTATATCTACATGATATTTTTTGAAGAATGGAGTTCATTGCATTAAAGAAAAGGTTTGGATACCAATGAAGTACAAGGAAAGGAAGGATAATGCTGTTTAGCAATGTAATGACTATTGTTTCTTTAGAAATCAACTTACAGGCATTCACAGCTATGACTGATTGAGGCGTGTTGCTGAGAATGGATTCCAAGGACTTCTCTAGATTGGTTCTATTCAATATTTTAAGAGTTTGACTTGCAATCATAAAAGAGCGTAATAATTAAAACCCTCACCCAAACTTCAATCTAAATAGATCTAGATTTTTTTGAAGCATTACGATGGGCACAGGGAATGCAGTTTTCTAGAAATGCTAAGCAATCCCTTTGGAACAGAAGCCCATTATCAGGAAACAGTGGAAGTTATCAACATGGACTCCAGACTTGAGCCCTTGAATTCATTCCCAGATCTACTCCTTAGCAGCAATGTGGTCTCAAGAAAGTTATGTAACCTCTCCAAACCTCAGAAGTTTTATATATAAAATGTGAATCAGATAGGAGTATTCTGAGGATTAAATGCTCATGCAGTGCTTTGAACTGAGACTAGCACAGAGAAAGCCCCCTCAAATGTTAGTTTGTACATTAGCACAGTGGGAACCACAGATTTAACAATAAAACGGAATGTGTTGGAGAACAGAAAGCATTACAACACAGAGCGGGCATGAAGTGAACAGAAAACAGGGAGCATGAAGAGAGGAGATGGGGAGCTAAAGGAGAATTCGTGATCTCAAGGTTTGGGCTTCAATCCACAGGGTTGTTTAGAAATTCACTAGTTCAGAAAAATGTTTACACCAAACACCACTTTAGTGGGTGGATAAAGGTAAATAAAGCAAGATTCCTGCCCTCGAACAATCCCATTTATTAGAAAACACAAAAAGTTAGAATCCTAATAGATGGGGGTTACAATAAAAATGTGCACAACGTGCTATAGGAAATGAAGGATGGAGTGATTAAGCAGGGAGAGATCTTCCTAAAACTACATGAACAGTTGGTCAGAGATGGAATTATCCCCCAATAAAGAGAGATCTTTAATAAATGTAAGAAGGAAAGAAGACAAAGCTCCTACCATATTTGTACCTCCAGGCATCCAGTTGAACCTAAAGCAATGAATCCTAAAACTCAGCTTCCTCAGAATCTTAAAAGATACAGAGAAAATAGTCCCAAATATCAGGGAAGCATACATGAAAGTTTATTCCTGTGAAGCTGATCACTATTTGACTCTTAGGAGGAACTTTGGAGATGAGACCAAAACTTTTCTCTCTAGTTCATTTCAGAAGTGTATAGTCACTGCCAGTTGAAGATAGAATGAAATATGCACCCACAAATAGAAACAGTACGGCAATTACAAAAATGTTATGTAGTATAATTTTGAAGGGGGTGGTAAGATGAATAATGCCTTCCCAAAAGATATGCATGTCCTAATCCTCGGAATATGTGAATGTTACTTTACATGGTAATGGGGACTCTTCAGATGTGACGAAGCTAAGATCTTGAGAAGCAGGATATGGAAGAATGGAAGCAAAAGTTGGAGTGAAGCACTGTGAGGAAGGAGGAAGGGATCCTGAGCCAGGGAAAGCAGAGAGTCACTAAGAGATGGAAAAGGCAAGGATACAGATTCCATCTCGGAGTTACAGGCTCATTTTGAACTTCTGGCCTCCAGAACAATAAGAGAATAAACATGTATGTATTTAAGCCACCAAGTTTGTAGTAACTTATTACAGGCATCAATAGAAAACTCATATGAGAAGTGTTTTCCATCACAAACCTCAAAAGCCCAACCAAGCCGAAACCGGTTTGGCTCAGTGAATAGAGCGTTGGCCTGTGGACTGAAGGGTCCAGGTTTGATTCTGGTCAAGGGCAAGTACCTTGGTTGCTGGCACATCCCCAGTAGGGGGTGTGCAGGAGGCAGCTGATCGATGTCTCTCCCTCATGAATGTTTCTAACTCTCTATCCCTCTTCCACTCTGTAAAAAATCAATAAAATATATTTTTTAAAGCCCAAGCAAATAATTTCATCAATCCTCTTATAGTACCCTGGAGAAGAAAAAAAATGGAAAAGAAGTTAGAGCAAGTTACCCAAGACTAAAGCAAATAAATAACAGAACAGGGCAAAAATACTAAGTTTAATGCCTAGAGGAAGAAATTATCCTCCCAACTCCAAAAATGCAGCTCTCTGAAGGACTCCTAAGCTTCCTTTGAACAAGAAGTTCAGATTCTTGCAATAGGAAAACCCAGGCATTTCATCTTGATGTCTCAGGATCAGAGTAAAGGAAGATGGTGGCCCACATTTGGTTATTTTTACTGCCAGTAGAATGATGTCTATACCATAAGAACTGGTACTAATTGACTAATAGCCAGGAATGCCCAGCCCCACCCCAAATCAAAAGAAAGTTTTGATATTAGCCACAAAGGTGGAGAGATAAAATTCCTTCTCAAGAGCAGTCAAAATTTATACTAATGTTTGTGGGAGGGAAGAGAGGAATCAAAGTCATAAGGAAGGTGACTACATCATTAACATCCCCAAGCAAAGAGCTTGAAGTGAATGCCACCCACATTCAGTTCTTTGCATTGTTCCCAACTTGCAGGTCTCTTGCAGATACATTTAAATGCTATTATTAATAACATCACCTTTTAAAATAAACATCTTTTCATTTACGAGTGCTTCCCCATTTTAACCATGTGAAACCTGCAAATTAAACATACACCGGGAGATGAAGGCAACAGGCATACAATCTCCAGCTAAGAAATCTGAAAGGGGGGGTAAAAAATCAACTTTTGATTAAATAATTGCTTCTGCTGTTATTTTTTGCTTTTGCTTCAGAAATGTTCCCTCTCTCTCTTTCCCTTTCTTGTCCTTATAGTGAGGTGCCCTGCTGCTGTGCAGAAAGGTCCAGTCTCTTTAAAATGTCATGCAGAGCTCTTCACAACACCGAAGCTTTAAAGGCCCATGGCAAATTCAACATATTGTTACAATTGATGGAAGCAGATAAAAATTACATGCAAAATACACTGTATATTCATTGTCTGAAAATAGAGTTACAGCTTCCCAAAGTTTACTAACCAATATGAACTGATTTTCATATAAACACAAAAAACACACCTGGAATGAGTACTGTAGCAAAAATAAGGATGAAACTCAAACCAACTCAGGTTAGATTACGGTCCTAGGATATGTGAATGGTTTTAGTCATAGTTTTCCTAAATTGTTTTAAATAAGTGAAGCAGCTGAAACCGGTTTGGCTCAGTGGATAGAGCATCGGTCTGCGGACTAAAAGGTCCCAGGTTCGATTCCGGTAAAGGGCATGTACCTTGGCTGCGGGTACATCCCCGGTAGGGGGTGTGCAAGAGGCGGCTGGTCAATGTTTCTCTCTCATTGACGTTTCTGGCTCTCTATCTCTCTCCCTTTCTCTCTGTAAAAAATCAATAAAATATTTTTTAAAAAATAAATAAATAAATAAATAAATAAAGTGAAGCATGTTTAAAAGACACCAAAAGATACAAAAGGGGGAAAAAACTGTTTCTAGAACTTGTGTATATGATGGGGGTCTTTGCCCTAAGTTATCTATTTTTATAACTCTATAAGAAAAATATGGGATGACTGATTTTTTTTTATTTTTATGTACAGAATTATCTCAAAAAATTTAAGAGCTCTATCTGAAGGTATTGGAATAGGGAACAAAAGCAAGTTTATTAATCATTATTTAATTGTAATAGATAAACTTTAAAGTTATTTTAAAGTTACTATTATATTCAAAGTTTAAAAACATTGTTAATTATATACCTAGATTTTAGGTTTGTATATTATTGTGGCTATTTTGAGATGGCCCCGTTTAGCTAGACTCATTCGTTTGTATTCACTCATTCTCTTCCTTCAAACATTCACTGATCATGTACTGCATGCCAGGCACTGTGCCAGGTACTGAGAACGAAAACACAGAAATGTGTGTTTCCTGCATCCGGAGGGATTATAATACAGTACGAGCAGATGACTAAAATAAAAGTGTGATAAAGTTTTGAGATTCTATGGCAAAAGTAGGAGATACCATAGCAGCAAAAGAGTAGTTGATTGCTTCTTTCTGGAGTAGAGAAAATGTTATATCCAGGAGTCAGTCCTTGACTAGAGGTGTGAAAACTACCTACGTGCTAATGACATAAATCTAGGCAGTAATAGAAGAGTTGAGTAAGAGGAGATGGATTCTGGAAAAATCAAAAGTACAAAATCAACAGGACTTGACTACAATTACAAGTAGAAAGCATAGAAATGTGGGCTGAATCCTAGGTTTCTAATGTATCATTCACCCAATTCATTCACTGTTCCAATAGTTATTTACCTAAAAGGTGCCAGGCACTATTCTACATACTAGAGACATAGCAAGCAACAAATCATTAAAAAAAATCCTACTCATTAAACTTAGAGAGGAAAATGGAAAACTAATTAACAAGTGAGTATGTACGATTAAAAGAAATAAGTGCTCTAAATAAATAAAATAGGGCAGATTCAAAGAACATACAGAATCAAATAAATGTATGTACACTTTAAGAACAGATCAATATTTGCAATGAAAAAATCACTATCAATTTCAAAGTACTTAAAGAGCATATACTTCATGTTTATAAGTTTTTATTTTGTCCTACTATCTTTTAACAACAACTTCCACTTGACAATGTATTTCATTTAGTATTTTATTTCAAATTTTTATCTTTAAATTCTTGGCATCTCAATTGTGTGGGGTTTTTTTTCAATTTCCAATGACACTTTAAAACTTCACTTACCAAAAAAAAAGAGAAAACTTCACTTATATTTTCTACATTTTGAGATGTTTCTGTCATTTTTGTTTTCTACTTTTCACCCCTATTATAGTTCCTGGAAGGAATTAGAACTATCCCCAGTGTCAATCAGTGGTTTTAGTACATAACAGTACAAATTATTGTATCTCTATCAATGTGTATAAATATCATTATCACTAAGTAGTGTTTTACTGAAACAGTTTATAGATTTGTGTGTGTGTGTGTGTGTGTGTGTGTGTGTGTGTCTAGCATTCTCATAAAATTTCAAAATTTGGTCTTCAACATATACCCAGAAAAAATTAGTATAAGCAAAATTAAATGTTAAAATTGGTAAAAATTAGTACTGACCATATACTAAAATGTCAACACATATGATGTAGTAAATATTTTGTTTAATGTAAAGTATTACATATATGTCCAATTTGTATTATTAAATTTAAGAACATATGGCTCTAGTATTTAATTGCCGGATATACCAGTATCTTTATAATGTTAAAATTCCAAGTGAAAGACAATTAAATAAATAAAAAATAACCTAGATATGATCTTGAAATCTGATGAATTTTTCAAGTAATAACAGATTATGGATTTTTTTAAACAATTATCAGGTCCAAGGCACAGGGCTAAAGGCTTTATTTTCATCATATCCTTTGAATCTCACAAGTGGCTTTGCCTCAACTTGCCCACCACATAACACATGGAACTGAGGAAGCTTGTCCCACTGGTGAAGGCCTGAGGTAACAGGTCTGAGAGGATCAAATCTCCAAGCTGGTAAGTGTCAATGTTGAGACCTGAAGCCAAGAAGTCTCTAAACCTAGATTTTAATTATTCTACTCCAGTATCTGGCAGTGAGAAAGTTTATCAGTTTGTCAAAAGTCTTCCCACTGATTAAGGAAAAACAACTCTTAAACTAACCAGACTTCTCTAAAATCATACCCTTTGAGAAAGCAAGATCATTTATGTTGTTTTCACTCATCGAACTTATAAAACCATACTACTGCCACTTCTCCAGCTCCAGGAACCAGACCAAGTTTTAGGCCCTAAGATTTGTCCTGAAATATTCTATGGAGTCCTTCTCTGCCTAATTCCCCCAAACCTTTGTTTCTATTCATAAAATATTAACAGCTTTGCCCCATATGAAGCCAACAACATGTCATATAATGCAAAAATAATACACGTGCAAAAAGTTTATCCAAAGTTACAACGAAATTAGGAGGCAGCTGAATAGGTGCTATTAATTCAAAAGTCTCCTATAAGTTCACCAAATAATAAATAACACACACTCAACAAATCACAGAAATGGAATTTACCATAAAAGTTACTATCACAAGGAGAAAAAACTCTCTGGATCAGAAATTCAGGCTTATCTTATCTTAAATCAGACCAAGGGGATTTAAGTTGCTTTTTTAATCTACTTGTGCATAATGATCTTTCAGTTTAACCATACTGTTTAATAGAATATTATTAATTAGACATGTCATTGCTCCAGGCTGAAAATTATTGGAAAGTAAAACAGCCATACTGAAAGGCTCATAGGAGAAAGATTTCCATTTCTATCATTGCACATCTCTTTAAGTTCCAATTCTCAGTGGAAATTCCTCAATGAATTCAGTCCTTGTACCACTAGCAGAAGTATTTCCCATTTAAAAGACAGCTGGCTGAAACCGGTTTGGCTCAGTGGTAGAGCTGCGGTCTGCGGACTGAAAGGTCCCGGGTTCAATTCCAGTCAGGGGCATGTACCTTGGTTGCAGGCACATCCCTGGTAGGGGGTGTGCAAGAGGCAGCCGATTGATGTTTCTCTCTCATTGATGTTTCTAGCTCTCTATCTCTCTCCTTCCTCTCTGTAAAATATCAATAAAATGCATTTTAAAAAATAAAAATAAAAGACAGCTGAACCAGAGTTTGCCTTATAACTGTTATTTCTGAGCCAATTATTTTATTTAGAGGATATGGGTTCAGACAAAAAAACCATTAGTATACCCAGACTTTTATCATCTTGTACTGGGAATCTTAGACAGGACTGAGGCATGGAGAACAACTGAGTCATCAGTTTCATCCATCAGGCTGGTCGCCTCTAAAATGTTCTCCCATCTAGTCGGCTCTCACAGGCTACTGCAGCTTCCTCTTCATTCCTGTAAGTCCCGTGTATTACATCTGTGCCACCCAAGACTGCTAGGAAAACGCTACTGTTCCCCCTATAGGGCAGGACTTCAGGGGGCTCTCTCAAGCACCCTACACAGACATTTACTTTGCTCCCACACTAAACTACATGTAAGAAACTTCTAGAATCATGATGCTTCCCAGAGTTCCTGCATATGAACAAGGATATAGGTATTCTCTGTCCCCAGATTCCTCCATTTATGATTTGGCCCTATTGTCCATCCACCCTTCCTTCAACTCTAGGCTCCTCACTCTGAGCATCCAAGCAAATGACCGAACTTCCTATTTCACAGTGAAAAACAGAGACTAAGAACACTGAACTCCCTTCTCGTAAACATACTGATGACTTTTCCCAGCTTAATGTACAAAGTTAATCTCTCCACTTATATGCCTTATCTCATCTTCACCTTCCTTTTCAGGAATCTCCCTCCATCAATTGCCTTCCTCCTCTGTATCTTCTTCCTATCTCTGACTCTTTCCCTCAGCTTATAGAATAAATACATGGCTGCCATTAAAATACACACACAACATCATCAAGGAGAACCACACAAACACATATTTAACTATCATCTTGACCCTTTTAACTCTCATCTTCCCTTCATAGTTAAGCTTCTTTAAAAAATAAGAATGTTCCAGGCCAAAAGATTGTATGAATGAGATGGAAAAGAACCCGGACCTTCTAGAAACTTGAAGGTCTGGGTGGGTGGAAAATCATGAGCAAGTGGGAGTGGATGGAGATAGACAAGTACTAGAGAACACTAGCCTTTTAACTTACATCATGGGTTTGTTTAAAAGATGGCCCTGACTTTCCTCTAACCTCATTCGGGCACACTTCAAGGTTATAGAAATGAGAACAATCTCTTTGTAACTATGATTAAAGTCTAATTGAGTAAGTAGGATACAGATGAAATCTCTCAATTTCAAGTGGGGAATTCATGTGGAAGCATTTGGAAACAGTAATGGATATACAAAAGATGTATGTAACATAATTTATATACGATATCCACAAATATACAAAAATAAGGAAAAATAAATCTTACCCTAAAGCTCCTATTTTGGCATATAGAGGTTGGACGTATGAAGACATTGGACTGGAAATTATCAATTAAAGATAATGCCATCTCGCCCTAGCCAGTGTTGCTAAGTGATTAGAGAATCAGCCTATGCATGGAGGGTTGTGGGTTCAATTCCCAGTCAAGGATACATACATGGGCTGCAGGTTCCAGCCCTGGCCCCAGTTGGGGCAAGTGTGGAAAATGTGTGGGAAGCAACCAATTGATGTCTCTCTCTCACATTAATGTTTCTTTCTCTCTTTCTCCCCTTTTCTCTTTCTCTCTTTCTCCCATCAACATCCTCCCCCTTCACTTCCACCCTCTATAAAAATCAATAGAATGGATTAAAAAAAGATGAACCCAAAAAAAGCCACACCAAGACATGTTGTATTTACAATGACAAATGTTAACAACAAAGACAGAATCATAAAAGCTGCAAGATTCAATTGTAAAAAGAAGGAAAAAAAGGAGAGGGGGAGAAGGAACACAAGCATAAGAAATAAAAATGACTACAAACAAGTACCTATCAATATCAACTTTTAACATAAATTATCTAAAAGTTCCAATCAAAAGACATTGAGTGGTTGAATGGGTAAGAAAACATGTCCCATTTATATGCTGTCTACAAGAGACCCAACTCAGAACAAGAGACTCACACAGACTGAAAGTGAAGGGATGGAAAAATATCCTTCAGGTAAATGGAAATAAAATTAAAAATCTGAAAAAAATAGAACTCAGAGTGAAGGCCATAAAAAGAGATAAGGAAGGCCACTTCATAATATTAAAGGGATCAATACAACATGAGGATATAACATATCCAACAAGAAGAAATATACACACCAAATACAGGAGCACCCAAATACATAACAAAACTCCTGAAGGATATCAAGGCAGAGATTGACAGCAATACAATCATAGAGGAGACTTTTATACCCCACTGACATCACTGGATAAATCCTTTAGACAAAAAATCAGCAAAGAAACAGCAATCCTAAATGATTCACTAGATCAGATGGACTTAATTGACATCTTTAGAACAATTTGCCCCAAAGCTAAAGAATATACATTTTTCTCAAGCGCACATGGGACATTTTCAAAGATAGATCACATATTGGGTCACAGGCAAAGTCTTTCCAAATTAAAGAAGATTGAAATAATATGAAGCATCTTCTCAGAGCACAATAGCATAATATTATAAAAATTACAATAAAAAAATTAAAACACTTAGAGGCTGAATAGCATGCTATTAAATAATGATTGGGTTACCAAAGACATCAAAGAAGAAATTAGAAACATCTTGAAAACAAATGACAATGAAAACACAACAATCTTAAACCTATGGGACACAGTGAAAGCATTCCTTGAGAGGAAAGTTCATAGCATTACAGACCTACGTCAAAACACACACACACACACACACACACACACACACACACACACACACAAAACCTATTAATAAATTATCTAACTCTACAACTTAAAGAATTAGAAATAGAGTAACAAGAAAATCCCAGAGTGAGCACAAGGAAGGAGATAATAAAGATCAAAAATGGGATTGTTGGATAATATGATAGTTCTAGTTTAAATTTTTTGAGGAATCTCCATAATGTTTTTATCAACAGTGCACAAGCGTTCACTTTTCTTCACATCCTCACCAACACTTGCTATTTTTTTATCTTTGTTTTTGGTTGTTGTTTTATTTATAACTAGGGGCCCATTGCATGAAATTCGTGCACAGGGTTGGGGGGGGGGATGTGAGCCCAGTCTGCACCCTCTCCAATCGGGGATCCAAACTCTGGTTTAGGCTTGATCCTCTTGCAATCTGGGGCTGCTGGCTTCTAACCACTCACCTACCTGCCTGCCTGCCTGTTCACCCCTAACTTCCCTCCCCTGCCAGCCTGATCTTGCCCCAAACTGCCCTCCCCTGCCAGCCTGATCTTGCCCTCAACTGCCTCTGCCCGCATGATCACCACTAACTGCCTTCCCCTGCTGGCCTGATCTCACCCCCAACTGCCCTCCCTTGCCAGCCTGATTGCCCCTAACTGCCTCTGCCTTGGTCCCCACCACCATGATTTTGTCTGGAAGGAAGTCAGATTTCCAGAAGATGGCTGGTCGACCCAATCTAATTAGCATATTACCCTATTAGTAGTATCGATAGATTATATAGAACAGGATTGCTTGAATGGGGGGAGGAAGCCTTTTTCAGCAGATGATAATGCTCTTGGCAGACAAAAACACATAATTTCTATATCTGGACTGATAGCCAGCCATATCCACTATACTACCAAACCAGTCATGAAAAAATTGAACGCTTTCTTACACCTTACACCAAACAGCTGTTGCCCTTAAGACCCCTCCTCAGCCCCCACCTTAGGTTCTGCCTTCGCAGTTCACCCACATTAGATTCTGACTGGTCAGTTTCAATGGCAGTCAGCATCAAAAGCTCTGCCTCCTAGGCAGCAATTGGCTCCTCTCACTTCACCCAGATTTGGTTCTGATTGGTCAGTTTCTATGCCAGTCAGTGTCAAAAGCTCCACCTCCTAGGCAGCCATTGGCTCCTGGCACTTCACCAAGATTTAGTTCTAATTGGTCGATTTCTATGCCAGTCAGGGTCTCTGGACCTGATCTAAGAGGCAGGGCTGATCAGCAGCCCCCAAGGAGGCCTTAAGAGAAACAGAGTCATGGCTGCTTGCAAAGCCAGGAGAGAAAGAGAGAGGCAATGGCTGATCAACAGCTGCCCTGGAGGCTGGGGATCAGACTCTGCCTCTCTCTCTGCAAGCCTCTCTCTGGACCTGATCCACAGCCCCCTCAGCAGTCAGTGCTGTGTCACTGCGCTGGCACCGGCTGCAGTCAACTCAGCACTGACTTCCGGTGTTCAGTCAAGCCTTGGTCATTATGGACCTTGGTTCTTTATATATATATAGAAGATAGATGTGGGGTGATATCTAACATTCTAAACGGTGAGGTGATACCACATTGTGGGGGTTTTTTGTATTGTTTTTAAATATATTTTTATTTATTTCAGAGAGGTAGGGAAAAGGAAAGAGAGACAGAAACATCAATAATGAAAGAAAATCATTGATTGTCTGCCTCGTGCACACTCCCTATGGGGCACGTGTCCTTGACTAGAGTTGAACCTGGGACCCTTGAGTCTGCAGGTCGATGCTCTATCCACTGAGCCAAAGCAGCTAGGGGCACACTGTTGTTTTGATTTGCAGTGTTCATTGAATTCAGAAAACTTACACTCCAAAATACCACACTAAGGACAAAGGTTCTTTTGTTTTAGTTTATAAACATTTAGATATTATTTCCTGCCCCAAAAACATCCTTTAAACCTCCACGAGAAAAGATATGTGACTAGAACTAGAAATAAGTTTTCTTCACCAATACTGCCATTCTTATGGACTAACATCACAAGGCCTGAATAATCTTACAAATAAAAATTCTATACCTGCCAAAACCGGTTTGGCTCAGTGGATAGAGCGTCGATCTGTGGACTAAAGGGTCCCAGGTTTGATTCCGGTCAAGGGCATGTACATTGGTTGCGGGCATATCCCCGGTAGAGGGTGTGCAGGAGGCAGCTGGTCAATGTTTTTCTCTCATCGATGTTTCTAGCTTTCTATTCCTCTCCCTTCCTCTCTATAAAAAATTAATAAAACATATATATTTTTAAAAATTCTATTCCTCTAAAACTAATGCCAAAAAAAAGCTGTCCAGTGTTTCTCCAAGTAAGTTTTTTTCATAAAGAGCAAATTATAGGAGTTTTCTGAAAGAGAAAATTTTTCATATATTTGAGTGAGTAGGAATAAAGAGTTATATGGAAATTTTCTTGAAGCTTTTACATTATAATTTATCGTGACTCTAAAATGTACATATATGTTAAATCTATATTACACAAGATTTTAAATTATATACAAAATAGACACAAGCACATACCCTACAATTATTAAGTTTTACAAACATACTCATATGCATTTTTCATTGTCTTTTTCTCTAACAAAAATTCCTGTTTTTATATTTATAGTATACCTGATCACAAGATTACCTAAAGTACGTTCACTTTAATAACTTTTACACATTTATAAATATTTTTAAGCCCCATAAATGTTTAACATTAGTATAGCATATCAAAGCACTGCTCTTTTCTCTGTAAATAAATCATTTTTCATCTAAAGTCTTGGGGAGGGGGGTGGGTAACAAAAGTCCTTCTGGCCAGTGAATCAAAGGACATTCCCACACATTAACTTCTCTTCTCAAATATGAAAAACATATTAAATACATATCTTACAATAAGATGTTTTCCTCCTGTTTCCTTTGGGTAAAATCTGTTTAGTATATTCCCCTGTACATTGTGCTATGGAATTCTTAGTCAAGTTTATCATTTTTCCCTCTGCAAAAGGCTGCCTGCTGGAAGGAAGCCAGAATTGCTGTGATATCACTTACTCAACCAAGACTAACCATGTTAAGTTCAGGCAAATATGAGTTATAATGTAAATGGAAAATGTATATATAAATATATATTATACACAACACACACATACACATACTCCCTCTGGCCATTACACTGCTTCTAAAGAAAAATAGATAACTCCCACTGTCTGTGTTTTGAAAAGAAGACAAGCTATGAAAAAAGACATAGGCTTTTGAAACTGAAATACCTTTCTAAAACTGCTAAATGTTCTATAGTTTAAGTGTCCCACCCCACCCCCAAACTCATGTGGCCATCTGTGTGTATAATTAGCAGTGAAATAATAAGAGGTTTTCAAGTAAACTTTTCCTAAGGCTGCAAAACTGCCATGGTACTCAAAGGAAGAGGTGTCAAATGACTTGTGTGTTTCTGGGCAACCTTATCGAAACAAATTGTGCATGTGGGTGGCCATGTTGCTTATGCTTGTGCTATGTAAGTTAGTGACGTTAGTTACATTTGCATCTCACAAGCAAAGAAAGTCCCCATGTTACTTCTATGATATCTTTCTCACATCTTTTGCCTGTCACCAAGCTATGCCAGCCAATTAGGTCTGTAGCTGTCAATAATTCTTCTGTATAAACACCTCTTTTAATCAATATTTTGCATCTGCACTATTATACTTCACTTCCTTTTGGCAGCACTAACTGCTTCACGAGGACAACTGGCACTTAAAACATGGGACTGGAAGCATCTGGTCCTGTGCACACATTTTCATTTCATGTCCTATGGCCGGGGGGAGTGGAGGCGGGATCATTACTTGCCTTACACAAAAATTGAGCCTTGAATATTTAATTGCTTTATACAATTTATCTGTCACATAGTCTATTAGCTCTTTTAAAAGAAAGAGCCTGGCCAGCATGGCTCAGTGAGGGATCATCAATCTATGAACCAGGAGGTCACGGTTCGATTTTTGCTCAGGGCACATCCCCAGGTTGCAGGCTCAATCCCCAGTGTGGGGCATGCAGGAGGCAGCCAATCAATGACTCTCTCTCTCATCAGTGACATTTCTCTCTCTCTTTCCCACTTCCTTCCTAAAATCAATTTTTAAAAAAGTTCAATTGGCACTGAGTATTCAAGGAGCATTCAATCCCCAAATCTGAATCCTACAAATATTTCCCCAACTTATTTTTATGAAAATAAACTGAATTTGTCAAATGTCTCCTCCTACACAGCCTTATTCTGTTGTTATCCCAGCACAGTGAGAACTAATATGTTAAGCCAATCCTGGTATGACTGCCAAAGAGAGAAGCATTCCGTTTTTGATACCACAGATATAGAAGGGTTTTGTAGCACGGCCTGTAATTTAAATCTTGAAGAACACAAACGCCAAAAGCAGTGTGGAAGTGGAAGCCAGTGTGAAGCAGTGAAGAATAAAATCTAATATGAGCAGGAGAATGGATGAATGTGTATAGGTGATCAGGACTGGTCTCAAACCTATTATGTGAGTTTTGTCTTCCTTTGACATGGATATTATCTTCCCTTTGGCAGAAACATCTAGTGAAATTTTGGTCTTTTCCTTTCCCCATGTATATATTAAGGATCTAAAGTCATAAGTTAATGAAAACATGCTGCCTTGGTCAACAATGCTAGCCCAACAACATTAACTCTGACAATTAGAACCTATGTCTAGAATCCAGAGGAGAAAAATGATGAGCAAAGCTGAAGACTAACTGCCAGAAAATAAGAGAAACATTAAAAAATCACCTATTAATGAGACTATTTGAAAGGAAATTTTTTTTTTAAAAAAAAGTATGTATGGACGGTAGGACTTCTTCCCATAAAGACTAATTTTTGGAAATTTTTATTTACAGCCCAGACTTTCCTGCCCTCTTGTGGAGAAAACATAGAGCTCGCTATCAATATAAATATAATGATAGCTTTTTGAAACTTACAGTTGACTTTTCCAACGGTATATGCTATTTACTGCCACGGTTGGATCCCTGGGTTTACAGAACTTCACTATGATGTACCAAAAATAAAACATAAAATCTGACCAACAAAGTAGAGCTAAGTTAGGCGGCAATAAACCATCTAATTTGGGGCAAGGGAAAACTGCAATGATAAGTTTTTAATAATACTTATTTGTATAAGTAAATATTTTAAACAAGTAGGAGGGGAGAGAAGAGTTTTCAAAATGGCCATCAAAAAACTCTAGTTCTGTTTCGATCTTTCTACTCTGAGAGTGAGCCAACATCTCTCCATTTGGGCTGCCACTACACACTGTCATTTGGCAGGACCAGCCTGGGATGAAGAATATACACATCCCATCAGCAACTCCTGTAAAGTCAGGGAATTCCCAACTTCCCTTTGGTTGTTGCTGTTCTTTGAATTTTTTAGACATTTAAATACACACAAGGAGACCTAACTTGTTTGGCTCAGTGGACAGAGCATTGGCCTGTGGACTGAAGGGTTCCAGGTTCGACTCTGGTCAAGGGCACATTCCCAGGTTGTGGGCTCAATCCCCAGTGTGGGCATGCAAGAGGCAGCCGATCAATGATTCTCACTATTGATGTTCCTATCTCTCTCTCTTCCTCTCCCTTCCTCTCTGAAATCAATAAAGATATATTTTTTAAAATTAAAAAATAAATAAATAGCCACAGAGAGACAGGGCAGAAGGTCCTGGGCCCTACATTCAATGCCCAACTCCAACCAATGGACAACTTATGCTGTGGTTTAGACACAAATCTACCCTGACCATGCACAAGAAGATGCTAAATTTCTTTTTATTTTATCTAGTATTCTAAAATTATCAAATGAAAGGTGCTCCGATGAAATCAAGGTTTTTTAAAATGGGTTTTATAAATTGAGGAGAGGGAGAAAAATTCATTATAACAGATAAAATTATCTTGGCAATGTCTTAAACTTCTGAAAGGCAGCATGATCTATTGTAGATAGAACTCTTTCAGAAGTTACAGACACTCAGATATTCACTGAGCTTTTCATAGCAAGGCAACAGAGAACAACACAAATCTTAATTCACCAGATGTCTACCAAAGCACCAACCATGTGCAAGGGCTTGGTCTGTTTGGAGAAACCAGGTATATGCAACAGCTGGGCTACATGGCCCAAATGGGCAAAGCAAACAATAATAAGTGGGCCAGAGATGAGAGCCTGAAGCATCTTATATATATAAGAGACTGGAGCATCTTATAAAAAACCTAATATGCAAATCAACTGAACAGTGGAACAACCGGTTGCTATGATGCACACTGACCACCAGGGAGCAGCGGCTCAACACAAGAGTTGAGTTCGCTCCCACAGGGGGAAGCACTGCTCAGCCAGAAGCCAGGTTCACTAATGGCAAGTGCAGTGGCGAGAGATTCTCCCGCCTCCACTGCAGGTGGGTGGTAAGGAGCAAGGGGTCCTGAACTGTGATAGCCCCAGACTACAAAAGGGATATCTGACTGCCAGCTTAGGACCTATCCCTGGCAGGCAGACATCCCCTGAGGGGTCCCTGACTGCAAGCGGGGACGGGCTGAGGGGACGCCCCCCATCCCCACAAGTGCATTTTTGTGCACCAGGCCTCTAATAAGGAATGTTTAAAGAGAGGAGGAAGAGAGAAACTTGCACCATGCAGCACAAACTGGGAATGAATTATAAAAATATTAAGTATGTTGGATCAGAAAGACCTCCAAAACACAGTTCTCTAAATAAAAAGTGCCTATAGTTAAAAAAAAAAAAAAAAAGGCAAGTTAGGTTGCATAGGTAGAAGGAACCAGATTTGCATGGACTGCAAAGCTTGAGTCTGGATTTCATCAACGGAAAACCACAAATGACATCTGAGTAGGGGATAATTGATGACATTTCTGCAGATGATTCTGAAGAGAGTGTTTTCAGTGCCCTAGATACCCACACAAGGAAGGGAGGCACTAGGGGGATTGTTAAAGTGATTCAGGCTGAGCTACAGGGAAGACAATGAATCCATAAGCTGTTGTCTAAAAAAATATATTAAGTACATACAGTGATTGGTTGACTATAGGAAAGAGAACCAAAAAAAATGCCTGAGGTTTAAATCCCATGGGAAGAGTGGGATATGGCATTGAAAGAATCAAGAAAATGAGCAAATAGTAAAGTCACATATTTTATGTTTACTGACTTCTCTCAGATCAGCCTTAAAAGTGACTACAAGAATGGTAATTTTCCTTCCAAATTGTTTTTTGTTTAATCTTAGGTTTTTCAAACTGCCTTAAAAGAAACTCAGCAGAGTTACCATCTTTGTGTCCATGCACAGAAATTGCAAGTTCTGGCCTGTTTGGTGTGGCTCAGTGGTTAAGCGCCGATCCATGAACCAGGTCACTGTTTGATTCCTACTCAGGACATATGCCGGGGTTTCGGGCTCTATCCCCAGTAGGGGGCGAGCAGGAGGCAACCAATCAATGATTCTTATTGATATTTCTATGTCTCTCTCCCTCTCCCTTCTTCTCTTTAAAAAAAATAAAAACACATTGTTTTAAAAATTGTAAGTTCTGGATGCCATTAAAATTTGCCTTCTACCATAATTAAATACCTATAAGATCACCCTTTTTTTTTTTGCCTCAGCGGATTGAGTGTCAGCCTTCAGACCAAAGGGTCCCAGGTTGGATTCACATATCTTGGTTGCAGGCTCCTCTCCAGCCCAGACCCTGATTGGGGCTCATGCAGGAGGCAATCAATCATGTGTTTCTCTCACATCAATGTTACTTTGGCTTTCCCTCTCTCTTCCACTCTCCCTAAAAATCAATGAGAAAAAAAAAATCAAGTGAGGATTAGCAACAACAAAAATAGCCTTAAGAACACATTAATAATAATGCCAATAATTTATCAATACAGTAGAGGCCCAGTGTACAAAATTCACTGATGGGGAGGGTCCATAGGCCTGGCTGGCGATCAGGGCCAATCTGTGGGGTGACTGGCAGGGGAATGTGGGACTCCCACTGGCACCACCTTGGCTGGCCTGACGCTGTCTGCTGGCTGGCCCCGCCCCCCACTGCCACACTGGTCCCCTCCCTCTGCGGTATGACTGGCAGGGCAATCGGAGGGGCCTCCACTGGCACCCACCTTGGCTGGCCTGGGGCCTGCAGGCTGGAGGCAGCTCCTGCATTGAGCGTCTGCCCCCTGGTGATCAGTGCACATCACAGGGACCAGTCGTTCCACCATTCAGTCAATTTGCATATTAGTCTTTTATTATATAGGATTTTCATCTAAGTATTAATAACCAAATGTATGCCCAGCACTGTACTAGGTATTACAAGGAATTCTAAAAAAAAAAATTTTAATGCAGTCTCTAATCCCACACAATTTTTCATCTGTAAGAATAAGACAAGTACATAACTTTAAAATAAGGCAGAATGTGATCAATGCTGTTTTAAAAGAAGTATGAATAAAGTACACGGGAAATCAGAGAAAATAAATCACTTCAAGTAGAAGTCAGGAACAGGAGTATATGTTCTGGGTCTTGAAAATCAGGGAGCATGAAATATTGAAAGTCTCTCCAACTCCTTATATCTCCAATGTTATCTATGCAAATGAAGGGAAAGCACATTCCAAATTGGGAGACAAGCTTTTTTGAAAGGCTTTTTTAAAAGGGAGGCAAGAGTTCTACTCAGGGTTCAAACACTATACATGAATCATGAATGATGAAACAAGAAAGGCCATTACTACAATGGACTTTGATTAGCAGATAAATGATCACTCTGTAATTCTACAGACAAGAGCAGCCACTCAAGTTTTTGAACAGCATTTTGGCATGGTAGGTTGTAACCTGTCTATAATTCAGAAAATTTGTGTTCTCTAGTACAGTTAATCTGGCAATCATGTTCTTAGAACAGGGGAAACACACACACAAAAAGATTGTAACAATCGAGTAGGGGAGAAACAATGATTCTCTTCAGTAACCACTATCAGAGACTTAGATCAACAACGAGAAACCAATTGAATAATCAAATATCATGTTTTTGGCAAATACTTCCCATAACCTCAGTCATGTGAGTTACAACTAGCAGACTTCCAGTAGCATTTTAAAAAGTAGATACAAGTAGGATGCATCCAGGCTACAATTTCTCACTGGAATTCCCAATACCCAGCCTGATCTTCCAACTACGCTGCCAAAATGAATGGATATAACCTTTTAACAGACTTCAAAATTGAGCCATAAAGTCAATCCACGTACATGCTGGTGAACTTTTATTACTGAACTAGTGGCCCAGTGCACGAGATTCATGCAGTGGGGGGCGGGGGAGTCCCTCAACCCAGCCTGTGCCCTCTCGCAGTCCAGGACCCCTGGGGGATCAACCTTAAGCCAGCGGTCAGATATCCCTCTTGCAGTCTGGGGCTCTCACAGTCTAGGATCCTTCACTCCTTACTGCCCACCTGCAGCGAAGGTGGCAGAAGAGGCTCCGCCACTGCCACTGCACTCGCCAGCCATGACCCAGCTTGGCTCGCTGCTCCTTGCACTGCATCACAGGATGGTGAGCGCAGCAGCGGTGGCAGAGCGTCTCCCACCTCCAAGGCAGTGCTAAGGAACAGTGAGCCTGGCTTCTGGCTGAGTGGCACTCCCCTGGGAGAACACACTGATCACCAGAGGCAGCTCCTGTGTTGAGTGTCTGCCCCCTGGCAGTCAGCACACGTCATAGCGACAGGTCATTCTGCCGTTCAGTCTATTTGCATATTAGGCTTTTATTACATAGAATATCCCAGCTTAAATAAACCTTTTTATTGTTATAACAGCAATTCTTCAAGAATAATATAAATATTAATTGGAATACCATCTTTTCATACTATCTGAGATTCTTTTCTACACCTAGGAGTACACCCAAACAATCAATCAAAATTATTTATTTACTCTTGGTTATCCTCTGGCAAAGCCACCCATTCAATTATTAATTTTAACCCCCAATCAGACTATCGAAGTCATTAGACTCATGGGACAGTATCAATCTACAAACCCATGATTAGTTTTATAAATATGTTTGCTAATTAATTATTAATTAAATACAGGTAAAACCTCAATCAATTTAATTAAATAAAGTGTGGCAAAAGACCCCTATCTCAAGAGAAGGATGGTTTATCATATTGCTGATTCCACCAATACAATTATTTCCACAGCTATGGAATTATTACTAATCCTTGACATAAAATAATTGTTTCTTTGAAGGGATTCTTGCAACAGAAAAGGAGAGAAAGATTTTCTTTAGTTACTTTATTCTTCATCAAGAAATCACCTGTAGCCCTGGCAGGGTAGCTCAGTTGGTTGGAGCATCATCCTGGTGCACAGGGGTTGCAGGTTTGATCCCGAGTCAGGGGCATTTGCAGGCATCAACCAATGAATGCATAAATAAGTGTGAACAACAAGTCGGGTGTTTTTTAAAAATACACTTAAAAAGATATGCTTCATATGAAATAAAAGTGGAATTTTCAAATCAGAAAAAAATTCATATGCTAAGTGAAATAAGTCAGTCAGAGAAAGATAAATATCACATGATCTTTTTCATATGTGGAATCAAATGAACAAAACAAACTTACGAACAAAATAGAACCAAAGACATAGAAGCATGGAACAAACTGTTGAATCTCAGAGGAAAGGGTGGGTGGATGGATAGGAAGAGATTAATCAAAGAACTTGTATACATATATGCATAACCCATGGACACAGACCATAGTGTGGTAAAGGCCTGGGGCAAGGGTTGGGTAGAGAGGGAGGAGCAAGCTAGAAGGGGTCAATTGAAGGAAAAAGAAGACATGTAATACTTTCAACACTAAATATTTTTTTTAAATCAGTTAAAATTTCAAACAGCAAATTACTGATTTTTCTCTATAAATTTAGCAAACATATATAGTTGGGTGAGAATGACTGGCTTTCAGAAACATATGGAAATATAAACTGGTGCATACTTTCTGGAGAAAAATTTAACAATATATATATACACAGCACTAAAATGTGCATACTATTTGATTCAGCAATTCCATTTATAGGAATATATCCTAAGATTTTAAAAAAAATAATAGATTTATGCAAAAAAAATAACTTTCAGGAAGTTCACTCAAATGAGGACTTCACCTCCCCCTGCTCCTGAGGGGCCGATTGGGGCAACAGCCACCACTCGTACCCACTGACAGTGCCAGGCCCAATCACTCAGCACCATCAGCAGGTGGGAGTGGCAGGAGGGGGGGGAGCAGGGCTGCCAGCAGAGAGGGGACCAGGGGCCATGGTGGGAGGGGCCAGGTGGGAGCATGGAGGATGGGCCAGGACCGCTCCTGTACCCACCGCAGCCTTGTGGCCCACAGTTCCTTTCAAGGTGGACAAATCTGTACATTGGGCCTCTAGTATAGTATAAAAGGCTAACTAAACTAAAGGAATTAGAAAAATAAATATAAAATAACTACCTTCAGCTCTGCCTTTTCCCCTCCACTTCTCATATATCCTGCCACTTCAGAAAAACCCATCTGAATTCTCTTAGTTGCACCAAGAAACTGCACTTATAACAGAAATGTAATCCAATAGTATTTTTACTGTTCAATTGAGATCACTAATTTCACTGATTAATCATCATAGTGAGTCTATCTTTATAATTTCAGTCTATCTTTGTAATCTCATTGTAAACATTGTAAACTCTTCATAACAAATCCTAATGTTAAAAAAATAATTTGGGTTGCTCATATTCACTACAATAGGAATTGACCTTTAATATTTGCTTGTCAAATCTAGATAGATAGGTCAATGCTGAACAAAACAATGCTAATGCTTTTATAAATCTTGCATGTCACATGATGGGAAACAGCAAAAAATTGAAACTGTGAGTTCTTCCTTTAGAACTTTAATCTAAGGAGCTCATCCTAATGATGCCCCTGGTGGCAGGTAACATTTAATTTTTCTCTGTGTCACTGAAAAAGAATTAGATGTAAAACTCAGGTACGAGAATAATATTTTACACCTAAGGCTAAATACTTCAACATGAATATTCATAAAAACCTATTCTGAAATCTCATGTGAGTGTAGATTTAAAATGCTAGAATATTTTACGTATTTCAGAGATTGGGTGTTCCACAGAAAAAGGCAAGAATTCGTTCAACTATCAGGCTACTAATTGCAGATCTGAACACATGACTATGGCAGAATGCATTTCTCACACACACACGCACCATATAATCCTACCCGGCTTCCTGCCAAAAGTCCTTGGCTGTCTTTTTCCTGGGCCACTTCTTATTGGTGATGAAGGTAAGTATTGATGGTCACTAGGACAGAAAGTTAGGGTTACTCCCTGAGGCTCCCAATACCTACCATGCCTAAATCTTCTATATCCAAAGGGACTTGGGAGGGTGGAGAGAAGGAAGGGTGGGAAAGGAAATGTAGGCAGGCCATCTTGGTACTGGTTTAATCCACTTTATTGAAGGCTCTCCTACCCCATGACAGAAGGGTCCCCACCATGGTACAGGGCTCCAGAGGAGTGCCCTAACTTATCTTCCCCGGTGACAACATTGTTCTTGGTCCCTGGAGATACTTTCCATCTAAGGAAAAGAAAAACAAAAGGTATTTCTCAAAGAACTTTCTTCAGCCTTATTTAACAAAGCCTGAAGTTATGTAGGCCTAAGTCAGAAGAGAGGGAGAGGTGGGAGAGAGAGAAACAGAAATAATAAGGGCAGAACTGAAGAAATAGAGTATAACAATAAAAATTAATAATAACCTGCCTGGCCAAACAATAACCGAGCTAAGGACTCATGAAAATAGCCAATAAATGTCCTAAAAAGGGTAAACAGAGAGGGAAAAAGTTTAGTGTGTTATCTGGAGCGAGGAAGTAATAGAGTGAAATTTAACCAATGCAAATGGAGGCCCGGTCTAAACTTCCCAAACATCTAGGATTTTGTAGCATATTCTTCCCATGTGATGAGGCCTTTTTCCCCTCTATGTGACAAAACGTGGCAGAAAACTTAGTTGTTAATATTCATTATTAGCTAGTTTTGCTCAGTGGATAGAGCAGCAGCATTTGAATGCATTATCTAGAAAACAAATAACAGGAATTAATCAAATATTTAGATCATTCTTTCTTTTTTAAAAAATATATTTTATTGATGTTTTATATATTTTTTATTGATTTTATACAGAGAGGAAGAGAGAGGGATAGAGTTAGAAACATCGATGAGAGAGAGTCATCGATCAGCTGCCTCTTGCACACCCCCCACCAGGGATGTGCCCGCAACCAAGGTACATGCCCTTGACCGGAATCGAACCCAAGACCTTTCAGTCCACAGGCCGAGGCTCTATTCACCGAGCCAAACCGGTTTTGGCTAGATTATGCTTTCTTATTTGAACCAAACATATGAGGGGCAGCATTTCTTTACAAATGTATTTCCGATAAATTAATGAATTAATTGATGACCTAGTTTTGGAGAGAAAACAAAGTTGGAATAGAAATATTAAATATTGCCAAAACCAGTTTGGCTCAGTGGTAGAGTGTTGGTCTGCGGACTGAAAGGTCCCGGGTACGATTCTGGTCAAGGGCATGTACATTGGTTGCGGGCACATCCCCGGTAGGGGGTGTGCAAGAGGCGGCTGGTCGATGTTTCTCTCTCATCGACGTTTCTAGCTCTCTATCTCTCTCCCTTCCTCTCTGTGAAATATCAATAAAATATATTTATAAAAAAAGAAAGAAATATTAAATACTAAGCCAAAAGCAAAATAAGTTAAAACAGGAGTAGAATATCAGAGGAAGATTTCAAGGAAGCAGTGACTAAGTATGGGCCTGAGGTCCCAAAATATAGGGATCAGCTTTAGAGAGAAAGAAACATCTCCTGAGACTGCTAGAAAAATATGATAGGAAAGTCCTAAGGACTATGAAATAACATGTTAAATATAGTATATGTAATCCTACTTGGTAGTCTAATGGCTCTTAAGTTAAGAGGTCAAGTCACACTCTAATACAGACGATAAATTATTTACAGTGAGTATAAATTGGAAAAAACACAGAGAGGGCTCGGTGTATACTACTGCTGACTGCATCTATGGCATAAGAAGTCAAAGTACATGAGTGTGTGCCTGTATAATACTGGGGGGGGGGGGTAGAGAGCAAGAAGAAACCCTGATAAATGATAAAAGGTAAAGTATCTATAACAGACCAAAGGTATTGGAAGAGGCACCCCTGAGCTGAGTAATCAGAGAATATCATCAAATAGACTGGAAGAAACTAGGAGACTAGGATGATTAGAGATGCCAGAAAGCGGCAGAGAAAAGGAAGACTGATAGGACCAGCTGTGGGAGAAACGGTAAGAGAATGAAATCCAACCTATTCATTCAACAACATTTACCAAGTGCCCATCAGCCACCAGGTCTAGTGAAGAAGTTCCTTAGAACAATAAGAGCCAGGTGTTAACATGAAGATCTGGGGCTACAATGGAGCGAAACAGTAGATCTTGAAAACAAAGGGGGAAAGAGGAAGAGTAATGTGACACTAATAAGGGATTTTGATGTTAAAAGATGGACAAGGATATGAAAAAATAATGATAAATCATGGCTTGATTTTTTTTTTATTCTTCATTCCTGTATTAGAGAGAGATACAGCCATATTGTCAACTGTATTAATTCCAGTGATAATGCAGAAGCTTGCTATTCTAATCCAAAGCTAGGGAGGATGAGGATTAGCTATCAGTGTATAGTTTTACTATTGTTATATTTCAATATCACATTTTAAAACAACCAAAAGAACACTTAAATAGATATCCCATTTTATGATTGAGATTTTTATAGAAATAAAAACTACATCCACAAATATACCTACTAAAATACATCATGCCATGAGAAAAATACATTAGCAAATACATGAGTATTTTATTAATCATCAGAGAAGAGAATTTTTTTAAGTATAGTGACAGAACTTGTAGTACTGTCCTTTGAACATGTGCTGACTTTTTACTGTCTGTTGTTCTCATTTGTCAGGTTTCTTAACATTCCTCTTAGTACCGTACCTTGATTTAGTTCTCCCAGAGGAATATTAGCAATTTCTTGGAGCAAGAGGAAAATTTTCTGTCAATTTTGCATAATGACCAAAACAGAGTGATTGAATCACTTAATTGAAGAGCTGTAGTTGTAATGTGATGAATATTAGACCCTGTTCACTGTGAAAAGGAAACAGTGGGTGGGTGTTCATGCAGACAGTAAGAACAGAGAGCCAAGTCTTTTTTGTCTTTTGTTTGCTTTCTTTTTTGCAAGCCCACACAATCTACAAGGGATTCCCCCAACCCTGTAATAGCCAAAGGGTGATGGAAGGGAGGGGACAGGGAGGGGACAGGGAGAAAAAAAAGATAAAATGTCATTAAAACAGGAGCACATAAAAGCCTTGCATATAGATTGAGTTTCATATACCATAATAATTTTTATCAGCCCACAAAATTGCCAGTGTTGTTGACCTTACCTGTTAGCATCACAGCAAAGCTCCAGTTGAAGAATGTGCAATTTCAGTTAAAGGATGCATGGTGTCAATGCATTGGCCAGATTCTCAAATGTGACTAACTTTGGGGCTATCCTAAAAGTTCTCAGTTCTCAAGGCTATGAGGATGCACTTGTTGGATTGGTAGGAAATGTCCCAATGCAGTCTAAGGGATATGGGTCAAGATCACAGCTTCAAGTCACCAACAACACTTAGATGGTCACCTTGCTCTTGGCCTATAAAGTAATTACTGTGTCGTCTGGAAGATGCTGGTGCTGTTTCCTGACTCAGGATGCCTCTCAACTCTCCCTCAACATTGAATAGATAATAATTTCCATTATCTATTCCAGCGAGAGTAAAAGTGCTGATAATGCTACCCTTCCTGTGTCAGTTTTCTGATATTGTAATTTTTGTCTTTTAAAAAGTTTTAGAAGTGTCCCAAACTATTTATGAATTGACCTGGAAAATCCTAGGAGGTCATATAACATTTTCTGAGAACATTTAAATAATCTTAATTATTTTAATTTTAGAAATCATAATGAGGTTCGTTTAGAGTTGCTCACCATTCAAGATTTATAGGGACAACCAAGAAGTTAAAATATTTGAGAGTGCAGTTTCAGAACGTGTGCTTCAGGATATGAGTCTCCATTTTCCACCTTAGAAAATCAGTCTACTACTAAATGAAATTGACTCAGGCATAGCCAGTACGCGACTCTTGACCTTGAGCTCCTTGCTGCTGCACCTACATGTTCCTCATCACATAGACCTCTCTATTTGACTGCTTCCGTATCTTTACAAAATGGTAGCTAATTTTACCTAAAGTTAGTGATATAAGAGAGCCACACAAACTTTTATGATCTAGTCTGAGAAGTCATAGACCATCACTCTGCTTTATTCTGTGCATTAAATGAGTCACTAAGCTCAGCCCACACTTGAAAAAAGGAGTATTAAAGAATTTGTAGGCATATTTTTGAACCCTCACATACCCCAATTTTCCAGAGACCAACACTTTCAGTTCTTTCAGCTCTTTCTTCTAATTTCCACATCTGTGTTTTAACTAATATGCTCACCATCTCTTTGTTGTAGAAATTAAGATTTATCACCTTTATATCACTGTCCACCCACCCACTTACCCCAAAGCACACACACAATTCCTCTTACCTCAGCTTCCCAACCCAGCTGTAACAGATTTTTAGTTAAATCGATAGTTAGTGTTTAAATTAGCATAATCATGTAACATTATTTACAACTAAGGCTTATGGTATAATTTATTTCATTTCTTTTCTATTACAACTTGTTGTTTTCCCTAGAGGTAATAATTATCATTTTTTAGCTACTTAATATTCTATGAACCCATCACAAACGTATACACAAATTTTCTAAAAACACTCATAATCTCCTCTCAATATGTTGAAACAATTCAGGTAATCTATCAATTTCTTTTAATTAGAGTTGGATGTTAGCCCTTTTTCTGTCATTAGTTATGCAATCTTTTACAAATGGTGAAGAAACATTTTAGCCCTCTGTTTTCTTCATCCATCAAAGGAAGACAAAGGTCAATAGAGCAACCTTTCCTGATGCAGACTTCATCTAAGAATCAACTAAGAGGCCAATATATTTAGAAAAATATATATACTTGAATTCTAAAACTGAAACTTCCTGTTCTGAGATACAGGTCTAAAACAATTGGCTTTATTCCCTCCTATAATTCAGTAGAGACAACTATAACTGATGGAAGCAAGAACAATATAATGCCAATCAGATGGTTTTGACCAAGGTAATTCTGGATGATGCTCAAGGGACTTTCTTGACTAGTAAGCTCATTAGCATTAATAGTGGCTGAGTGTTCATATCCAAATGGGGAAAATGCCCCATGGAGTAAAATATACTAATCTACGTTATGGACTACTTATTCATACTTCCAGTATTCTAGGAATAAGACAAACTGAGAAATCATTAAATGTAAACATCACTTTCTTGTTAATTGAACTTAATTTCACTATTCCCAACTTCATTTTTAAGGGAGGGTAGAGGGATTAATGTAAAAAATCTCCATTAAGTTTCACTATTTACAGGAGTAAACACGGTATCCAATGTATCTTAGGAATTTTTATAGTAAAATATTTCTTCTGGAATATAAATCTTAAAAATAATTTTGTTTTACCCTAAGGAAAAAAATAGTCTCCTACATTTCTGTATAAAAAAATAATTCATCATTATTAAATTACCAGATTACATGCACAATTAAACTTATTTATTAAACAAGGCATATGCCAACAACTTTACAATAATCCTCTAAACTGTAATAGCAGATTTTCAACTTTAATAACAACATCATGCAGCTAATACTCAAAGGACTAATTTTAAAAGTAAGGGCATTTGGTAATTGAAACTGAAATTACACAATTAAGCACTTGAGTAATTTAAACATGAACATAAGTGTCCTGGCTGTGCTGTTCTTGGCTTTTAGTCAAATCTACCAGTGCTGGTTAGACTTTGTCTCTCTAATTATTTCTCCTCATATTTGATCTTGCTAAACAGAAATTGAGAATTATTTAAAGTTTTTTATTTCTATGAATTTTCTGCTTCAAAAATATCACACTATATTATTCTAATTAAAGCTTCACACTGATAATTAAGAACAGCCTTGTGACATTTATCAAACTCTACAGAAATTCAAAAACAGATATTTTATTTGTATACCTATTCCCAAAGTAGGCATCAAAGAAAAAGTTTTAATGAAAATAAAAAGTTATCCAGGAGTATATTTGACTTCCAAGTGTTTTTAAGTGATCACTGTTTCTTTCCACCCATCTTCCCTTCTTTCTTTCTATTTTCTCCACTCCATATTAGCCTTTGGAACCTTCTAAAATACAATAGGCTCTCTCTTGTCAAGGAATGTGAGAGAAAAGCCTCTAACTTGGTAAAAATTATCTCTGTGATTTTTACTGTATAATCAAGGCTTTGATGTTATAAAATTACAGTGGGATTTAGATCTATTACTAAAGTAAATCATAAAAATCACCAACTTTTTAAAGGTAGGAAACAGAAAACAAGAAACATTGTAAATGTCCCAAAACAAGGCACAGGCTTTGAAACCAGAAGCAGCAGGTAGCCTGTCTCCGGCCAATAGAAGGACTCGATATAATATAAGTCAGGCACCAAGAAAAGATGGCGTCCACCATTAAGACCTCATTACCACAACAAAGTACAGAGGCTCAGAACTGGAGGAAAGGACACATTTCAAGTCAGGAAACTGCACAGTAAAGGGAGAATGGGGATAAAAGAGTTGATAAGTTCCAGGATATGTTGATCCTGCCTGTTCCCTCTCCTATCGTTCCCAGATGTTCAGGGTACGACTGGAGAGGCTGTAATAGGTGAGGCTGAACATGTAGGCATACTCCAGGTGACAAAGAACCTTGTATTCAAGGCTAAGGTATTGGGATTTTTCTTGGAAGCAACAGGGAGTCACTGTGGGATGTTTTTAAAACAGAATAGTCATGATCAAATTTGCATTTTAAAGAGATCCTTCTAGCAGCAGGGTGAACATATTATTGAAGCAGGCTAGAATGGAGGAAAGGCACTAGTTAGAGAAGTCCAGAACAGCACATTACCACACTGCAATAGTCCAGAACAGCATTTTGCTACATTATAGTATTCCAGTATAGCACTTGACCATATTACAGTAGTCTAGGCTGTGAAGAATGAGAACCTGAACCAAGTCAGCAGCAGCTAAAAAAGAGAAGGGTCCCTAGGTCAGTGTTTCTCAGTGGTTAGAACATCAGCCTGCTGACTGAAGGGCCTCGGGTTCAATTCCAGGTCGAGGGCATGTACCTGTGTTGCAGGCTCAATTCCCCAGATTACAGGTTCAATCCCCAGCCAGGTTGGGGTGCACGTGAGAGACAACTAGTCGCTGTGTCAATGTTTCTCTTCTCTCCCTCTCTTCCCTTCCACTGTCTAAATATCAATGGGGAAAAAATATCCTTGGGAAAGGATTAATAAAAAAATTTTAAAAGAGAAGAGACAAGGGAGAAAGGAAGATGGTGGCATAGGTAAATGCCTGTATTTACCACCTCCCACACCACATAAAAATTACAACGAAAATACAAAACAACCATCATCCAGAATCACTAGAAAGCTGGCTGAATGGAAGTCCTACAACTAGAGAAGTAAAGAAGAAAGCGCACTGAGACTGGTAGGAGGTGTGGAGGCGTTAAACCAGCTGCGCTGGCACCCACATGTGTAGCTTTTCTAATCAGGAGGGAGACTGTCTCTGCAGAGGCCGCCCAGAGGAGCAAGGGGTCCCAGTCCCACACCAGAACCCCAGCCCAGGGTCCCAGAACTGGAAAAATAAGTCCCTACAGGCAGTAAGAACTGCAGGCTGTGAAAACCAGTGTGAATTGGGGCCCAGTGACACAGAGGCTGCTAGAGACCCAGCTGTTTCTCTTAAAAGGCCGGCATCACAAATTTAACTTACAAGGTCCTGCTTCCTCTGAGCTCCAGCACCAGGACGAGGCTCTGGGGAACACTGATACATACAAAGAGGAACTGGACTGTCTGGCATTGGGGCAAGAACTCGGGGGCGGCTTTCTTCCAGATGGAGGTGCTCATAGGGATCATGTTTCCTATGCCGGGACCTCCAAGGTCTCAGAGCTAAATGGCAGCCATGTCTGTTTGCTCCGCCCTCGTGATTCCCTATGACCCCACCTCATCCAATTTACAACCCCACCCAAGCTGTGTGCTGCAGCTTTTGCATATGAATGGCCTGTCCTTGATCAGGCTAAACTCTCTCAAACAAGCTGCAGCTGGGTCAGAGAGCCCCAAACCTATCAATAAAAGGCCCAAGACCTGGCACCAGCACCACCTGCCTTGCTTCATAGCTGGGCCTCATCTGGGCACTTCCAAACCCAATACAAAGAGGAGGAATCTGCAGATCTCTCTGTAGGTCCTGCTGGGTGGCCCTAGGCAGTGTCTGATTATTCACCTCCCTGGAGACCCAAGAGCCAGTGTACCGAGTGGTCAGTGTCAGACCATAACAGATTACAACTCCACACATCCATAAACGACCCACTCAAGGGGCAGATCCAGTGAGCACCAAAGCCCCACTGAAGCAAGTCCTGCTCCATAGGGGTATCTCCTACTTAGCAGCTCTCCTACTGTAGCACAGGTGGTCCTCATAGCCGATTGGCCTAGAGGTCAATTTCTCCCAGTGAGCACCAATAGCAATCAAGTCACAATTATAATACTGTGCTCACAGTCCACAAAGGGATGCACCTTGAGCTCCCAGCTCAGGTGACTGGGGAGGCTGGGCCACTGTGCCCTATGTAGTCATGCCAGGCCCTTCAGAAAAGAAGCCTTTTTGTTTAGAAGAACTGATTACAGACATCTGTATAAATATTCTAGCTGTCAAAAAATATGGCTAGTTTCAGAGAACATGCTAGTAATCCTCTGGGGCCAGAACATGATGCTGCAGGTTCTTGTTCTGGAAAAGCTAAGGGCCCAGGTCATCTGAACAGGCTAGACAGGTCATGTAATAGCACCACTGTGTGCTCAGGACCCAGCTCTTCATTTCATTCATTCGGTGAATATTTCTAATGGCTTATCATGTGACAAGGGCTGTGCTAGGTTCTGGGAAAACAACAGTGAGCAAAACAGATCCAATGCCTGTCACCATGGAACTTGCAGTTTAATTTCCACATCACACTTAAAATCCTGCCATTCAAACTAGAGAACATTATGCTAAGTGAAATAACCCAGTCAATGAATGAAAAATACCACATGATCTCATTCATTTATGTATAATAAAGGACATTATAAACTGATGAACCAAAAGATATAGAGACAGTAAAGCAACAAGCAGACTGTCAAATGACAGCGGGGAGGGTAGGGTGATCTGGGGGAGATAAGAGATCAACCGAAGGACTGGTATGCATGCATATAAGTACAACCAATGGACACAAAACTCTGGGGAGAGAGGGCATGTTTAGGAGGGGCGGGGCAATGGTAAGATATATACACAGATAAAAATTTAATTTAAAATTTTTAAAAATTTAAAAATAAATAAATAAAATAAAAAATGGGCAATGGACCTAAATAGAATTTTCTCAAAAGAAGACAGAAGGAAGGCCAAGAGACACATGAAAACATGCTCAAAGTCACTAATTATCCGAGAGATGCAAATCAAAACAACAATGCGGTACCATCTCACACCTGTCAGAATGACCAACATCAACAAATCAACAAACGACAAATGTTGGTGAGGTTTCGGAGAAAAAGGAACCCTCGTGCACTGCTGGTGGGAATGCAGACTGGTGCAACCACTGTGGAGAACAGTATGGGGTTTCCTCAAAAAACTGAAAATGGCCGAATCCGGTTTGGCTCAGTGGATAGAACGTCGGTCTGCAGACTGAAAGGTACCGGGTTCGATTCCGGTCAAGGGCATGTACCTTGGTTGCGGGCACATCCCCAGTAGAGGGTGTGTAGGAGGCAGCTGGTCGATGTTTCTCTCTCATTGATGTTTCTAACTCTCTATCCCTCTCTCTTCCTCTCTGTAAAAAATCAATAAAATATATATTTTTTTAAAAACTGAAAATGGAACTCCCATTTGACCCAGTAATCCCACTCCTAGGAATATATCCCAAGAAACTAGAAACACCAGTCAGAAAGGACATATGCACCCCTATGTTCACAGCAGTACAATCTACAATAGCTAGGATTTGGAAACAGTCTAAGTGCCTGTCAGCAGATGACTGGATCAAAAAACTATGGTACATCTACACAATGGAATACTATGCTGCCATAAAAAAGAAGGAATTCCTATCATTTGCAGCAACCTAGATGGAATTGGAGAACATCATGCTAAGTGAAATAAGCCAGTCAATGAAAGAGAAACACCACATGACCTCACTCTTTTATGTATAATAAAGAACATTATAAACTGATGAACCAAAAGATAGATATAGAGACAGTAAAGCAACAAGCAGATTGTCAAATTACAGCGGGGAGGGGAGGGAGATCTGGAGGAGATAAGAGATCAACCAAAGGAATTATATGAGGCATATAAGTATAACCAATGGACACAAAACTCTGGGGAGGGAGGGCATGTATGGGAGTTGGGGGAGGCAATGCTAAGATATGTACATATATAATAATTTAATTTAAAAAATAAATAAAATAAAAATAAAATGAAAAAAAAGAAACTGAAGTCTTTTATGACTAAACGTCATTTCTTAAAAAAAAACCCTTTCATGATTAACATATGGCAACATTTTCTATATTGAAACACTAAAGGCTTGATCTAGCTGTATTTAGAGGGAAGAACAAAGAGTTAATTTATTTTAAGAACCCAGATCAAAATCCACACAATTAGACATTCACTTCTTTATTCAAAGGTCACTAAAATGCATACATCAGACATCTGCTACTTTCTTTTAAGGATGCTGAATTTTAAATCCAATAAGTCTAAATATAGCTTTAATATAATCTACAAATGACCTTACTAAGTCTTTCTACATCCCATAAAAGTATATTAATTGTATCATTTTACTTAAGTTCCCAACTTGCTATGATGTATTAGCATATTAAAATTAACTATGCACTCTCTAATCATTTCACCTTCTAAGCCAACTTACCAAGGCAAATTTGATAAAATTATAGTACCCCCTTGTGGTGTTACTTTCTTATCATACTAGAATGTTTTTGAAATATTGTATTTTTTTAAATCTTTCATTAAGATCAGTGAATAATTAATTAACCTTTTCTAAATTCTAATAAAATCATGAGAAAATTAAAGGAGCTATTACCAGATTGTGAGAACAGATAACACAATGTGGCATTTCTTCATAAAGTAAGACTATCTGAAGCCACATTATTTTTAACAGAAAGAAAATGGTCAAGGAATGTTTTCTATGGATTGATCCATATAGCCAAATTAAAGCATAAAACTCTAAAATTATACACTGGATTTTAGTTTCCCTAGCAAGCAAATTCAACTATCTGAAGCAGAATTATGTTTTTCAATGGCAGAACAATAATTTCTTCACAAATCAGGAAGAAAAAATAAAGTTGGTAAAATTTAAATGCAAACATTTTCCCCTTACAATTCACCCAACTTAATTCTATCAAATCCAGTTTAACTGTATATTACTGTCATTGCTTCCAAATACTCTTTTTTAACTATATAAAAGTTCATAAATCATTTAGAAAAACGAGTAATAATTTAAATATGAGCACATATTTAAATTCAAAAGTTTTCCTAACTTAGTTTTATTTTTATCTTTATTTGTTTTCTACCTCACCCCTCCCAAAAATCTCCTCCTCCCATCTCCTGATTTCTGAATTGATTTTTGTCTTATTCTGGAAGGGCAAGAATGGGGGAAGAGAAAGAGATAAGATTATCCACAATAATTTTGGCAAGGCCTGGAATAACCCCCTTTAGGTAAAAGGATCTTATAAGAGATCCTATGTTCTTACTGGAATAATCAGGAAAATATATCACCTAATGAATTGATATATTTAGATCGACTGTCAACAAAATGGCAATTTCATACTCATAGAATGTCCAAGAATTTCACAAAGTAACTAGAGAATTAACCAGTATGTTTTTTCAATTCCACTTCGGGTTAAGCAGTGTTGCAGTTTATCTCTGGTTCAAGCCAGTAAGCAATTCTTATTTAGGACAAAAATATCAAGAAGCTTTGTTTCAATTTAGTTCAGGTTCAGATTCAATATAACAATTGCAGTTCAGTTCTGGGAATGTGGAAACATATTTACTAGTTTCTGATTCAGATTCCATTGGCTTCCTGGTTGTAATTCAAAGAACAGGTACTCGGGCAACACTTTTAAAGCCCTTACTATGTTTCAGGGTCTGTCGTGGATCTTGGACTACAAAAATGAATAGAGCAAAATCCCTGCCTTCACGAATATCACAATCCAATAAGGAGACAGTCAAGTGAACAGGTGCAGTGATATGGAGAAATCAGTTCCCAAAAGAGGACATCACTTTGGTTTGAAAAATGCTTTAATGAGCTCTTAAGGTTATAAGTCCACCAAAGAGCATCTTAAAAATAACCACAAATCGTCACTAAAACTCCTTCTAAAGTCAATGGATCTTGTTTTCCCTCTTCTGGGTTGAGCACCACTATGCAGTTGGAAGACTAAATGGCGCAAGCTGAATGGTTCTGCGTAACAGAACAGCAAGCAAAGGTCCCAAGGGTGCAGGCAGATGTGCAAGGGAGAAGACACAACTGGCCCAGGGTCACAACACAACTCCAGAGACTAGCACATGTATTCTACATACAGTGTGAATGGATTGTATAAACGGAAGAGCCAGAGGGACTGGGCAATACTGGGCAGTAAAGAATCCCTAGTGGCCAAGAAGAAATTTGAGGTGAGAGCAGAAATGTCCAGAAGGGATTTCTATAGGTATTTGCCTTGGAATATAATATAAACCCTTCTTCCACTTCCCCTCCAAAATCAACTTTTAAGACTTTTAAAGTGAACTTGAATTTCTACTATTGGTTTTTGTTTCTGTGTAGTAGGTAAATGGTGGTGGTTATCATTTCGGGTTTTGTCCCGGTGATTTGTGAACCCAAAGCATTGCTGAACCTGGTATCCTCGTGGGCCCAGAGCATACACTGATTGTGATGATACTGGACCCAAAGGACAGGAGAAAAGTTGAAATGTGAGTTACACAAAGTTATAATTTAAAAAGTAATAAAAGCTAAAACAGAAAAAGGAAGTATCTGCTTTGCCTCAGGGAAACAGAAGCATCATAGAGAAAGTGACTTTTGAACTGAGTCTTGAAGGATGAATAACTGTTATCCAAGAAAAGAAAAATGGGGAAAGACATTCATTCAGCAGAAACAACAATGTGAACAAAGAGAGGGCATTTAGAGATCGCCCAGGAGCCAAGTATATGGGGAAGGGCATTCCTGTTCCATTCCATGCCATCAGCAGGTTTGTTCTGTGAAATGATTAATGAAACCTGTCTATTATTTACATGTTTGTGAGAACAGATGTTTCCATCGAGCTTTTTTATTATTTTTTTAATCCTTACCTGAGGGTATGTTTTTATTGATTTGGGGAGGGGAAGAAGAACATTGATGGAACAGAGAAACATCAACTGGTTGCCTCCCATATGCACCCCAACTGGGTACCTACAACCTAGGTAGGTGACCTGACCAGGAACTGAAACTCCAACCATCTGAGCAACCCAGTCAGGGCCCCACCTACTTCCTTTAACAAAACTTCTTGAAAAATACCTACTATCACTCTGTAGTGGACTGTGTTGTTTATCCTCAGTGTGCCTTCCCTCCCATTCATGCAGGGCTCTCTTATGGATGGAATATAGTTCCCCATCCCATTGACTTTGGGATTGATCATGTGACCTGTTTCAAACAATGGAATGTGGACCAAAGGGACAATGTGCCAGTTCCCAGTGAGGCCTTAAGAGGCAGCCTATAGCCGAAACCGGTTTGGCTCAGTGGTAGAGCGTCGGTCTGCGGACTGAAAGGTCCTGGGTTCGATTCTGGTTAAGGGCATGTACATTGGTTGCGGGCACATCCCCGGTGGGGGGGGGTGCAAGAGACAGATGGTCGATGTTTCTCTCTCATCAACGTTTCTAGCTCTCTATCTCTCTCCCTTCCTCTCTGTAAAAAATCAATAAAATATAAAAAAGAGGCATCCTGTGTTTCTGACCCACTTAGCCACAGGTCCCAGAATAAGGAGACACATTTATATGGGCTGAATTTTGTCCCTCAACATTCATATATTGAAGTCCTATCCCCAACTACCTCAAAACAGGTCTGTATTAGAGGACAGGTTCTTAAAGAGATAATTAAGTTAAAATGAGGCCCTTAGGCCAAACTCTAACCTGACTGGTCTCCTTATAAGAGGAGGAAATATGACCCTGGCTGGCATATCTAAGTGGTTAGAGCATCAGCCTGCTCACTGGAGGGTCTTGGCTTCAATTCCAATCAAGAGCATGTGCCTGGGTTGCAGGTTTGATTCCACTCCCAGTCAGAGTGTTTGTAGGAGGCAACCAACTGAAGTGTCTCTCTCAAGTTGATGTTTCTATCTCTCTCTCCCTCTACCCCCTCTTCTACTCTCTCTAAAAATTAATGGAAAAAATATCCTCAATCCTCTAGTGAGGATTTAAAAAAGAAGAAGAAAAGGAAATTTGGACACACACAAAGATACCAGGCATGCTCAGACACAGAGGAAAGAACACAATGAGAACACAGAGAGATGCAGCCATCTGCAAGCCAAGGAAAGAGATCATGAAAGAAACCAAACTTTCTGACACCTTGATCTTGAACTACTGACTTCAGAGCTGTGAGAAAATTAATATCTGTTGTTTAGGCCACCTCGCCCGCAGTATTTACTTATGACGGCCATAGCAAGTTAATACACACATGGGTCAGACATAACTCATCTCGTAGCATGAAGCAGAACCAAGCCACAAATACATGAGCAAGAAATAGTGTTTATAACTGTAAACCACTGACATCTTGGGGTTGCTTGTATTGCATTATTATCACAGCAAAAATTGACCAACACACTTTCATTTCACAATTCATAGCAGTTTAGCTTCTGAAGTTGCTATTGCTAAAGAACGTCATGTGTTGTTGGTTTGAAATAGTTAATCATAAAAGAAATAAAGTAAAATAGAAAAACATCACAATCTAAATATCAACAGAGACAAATTCTTAGTCTCTACTTATCTTGATTTTTCTTCTACTTGCCCTTGGAGGCCATTTGTTATAATCAGTAAGATTATAAGATTTATCCCTGGCCAGTGTGGTTCAGTTGGTTGGAGTGTCATCTGTGTCATCCCACACACCAAAAAGTCACAGGTTTGATTCCTGGTCAGGGCATATACCCAGGCTGCAGGTTGGATCTCAGGAGGCAACCAATAGATATTTCTCTGTCACGTCAGTGTTTCTCTCTCTCTTTCTCCCTCTCCTTTTCCCTTCCTCTGTCTCGAAAATCAATTTCTTTTCAAGATTATAAGATTTAGAAATGGATTTTCCAGGTTCAAATTCTTCTGGCTTTGTCATCTACTCCCATCTGTAAAGTGAGAATATAATAATGTCTACTGAAAGTTATTGAAAAATTAATTGAATAAATAAAAGAGCATGAAGCAATGTATGACACATAGTAGTATGTTTACAAGTCTGTTCACTATCAATATTAATTGTCTGACTAAACTGAGTATGATCTCCTGCATGTTCGTCTGTCTGAAACCTTTTCTCTTTTCATCCTGAACAATCTTGTCCATTTCCATGACTTCTGCTATATCTATTCAAAACTAAACCCTTAGTCTATACCTCTTTCTAAATTCCAAAGCCATACTTTCTATTGCCTACTAGACATCTCCAAGCTTTATCTCCTGGTAAAGCCTTACATTGGTTTGATGATATCAGAGAGACTATGATACCCCTAGAGATAAATGAGACAGAATTGCATTCAGATAAATATATTCAGATTTGCATTCAGATTTCCCACAGCTTCATAAAGATAATGTGTCTTTTTAAAAAATATATATTTTATTGATATTTTAAAGAAAGGAACGGAGAGGGATAGAGAGCTAGAAACGTCAATGAGAGAGAAACATCGCCCAGCTGCCTCCTGCACACCCCCCACCGGGGATGTGCCCGCAGCCAATGTACATGCCCTTGACCGGAATCGAACCCGGGACCCTTCAGTCCGAAGACCGACGCTCCACCACTGAGTCAAACTGGTTTCGGCAAGATAATGTGTCTTAATGAGAACCCAAAGACATGCTAAAGTCAAAAGAGGTAATAATAATAATAATAGTAATAATAATAGCAACAACAATATTTATAGGGAACCTTTCTATATAAGTTAGTTCCTAAACATCCTACACATATTAATTGGATCATTTAATCTTTATAGAAACTTTATCAGTAGGTGCTACTATTATCCCTGTTAGATAAGGAAACCAATGCACAGAAACTTATACAATACTAGAAGCCCAATGCACAAAGATTCGTGCCAGAATGGGCCTTCCTTTCCCTGGCTGCCGGCACTGCCTTCACTCTGGACGGAGCCGCCTTTCCGCCTCCCACACTGCTCAGAGGCCTAGAGCAGCCAGGGTTGGTTTGGAAAGCCCTCTCGGTGCCTGGATATGCAAATTAACCTTCCATCTTTGTTGGGTTAATTTGCATATTCTCTCCTGATTGGCTTGTGGGCATCATGAAGGTATGGCCATTAGCATGTTACTCTTTTATTAGGTAGATGTCATCCAGCTGAAAATAGTTTCATGTAAAACCAGACAGGCAAGCAGAATCTAGTCTACCATCTTAACCACTATATTTTACTTTCTCTCAGAACTACAATCTGAATAATTTCTCAGAAACTAAAACAATTATTATATATGACTAATATTTGGGGGTCCACGCACACTCTCAAGTCAAGTGCTTTACGCACATTAATTTGTTTCATCCTCACTTCGGTGACTCTCTCTCTCTTTCTCTCTCTCTCTCCAGCCCTTCCCCCCCCCCATCTCTTCCACTCTCTCTAATAATCAATGGATAATATCCTTGGGTGAGGATTAAAAAACAACAACCAAAAAAAGATAGTATCTTTGCCTTCAAGAAACACCACATATAACCCTCAAGAAGAAGGATGGAAATGGGGCATCCAAGGTAAAGGCAATGAGTGGCACAAACCTTTTCCTGCCCATGAACAATGTCCTTCCTTGCCAAAAATGCCTCTTAAATAAATGCACCAGTCCCACATGTGACCTGACCCCAAATAACGGTCTTTTTCTACACTCCCTTGCACAAATGACGATAAAAATGTTGTGCCCATCAACCAGCACGTTTAATTCAGGAGCAGCACTTAAATCTGCCTCTCATTTTCCTACCACTTTCCTGAAATTCCAGAGGACGGGGTTATTGTTAAACAGCAGCAAGCATTATTCTCACAGCGGTGCACATTAATAATAATTCAATGCGGTGTCATGGAAGCCTGTAGGCTCTTAGCTGAATTTATTTGAAAAATAAAGTTTGTGTTTTTTTCCCCTGAATATCTTTACTTAAATCAGCATGGAACTCTTGTAAAGATAACCACCAATAAGTCACAACTACCCAAGGAGCAGTCTTGTTATTTTTTTAATTCACTGCTCACCAAGACAACATAATAAACACACCTTTAGAGGCTCATACATGCCCAACTATTGAAAATGTCATGATTCCTCCTTCATGGTGCCCCCAGGCATAAACTTCTTTTTTTTTAATTCTCTGAAATTCTAGTAAAACACCAATTTTCAAACGCAAGCTACTATGAATAATTTTGTGATAAGTTAGCAACACAAGCTTTGTTTCATCATCCATTAATAATTAAGCTCCTTTTTTATTTTTTTTAAAAAGTAGCAAACCAGCAAGCCAGTATAGTTTCAACATCTGTTTTTTCAATTTTTGTTCAGAGTTCTCTTAGATGTTCCTGTATCCCTTCATAAATGACTAATAGGAAAGATACAACACTAATAGGAAACACAACTTCATGCAACTTCGTTGACAGTTGGTTTCAGTTAACAGCTGGTCTTTAAACTACCCAACATAAAAGCATACATTTTAGGAGGAAAAACTGACCCCAAAACTGCTTCATAAAATGAAGTATTTCATTTTTCAAAGCCTTAGGATTATTTGAGAAGCTATAGTACTTAAAAGTCCCTAGAGTTGTTGTTTTTTTTTAAAGAAAGTTAAAATTTTCCACCTTTAAATATCAGAGACTAGGGATTTTACAATTTAATAAGTGTCAGAAATAAACTGCAATTCCCTTCAAAGCCATATAAAAAAGCCTCTGTGAAAAGTTTTTCCTTCCAACAGTGAAGTAAGGGCCTAAAATCAGAGCAAATAATTATGATGGTCTTTCTGCAATGGTGCTCAGACATCCAAATGATCCACAGCTTCCATATGCTCAGGTTGGTAACTATGCTTTCTCTGCTACCCAACAGCTGCCCCCTTTTGGTGAAAGAAATACTACAAGAATCACATCATGAATCAAACCATCCTCTAGACAGATGTGGTCCCTTCCAATGTCCACAGACTGTAGAAAGTACATAAAAGATGTGACTTTTTTATTAAAATAATTGCTTTTTTTTTTCCTTCTCCATCCCATATCCTCTAGACCAGTGATTTTCAACCAATTTAGGTTGAAATAATCAGGGGCACTGACCTCTTTTTTCTTTAGAATGTCAAATCAAAAATGACAATAGCCAACACAACAATAGCCTTTGGTATGGATAAATCAAAATTACACCTATTTTTTGTCAAATCAGCAAAAAAAAATTTTTTTTGGTGTGCCACAGAACTTTAGTAATTAGTTTATGTGTGTGATGAAATTTTTTAAAGATTGAAAATCACTGTTCTAGAGCAATGAATTTATGGAGGGGGGTCTAGGGGGAGTGGATAACTTTGCCCCCAAAAAATGCTAGGTGGATTCAGAAATGTGTAATGGCCTAATGATCAGTATCTCTCAGAAATAGAAGACCATCTCTCACTGAAAGCTTCTTATTGGGCTCATGTCTTTTTATGAAACTGCCAGGTTCTCACATACCAGGGTTGGGTTTGCTTTCTCCCCAGCAGGGATAATGTACTTTTGAACACTTCCGCCAAATTACTGACAGAAGGACTTATTTCCTCTTCCTGAGAAAACAAACTGATAGTGACAGAAGCAAGAAAATAACTTTAACCACTACATTACACATTACAAAGAATGGATGGATAGTGAAACTCCCACATAACAACATTCCAAATACCTTTGCAGCTAAGAGTTTGTAAGAATGGCCAACAAGTCACAAAAGAACCTCACCTGAATTTTTTTCTGGGTTTTTCATGGCCTCTGCCTTACTGTCTTTTGAACATATTATTTTTCATTAACACACCAATAATGAGCATAGTTAATGATTGTATAATTGGAAAATGCCAAGAGATTTTACTTGAGTGTCATCTTTCATAAACTAAATTAACTACATAACTTGCTACATTAAGAATAACATTCACAGCGGCACAATTCACCATAGCTAAGATTTGGAAACAGCCTAAGTGCCCATCAGCAGATGAGTGGATTAAAAAACTGTGGTACATCTACACAATGGAATACTAAGCTGCGGTAAAAAAAAGAAGGAATTCTTACCATGTGCAACAGCATAGATGGAACTGGAGAGGATTATGTGATGTGAAATAAGCCAGTAAGAGAAAGATAAATATCACATGATCTCACTCGTTTATGGAATATAATGAACAACATAAACCGATGAACAAAAACAGATCCAGAGTCAGAGAAGCATGGATAAGACTGCCAAACCTCAGAGGGAAGATAGGGAAGGGTGGGGTAAGGGGTAGAGATCAACCAAAGGACTTGTATGAATGCATATAAGCCTAACCACAGACAACAGGAGGGGTAAGGGCATAAGGGGGGGGGGAGGGCACTAGGGAAATAAGGACACATATGGAATACCTTAATCAATAAAGAAAATAAGTTGATTTTTAAAAAAAAGAATAATATTCACAATTTAACATTTGTGTTTATTTTTCCATTAAGTATAAACACTACCACTTTCTCTGATTCCAAATCATTGACCTTTTTCCCAGTAATCTTCATGCCCAACACATTGTCATGCATAGGTGAGAGTGCTTTAATAAATACTATTGGATAATAGTTTACTTGATTATAGAATATTCCAAAATGTTCCATTTTTTAAGTTTCCCCAACAGAAAAAATTATTGTAGCCTTTATATCCTGCTTAGCTCAAAGTCTGACAAATTCCTTTCAAAAACCCCCAAATATATATAATCAATGCTCAGAGACATATGTAAAAGTGTCTCTACATATCATACCTGCCTGCCTGCCTAAAACACGAAATCAAATACAAAGTGAATTGGGGGGGAAAAAACATGTACTGGAACTGGTTTAGCTTATCAGCCTCAAAATTCAGATGAGGCATTCTTTGATATAAGAAAACTTGTGATTCAAAATCCAAATGTTTATGCTCTTTGTTACACAAGCAAAATCTGAATTATTTAACATTCCCTTCTACCCCCTCTGAAACAAAAGAAAGCGCACACACACACATACAGTGTTGTTCAAAGTAAACTGTGTATTAATACTATAAATACGTTGGCGGCTAACTATTGTGTGTTGAAGATAAACACACAGCACTGTTCACAGCCGGGTGTTCCAGGTGTGCCATCAATGTTTTCATGTTAACCATTTATCATTAAGTGTGGATGAGGTGGTGCCAAGCTGCCACCGGAGAAACCTGGTGTGCCCAAGTTGAGAGGACAGGGAACAGAGACTGTGTCTTGGTTATAGAACAAAAGAATTCGTTTTATCACTTGCCTTTACCGCTGGAGAAAATGGCTCCTGGTGTGCTGAACTCCGTGATAAATGTGCCCCCTCCAGTTCTTTATTGCCTCTGTAAATCACAGGACTGACAGCAGTTAATAAGAAAAGCTTTTGAGTGGTTTTGAAGTTTTGCTTTGTACAAATAAAGTCTCATATTAAAGATTTTGCTAGTCCTCGAGGTGTAGAAAAAGCAGCACACACAGAACTTCCATACTTTTAACTGTTTGTCTCCTTTCTTTAATTTTTGAAACAGAAAGAAAGAAACCCCTTCAGACATGCACACTGGAAAAATAAAAACAGATCATTGTGTACATGGCATCATATGCTCACAGAGTTCCTGGTGCTACTGAAATTACACGTGCTCTCGTTTTTATAAGCTGGATATTCCGATAAATATCAGAAAAGCTATGTGGTGGAAAGAAGCTTGTTACAGAAGATTTATTATTACATTTCTGACCATAATTGCATGCTTTACTTCTTTTAGCCAACGCAAATTTTGGTTCAGTGTCAAGAAAGAGAACTCTAAATTCCCCTGGATCTATCAACTGCCAGGTCAATCATAGGTCCTGGGATCCTCAATTCTGAAATCAGATTTCAGAATATAATTGACGGTAAAAGGAATAACAAAGCTACCTCACCAAGTAGCCTTTTTCTCCAAGGAGTTCAAAATACTTCAGTACAACAGATTTATAAAATCTTAGAGGGCAGGTTTTATTATTTGTACTTTCCTGCAGAGGAAGCTAAGGCACAAAAAAGCAAAATAGGTCTTTTCCTGATTATTGCTAAGTTCTTTAGAGAGAGAAAAAAAAAACAGGACTAGCCGAGACAGGTTTGGCTCAGTGGATAGAGTGTCGGTCTGCGGACTGAGGGGTCCCGGGTTCGATTCCAGTCAAGGACATGTACATTGGTTGCGGGTACATCCCTGGTAGGGGGTGTGCAGGAGGCAGCTGGTCGATGATTCTCTCTCACTGACGTTTCTACCTCTCTATCCCTCTTCCTTCCTCTCTGTGGAAAATCAATAAAATATATATTTTTTAAAACAAGACTAGCTAGAGTCAGTATTCTCAGAAAAGCTCACATTTTACAGTCCACAAAATAAGAACTTTGAATGCATTTTCCTCTGACCACATCTCACAGCAGAATAGAGAAGGGTTACTAATTCACATAAATTGTCTGAATAACTCTCTACACACCAGAAACTAGCCAGTTTACAATCTTGGGTTCAACTCCACTTTACCCCACACAGTAAGAACAAATAACAATTGGGCTTTTATATTACCTACTTGCAGCAGTTTGCAACTTGGTAGACATAAAGTTAAAGGGACTAGACAATAGCTAATTTTAATTAAGGTTTTTAGAACATACTGATTAAGTGCACATCTCATGGCAGTGCATATCCAGGACCTAACTTCATCATTAGGATTTCATTAAATGACTGAAACTAATTAGAACTAATGTTCCAGTGGTTTCGTTTCCTTTCTATGGTTTGCTTTATCCTAGTCTAACTCTTGCCAAACTTTTCAAAGTAGATTTTCTTAACCCATCGTCCCAAGTGAATAAGAATGAACAAGAATCCATATTCTTCCAGGCCTCTCTGTTGAGATTTTCAAACTGCACTGGTTGCCCTAGGAGTCACCTGCGGAAGTTGGCATAGCAGCGCTGTAGTGACAACAGACTTGGTTATCAGTTCTTGCACCACTGGAGGTAGAAGAGATGGGTAGTTACCTCTCCATTGCCATCTCCATACTCCCAGAAATTATCCCATGAAGCCCAGAACTCCTATGAAATACTGAGGTGTTTCTATGGAAGAAAAACCCAGGTTCTGTCTGGATTATCAGGATGAATTTCCTTAAGTCTCTGCTTGAATTCACCGGTAGAAATCTGGCCCAGGACAGATAAAGGACTCATGCCGAGGAAGTCAGATGTGTCCAAATGTCACATAGCTGTGGTCAAGTGAAAGTATCCAAGAGAGCATCCCTGTAGTTTTATAACACACTTGACATTTGAGAGACTGATGAGATAAAATGGGCACTATGACCCATGGGTCGTAACCAGATTTCCTGGGGTTTAGAACAGTAAGACCCAAACCAGGCTTGTTTCAGAAGGCAGTGGACCAGAGTCCAAAAGACCAGAGACTCCAGTGTTAAACAGAGCTGGTAAAGACAAACAAACACAAAAACAAAACAAAACACAGAGCTGGTGCAAATCCAACTTCAGCCACTTTCTAGCTTTGTGACCTTGAAAATAACCTAACATATGGGAGGCCCTTTAAGTCTATTCATAAGATTGATATATAAGATTTAAAGGGACTTGCACAGTGCCCCACAGAAAAGGCACCCAGTAAAGAAAGCACTCGTTGATTTATTCCACAAATACATGCCAGGAAGAAAAGTGCTTATGTATGTTATTTCATTCAATCCCCATGACAATTGTATGATTGGCCCTTATGTAAAAGAGAGGTATAGTCCGGGGGTCATTTTAAAAGAGATCCCAATCCAAAGGGGTCAGCCCACCTCTGTAAAACACACTGGAGATGGACCCTGGAATGCAGCCAGAGGAGAGGCATGTGGTCTGTAATCTGCCAGTCCCGCCCTGGGAGCCCAGAGTGCATCTCAAGAGTCAGAGCTACCGGTAAGCATTTGCCAATCCAGAGAACACCAACAGCAAGCACACCAGGACTGCCAAGGAAGACTTCCTGGCCCTTTCCCTCCTCCTTACTTCTCTCAGCCTCTACCCTAGTGTAGAAAGGATGAGGGAGAGAAGCAGGAGGAAGGGAAATGAACTCAACTCTTCCCCACTCCTACTCTAGACCTGAAACAATAGCCAGCTGAACAAGAAGAGTGACTTGAACTTTAATAAAGTTGGGGTTAGTAATTTTAATTACTGAAATTAGACTGTTTTTATTACTAGAAGTAACCAGAGTATATTTCTTTAATCTTAGAGTGTCCGGAAAAGCTAATGGGATGCATCTGAGATTTCATCCAGATACAGGCAAAGAGCTGGCCCAAGAGTGGGACTGACAGGGAGAGGAAGAACATTGCTTATATCCTACACGGTTCCACTATTCAACATACCATTGTCTTGAATATAAAATTAATTCACCAATAACTCAAATGAAACTAGAAAATGAAAATGGAGGGGGGAAAAGCATGGCCATCAGCCAAATTAAAAAGAAAAAATAATTCTGAAAGTACTTGTTAAATTTAAAGATACGTATTCCATGTTGATATGGAAGTCCACATGCATGAAAATTCTGTATGGGTCTCCACAGCCAAATACATAACTCCTATAATGTACTGAAATTCATTTAGTCATTCATTACGGATATATTGGGCAAGAAAAGTAAGGCCTATAAAATTCAAAGTGAAGAAGCAGCTATAATTTTAATAAATTAGAGTATTTCCTATTTCATATTATATTGACAGTCATTTAGCAAAAAAATAAAACTTCCTTTCCACCAAAAAGAAAAAGAAAAAAAGCTTTCCACATAATTTGAATTCACTAGACAAACATCAACCCATTCCTTCACTTCATCTAGCATGGATCTAACCGAAGATAAAAATAAGGGCATCTTACGAGATTGAGGTTTTTGTGTGCTTTCCAACGAGGTACAAGAATATTAAAAAACTGGAAGTATTGATAGGGTGGAGAGGAGCAGTTGGGGAGGAACACACGAGGGCTACAGCAATATTGGTAATATTCTGTATCTCAGCTGGAAAGTGAGCACGTTTTATTTATTTCATTGTTCTTTATACATCACATACACATAATGTATATTAAACATTTCAAACTTTTCAAAAGCTTTTATATTATGGAGATAGTAAAAAAGATAAGTGATTGCCAGGGGTTGGGAGGAAGAGAAGGATGAATTGACAGAACACAGAGAATTTTTAATGCAGTTAAGTTATTCTATTTGATACTGTAACGGTGGATATATGTTATTATACATGTGTCAAAACCAATAGAATATATAACACTAAGCAAGCACTAATGTAAACTGTGGACTTTGGGTGATAATGGCATGTCAATGTTAGGTTCATCAACTCTAACAAATGTACCACTCTGATGTAGGATGTTGACAGTGGGGAGGCTGTGCACATGTGGGATCGGGGGCATCTGGGAACACTCTGTACTTCCCACTTAATTTTGCTGTGAACCTAAAACTTCTCTAAAAATTAAAGCCTATGTAAAAAACAAAAAGCTTCTGTACTGTATTGTTTTTTTGGTGTTTTTTTAATTTATTTTATTGATATTTTACAGAGAGGAAAGGAGAGAGATAGAGAGCTAGAAACTTTGATGAGAAACCGACCAGCCACCTCTTGCACACCCCCCACTGGGGATGTGCCTGCAACCAATATACATGCCCTTGACCGGAATCGAATCCGGGACTTTTCAGTCCGCAGACCGACGCTCTACCACTGAGCCAAACCGGTTTCGGCTGTACTGTATTGTTAGTCTTTACTTCTGAATGCTCAGCTCCAGCTGTTCAAAATCTATTTTAAGTGACACCTCCGTAAGGCCTTCCATGGCACCTCCTCTTCCCACAAAGGAACCCACTACTCCTCTCCATGCTGCCACAGCTCCCGACCTTGATTCCAACCCTTCCATGAAACATGGATTGCACGCGTCCATCTACCATCCTCCCTCACCGAGGGAAAGGAAGACATCATGTTAGTGTTCTTTATATTTTAAACACCTGCAAGAGTGTATTGTATATAACAGATACTCGATAGCTTAATTTCTTATTATAACTTTACATATTTTACAAAATAATATAAAATAATCAATGTTACTACTGAATGATTTTCAGCCTCAAATTAATATACTAATTGTATTTTAAAAAAGGTTTCTAGCATTCCCGATTTATTTGAAAAGACATCTGTCAGCATTTAACTAGTTTTCTTTCCTTGCCAGTGAATAATTGCCACAACTGTAGATATAAACTCATTTGTAGGGATGAGAAGAGCTTTATCTAAGATCACTTAATAGACTTATGCATAATTATCTATTTCCTCTGAAGCTAACATTTGCTAAAAGAAAAGGAAAGATTCTATTAATGATCAAGACACTTGACTTTCTGGACCTATTTCGTCTAATGGGGAAAACTCAGTTCTCTGTTCTTGGTCTACGGCCAGGTGGTCTTTTACCAGGAATCATTCTAAACTTCTAATCACAGTTCAACAACCATCTGCCAAATCATATACAGGTATTGATATTTGCCACTCTACAGTTGAAGTACATCAAATGTCAATGCAATCAGCTCATTAGCAGGCTTGTATCCAGCTTCAGTACTTACTACCCAGGTTTGCACCTCTTTAATTAGCAGTGTATGGACCATGTTCCTTGTCTGTCTCCCAGCTGATCAGCTGCCTCAGTAATATGGCTAATATAAAATCAAATGAGAAGGAAGTGGTAAAAAAAGAAAAAACCCACCCTGCGAGCACTCTGGTTCCCTCGTATGCAGAATATACTGTAATCTAGCAAGAAAAGCAAGTGAAGTTTTTAAATTGCTTAGAGAATAATTTTAACCAAAGTCACAAGAGGTCATTAAAAAAGCACTGTGATCGCCCTTGGATCACACTGTGTTATCATTCTTCCACTTTCCTTGCTACCTAAGATTTTAAATCTTTCTTGCTGATGTAAAAATCATAGCAAACCTGACATGTGACTGTCACATGCAGAATCTGGATGTTAGAGGTCAGTATGGCTTACTGGTATGCTGGCCCACTGCTCAAAATTTTATATCTCTTCTGTCCCTCCGTTATTGCCTGACATGATTTAACAACTGTAATTCCTTATTTAACGATGTCAAAGGTTTTTAGGAAATTGACTGTATTTCACCAACGATATATTTCTTCTTGATTACGGAGTGGTTAAAATGATTTTAAACCAAGACAGCAAAATAAAGCAGTAATAAAATCAATAAAAGGTGCTTAAAACATTCCTTCTATTAGGTAATGGCATTTAAAATATCCGTAGCTTGTAATGGCACTTAGGATATGCCCAAAAATCAATGAGCTAAATTACTTATTGAACTAGTTAATTTGAACATTGAGTTTTTTATGTATATTGATAAAAAGGGCTACAGAATCCTTGGCAAGTAGTAATACCATGTTCATGGTCAGATGTCTCCCTCTGCTGGAAAAATAAATCAAACAATTTACCCCAGTTACAGAACAAAAAGATAAAAAATTAAAAGATATAACCTCAAAAAGCCCACCACAGGTCCCTGAAACTTAAAAGGCTCCAGAAATTCATGGGAAAAATACAAAATTATTAAGGGTTAAAAAAAACACATGTACCTTTTAAAAGCTTTGTCATTAACCTGGAATTTTGTCATTTTCTATCCTAGGGATTTTTGGTATCTTAGAATAAGATTCAAAAGCCTTGAATCCTTTCTCTTTGATGTCAGAAGGAAAGGGGTTTATATTTTAAAAGAGAGGAAAAAAGTAGTTTAATTTTATCAAAATAAAGTTTAAGCTGTCTTTGCAAATGAAGGTTTTTGAGAATTCAAAGCGTGAATCCACTAACAGCTTCACATTCCTCTCTCCCTGTGGGAGGTGGTAAGAGAGTTCCCAATACTATTATTCCCTTTATTTTTTTTTCCAAACATCTACTATTTAAAATGCTAAGTACTTTATTGAAAAGACTCTTCACAACTTTTCAATTTCTCCCCTTGCCAGTTCAGCCCTAAGCAGGTGTTAAAGAGTTCTGAAGAGCTTGCCTCAGGACTTTTAACTGAAACTTCAGGAATTATGATAAAAGGTGTTAAGAGAGAAATGAAGGTGAAGAGGCTAGCACTAACCTAAAACTATACATAGTACCTTTTGAAAAATTATAGCTACCTCAGAATATACCATTTTGGTTTTGAATGGCTTCATTAATAATAGCCATTTCACTTTCAACATATTTCATTTATCATTATTTTTTAATGGATATATACAATGGGTATATATAAAATCACATGCACTGTTAAGAGAGATTTTAATCAAAGAGAATCTATATGAATTTTTATGAAACTCATATATGAGTTTTGATTTTGTTTGCAGGCTCCAAACAAATGAGTAACCTATAGTCCTGACCTCCACATATACTCTAACAATGTTTCCCAAAGTGTGGTACGCGTCCCCCAGGGGTACAGGAAGAGTTTGGTGGAGATATGCACTACACCGTGCTTAGCTGCGCCATTCTATGTTCTCATGAGTCAAGTCAAGACAGTCTTGTGAGGCGTGAGATGGTCCAGTGTGCAAATAAATGTTATTTATAATATAACTTTTATTTATATTTTATTGTGAATAATTTATTTTTCATTTATTATTATTTTGTGTATGTACCAAAAAAAGAAAAAATAAATATATTTTGATTTTTATTAAAATACATCCTTTTTTTGACGAGGGGTACTCAGCGTTACGAAAATTATAGAAGGGGTACACATATGTCAAAATATTGGGAAACACTGCTCTAAGATAAGCAGACATATGTCAAATGAACAACCTTCACGTACGCTCTAAGATAAGAAGACAATGTCAAATGAACCTTTACTATCCAGCATGATGACCACTGTACGAGAAACACACACAGCGTGCTGTCGGGACCTAGAGGGTGGACTAACACTGCCTGGGGGAGATGAGAAAAACTCCAGCAGAAGAGATGGCCATCTGGGGTCTTTAAGAAAGATCTAGAATTTCTCCTTGTGTATATGGAGGTCAAAGGCAATTCAGAGAGCACAGAAAAAAGCAAATGGTTGTAAATAACTGAAATGTGAAGAGTTTCTGGTTCGTTTGGCAGAAGGTGAGAGCAGTAGGAGACGAGGCTCTGGTGGGTTGGTTAAGACCGGTTGGGAAGAGTTCTGGATAGCTTCCTTAGAGTTCAGATTTCATCCCAGAGGCAATGGAAAGGTTTTGAGTGACTTTAGGAAGTCACGCAGGGGGAAATGCCAGCAATGTAGAAGGTCCTATTGGAAGCAGGTAAGAGGTACCTGCAATAATACTGGTGAAAGTCAAAATTAGGCCCAGCATATGAATATGACTACTAAGATAAGGAACTGTAGATATTTGGAAGACTTGAGAGGATGTCGATGATAAAGAAACATTACCACTAACCCAGATCAACTCTTACTTCTCTTCCAACTTCTAGGTAAAAAAAAAAAAAAAGAAAGAAAATTTCCCACATATGTGAACAATGTACTTATTTTTTTAAGATGTTTGCCTTGTGTTGTTCCTGCAAAAAGCAAAAATCACAGTTTACTGTTGACAAACTTGCTCTAGTCTTAAAACATAAAGTATACCAACTTTAAATTGATGCAACTTGCTTTAAATTCCTCAATAATTTTCCTAGTTGCATTTAAACTAGGAATCTAAAGATGTGCGCATGTGCCCAGAACTAGAAGGCACACAAAAACTAAAACGAGTTACTACACTTGATATTAGGATTATGTTTAATTTTTTCCTTCCAACAGCAGTTATCTAATATTATTGCCTCCGTTTTCAAATTCAAAGTAAATACATCTTTGATTTACTGTCTTGAAGCAAAGAAGGGAAGGAAAAATACCTCTCCTTAAAAAGATGAAAAGCTTCATCTGTCTCCAAACCTTATTCTAGTTTTGGTGGTACATTCATTAACCTACATCTAAAAGTCAGGTGAAACTAAGAAGAAGAAAAAAAATGTTTCATTTTACACAACCATTGAGAGTGGCTCTGAAAAGAATCAGAATGGAAACAAAAGACCTAAGTGCAAAGTAGCCTTCAAGACATTTTAGAACATTAGAGGGATGAGAATAGTTGTTTATTATATTAATTTAATGAATTCTTTTCATTAAAGCTGAAAGCCTGTGTAATTGAAGGAAGAGGTAAATTCAAAATAAAGGTCTGAGGCTCAAACAAAAGTAGCTCCCAGGGCTGAATCTGGCCTCCTGGGTTTCCTTTTATAGTCAACTGTTGTAAGTGTTCCTGTACCAATCTTAAAGTGTCTTGTTTTAATCGCAACAGCCCCTAACACTGATCCTGAAAGAAAATTAATTCTTCAGATGGGAGATCTCCTGCAGGCTGCACACCACAGTCTCTCTGGGCTTCATCCAAGAGAAGTGAACTGTGCTCCACTGTGGCCTCCTTACAAGCTTTCAAAGCACAATGAAAAATGGTTTTCTAACATATTTGTACCATGCAAAGGTTCCTGTGGAGAGTTCTATTTCCTGGATATAAACTAGAAATTGCTGTAATTTTTTTTTTAGTTCTTTTTAATTTGCAGTTAAATGAAATATGACAATAACAAGAGAAATAACAACCATGCAGGTATCCAGGGCAGACACATGGAGCAATCACTTGTGTAAAGCGTAAGACAAGGAAAACCTCTTTAAATCTAATCAAGTCTGCAACAGTAGTCATTTGAAAAATCAAAACGATCATAAATACATTTAGAAAAAAGAATTTTAAAAAACACATTTTTATAAACTAAAAAGAAAATGAGGCAAAGATAAAGATTAGAAAATTATATTCAATAAACACAAAAGATGAATTTCAACTCTTACTCATTGCTAGGTTATTTCAAATAGAAACACTGGGTAGTAAAAATACAAAACTCTTATAATAGCCGAAACCTGATTAGCTCAATGGATAGAGCATCGGCCTGCGGACTGAAAGGTTCCGGGTTGGATTCCGGTTAAGGGCATGTACCTTGGTTGCGGGCATATCCCCAGTAGGGGGTGTGTAAGAGGCAGCTGATCGATGATTCTCTCTCATCGATGTTTCTAACTCTCTGTCCCTCTCTCTTCCTCTCTATAAAAAAAAAAAATCAATAAAATATATATATATATATATATATATATTTTAATTCTTATATGTTCCAAAATATAATAATGATGATGACGCTATACTCTGATAACAATCATGTCTGACACTATTGGATTTTTACTACGTCCCAAAACCTGTGCTGAGCTCTCTCTATCACAGGAGAGACTTGTTTTTGCCTGCCCAGCATTCAATCCTCCCTTCTGGTTTACAGCATCCTCTTTTCCTTCCCCACGCCATGAGATCCTAATGAGTTGATCTATCACAATTGCTCCATCCCCAAACTGATCCCACACTGGACATTTAGGAAGCTCCTTTCCCCTGGGCACAGCAGTTAGTTCTGGGATGGAATCCAGATCTACAAAGGCCAATCAAATTTCATAAATAAAGATTTGGAATTCAAAGTCTCCCTTCCTTTAAAGATGTAAACCTGACTGTGGCCATGGACATGTTTCTCTGTCACTGGTAGGAAATTTATCTGAAGATGGAGCCAGAACACAGGATGCTTAATAAAGGTAGAGACAGAAAAACACCATTTGAGACCCTAGAATCAGCAAAGCCCCTGAACTTGTCTGTTACATAGATAATAAATTTCCTTTCATGTTTGAGCTAGAGTATGGTTCCCCTACTAGCAATCAAGAATTGTGTGGCTGCACACACCTACAGGAAGCCCCTGAGTACACACAAACAAGGAAATATCTAAAAAAGAAACAAAGAATACAATCCCACTTACAAATAGCATTAAAAAATTACTTAGAAATAAAGTTAGCCAAGGAGTTGAAAGACCTTATACTGAAAGTTATAGGATGAAAGAAACTGAAGACACAAATAAGTGAAAAGATATCCCATATTCATGAATTGGAAAGGTATTGTTAAAACGTCCATACCACCCAAAGCCATCTATAGCTTCAATGTAATTTCTACCAAAATTTCAATGCCAATTTTCACAGAAATAGAACAAATAATACTAAAATTTGTATGAACCACAAATAGCCAAAGCAAATTTAAGCAAGATCATCAAAGTTGACAACATCATACTTCCTGATTTCAAACTTTATTACAAAGCTATAGTGATCAAAACAGATGGTATTGCTCTGGCCAGTATGGCTCAGTTGGTTGGGCATCAATCATACACTAAAAGGTTGCTGGTTCAATTCCCAATCAGGACACATACCCAGTAGAGGGAGTGTAGGAGGCAGCCAATTCTCACATTAATGTTTCTCTCTCTCCCTCTCCCTTCTTCCCTCTCTAAAAAGCAATAAAAAATATGTATTTTGAAAACAATATGGTACTGGCATAAAAACAGACACACAGACCATTGAAACAGAATTCAGAGACCATAAATAATCCTACACGTATATGGTCAACTAATATTTGATAAGGGAACCAAAAATAGTATCTTCAATAAATGATACTTCAATAAATGATTCAATTCAGTGGGAAAACTGGATGCCCACATGTAAACAAATGAAATTGGATCCTTATCTTACAACACACAAATTGAACTTGAAATGGGCTAAAGACTTTAAAGTAAAACCTGAGATTTTAAAATTCCTAGAAGAAAACATAGAGGAAATAGCTCCTGAACACTGGTCTTGGCAACAATTTTTTGGATATGACACCAAAAATGTAGGCAACAAAAACACAAAAATAAACAAGTGTGACTACACAAAACTAATAAGCTTCTACAGAGTAAAATAAGTGATCAACAAAATGAAAATACAACATAAAGAATGGGAGAAAATTCTGCAAAGTGTATACATCTAATAAGGGGTTATTAAAAAAAACTAGAGGCCAAATGCACGGCATTCATGCACCGGGATGGGGGTCCCTCAGCCTGGCCTGCACCCTCTCACAGTCTGGGACCCTTCAAGGGGAATGTCCACCTGCCAGCCTAGGCCCACTCCTGGCTCCTTAGCGCTGCCTCGGAGGCGAGAGAGGCTCCCACCATCGCCACTGTGCTTGCCAGCCGTGAGTCCAGTTTCTGCCTGACCAGCACTCCCCCTGTGGGAGCGCACTGACCACCAGGGGACAGCTCCTTGCTTGAGCGTCTGCCCCCTGGTGGTCAGTGCACATCATAGCAACCATTCTACTGTTCGATCGATTTGCATGTTAGGGTTTTATTATATAGGATACCTGATTTAAAAATGGGCAGTGGGCCTGAATAGACATTTTTCCAAAAACATACAAACGGCCAACAAGTACATGAAAAAATGCTAATCATCAGGGAAATGAAAATCAAAACCACAATGAGATATCACCTTACTTGTGACAGAATGACTAATATCAAAAAGACAGGAGATAACAAGTATTGGAAGGATGTGAAGGGGGGGAAAAAAACCCTGTGCACTGTTGGTGGAAATGTAAATTGGTATTGCAACGAAGGAAAAGAGTGTAAAAATCCGCCCCCCCCAAAAAAAAAAAACTACCATGTGATCCAGCAAGACTTGTATATAACCTAAGTGCCTGTCAATAGATGAATAGATAAGAAAATGAAATATTATTCAGCCATTAAAAAGGAAATCCTGCCATTTGTGACAACATTGATCGAGATCTTGAGGGCATTACTCTAAGTGAAATAAAGTGAGACAGAAAACATAAATACTTTAGGATCTTGTTTATACAGGGGTAGGCAAAATTAGGTTTGTAGATGTGCATACGGAAAATCCTATATAACAAAACCCTAATATGCAAATCGACTGAACATCAGAACGACCGGTCGCTATGATGCGCACTGACCACCAGGGGGCCGACACTCAACGCAGGAACTGCCCCCTGGTGGTCAGTGCACTCCCATGGGGGAGCACCAGTCAGTCAGAGGCTGAGCTCACAGCTGGCAAGCACAGCAGCAGTGGCGGGAGCCTCTGCCACCTCCGAGGCAGCCCTAAGGAGCAATGAGCCAAGCGAAAAGGAGCAGTAAGCAGGCAGACGGTAAGGAGCAAGGGGTCCTGGACTGCGAGAGGGCAAGGGCCAGGCTGAGGCCCCTCACCCAGTGCAGGAATTTCATGCACTGGGCCTTTAGTAATGCAATAATTAATAAATAATAATATTAAAATAAACTTTTGCATGCTCACAATTGTCAACCTATCTTTGCCCACCTCTGTATGTGGAATCTAAATAAAACCAAACTCACAAAAATAGAGAACAGTGGTTGCCAGAGGCTGGGGTTGGGGAAAAGGGGGAGATGTTGGTCAAAGAGTACAAAATTCCATTCATAAGATGGGGATCTAATGTACAATATGGTAACTAAAGTTTTTTTAAAAGGTAATTATGTTAGGTGATGGAGGCGTTGACTGATCTTACTGTGGTAACCATTTCACAATATATATGTGTATCAACTCATCATGTTGGATACCTTACACTTACATAATATTATGTCATTTATATCTAAATAAATCTGGGGGGGGTATTTTAACATTAAAAAAAAAAAAGATAATCAAAGGAAAATGTCTTAAACTCTCATCAGGTCCTTTAAAATTAAGTCCAGAATTCAATGAACAAAAGGGAGGGGCTTCTTATATCTCCTACTGCATGTCTCTGAATGAACTGAGCCCCCAGTAATGGCTACAGTTACAAGTATGATTTCACTTCCATTAAAAAAAAAAAAAAAGACAACATGGAAAATACATTCCTTATATTTCAACCCATCTTCTTTATTAAATTTTATAAATTTTTAACTTAAAAATGCTTCTTTTAAACGCTAATTCTTAATCTTTACTTGACACAAAAGAAAAATCAAAATCAATTTTGGATCTTCTGATAACTATTAAACCTTTAACTACAGAATTAGGGGGGAATATCCTTGCAAGCTTTTTCTGTAATACATAATTTCATGCCTACCCTGTGAGGAATAACATCATATAAGGGGTCAAACAAGAATGTCTACTTTTAATCAGGTACTAAACACCAGCAAGCATGTTTTAACACATGACACAATGAGGCTGGCTTAAATTTTCTTAATATAAAAATTGTTATCTCAAGTAGCAGTAGCAGGGGGCGGGAGCGGGCTATAAGGTGTCAATGGGAGAAAAAATGAGACATGTAATACTTTCAACTATCAAGATTTTTTTTTAATTAAGTAGAAGAAATCAACTGATAGCCAAATTATATATATAAAGAAATGAGAAAAAGCCAAAGTTCCCAAAAGTAGGAAGAGCACCTGTTATAAAAGTGATGGGCAAGACCAAGAAATAATATCAAAAGCTCCCTGATTACATGGAAGCAGACTTAGAGCAAAAGTCTCCTGGTCTTCAGTGAGGTTAAATCCTTTTAATATCAGGAAGAAAAAAGGAAGACAGGATAAACAATTAGTAAACAATTCAAGTTGCTGGAGTATTGTTTTTGTTTAGAGAAACAGCAACTTAGAAGAAAGAGAAAAACTTGTATGCTTATATGCATAACCCATGGACACAGTCAATAGGGTGGTGAAGGTCTGGGGAGGAAGCGGGCCAAGAAGGGGAAAATGGGGGGACAGGGCACATATATACTACTTTCAACAATTTTTTTAAATAAATAATAAAATATAGACGGAAATATAAACTTGCATGGATTTTAAGTAATTTGGCTCTTTCTGCAAAAAAAAAAAAAAAAAGCTTAAATCCTTGTCTCCTACGCTGCCCCATTTAGTCTTCTTTTTTCTCTTTCCCAGCTAAATACCAAAACATGATTTCCTTTCACCTTTTCCTCAGCACTTGCCCACGTTTTTACTTGGAAACTAGCCTGAACGCGGTGGCTGCAGGCACAAACCACGTGCGTCCAGCCCTAGTTAAAGGGCACGTGATGTAAAGACAAGTGGGAAATATAAACACAGATTATCTGCCAAGTGTCCCTAGTCTCGAGATTAAGGGGATTATTTTCCCCCCGACACATAAAATGAGGATGAGATAAATGGACAAATCTACCCATGAAGGGCGCGCCTTAATGCTCGAGATTTAAAGTTAGTTCTTCTAAGAAATTCTAGAGGACTGTGACTTGAAGCAGAAGTGGACATTTTCTGGACGGTGGAAATATCAGTTATTACTATTCAGATTTTTTTTCTCTTAGGACTTTTTTCCAGTCTTCAGACGGGGAGGGTGGGAGGTGGGGGGAGTGGGCAGGGGCTGAAGGGGCACTGAGGTGGAAAAACCACTGCGGGGAACAGCGCAGGACAAATACCGGAGAGTCAACCTTTACGGGTCTTCATTGTCCTTTTAATTTTCAGGGGAAACCCTCGGAGCGGTTCGCCCGGGACAGGTCCCGCCTTTCTCCGTCACGACCCCTCCTCCTCCTCCGGGCGGCGGCCGGCGCGTCACCCCGGGAGCGACGCGCGCGCGGGGCACCCTGGGAGCGGAAGTCGGCGGCCCGCGCGGCGCCGGCCGGGCCGGAAGAGGAGGAGCTGGGCCTGGCGGAGCCGCGAGTGTCCCCGCCGCCGCCGAGGCCGCCTGTGTTCGCGGGTCGCAGAGAGCGGAACCTGGCGGGCGGGGTGCGTCGCGATGCCGGAGCTGGCGGTGCAGAAGGTGGTGGTCCACCCCCTGGTGCTGCTCAGTGTGGTGGATCATTTCAACCGGTGAGCGGGCGGCGGCGGCGGCGGCGGCGGCGCGGGGCCGGCGGCACCTCCCGCTGCTGAGTCACGGCCGCCCTGGGAAAGGCGAAGCGGCCGCAGGAGCGCTGGTGGGCGGTGGGCGGGAGGGCGGCCCGGTCTTCGCCGAGGGACCCAGACCAGCCTCGGCTCAGGAAGCCCAAGTCACCCAGCATTGTCTCCCCCCGCACCCTGCGCCGGCCGGCACTCCGGGGATTGGGCTGCCCATTTCCTGTATCCTGGTCCGTAGGCTGCTGGACTGTGGGAGCAACCTTCAATTGGCCCAGATCCCCCACCCTCCCCAAAGCCTCGTGCCCCTCTGTCACCGTATCCCCTCCCTTGTCTCGTGGGAAAGCCCTTCTGGTTCTAGCTTCTGTGCCTTCCAAGGCTGTCACCGAAATTCTGGTCTCGGCGCCCTGGAAGGGCTGTGGTTTTTTAACTTGTGAAAGTTTCTGAGCTGGAGTCTGGTGTAACGATGTCGTAAGAACGTAGATGAGGTATCGAGATTTTTCTTTTCAAAATGAGATCAAGTTGGGAGACTTCGATGAGAAAACATCCCCAGATGTTTGGGCTCCCGCCTTCCCTTGCTTGTGTTCAGGTTGTTCGTCCCGCTGGACCTGTTACACGTGTCCGTACGTTTCACAGAGTAATTAACACAAGAGTAATTACCTGAGCCAGCTCATGCAAAGAAAGACCCAGTTGGGAGCAACTGGTGTAGATAGAGTAAGATGTTCAAGTGCCCATTCATTCTCCAGCGTTTTGCTTTGTACAGCTCCTAATTCAGCTAGAGGGGGGAGAGGGGGGAACCAACTCGAGACTGTGAGGTTTAGGGTCCCCCATTCAGTTCTATTGCTTTGTAGGGCCCTCAGCCTAACAGGATATGCTGGCTTTCCCACTGTACAGTAATTGCTATTTTTCTTCCGTAGGATACTAGGGGTGCTAAAGGGGCAGTCACCTTTGTCAGTTCTATCCCGCAAACTCTACAAACACTTGTTAAGGGCATGGTACAAACAGACACTGCTAGCTGCTGTGTCAGATAAACGCATGCAGGGTTTTGTAAAAGATAAATCGATTTTTGCAAACCAAAAGAAAAGCCAGCGAGTGTGGGAGTTAATTTTGAAGTGTGCAAACCCAGTGCCTAAGTTGTCCCAAAAAAAATCAGAACCTCCGGGAATACAGAATCCTTAACTTTGTTTAATACAAGCCCCAAATTTAGCAAGCATGTATAAATTTGCCAAGTTTTGTGTTGATTCAATTAAACCAATGTGAAACCAGCAACTGTTGAGAAATCATAGTTCATTTCACAGTGGGTTTTGTCTTTCCTCTGAATGTAGAGTTGTATTGTGACTGTGTGTCACTTGCTACACTTGTAGCTACTTAGGAAAAAAAAAAATCACTGAGGTTTGATAGAGAGATAAAAATCCTGAAGTAAAATCTTTCTAGTCACCAGCTCACTGTTGACTTCTTTCAAATTAAGCCCTTCAAAACGACCACAGGTGACACACACAAGCCTCTGGGTCAGAATCACTTTCTGACCCCTACCTGGTTCAAAGAAGTATATAACATCTAGTGGGGCTTGCTGACATTGTGTGCATGTACCAGAGAGCAGTTAGCATCAAGCTTCACAATAAAACTGGTTTTACTTTAACATCTTTATCCCTGAAAAGATTCAAGGATAGAGAAGATGGGAAAAGTTTAAAGGGGTGGGAGCAGCTGGCGAGAGGTCAGTGGGAGGGTGAGGGGAGGAGACATGTTATATTAAAATGAAGAATTTTAAAAAAGAATAACTCAAAAAATAAATAAAAAAGAAAGGTAAGCTGCAAAGAAAAATATAAAGTTAAATGTAACATATCTTCAATATGTTTTTCAAACATCAGTATTTTAAAACTCAAGATAGGGAGAGTTTTCATTTTCTCCACTGAAAATTGGCATAAAGTTTGAAATTTTTTCCAAGCTTGTATTACTTTCCAGTCAACAGTGAGTAAAAACTGCCAGTGTAAAAAGTTCATGAATTACTCATATTTATTAGAATTTAATAGAGTAACCTGACTCTATTACATTTGTTCAGTGGGATTAGTTTCCTGGTAAACTCACTCAGTTGAATCTGTACATGCGTATTTCCTGTTGAGTATCTACTTGCTGGCGCATCCTCTGTGTGCCTGTTAAACTGACCTTCTCCCTTTCTCATTCAGAATAGGCAAGGTTGGAAACCAGAAGCGGGTTGTTGGTGTGCTTTTGGGGTCATGGCAAAAGAAAATACTGGATGTATCCAACAGTTTTGCAGGTAAAAGACAAATTTTACATTTTCTGGGCATGGTTAAAATGTCAATTAACTTGAAAATTAAAAGCGACTTTTCGTGTTTTCCATTTTTTACTGCAAACCAGAATTCTAGTTAAGAATTGCTGTGGTATAAAAAGAGAGGCTAAAGGCACACATTAAAATGGGTGGTAAATATTTTAATCCTGCAGGCCATACAGTCTCCATTACAACTGCCCAGCTCTGCTATTGTAGCAGGAAAGCAATTATAGACAGTATGTAGGACAAATGGCAGCTGTGATTTAGTAAAACTTTATAAAAATAGGTAATCGGTGCCGTTTGTAAACCTATACACTATTCACCGCAGTTATTGGTTAGCAAAGGAGAGATGGAGACCATTGCCCTTTTATTCTGTGTTATGAATCTTTATAAGAACATTTCCATGTATTTTATGATTAAAGCAATACCAAAAAAGAACGAAATAAGTGTTGTCATGACCCCTGGACTGAAGGTAACTAACTCCAGTGTCTCAAAGGACCAGATAGTAATGTTATTTGCCAAATGGAAAATATTAGGAAGTGATGGGGCTTTTCGCATGTCTGTTTTAAAGGGTTCAACTTCTACCTGCTTTAGCCAGTTGTTGGAAGGTCTTCTGGTTTTTCAAGAGAAGCCAGAAGTCTGGATTTTTATGTGTAATTTCCTACTTGTTAATGAGAGCAGTTCAAAAATAATTTCAATACTATGTTGGACAAACCACCTATGTGGATCATATCTGGCCTAGGGGTCTCTGATTATGACCCATGCTCTAGAATTCTACCTGGCTCTAAAATAAATATTGCTTTTTTTTCCCCCCTCTTTAGTCCCTTTTGATGAAGATGACAAAGATGATTCCGTTTGGTTTTTAGACCATGATTATTTGGAAAACATGTATGGAATGTTTAAGAAGGTCAATGGTATGTCGTGTGTGTGTGTTTAAGATCTTGTGGCATTGATTTACATTGTCTTTTAAGTGTGTGTGCAATGTCTTTTTCTTTTTTAAGTATTGCCTTTTCTGTGGTTAATGTCAAGGGCCCTTTCCTTAGCTAGACTTCAGTAAGACTACTGGTTGTAGAAGATGAGGAAGAATAAATGAGAAACTAGTCTAGCAAAGACCACCTAAGTTTTAGGGGAGAGAGAAACCAAAGAACTATCCAATAAAATCCACTTGCCCCTAGAGCTTTAGTGCTGCCAGGATAAGTATACCTCTTTCTCATGTGTATTACATTTCATTTTATTTATTTACAGCAACCATGTTGCTTTGAAAATGTTTATTCCTGCAACACTTACAATTGCAGTCTATGGGACGTGAACCCACATTTATATGTTGCCTTAGAATTATTTTCTGGTTGCTTTCGTTGTTGACTGGTCTCCTAAACTAGTCTGAGATGTGGGTGTCTGAATTTCCCTTGCTGCTTAATTTTCTGAAAATTCTATTGAGTTTTACATTTTATAAGTCAAGGTTTAAAATAGATGTCTTAAATTCTGAAAAGGGAAGAGAGCATAATAACTGGAGTTCTTAACCTTTCTGAGGGAATTACGTAGATCTCTAACAATGCAAACCCACTTAATTTTTTTTCCCTTCCCAGCCAGAGAAAGAATAGTTGGATGGTACCACACAGGCCCTAAACTACACAAGAATGACATCGCCATCAATGAACTCATGAAGAGATACTGCCCTAACTCAGTGAGTACCCTCTGTCAGTAAAACTCTTGAAACATATTCTTTGCCAGTTTTCTTAAGACCATCTTAAGGAGGATTTGAATAGCAAATCATTTTGTTACTTTTTCTATGTAAGCCTGTGTTAATTTTTTTTAGCGTTTTGTGTAATATGCAATAACTCAATATGTTTAATAAGTAACAGTAGACACCAACTAAGTGCCAGGTATGTAAGTTATTTCCCTTAATCCTCTCTGTGACCTTGTGGGGCTGTTATCCCTCTTTACAATGAGAAAACTGAGATTGAAAATGGTTAGTAAGGTCTCATAGGTGGTTTAACTGGGAATAAAATTGGTAGCTGTTTTAACTCTTGATTTCCTTGAGTTTGATCACCATATTATAGACTACCTCTCAATTTATTAACAAACTAGTGCCCCAGTGCATGGATCCGTGCACATCGAAAGGAAATTAATTAGAAGGTGGCCAGCAGGACAGGACCAGGCCAGACACGTCCTAGAGCCAACTTCCTGCCGTCCCTCCCCTGCCTACTGCACCTGGGACAGAGCCACAGCTCAAAGGTAGTTTGCAGAGTAAGTGGGATCCCTCTGGTAGGTGGGATCTCTTGGCCTGGCCTCGGGGATAGGGCCAAAATTGGCTCTCCATCCCCCAAAGGGTCCCAGATTTCGAGAGGGCAGTTCTCGGGTGACGCACCCCAGAATCAGGCTCCCTCTCCGGTTCCAGGTGTTTCACCTGAGAACTATAGCTGCCAAGGCATTGCAGCTCAGCAGCTCCTGCCTTGAGCTTCTGCCCCCTGGTGTTCAGTGAGTATCATAGCTACTGGTCAGATGGTCAGGCGGTTGCTTAGGCTTTTATATATAGAGAGAGATAGGGATGGAGAACAAAGCAAATGATGAGATCATTTGAATGTAAAATTTTGGCTTTTGTCTGGTTCAATGAAATCCTTCAGTACTCGTGATCAGAAGAATGGCTGCTGTCATTTCTATATACTCAGTGTGAAGAGGTTTGCTAAGATGTGTTTTTCTGCAAGGTATTAGTCATCATTGATGTGAAACCAAAGGACCTGGGACTGCCCACGGAAGCATACATTTCAGTGGAAGAAGTTCATGATGTAAGTTATCTTGCTATGAGTCTAGAATAAATAGATTTGCTACTTATTAGGCAATTGTTTGGGGTTTTGTTTTCCCATTTTCAAGTCAATAAATCATTTATCTCTATAAGAAAGAGAAGGTTGTTAATGTCTGTTAACAGTTTGGTATTATGGTTTTTCCTTTGAGTGTTTGAATAGCCACATTTTAGAAACAAGAGGACCATAAAGATCTAAAATCCCCTTTTACAAATGAAATTGAAGCCCAAAGTAGTTAAGTGATTGCCCAGAGATGTTCACAGCAAAGTAAATGCAGAACCTGGTGAGCTTAGCTTTAATCTGATGCACTTTCCACTGTCGGGCCCCCTGGGCCGCTGTTCCTTTCTCCTTGAAGACTTTCAATCCTAATGGCTAGAGCATAGGTGTTTAAATAGAATGCATCAGAGCTGGCTGGGCTAATGGCAAGACCCACCTGTGATTTGACACCTGAATACTCAGCCAGTACATCCAGTACGTGCTCTCGGGTCCATTAGCTTGTGCTTTAGGTATAGCTAGAAAGAGCTGCCAAAATATATCTTTTCTCCATTTTCAGGAAAATTGAACTCTAACTCTAGGGAAGTCCCTAGGTGATACAGTGCACCACATCCCCAAGCAGCTCCTTGGATAAATTCTGGCCACCAGAAGGGTGTTCTGACTGCATCATTTTGGTGCTCTGCTTTGTTTAATCCAAGTAACAATAGATTGTTAAATATGATGTTTCTGACCTGAGCTCGTATTGCCTTTTCTAGAAAGAACTATGTACTTTTCTTATTTTAGTATATTTTTTTGATTGACTTCAGAGAGGAAAGGAGAGAGAGAGAAACATCAATGATGAGAGAATCATTGTTCAGCTGCCTCCTGCACTCCCCCTACTGGGAATTGAGCCTGAAATCTGGGCGTGTGCCTTTGACCAGAATCAAACCTTGGACCCTCTTCCACAGGCCAGCACTCAATCCACTGAACCAGAGCAGCTAGGACAAGAACTGTATACTTTAAAAATCAGCCTAATCCAGACTCCCCTGAGTGTCCATCCCCACTTGTGGGGTTGAGAGGATTATCAAGTATTTCCTCAGAAACGAGCTCACAATGCTTCAGCAGTCTCTGTCACATTAGTTTAGAAGACTAAGCTTTCAAAGCAAATCTTATCCACTCTTGCCACGGAGAACCCAATAATGAATTCATGAAGTGATTTGATTTAAAACAGAGGAATCAGTGTGTGGAAAGGAACTTGTGTCAGTTTTTTTGTAAGCAAATAACTACAGTTAAGCCTCCTCTCCCAGGATGGAACTCCAACCTCAAAAACATTTGAACACGTGACCAGCGAAATTGGAGCAGAGGAAGCTGAAGAAGTTGGGGTCGAACACTTGTTACGGTGAGACTTGGATATATCAGACTCATAAGCAGCCCAAGAGGCTGCTCAGTGCAAGGGAGAGAGCTGTATCGGAATGCAGAGCTCTGGGTTCTAGACCTGTATCATCTCTAAAGTGTCCTCTAAGTTACAATTTATGACTTTGTGGATATACACCTTGGGTGGAAATTATAACACTGACGGGGACAGGAACAGACGTGTGAGGAAAGTAAGGCATGTTCTCTTCCAAGTGGCCTTTTCAGCAAATGGAGCTAGCCAGTTTCTGCAGAGTATCCACTTGGGATGGGTTTTATTTTAAAGTACTCTGCTTAAATAACCCTGATTTATTAAAAAATGCCTTCATTTTTCTCAGATTTCTTTCAATTCAAAATGTTACTGCTAATTTAAACTTGCAACATCTTATAGATACAGATGGGGAAAATGCTACCCTTTGTTAGGAAAGTTGAAGGAGAAAGGGGTTTTGTTGTTTGTTTTTTTAAGTGAAACACATTTTATTTTGGCTCTCTCTTTTCTTTTGAAAAATGCCCTGTGATAAGAAAAACAAAATATATGTCTCCCAATTAAAACAAAGTTAAGCCAATTTGTACTCAGATCTTTGTAAAATGGAGGAGTAACATTTTTCTTTTGAAAACTTGCTGCCCCTCCTAACCCCCTCCCCCCCCCCCAATACACACACACACACACACACACACACACACAGAGCTAGGTGTTTCCTTAGAATATGAGAACCTGGGAGGTAATACAGTAATTTCACTGATGCTTTTTCCTCCTCTTGTGTGTGATTACAGAGACATCAAAGACACCACTGTGGGCACTCTTTCCCAGCGGATCACAAACCAGGTGCATGGTTTGAAGGGACTGAACTCTAAACTTCTGGATATCAAAGGCTACCTGGAGAAAGTGGCTACAGGCAAGCTTCCCATCAACCACCAGATCATCTACCAGCTGCAGGATGTCTTCAACCTGCTGCCAGACGTTAGCCTGCAGGAGTTCGTCAAGGCCTTTTACCTAAAGACCAACGACCAGATGGTCGTGGTGTATTTGGCCTCCCTGATTCGTTCAGTGGTTGCCCTGCACAACCTCATCAACAACAAGATTGCCAACCGGGATGCAGAAAAGAAAGAAGGGCAGGAAAAAGAAGAGAGCAAAAAGGATAGAAAAGATGAAAAAGAGAAAGATAAGGAAAAGAGTGATACAAAGAAAGAAGAGAAAAAGGAGAAAAAATAAAACGTGTAGCTTTTTTTTTAATTTGTAAATTAAAATCTTATAAACTAACTTGTGTGCCGCCAGAGGGTTCTTTTCATTTAAGTGCTTGTTAAAAAGCTGTGAAAGAGCTCTCTGCCCCAGGTCGCTCTTGCTGTGGCATTACATGGGAGTGCATGGATAGAGGGACCGATCTCGTACCTAAACTACAGCATAGGACGCTATGAATTGAGATTACGACAGCTCAGGATTCAGATTGTGTGACAAAAGTAAACCACATTTTTGGTACTCTTCATTCTTTTTATCTGTAAAACCAGGAGTTGAATTTTCCCCATCTCAAAGACTCTTGGGGTCTGTTTCTGGCAGTTTGCAAAATTGCTCAGTGGAATGCATTAATTCCAAAAGTGCTCTGCCTCGAACACCTCTGAGTTCTGAACTCCGTTGAGAATATCACACCCTGGGACGCTTGGACCTTGAGCTTTGGCATTCTCGGGGCTTGGGATCCAGCTCCATGTATTGTTTACCTTAAAGACAATTAAATGGCTTGGTTTTTAAGTCTTGTGTTCTAGTCGTTTTTGACTCCGGGAGTGGCAATCTGTTATATTCAGAAGCAGCCAAAACCGTCTAACTGAAACTGCCTTAAAGAAGTATTTTAGACTTGGAATCTTTTATGAAAGAGATTCTCATTCCTTTAAGAAACAGTCTGCTATAGCTAGGTGAGTTCTTAACTCTGCCTCAGAGGACCTAGGTCCCCGTTCGTGCCTCACCTTATCTGCAAAGACCCTAGAGCAGCTTTTCCTAAGGGACACTCCGCTGCTTCTGCAGTAGCTCTGAGTACATCAGACCACAGATTAACAGGATGTTAGGATGGAATGAAGTTCCCCCAAAGTAAGTACTCGGGGCTCCTCTAGGAACAAATTAAATAAGATACTTGGTAATTTGACAATCAGTAGTCGCTTGGATGTTAAATTTCCTGAGCAGTTAGGACCTCCTTGAAGTTCTCACGTACCAATCCAAAGATTCAAGAACACAATGAATTAGCACCACAACTGAGTCAAGTTAATCTCAGTAACCCCTTCATAGTGTTATGCTTCAAAGTTACCAAAAGTATCCATCTTCATTACACAGATCTGCCAATGAACTAGTTGGTGGAAACTTGAGGGTCAATAATGTGTGACTAACAGCTTTTTTGTTTTACATAAATAGAAGCATGCCCACATGAGAGTTCACTTCAAGGTTCATTAAGATTCTGAGATAAAAAGGAGTGGTAAAGGAAGGACTACCGGCAACCACGTCTGCCTATTACAGCAAAGATCAGATGGCTTTGCATCTAACAAATTTTAAGTACAATGTTCAAAGCTTCAGATACATTTAAAGTCACGGGAGTGTTGAAGCTTTGGTTATTTAGTTTCCATGTTTACAACAGACTGATGTGAGAAAGGAAACATGGAACACTAACTCTAGATCTAGAGAATGGACAGGGAAGCTTCAGGATGCGATGGTTCTGAGGCTTTAGGCTGCAGGCAGGTCCTTGGTGTAAGGGTCAGGTGTCAATCAGACCACACAGGATTCAGATCTGCCTTAGGAAGTACAATTTGGATTTCAGAAGCTTTCTAGGGTCTAATGCCACAGGCATAAGTTTGCCACCATTTGATAAATTGGAATGTTTATCGAGCATCTAAGAAGATGGGAATACTCAGGCTCTGTTATATGGAATAGTTTGACCCACATGTGGATAAAATTGACTTCAACCTTCCTAACAGGATCCTCAGTTCCTACTAATGAAAACAGTTTATAACCTCGAGTCATTTAGGCTCACTTTCTAAGGCAAAATTGCCATCCTCTATAAGGGTGAGCATCGTAAGACTTGGTGGAAATCTTACATAGACAAATAGCTGAATTGACTGTAAAACCCATGGCCCTGACTCAAAATGAAAACTTGGCATTCATATAGTCTGGCTAACTCGAGACTCCACTACTGCTTTGGAAACACATAAAGAATCCTAGAAAAAGTCTGATCCCGAGTCTGGACCTCATATTGTACATTCACTTCCACTGCCAAAGACTTGAGAATGACTTGTTACTCCTGCTACATATATTACAGAGACAATGATATTTATTCCTTATTGGTTTTATTTGATAACATCCAAAATCTCCCTGAACGTATAGGTTAGTTCTTAATGTAAAAATGAGAACTAGCATAATGAAACAACAGCTTTAGGCCAACTAATTATTATTAAATGTTATTTAATTTTGTTTGGGCCATTGATCACTACAGGGACAAAAGAGAAGTAATCTTACTCAGGGGCTATTTCTGGTATTCTCCAGTGCGCTGGAGGCAAAGTACACCTTCCCAGCAGGAATTAGCAGCCCCAAGATCTTACTCCAATTTCTAGAGGACCCTCCAGCTGTGACAACTCAACCATATACAGTTACTTTCACTTCAAATAAATGACAACACAGGTCCTCATAAAATAATGAAATATCCTATTCACTAGGAACTTATGAGCAAGCCTTGTATTCTACCATTTTCCTAAGAAAAACAGAAATAAGACTTGCAAACGAATTAGGGTTGTTTGTGACACTACAACACACTAACACCACTACTTCCTCTGCCCCTGTCCCAGGAGATGGGGCAGGTTGGGAAACCAGAGAACATTTGATTTATGTGGCACATAGGAGAAGATTTCTACAATTTCCCTAAACAAATTCACTCCAAATAATACATACTATAGGCCAGCACTGATTTGCATATTGCTTCGCCAATAGTATTATCTATATTTGCCTAGGAGCTGAACAGACTTGAGATCTATAAAAAAAAAAAAAAAATCAATGGCTATTCTCGTTGGGGAGTAGATGGAAAGAGAAAGGCACTCAGGAAGAGAAATAGACGGGAGGAAAGAAAAATAGAAGACAAGGAAGGAAGAAAAACTATGGCAGTTACTATGTTTCCAGGGCCTAAATCACGAGAAATCCATAAGCATTCCTCTTTCCAGCCAATCCGTTATTCGACACTAGATGGCACCATAATTTCATCTCTTGGCAAGAGAAACATTTGATTGCCCGTTCAACCAAGAATTGGGAAATCTTCCCCCAAAGTTGCTTCCTGTCACTTCTGCTTTTGGCCGCAGTCATCCAGGCAAGATTTTAAAGGAAGCTAGAGGGTTACATGGGTGAAAAAGATTGGGTGAGGTTGCCACACCCCAACCTAATGTTTGGGCAATTATATACAAGGTTTTCCCTGCCCTTCGATATCTCATGCTTTAATTTTCCTCACTGCTGATATACTACTGATCTCTTTAAAGACAGTTTTCAGTGGTTTTACATAAATAGTAAGGCCTTCTCAAAAAAAAAAAAGGAGGGGAAAGGGTTAATTTATAGCCTTTGCCAGTTTCCCTGGTGTGAATCACCAGGGCTGATTTTAATACACCAATGCGAGTTGGGAAGAGATGCACAGCACTGCACAGTATTACCTAAATATGGATATAATAGATAAAAATACCTCAAGAACACACATAATAGTAAAATAATTAGGACATGATACGTTTTTAGTGTTACCTTATTAGACTTAATTTATGTCCGTGTAAATTTATACAGCTTGCCTACTGCATTATAATCTTTGGGAATCTGTGTTTTTAAGATGCCCTCCTGTGCACACGAAAGTTAGAGAATCTTTATTTTGACGCAGACAGATCTATGAATCCTTTGCCTTAGGTTTACCACTTTGTAGATCATATTTAAGAAGTCCTTCCCAGTTCAGGATCTCTTTCCATGCATACGTGTCAATTACACTCCACAAAATGTCTCCCTTCTCTGCAGCTTAACACCCATGTGCAACCGCTAACTCTATGCTCCAGCTAAACTCTCACCAATAATAACATAACTTAGTTCATCTTTTAACCAAAATAATCAACTAAGATGTATATATAGTTCATCTACGTAACATCTCTTTTCCTCATTTTCAACCCTGGCTTCATCCCCATCTCTGACCTCTCATATAAAGACTCACGTCTCTCCCATCTCACAGCCCTGCATTCTGCATCCTCCACTGTAGCTCTTTCTCCATCCTTTCCCCAGTTAACTTCATCAAATAGCCACCTGTGTTTTCTGTCTTCTCTTCTTTATCTTTCAGACATTTCTTTAACCTTATGCATTCTGGCTTTCCCCCCATTACTCCAATAACAATGCTCATCCAAGTCACCAGTGGCTTCCACTTTGCTAAATCCAGTTGACCCTTCTCAGCCCTGACCTTGCCTGACTTGGCCTCTGAATGCTTGTGTTGGCATTCATCCCTGCTTTTCTTGGATCCTCTTGCCCCCCACCCCTCAATCCCCATTATCATTTTCCTTTGAACCTTCATCTTACTCAACCTATCAGATATGTTTTTTTTTAAATCCTCAATCTAGTTGATACCTCTAATTCCAATACTTGTTCCTCCTCTTTATTCCATATCCTACCCACTCGCATTGGGAGTCATACTGGTCACAGGCTCACCTTCAGCCTCTGCATTCGGCCACCTCTTTGTCCTACCGTGTGGACCATCTCTGACATGTGCCCTCTGCATTCCCACTGCCCCACCTACGTTCAAGATCCATGTATCCCTTCTGTTCTGTTGCAAGGATTTCCTGCCTTCAATTCTTGCTTACCTTCTCACCTGCCCTCTCCTCCATATTCTTTTATTTTTTTTAATATATTTTATTGACTTTTTACAGAGAGGAAGAGAGAGAGATAGAGAGCTAGAAACATCGATGAGAGAGAAACATCGACCAGCCGCCTCCTGCACACCCCCCACTGGGGATGTGCCCGCAACCAATGTACATGCCCTTGACCGAAATCGAACCCGGGACCCTTCAGTCTGCAGGCCGACGCTCTACCACTGAGCCAAACCAGTTTTGGCTCTCCTCCATATTCTGTTCTCACTCCAGAGACACTAAGTTGGAAGATGAACCTCAAATGGAGAGAGTTGCTTGAACCTCATTTCATGCCTCACTAGCATCAGCATCACTTTTAGAGCCCTTCTCTTATTTTTTTTTATCTTTATCCTGATTTCCACTACCATCATAACCTCCTCACACACATATTTTACACAATTGATAGACCCTTAAGAGGGTTTAATCATTGTTCTTAGCTATGGATTGATCCTGGAAGAATATGCAGCATCATTTTGATTGTGCATGTGTTTTAACTTACATACATATTTCCCATTATATCTCATCCTTTCCTAAAAGTTTCAGGATATGAAAATCAATGTACATGTGCCCATCAGCAGATGAGTAGGTAAAAAAAACTATGGTACATTTAAACAATGGAATACTACATGGCAATGGAAATTTTTTTTAAAAAGAACTCTTACCATTTGCAACAGCATGGATGGACCTGGAAAGGTATTATGCTGAGCAAAATAAGCCAGTCGGAGAAAGATAAGTATCACATGATCTCACTCATATGTGGAATCTAATGAACAAAATAAACTGATGATCAAAAATAGACCCGGAGTCACAGAAGCATGAACAGACTGTTGAACCTCAGAGGGGAGGCAGGGGAGGGTGGGTGGAAAGTGATCAACCAATGAGCTTGTGTGCATATATACATAACCCCTGGACACAGATAATGGAGTGGTGAGGGCCTGGGGGAAGCAGAGGTTGCACATGGGTGTTAAGCTGCAGAGAAGGAAGACATTTTGTGGAGTATAACAGACACATATGCATGAAAAGAACATGTTGGAAAAGAGCACGAGAGCGGGCTGTAAGAAGTTAATGGGGGAGAAGGGAGTACCTGTGTAATACTTTCAACAATAAAGATTTTTTTTAAAGAAAAAAAAACCAATGTACAAAACTCCACTGCATTCCCATATACTAAATGAAATTTCAGGGAGAAGAAATAAAAACAATCCTTTTACAATTGCAACAAAAAGAATAAACTACCTAGGAATAAATTTCACAAAGGATGTGAAGCATAAAAGAGATTGAAAAAGACACAATGAAGGGGAAAGACATTCTGTCTTCATGGATTGAAAGAGCTGACACAGTCAAAATTCTAGATTACTCAAAGCAATATACAGATTTAATGCAATCCCCATCAAAATTCCAATGTAATTTTTAAAGAAATGGAACAAAAAAAATCATCAGATTTGCATTGAATCACAAAACCCCAAAAAGCCAAAGAAATAGTCAAAGCAATCCTGAGAAAAAAGAACAAAGCTGGAGATATCTCACTACCTGACTTCAAATTATACCACGGAGCAACGATAATCAAAACAGCATGGTATTGGCAGAAAAACAGACACCCAGGACAACTAAACAGAATTGAGAGTCCAAAAATAAAACCATGTGTATATAGGCAAATAATTTTTGACAAATTAGTAAAAAACACACAATGGAAAAAAGAAAGCCTCTTCAATAAATGGAGCTAGGAAAATTGGAAAGCCACATGCAAAATAAATTACATGGTAACAGAAGATGGTGTGATTTTGAGTGGTGGGCACACAATGCAATATTCAGATCATGTACCATATGAATGTACACTTGAATCCTAAATAATCTTATTAGCCAATGTTACCCCAAGAAATTTAATTTAAATTTTTCAAAAAGAGAATGATACATACAGGCTGACACTCTCTATAAATTTTATGGATTGCTTCCAAATTGGTTTGTTTGTTTGTTTGTTTGTTTGTTTTAATATATTTTATTGATTTTTCACAGAGAGGAAGGGAGAGGGATAGAGAGCTAGAAACATCGATGAGAGAGATACATCAACCAGCTGCCTCCTGCACAACCCCCACCGGGGATGTGCCTGCAACCAATGTACATGCCCTTGACCAGAATCGAACCCGGGACCTTTCAGTCCGCAGACCGAAGCTCTATCCACTGAGCCAAACTGGTTTCGGTTGCTTCCAGATTGTTTTCTAAATTTATCATAAATACATAAATTTTCTCTCAAAAGATTGAACATTGCTAAAGGAAAGAAACTGTGAATTGTACCATTTTAAAAGTGTAATTCTACCACTAAATTAAAAAACAACAAATCCTAGCCCAGCCAGTGTGGCTCAGTGGTTTGATTCCTTGTCAGGGTGCATTCCCCGGGTTGCAGGCTCGGTTCCCAGTGTGGGACATGCAGGAGGCAGCCTATTGATGATTCCCTCTCATCATTGATGTTTCTCTCTCTCTTTCTCACCCTCTCCCTTTCTCTCTGGAATCAATAAAAATATATTTTTAAAAAAAACTAATCTTAATTTTAGGGATATTTCCCCAATTCATTTACTTCTAATCCCTGTGTGAGTATCAGAGGAATTGGCCTTTAATGGCATTATCAGACCCTATAGCAAATACATTAAGAGTGTTATTAATATAATTCCGTAGTCCAAGAAATGTTCTGGAAGGTTTATATGTACTCTCATTCATTATAAATACATTGAAGCTACTTAGATGGGGAAAAAATGAATAAAAGTGAATGTGAAAAAAAGATGTTCTAAAAATGTAAGAACATATACATTCTCATTTAACAGCAAAAATACAGAACTGGGTCCTGACTCATTTAACCATACTCTGAACTAAAATAAAATAAAATAAAAATAAAATAAAATAAAATAAAATAAAAGTAGATGCATTCACCCTATTCTACTTTCCCACAGTCTTCTCTGTCATATTTTCGCAGGGCACAGCATGTGACTACAGTTAGCAATGCTGTATCGCATACTTGAAAGCTGCTGAGGGAGTATATATCACATGTTCTCACCACCACACAGAGTTCAATGCTCTCAGCAACAATTAGAGGGCAATTTTGTGAGGTGATGATGTGTTCGCTAATCTTATTGTAGCCATCACTTCTCAACAGACACATGTATCAAACTGTCATGTCGTACACCTTAAACTTACGCAACAACATATGTCAATTACATCTCAACAAAGCTAGAAAAAAAAATAATTATCCGGGGCTTCCATTACCCAGTGGCCGACAACTGATCCCCCTGGGTGGGTACCCGGGTTGGACAGCAGGGATGGGATGAGTCAAAGTTTAATGCATAAGCTATCCCTACCCCATACACCCCATATGTTTACCAATGTGAACTAATTACAAGGAGCTGCCAAACAACCGTGACCATAAAACCCAAAAGTCGAAGGATGAAATGGAAGAAATAATGCTCCCAAGCCCAGACCCCACCAGAGCCCAGATGCTCATGAGGGAGGCTGCTATTGGGACGGGAATTGTGCCCCTTGAGCCAACCTCCGCCAGAGTCCTGGAGCGGCAGAGGCTGTCCTTCGGGCTAATTGCCTGCAGTCATGGCACCACCTACTCTGCTGCTCACCCTCTAATTACACAGGAAACGGACCCCAAATTGTCCTTGAGAGACTGGACATGACTCTTGCCAACTGGGTTTGGCTGGAGGCCCAGATAAGTACTAATGACATCTCAAGGCAGAGTGCCAGTCCCAGGCTGGGCCAGACCCAAGGCCTCCGAGACCGTCAGCGAAGCCAAGCAGATGATGTCAGGCTGTGGTCTGGGGGGGGCGGGGGGAGGAGGGGGAGGGTAGCAAGGACTGAAATTCCTCCCACTTCCCAAATTTTCTTTCCCCGAGAAAAGAAACAAGAGTGATACTAGTACCTTTCTGCCTATATTCCTGGTTAGAGTGAAGTCTTGATCTACAGATAATCTTCATGCTGCGGCCCTTTCTTTCATTAGAAATCACGACCACATTCAGAACTCGGAGCATGGAAGACATGCTAGTCCAACCTGATCTAGGATAGTGTATTGGTTATCTCTTGCTGCGTAACAAATCACCATAAACTTCAGCAACTTAACACACGGTGGTACCTCACAGTCTTGGTGGGCCAGGAGCCCCACGCAGCCTAGCTGCCTCCTCCACTCGGGGACGTCCACCGGTGGCAATCCAGGGGTCAGCTGTCCCAGGCGCAGGCAGTGGTCAGCAGGATTTAATTCCTCTTGGGGCTGCTGGACCGGGGGCCTCAGCTGCTCACTGGCTGTTGACAGGATGCTGCCCTCAGTCCCTTGTCACATGGGCCCCTCTAACAGGGCGGCTGGCTTCATCAAAAAACGCACAAGTGAGAAGGCAGTGGTTAGCCAGCAAGCAGTAGGTCACAATGCTTTGTCATTTAATCACAGAAGTGACGGCCCATCCCCTTCGCCACATTCCATCGGGTGGAAGCAAGGGGAGGGGATGACACCAGGAGGGTGTGAATAACACGAGGTGGACAAGGGGAGGGGGGTACATGAGTAGTCCTCTCACAGACAGGAACAAGAATTTGCCAGGTTCTGAAACCGGTTTGGCTCAGTGGCAGAGCGTCGGTCTGCGGACTGAAAGGTCCCAGGTTCGATTCCGGTCAAGGGCATGTACATTGGTTGCGGGCACATCCCCGGTAGGGGGTGTGCAAGAGGCAGCTGGTGGATGTTTCTCTCTCATCGACGTTTCTAGCTCTCTCTCTCTCTTCCTCTCTGTAAAATATCAATAAAATATATATTTTTTTAAAGAATTCACCTGGTTAATCCATAAGAGGCTACAGTGTTTCTTTTTAATTTCAGTGCCTAATTAATTTCTCAGGATAAAAACAATGTGAGTAGAAAAAGCAAAAGTAAAACATCCCTCTCATTTATAAACAGGACTATCTGCTGCCACCATTGGCTTTGGAGACAGCAAAGCAAAGCAAAGCAAACCGTGAGTGAGGAGCCCAGTCAGTCTTAGAGAGGCGAGGAGCAAGGCCTTGGCTCAATCATGGCAGATCGGCAGAAATTCAATTCTTACATGTAGAATGTAAGGCTCCCAAGACCCCATTAAAATGATAGTCAATGAATGTAAAAAAAAATCCCATTCTGCCTGGGGAGAGGAAGTGCCTGAGGGATGGACGAGGGACTTCAACACATTCTGGAAAGAGGTGGGGGTGGAGGTGGGGGTGGGAATGGCCAACAGCAGGAGCCACAGCCAAGAATCACTGGAAGGAGCGTCATCAAGGAGGGTTCTGGTGAGGCCTGCAGGCCTGGGAAAGACTCAGGCTTAAGAGGGGCCAGAGTCAGTGCCTTGGGGTAAACACGGGCAGACTAGCAGAAAATCAATATGGCGGAATGAGCCTAAACCGGTTTGGCTCAGTGGATAGAGCATCGGCCTGCAGACTGAAAGGTCCCAGGTTCGATTCCGGTCAAGGGCATGTACCTCAGTTGCGGGCACATCCCCAGTAGGGGTGTGCAAGAGGCAGCTGATCGATGATTCTCTCTCATCAATGTTTCTGACTCTCTGTCCCTCTCTCTTCCTCTCTGTAAAAAAATCAATAAAATATATTTTTTTAAAAAATATGGCGGAATGAAGTCAAGCCCCCTTCGGAGCCTCTGTGTGCAGCCAGCCAGCTACAAGCTGCCCCTCCTCGGCCCCATGCAGACCTGTCAGAGCAGCAAGAGTTAACAGAGAAGGCAGACTAACCATCTCCAGGATTCAGTGATGACCCAGGACACAACCGAGTCTCCAGAGGTGGGAAGAAGGTGGAGGAGTGTAACTGACCAAAAGGAAATGGGCAGGTCCCCAGGGAGACTCCAGCAGGGGAGACCTGAAGACCGGGTCATGAAGTGCCCATGTGGAAGGGTTGGACACCCAGGCCCTTCCCAAGCCTCTTAGAGCCTGGCCACCCCCCCCCCTCCATCCCAGCTTCAGGGCACAGAGGTCAAGGGAGCTCCAGGCGTGGGGACGCAAGTCACATCAGAAGGTAAGAGCTTGCCAATACCGGTTTGGCTCAGTGGTAGAGCGTCGGTCTGCGGACTGAAAGGTCCCGGGTTCAATTCCGGTCAAGGGCATGTGCCTTGGTTGCGGGCACATTCCCAGTAGGGGGTGTGCAAGAGGCAGCTGATCGATGATTCTCTCTCATTGATGTCTCTCTCTTCTTCTCTGTAAAAAAATCAATAAAATAGCCAAAACCGGTTTGGCTCAGTGGATAGAGCGTCGGCCTGCGGACCGAAAGGTCCCAGGTTCAATTCCGGTCAGGGGCATGTACATTGGTTGCAGGCACATCCCCAGTGGGGGATGTGCAAGAGGCAGCTGGTTGATGTTTCTCTCTCATTGACGTTTCTAGCTCTCTAGCTCTCTCTATTCCTCTCTGTAAAATATCAATAAAAAAATATTTTTAAAAAATTTTTTAAAAATCAATAAAATATATATATATATATATATATATATATATATATATTTTTTTTTTTTAAAGGAAAAAAAGAAGGTAAGGGCTGGAAACAGAGAGAAAAGGTCAGGTCAGCGGTGAGAATCCAAGCACCGTGGCTCTTTCCTGCCGCTAGTTCCCAGGAAGCCTACAGGCAGGCGTACTCTCTCAGATATGGCCTTCCCCCCAGGCAAGGGCAGAGGACGCACCTCTGGAAAAACTGGTCACCCCAGAAAAAAGACCCCCGAACAGTGACATTTGCCACCTAATCCCCTTAACGGCGAACACCACCAAGCAAGAGATTTGTGTGGTTCTATCTCGGAAAATACGGAGAGACAAAAAATTTTGAGCGAGGAATTGTTCTTTCTCTCCTTCTCCATCTGCCTGGTGTTCCGCAGCTGCCTCCTCCCGTCCGGATGGGCGTCCATCCCAGAGCCTGACCCGTGAGAGGCAGGTGGAGGCTGGCCTGGGGGGACCCGGGGCTAGCACAGGCCCAGGCCAGAACCTCCGGGCCGGGTGGGCTCCAGTTTCTGCCTCAAGTCTCCAGGCTTCTCAAAGCCACAGGCTGGGGCGCAGCAGCGACAGTTTGGTGTGTCTGCCGGTTGGCCTGCTTCCACGAGACGGGGGGGAGCCGTGGGCTGGTGCCCGTCCCCGTCCACGCGGGAACATGGAACGGCTTACCGCGCAGCAGCTGAATGGGGCCCCCGCCTCCACTGCCAGCTCTGGGGGCAGCAGACCCACAGCGCCAGTCTTGCTCGGTGGTTTGCATTTTGTTCTGTTCCTGATGTGTGGAATTATTTATCCTGGTTTTATTTATTTATTTATTAAAAATATATTTTATTGCCAAAACCGGTTTGGCTCAGTGGTAGAGCGTCGGTCTGCGGACTGAAGGGTCCCAGGTTCGATTCCGGTCAGGGGCATGTACATTGGTTGCGGGCACATCCCCGGTGGGGGTTGTGCAAGAGGCAGCTGGTCAATGTTTCTCTCTCATCGACGTTTCTAGTTCTCTATCTCTCCCTTCCTCTCTGTAAAATATATTTAAATATATTTTTTATTGATTTTTTACAGAGAGGAAGAGAGAGGGATAGAGAGTTAGAAACATCGATGAGAGAGAATCATCAGTCAGCTGCCTCCTGCACACCCCCTACTGGGGATGTGCCCGCATCCAAGGTACATGCCATTGACCGGAATCGAACCCAGGACCATTTAGTCCACAGGCTGACGCTCTATCCACTGAGCCAAACCGGTTTCAGCTATCCAGGTTTTAAACCAGGCTTTTTGCTTTCCTTTTCATATGTTGTGTGTCTTTATTGTGTGTTTGGAGCTGAGAGGTTGATGAAATCATGAATTCACGGTAGCACCGTGATGGAGCCGATCTTGGTTTCTAATACTATTTTATACCACAAAGAGATAGGGCACCCAGGGGGGAAGGTGACGCTGTGGTTGGGGCAACAGAACTACAGTTGGGATTAGGATATCCTGTAGGCCAGTGGTGGGCAAACTCATTCGTCAACAGAGCCAAATATCAACAGCACAACGATTGAAATTTCTTTTGAGAGCCAAATTTTTTAAACTTAAACTTCTTCTAACGCCACTTCTTCAAAATAAACTTGCCCAGGCCGTGGTATTTTGTGGAGGAGCCACACTCAATGGGCCAAAGAGCCGCAGTTTGCTGACCACGGCTGTAGACCAGCAAATATATCCGGCAGGGTGACAAACAGAATCGAATGGAAGGGGCCAAGATTGTAACAAGCATTAAAAAAAAAAACAAAAAAGATGATTGCCACTGGGACCAGCTGGTTTGGAGTTGGGCCCTGAATCCGTGTTGATGTTCACAGGCTACCAACAATAGAAACTAGCCAAAGAAAAGTCACTGCTCCGGCCTGGGTCAGTCGAGTGGTGCCCAATTCGTGCAGCATGGACTATAGGAACGGGAGCTCGGCTGGGGGACTCAAACCAACCTGTCAGCAGGACATGGATAAAAACGGTATTTAAAGTGGGACACAAGAGGTAGGCTGAAAAAAAGAATAATAATAAAATAGAAATAGGTAGACCGTAGAGAAATGAGCTAAGGGAATAACTTTGGGCACTGACTCCACTTCCTTCCCCAAGATGAGGCTGGCGCCTTGTGGAGAACCAGGAGAGCTCATCAGTCAACATTCCTCTAAACGGAAGCACACAGACCAATGGGGCGAGTTTTTCTAGAAGGGTGAAGGGCCCTAATCGTGAAGGGCAGTAGGGAAGCTAGCACTGAGCTTTCCAGACCCAGGGAGACCCCACCTTCTATAAAGTTTCATTGGCACTTGAGACCCTTAGGGACCTTAGGTGACAAAGAGAGACATATCTGCTCTTCATTTTGGCTAATGATATCAGGAACTTACTCGAGTGAGTAGGGGTAAGGGGACTCCCTGCCAAGTAGTTTCACTTGAAGTACTTCAGAGTCAGGGGGGGGGGGGGGAATTGAGGATGTAATAAAAGCAAAGAGAGGTCATTCGAACATATGGATCGAAAGAGCTTATGAGGAAGAAATAGTTGTCCGACTTTATACTAATTAGTTCTGGGGTAGACAGATGGGGATTCCGTTCACCCAGAGTGGGCACAGGGGTCTGGCCATTGCTGAGGCTGATGACACACAGCCTTTTTGCAGGACAATTGGGTAGAATCTGTTGGGATTTAACAAGTATGTCTGGAAGGGCCCAGAAGAAACAAGCAGCAATAGTTGTCTCTAGATGGTGATTGAGTGACTAACAAAAGAATAAAAGTGTGTGTGGGGAGGAAGGGATTGGGGGCAGAAGGAGATAGGCTTTCTTCCACTGTAGACCTTTCCTATCTTTAAATTTTTATTTTTTAAATATATTTTTATTGATTTCAGAGAGGAAGGGAGAGAAAGAGAGAGACAGACACACCAATAATGAAAATCATTGTTTGGCTGCCTCCTGCACGCCCCCTACTGGGGAGTGCGCAACCCGGGCATGTGCCCTTGACTGGAATCGAACCCGGGACCCTTCAGTCTGCAGGCGGATGCTCTATCCACTAAATCAAACCATCAAGGACCCTACCTTTAAATTTTAAAACTTTAATAAGTTTCTAAGTAAAAATGAAGGCATATCATGAACAGTCCAACTTCCAGGACCACTGCCCCTTCCAGGAAGAGCAGAGCAGCCTCAGTGCACAAGGCCTGCCCAAGGGCACTCACAGGAGCGTGGGAACAACCGCAGTGCCTGCCGGGACGAAGACGGGTGTTTTACAGAAACACCATTAACGCGGAATACCACGCAGTGAAGAACGAATTAGAGATGCGGGGATGGATGTGAAAAGGTGTGTCCCTGAAAGCTCATTTCATGAGGCGAGCAAGTTGTTCAACATAGAAGAGCTCAGTGTTAGTCTATGTGACAATGATATGTATCTATGGTTTGCATATGCACATAACATAGTCTGGAAGGACCACAGCAAACAGAACGGCAGTCACCTCTGGGGATAAGAGTGAGGAGAACAATTTCCACTTGAGCACGTCTTAATTGAATTTATTGGGAGACATCTGCATAACACGTGGGCTTCTGTCAATATTTTTCTCAAAAATCTAGCCCTGCCCTGTTGAGGATGGGCGGGAGGGCAGTGAAGCCAGCTGCTGCCACATCTGCCTCCCTTGAGCAGCAGCGCCGTCAGGACAGCCTCCATCCCCAACAGTCATCTCTGTGTTGAATGCATTGAGACCCACCAGCCTGGAATCGGTCCCATCTGATGTCCTAAGTACTCAAAAAAGTAGGTGGCAAGCCCTTGTATGACCGGGAAGCGAAGACCGGGGAGTCCCGCTATCATCATGAATCTGAAGAAACACCAAGAAACATTTCTGGAACCAGTAACTGCCCAGAACGCCATCCCCAGGTCTCCAAAGCCTGTCCAACCTGCGGCCTCACCTGGTGGGTGTTCTGGCCCCACGCAACTGCTCAGAGAAACCCAGGCCTGTCGGGGGGAGGCTGAGGATGCTGAAAGGTTGCGGTGAGGCAACTGACCAAGGGCTGAAGCCATTAACTCTTGGCCCAGGACTGGCCACCCAACGGGAGTGTGGCTGTCTTGGTTAATGACGCGCATGTTTCTCAAAACCAGCAAGGTCATGGAACTGCTGCCCCATCCGGACCTGTGGGGCCCGGAGGTATCTCATCCGGGACCGGGACTTTGGAGACAACACGCCGACACCACCCGCAGCTGCTGACTGTTTATTGCACAAGAAACTGGCAGTTCCGAGGCAAGGCGCTGGGCATTACAAAACAATCAGATGGCCAACCCAGAGCTTCCAAACGATGTTCTGTAGACACCTGTTGTAGGTACACACACGCATGTACACACACACGCGCACGTGAACACACATGAGCCCGAGGCTTCCCAACGCCGCCCGGCAGCTCGCAGCCCGCCCTCCCGCGTGCGAGTCACTGTGGGGGAAGCACAGCAAGTGACTCCGGGAGCCATTCAACCAGCACAGCCAGCACAGCCAGCAGACATGGCTGTCCCCGCACGGGCCAGGGGGAAGGACACAGATCTGGGGACACGAATGACCGGTCTGGGGGCCTGCCCGGGGTCCCAGGAAGCTAGAGCTAGTCTGCAGCTGGTGCTCGGCGCTGGAACCCAGGGGCTGGACCGGGAAGTTCACGGCCATCACGGCTCCAGCTCCCCGGAGGAGCGTGTCCTCGAAGGTATCGATACCCAGAATGCCCAGGAGGGAGCCCGGCGGGGCTCCAGAAATCAAGTCATTGGCGTGCGGCAGCGCGGGCCCGGCAGCCGCTTCCGAGAGCATCGTCTCCCGCGTGCGGACAAAGCCTCACTTCCGGGCTCCGGGCTGGCGAGGATGCCCTTCGTTTTCAACAGGGGCCTGAGCGACCCGCCTGGAGGCCCACCGCCTGGGTGACTACCACCTGCCCAAGGGCGTTCTTCCCTACCGAAGGCGGCAAGGTCGGTGTCGCTCGGGGCGCCACCCCGCCCTCTCTGTGGAGGCCCGGGGAGGAGGCCGCTGTGAGGCTGAGCTCACAGGACCGCTAAGCTGGTTGCTAAGAGGAGCAGCCGCTTGGGGAGCTCTTGGACCCACGGGGCTGGGTCTCCCAAGGTCCCAGCCACGCTGAGTGCACCAGCTCCTTGACAGAGAGCGGCAGCAGCACGCCAGCAACAGAATACGGAGCAACCCGACACGCAAAATGCTTCAAGTTCAGGGAAGGGGAAAGACGGTCCGAGTTGGCTGTTTCCGTTCCCCCGACATCCGAGCAGCTGGCGCGAGCCCCGACGGGCTGGGCGGAGGGAGCCGGCCAGCCCTGCGGGGAGGAAGGGACCAGGCAGCCTCCACCCGGAGCTCTGGGGGGCCGTGGGAAGAGAGAGCTTCTCGCTCTCAGACCTTGGTTTTATTACCCATCACTAGAAGAGTTTTCTATTTAAAACAGAACCTCTTTTACTGGCAAAGACCCCGACAGCGACCCCTAGCGGCCAGTCTCCTTCTCGCCTAACTAGCCCATGAGACCCCCGGCTTGTGCTGCAGCCCTTCGGCATGGGCACCCCCCCTTGCACATTCATGCACACCTGGGGCTGGCCGTAGGGGAGAAGGAGGCTCAGTGAGCTTCGCAGAGGGTCAGCAGCCCTCGAGGCTGCAATAGGTGTCGGGCTAAGGTGACGACGGGGCTTTGTTCCAGACTGTCACCGGCAGGAAGGAGGGGGAGGCGGGCGGGGCCTCCTGAGGTCGGGCTCTGCTGCCACCGGCCCCCCGATGACAGAGTGGCCCCACGCAGGGCCACCATCTGCGGGGCCTCCCGGGGCTGCGGCCAGCAGCCTCTTAGGCAGGGAGGGCTCGTGACTACATGTGTGCAGGGGGGGCATGAGACGGGGCGGCCTCGGTTACTCCTGTCCAAAGCCCTCCGTCTCCTCAATGGCGTACAGCAGCTTCTCCTTCAGTTGCTCATAGCTCTTGTACGGCGGGAGATCCAGGCGGTTGAAACTGTTGAGAGAGGGGGGGGGGACGGTCAGCGCGGGAAGCTCGGGGCGGCTGGCCGAGGACGGTCAAGAGCGTTCAGGCGACTGGTGGCTCGACCGCCACACCCACCAGCCGGGGAGATGCAGAAGCAGGGGTGTCAAGGACCCTGCTCTGGGGGCCTCAATGCTCCAGGTTCCTGGACCACAGAGGGGTTAGGAGAGAGGCCAGGCAGCTGGGGAAATGGGGGAAGTTGGCAAGGGGGCACTTGGGACAGCAGCGCTTTGCCTGCTGGGATGTAAGCGCCTCAATATCTAATTCCCCATCTGACTGCCAGCGGGAAGTCTGCTGCCACAGCTCCTGAGAGGTCAGAGGCCCAGACAAAGTGGCCGGCATATCACAGCCCCTCCCTCCAGCCCGACGGCCGCAGACATGCAAAAGTTGCTGCTGGACTCAAGGCCCCAAAGTTGCCCTGTCTATGGGCTGCCCTCAGGGGCGCATGGACTCCGTAAGGTTCCAGCCACATCCCAGGAGAACCAGCAAGCTCACCAGGTATGGCTTCGGGGCAGCCAGGTTTCCTTGCCAACCTTGTCGATACAAAACTTCTGTGGTCCGTTGCTACCTGTTGTCCAAAGAAACACATCTTCTATAACAGGACTGCTCCTTCCTGAGGCGGGACCCTCTCCGGCTCTGCCCACAGGTGCCTCGGCCACAGCTCTCGCCCCTCCCACCGACTTGCTTCCAGGAAGTCAGGAGGCCACACACCCCCTGAGCCACCCCTCCCCCACCCCGGGGTGCCAGCAGGGCACGGGAAGACGCACCAATGAGTTCGGCGAACCCTCCGACGGGCAAGCGGCAGGTCCCCGTGACAAACTGCAGCAGCCGGATACTTTTCTCGTTGTCCATCTCCTTCACCACCTGCAGCTCCCAAAGTCGAGGCAGTCAGGTGCCGCCTGTGGCTCGGCTCCTCGCCGGGCCCTGCAACTCTCCTCCTTGGGGCCGAGCACCCAAAACCCGGACAGCCCGGGGTGACAGCCACCCACCCACCTGGGAAACCCCTCGGCTGCTCCCTCTAAGAGGCTGTGTTTATAGAACCTTCCCATCAGTCCTCGGGGCATGAAACGCTTCGGGCCAGGTTTCCTCTTCTCTAAGTTCTACTGTTTAAGACACACTGAAAATGGGACTGATGGCTTAAAAGTGGGTACAGGGTTGGTGTTGTTTTGTTTTGTTTTGTTTTGGGGTTTTTTTTTGGGGGGGGGGGAGTAGGATGAACTGTTCTGGAATTAGCTAATCATGATGGCTGCACAAAAGCCACTGCACTATACACTTTAAAATGCCTACCACGGTGAGATTTATGGTGTGTCGAATTTCACCTCAACCAAAACATTTCTATATAGTCACTCCCTTTCTGTGTATTTGCTATACTTCATAATGACACCACCACTCCCACACAGCTCCTTATATACAGCAGTTTCTCCGAGTGCTCTCCTGGCCCACGTGGCTGGAAGGAAACCATGTGACCCGCGTGGGGAGCGTTCCGCTGCTGCACACCGGCGTCTAGAGCTGCCCCCGCTGACCCCCGACACCCCTGACCAATGCACTGGCAACAGCTCCATCCGTCCTGAGATTGGGTTCCTCATCTCTTTCTGCAACTTGCTAGGGGAGGTGAGGAGGGGGCCCAAGGTCGGGTGGGTGATAACACAGCAGCCGAGTCCTTGGGCTTGAGGTCTAGTCAGGTCTCATGCCCCCTGGTGGGCTGCAGTGGGCAGGCGGGACCCACCTGCCAGAACCACTGGATCTGCTTGCTGTTCTTGGTGTAGTGCCGGTAGATGGTGTTCTTCTGCCAGTCGTTCATGTCGATCTCCTGCATGCCGCACAGCATCAGCTGCGAGGGGGAAGGGTGTCAGCTCCTCACACCAGGGCCCAGGGAGGGGTGGGTGTGAGGACCCAAATTGAATTGTTTTGCCTGTTGCTACCGTCCTGGGCAGCATGGGTTCCACCGGGCATTTCTGTGGGCACACGGTGAGGCTCTCCAAGGGCAGGATCGCCCCAGAGCCAGGGTCCCAACCACCTGAGTTCTCACCTCCAGCTCTTTCTCGTCAAAGTAGCGCAACCACTCCAGGGGGGCCACCTCGTTGAAGCCGTCCAGGAAGGCCTTGGTCTGCTCCTCCACGCCCCGGGTGAAACGCCAGTCGGTCAGCAGCCTAAAACCAAAGGCGGGCTGTCGGTGGAGCCCGAGAGGAATCTGCCGAGACCCAACTTCCCGGTTCCGGTGCTGCGAGCCCCAGAGCGGAACCTCTCAAACCTCACAGCAACCCGGAGATGTGGGAGTCTTTGAGATCACCACCAGCACCTCCTCCTCTTGTCGCGGCCTGAGCCTCCGACATAGGGATGTGAACAGACTAGAGCGAGACCAGAAGGACACGCACGGGTGAAGGCATGCCCACACGCACGTGAGATGGGGGGTTTGAGCACACAGGACCAGGAGTCCTTTCGGTGGGGAGAAAGATGCCTGAGTGTCAGGACTCTTTGAAGAAAGTCAGCGCTGCAGCCCTAAGTCCACCACGTGGGAAACCAGAGAGCAAACGGGAGCTGCAGCAGGGCTCTGGGCTCTGGCTCCCGCGGCCCCGGTCAGCGTGTGACCATCCACGGCCCGCCAGCCGGAGGCCATGCAGAATGGGAGTTGCTGTGACCCCTGGAGACCTGGGGGCCATGCGTGGGCTGCCCTGTCTCTGCTCCTGCACCCGCCCCGCCGCCCGGCACGTGAGGCTCACATGATGTACTCCTCCTTGTTCTCCTCCGTCACCCGGATGCTCTCGCCTCCTTCCTTCAGCTCGTGGGTCGTCACTTTGCCCAAAATCTCCATGTCCTGGATGAAGTACAGCTCGAGGCCACACTCCTCGAGGTTGTTCTCTCTGGGGGCACGAGAGCACAAGAGGGGAGGCGTCCCTCTCAGAAGGGACTTCCCGCGATCCTGCCGAGCCGCTCCCGTTAGGGCCCCTGGGACCCGAGGACCCAGGACAGCAGCGCGGGCCTCGGCCTGACGCACGGAGAGGATTCCGGGGCCGCCCCGTGGGCACCTAGAAGCCGAGCCTCTCCACCAGCCAGCCTGGGGAAGGCCCGAGGCCGCTATGGCGGAGCAAATAAAGGCGGTGGGTACCTGCTCCCGACCGGAGATCCCTCTCCTCCCGACATGAGGCAGGCGCGGGCACTCACTTGATCCAGACGATGGAGTTGTAGAATTCGGGGTCAATGGACTCCAGGTCCTTGAGGGTCGGTCTCTTGTTGAGCATCCGCTTGTAGAAGGGGAGGGTGAAGCCTGTGTCAATGAACTTCCCGTGGTACAGAGCCTGGGGAGGGGGGGACACACGGCGGAGGTTTGCGTTCCTGCGGGCAGGCCCTAGGGTGCTCGGCATCAGTCAGAGCCTGGTTGCTGTCAGCTGCTCTGTCCGGAGAGCACCACACATCCGGAGAGCACCACGCATCCGGCTACTCCGGGCCCCAGGGGAGGGTCTGGGAAGTAAGCGGCACTCTGTGTCCCGACCGAGACCTGGGGACAGACTCTTATCTGACCTGCAGACCACGGGGACGGAGCAGAACGGGGCTCAGGAACCCACCTGGGACCCGCTGCCCGCCTGGCACACCTGCCCGCCGGCTCCCTGCTCTGGCAAAGCCGTGCCCGCACTCACAGAGGAGACGCGCCCGGCACAGCTCCGGGCTGGGCAGCCCCGGCGGCCAAAAATAATGCAGACGCCGCTGACGGCGGGAGCTGGCGGCCCAGGGGTGAGTAATAGTCTAGGGCTGTACTGGGCTGGCGGCTGCCGGGCCAAGCGGATCTCTGGACCTGGGAAAAATGTGCCCACTTCCTGAGCCCGACACCTCGGCCAGAAACTTCCAGACCAGAGGAAGGGACGCATTTAGAAACGGGCTCTCGGGTCCTCCCGAGAGGGGAACAGGGCGAAGTGAAGGAAAGTCAGCAGTGAAACATCAACTACCAAATACGGCAGCGGGGCCGTGGCTCCCGTGGGCTCCCCTCCTCAGTCCTAGCTCTCCACGCTCAGGAGGCATTCAGCTGGAGGCCCGTGACGCGGCCCCCTTCCCTGTCCACGTTGTGCTCCTATTTCTAGAGAAGTTACAGATAATGCGTGCCACCCCCTGCCCTACCCTGCCCAGCGCCTGGTGGATGCCTCCTCCACTGGCACCACCCAGTAGTCCACTAGGGTCTGTTCTAAGCCAGTGCGGGTTCCATATCCCCTGACAGAGGCCAGTGTCACAGCAGGACAGTCCCAGATGACAGACGGTGGCATCCCCAGCAGGTGGGCAGTTAGGGTGTGCTCAGCCCGTCATCCCAACACCCTCAAAGGAGCACTTGTGAAGCCCGTGACCCAGGGACCTGGCTTTCGCTTGACAAATCCTCCACAGATCACCATGGAAACCCTCTCGACGCCCCAGGGCGGGCACTGAGAGAAGTCCAAACGAGTTCCCGAGCTCTCTCTGGCTTTTTTGCATGTTTAGTTAGTTCTGTGAGGATGACCGTGGGGCTGCTAGTGGTGTGTAGGGTCTGGCTCCTCTGCTGCCCCCTCCCTGGAGGTCTGGTGGCAACGAGCCTTACCATGGCAATGAACCTGCCGATGAAGCGGAAGTAGGTGAGGTGGTCGGGGTTGATGGAGGAGGCGGGGTTGATCTGCAGGCAGTAATTGTTCTTCCCGGCGTATTCGAATAAGCAATACATGGGGTTGAGGACCTCGTGGGACAGGAGGAAAAACCACTCTCTGTGAGAGAGAGAGAGAGAGAGAAACAGGACTAGCGGGTCCTCCCCCGCACGCGGGCTGGAGGCGCACGGCTCCTCTGCCGTCCTCCTCAGCGGCTCTGGAGACACGGGTCCGGGCAGGTGAGCCGGCACCGGGGCCAACCTGAGGTGACAGCGGGTCAGTGGGCAGGGTGCGGTCACACCTAGGGCGACAGCCACGCTTGAGGGTGACGCTCAGGAAAACGTGAGTGTGTCGGCTCCAGGTGGGCATCTGGGACTTTACACCTTAATGGCAGCGGGCCCCTGGCACCTGGGGCCACCAGGCAGAGCTGGGTAAGGCTGTGCACCACACAAGGGAACTATGGCAAAATATCATCGACTCGCACATTTATGGCAACCATTTTCCTGCAGCCGAGGTGCTTCTTTCCGTTAAAGCCAGGCCATCGCGACCATTTTCCAACATGGAAGTGTCTTGAAAAAAGGCATCTTGCTGATGCCTTCCCACCTCCTGATGCGTGAACTGAGACCCACGCTGCCTGTAGCTTATGAACCCGCTCCCACGCGGGGATCTGGCTTCGCTTGCACGTTGCCCTCTCCTCCCCCAGGCCCCGTTACCAGACGGTGCTCGTGTTTCTTCACGTCCACCTGAACCAACACCCATGCCTTCGCTTCTCTTTGCCCCCTGGCTACAAGCCTCCAGAGTCCCTTTGGGCTTCAGCTGAAGCCCCACGGGGACAACCCAGCGGGGCCAGTCCCCCCCTGGCTGCGGGGCTGTCCGTGGCCGGGCAGGCGAGGAGTCCTTCGATGCAGAGGGTGCCCCGGTATCCTGTCCGTGGTTCTACCCTGTGGTAGAACAGCATGACGTAACCTACCATAGGGTAAAACCACTGGCAGGACACAGAGAGACGGACACACACAGGGCGGCAGCCACACCAGGAGCCCACCAAGCGGAGCCTGGAGAGGAGGTCACCACGGGAAGACAGCCATTGATCGGTCCACCGGGGCCAACACCGAGGGCAAAGCCACCAACGCACAGGGGACCCGCAGCGAGGTTAACCCAACACCAAGCGAGGCGTCCCCACTCCCAGAGAGGCGAGCGAGCGGGGCGGTCAGCACAGGTCAGCACAGACTCCTTCTCTCTGCCGCGGCCCTCGGCCCCGTCGCCCGCAGCAACGTTTTGCTGGAGGGTCTGCTAACTTTTGTAGGTGGACTACGGTGGGGGAGAAACAATGCTCCGGGCTCTTTTGGGGGTTGCTGTCAGCCGTTTGGATTGTGCTGACCCTGTGTGGGTGACGTGCAGCTGAATACCGGTCAAGGCCCTTTGTGCTGTGACACAGCTTGTCCAGGTACCAAGATGCCCCACGTAACCTGCCCCAGCGGCCTTAAAAGTAGGAGAGGTCCAGGGGTGATTTCAATGGGCGACCACGTGGCACCAATATCTAGCTGCTGCCCACCGGGGCAGCAGATGGCGTTCGAGTACAGAAACCATGACAGATGGGTTGGTAAATGAGCCATTGCCCTGCCCCCCCCCCCTCTGGGACCCCCATGACTGTGCCCTCTCCTGAAGGAGTGTAAGGTCCCTGGCAGCCAGTCTGAGCGGGGAGGAGGCAGCGCTCCAGCCACAGGCCCGGCACCCCGGGGGAGGGGGTGCAGCGCGGCCTGCCCGGGGCGCCGAGCTCACCTGGCGATGCCCCCGTAGTCCAGGCCCTCCTCGCCGCGCATGATGATGTAGAGCCGGCGGCGCAGGTCGTAGGGTTTCATGTTCATGATCTGGGGAGACAGAGCGTCGTGGCCAGCCTGCCACTCTCTCTTCATGGCAACCGGGGGGCAGGGGGCGGGGGGCAGGCACCACGCACCGAGGCCCGGGCCTTGGAAACGCTACTCTGTGGGTTTAACAGGCCATGTGACGGAAGACGGGGTGCAGGGAGGGGGCCCCCTGGACTTAGGTGGATACCATCGTTATTGTCTGACCTGCTGGAAGGAGTCCTCAAAAAGCGTCTGCCTGGACACGCTGATCTTCACGTGGCTGGGGAGGGCATTTGACTGAAAGGAGAAAAGACGGACCTTGCATCAGGCCTCCGGAGGGAATTACTCAGTCTGGCCTGCCCCTGTCTCCCCGGGCCGGGAGCGGAGAGCCTGGTCTCTAGAAAGGGGAGCTGGTTTCCCAGAGACAAGGTCAAACAACGGCTCGGGGTCAGCAGCTGGGAAATGGAGCTGGAGTAAGCCCACCACCCCGGCCTGCGGGGGGCGGCCCGGTACCAGAACTCACATGGCAGAGGAAACGGAACTGGTGATACTTCCACCGGAAGCTTCGGTCGTAGGCACCAGGGGAACCTTGCTTCGTCCTGGGGAGGGCAAAGAAGTTCTGGAACCCGGGATTTCTCAAAAATTAGCAACGTATCTGATAGTCCTAAGGACAGCTGGTGCTATTTTAGATGAGTACGTTAAGGCATAAAAGAAAAGAAGTGACTACCTTTAAAATCTTTGGCAGACTTGAGAAGTAAAACAAACAAAGAACCTAGAACTAAAGAGATTTTTGGTTTGAGAGAGAGAGGGGAGAGAGGGGAAGCCGCTGGTGTTACTCTGAATAACTGGGGGGGAGAGGAGAGGGGACCTCCCTCCCCAGCCCTGCTAATGTGACACGGAAGTTGGCCGCTAGAGGGCAGTGAGAGCAGCTGAACATGGATAGGGTGGATGCCTGTGGCAGGTCCTTACCCTGACTCGAACCCTGGGCGAGGATCCTTGAAGGTGGTGGTGCGGGTGTTGTGGTCCACGAAGTAGCGCACCCCCTCGCTGGTGTACTTCATCTCCCACCCGGGGGGCAGGGCTGGCTCCTGGATCATCCTGCGAACGCGGGAGGAGGGGGGTGAGGGCTGGACCCCTCTTCTGGGCCTCCATGCTTAGGAGGTTGGGGTCCCCAAAGCGCCCCTTTCTCTCTGCTTTCACCCAGGCTCCGCAGAGCTTCTCCTTGAGGAACTGAACCTGGTACCACCCAAGTCATGAGGACAGTTTTGCAGAACAGAGAGGTCATTGAACCAGCCCTCAGAGACCACCAGTAATCCTGGGGGACCAACTGCCCCAGCCCCAGACCAGCTTGGGTGGGGGGAGCACGGGGTGAAATCATGTCATCAGCAGCTGACACAGTCAGCACAGCCACCAGGAAAGTCCATTTAGGGAGCCCCTTTAAGCTCTCATGCAGCTGACTCTGCATCATGAGGGTCTCCAGGCACTCGTGTGTGGCTGAAGGTCCCAGCACACTGGCCACAGGGGACAAATGCAGTCCAGGGCCGCTCGGCCGGAGCTGGAGCCCTTACCCCTGGGTCCGCGGGTCCTCCCATTGGGTGGTGCGTGTGTTATGGTTCACGTAATACACCCGTCCGTTGTCTTGTCTCTTCTCTGCCAGGGAGAAGGAGGAAAAGAGGGCAGTCAGATGGGGGCATCTTGAGCCCTGTTCTCTGCCCCTGCGGGTGCCCCTTTCCAGGAGCTGGGGTCTGACTTGCCGCCGCTGTTAGAGAAGTTTAACCAACAAAAGCCTGGCTCATACACATCTGTCACTCGCAAAAGGGACAAAGAGAATCTTTCCTTAGTGGGGAGAGGTGGAGGGACAGACACATTTCCAGCTCAGGATTAAGCACTGGCATTGGTTGGTTGGTTGGTTGGTTGGAGAGCAGGGGAGGGAGGGGGAGGGTGCAGTGTGGCAACACCGAGGGGCAGCAGCCCAGCTGAAAGCAGAGGCCTAATTGCATCCAGCTGTGTGCAAAGTGGAGGCCCTCACCCATGCCCCCCCCCCCAACCAAGACCCTCACAGCTGGTCTCTAGTCCTGGAAGCGCTCTGCCACCAGCTGCAGGGACCCAGGTGCCCGTGGGGGTTGGATCTCCCTCAGACCTCTCTGATCAGGACTCAACCTACCCTCTGCTTGATCTGTTCTCTCCTCAGAGGCAAAGTTTTGTTCTAAAACTCTCACTCTCTAGTTGCTTATGTGCAAATAAATGCAGGGGCTGCCACACTTACAATGCCCTTCCAGCTCTCACACCTGAGGGCATGCGTCCTGCGTTTGGGAGAGCCATTCTCTCTCCTCTGGACAATGCTTACTCTCGCCCTTTGCCTGTACACAGAGGGCGGCCTGGGGTCCTTTAGGGAGGGAATCTGGGCTTCGGGAACAGACCAGATCCCAGATCCTAGCCCTAAAAAAGGTTAAAAAGTTACCCCATCTGCTCTTGGTGGATGGAAGGCAAAACTCAAGGCAAGGCTCTGATCCCGGACAGGTCGCCTACCCCAGAAAGTTTCTGAGCCTTCAAATCTGTTCCTGTCTTGAGAACAAATGATGCTAATGGCCTTCTCTCACTTATGAAGACAGGGGGAAATTAAAGAAATAAAGACAATCCGTTCCAGAACCTAACAGGGAAACCAAAAATCAAAAAGGCGCAGAACTGGGGGGAGCCCCATCCCCTCCCCTCAGGTGTCAGCCGCAACACTCCCAACACCAACCCAAGATCTTGGTCTCCGACTATCTTACCTGGTATCCATTCATGGATAAAAAAACACCACGCAAACAAAAGGAGTCCAGAGAAGGTGCCCAGAACTTCTACAGGGCTACGCCCACCTCAGAAGGCTTTCTGAGAGGGACCCACGGGAGGGAAGGGCTCCCAGCGGGACCCTCCCATCTGCTCCGCCTGGGCCTCAGTCAGCGCTCACCGCCAGGCCGCGGGATCTGTCCAGTGGGTCTGAGGCCTGTGCCCTTGCTTCTGTCCTAAGAGCATGTAGCTCAGCCTCATTTAGGGAGAAATGGACTCGGGAACATCCGGGCACGTGCCCAGGGCCCAGGGTAGCTGAGGAGAGGTGGACCTGACGCTGAGATGCCCCGACCCCGGAGCCGACGCTCAGGAGGGACCGTGGGGTCTGTCACGGAGGAGCAGGAAGGGACGCGGGACTGAGAGCAGGGGGACACAGCAGACCGTGACAGCAGGCTCGTGCTAAAGGCAATTCTCATCTAGCTTTGCTGCTCCTCCTGTTCCATCTCAGCTCTCCCTGGGGGATGCCCTGCGCCGGCCCTGGAGAGGCCAACTCAGAGCCCAGCGGATTCGGTGAGGGAGGCCCCCTGGCCCTCGGCCAGGTGCTCTTGCTTCTCGGTCACATACCATTTAGTTCTGTCGTGTTTTCCTCTCATTTGTAAAGCAGCACCGACTCCAACCGTGGCCCCGAGTCCCATCTCAGATATTTCACGCGTGGCTTCTGGGAACTGTTTGTGAGTCCCTATGGCTACCCTCACTTGGTGACCATCATTTAGCAAAACGGGCGCAGAAATAAATGACTTGACTCTACGGAGAAAGGTGCAACTCTGAGTCCCCAGCTCCAGGTCGCAGTGTCTGCTGGCTGCCAAACGGCATTACAGGTTCTGGTTTAATCTGTTGAGTTTTCGCCTATCTAGACAGGGATCCTGGGCGGGACTCCCCCACCTGTGACTGGCTGCCAGTCTCTGAGACAGCAAAGACCTTTCATCGGCTCAGGGAGCAAGGTGGATTCTCTAGCAGCAGATCAATTGTGTGGAGGCCTTCCTAACTGACTAGGAGGATGAGGAGGGCCCGCCAGTGCTCTGGAATGCTGTGGCGATTCAGTAAGTGATACCCTGCAGGTCCCAGGGGGTTGATGCCACTTCGTAAATTGCTACCAGGGAGCAGTTGTGTCTGCACCGCGAGGCTCCGGTGCGCATCCTGTCATTGTCATTGTCAGCTTCTCCATCTTCGCTGGGGAGCATGCCCCCGCCCGACTTAATACCATCCGTGAACACCACCAAACCCGCATTTACTGTCCTCTGCCGGCCTAACCAACCCATTAAACCCATCACAGGCCAGTTCCCGCTAAACGGGCCTCTTTAGCTCCCGGGAACTCTTGCCTGCTGGGGGGGGAAAAAAAATCCCGTCCCAGCTCAGAGAGCTGCGGAAAGCCCCCAGTCTCGCCATCTCTGACGACCCCTCTTTGCGTGACCGCTCCGTCCCAGAAAAGCCATAAAGTTTGCAATTTCTCTCCAGTCCGTCTAACTCATTACTGCTAATCACACCAAAGACTTGGGTGAGAGGCAGCTGTCCGTGACAAGGAGAAGCCAGCATGATGCCGTTAACTAGCAAGGGTGTGCTTTTAATCGAGTCCCCACCCGGCGCTCAGCGGCTTCCCTCCGGCCCCTTTCACAGCCTGTGTCCCCCCAAAAGGTGCCTTCCGTTAGCTCAGGGGTCGGAGCATCTCAGCTGCCCTGACCCTGGGCACGTGCCCGAATGTTCCCGAATCCATTTCTCCCTAGATGAGGCTGAGCTAGACGCGCTCAGCCCTCCAACGTCTCAGCTGCAAAGAAAGGTTTGGTAAAGAAGCCCCTTTCAATCGCATGCCACAGACCTGAAATAAATGTATCTGGGAATCAGCCACACCAAAAGTGACAGGATGGGTTGTTGGGTCGACACCTTGGAAATCAGGACCGAAACCCAACAGTACCAACCACAGCCGCTCGGGGACTTCTTTCATAGGGTCCCCCTCCTCCCGCTACGGCGGGTGCATGCTACTGGGCAGGGGGATCCGTTACTTCCCCAGCCTTCCCGCTCCGTGGCCTGCAATTTCCCCTGCTGGGCATCCCCACGGAGCAGAGCGTGCTGGAAAGGAGAGAACTGGGAAACCAACCGAGGGAGGGGAGAGAGGAGGACTCGCGGGGAGAGAGCACAGAGCTAAGGGAGGCTGAGGGACAGACATGGGACTCGGTACTTACCCCAGCCGGGAGGGAGGGGGCCCAGCGGGTCATGGTCGGTTGAACCGCTCGAAGACTAAACACAAGAAACACAGCAGAACACAGAGGTTAAAAAAAAACAAAACACGCCGCTGGTTAAAAATAAATCGACAGATAAACCTAAAAAACGCCAACTCGTTTCCACATTTGCGCTCTTTGTAGAGGAGGAGATCGTGGGGCTCTCTAGGTGACATCCGCACCCTCAAAAGACTTTTTCAAAAAAGAAAGGCTGAAAAAGGACCCAGCACGCTGAGGACCCAGGGCGGAGTGAGGGGGAGGAAGAGGTGCTCGGATGAAGGCGGGCCGGGGCCCCGGAGGCGGCGGCGGCGGGCTGGCCCCGGGCATGGCCGAAGGGCCCAGAGCCGGGCCGCTGGCTGAGCCTCTGCTCGGTCCTGCTCTCCGCGGCCAAGGCGACTGAAATCACCACCACCTCCAACTTTCTCCAAGAACCACACACGGGAAGGGGAAAAAATATCGCAGGCCTTTCCAATGAAATCATTCCCACAAGCCCTGCCCACGCCCAGAGCTTCCTGGCTGGGGGCTGGGCCCTCCTCCCCGCACCTCCCTCCTGGGTGCGCTGCAAGAGGGAGCCCAGACTGAGGGCACATTCATGCCCCAGGCCCCTCACCTCCCCCAGGAATGTTTTGCTTCCCTTCACAAAGCACCTTTATTCTCCGCCGCCGCCCGCCTGAACCTGAAGTTGCTCAGTGTTCAGTGTGTGCCTGTCTGGGGAGGTGGGGCTGGGGGCGAGGTGGCAAGAGAGAAGGGGAGACAGGAGAAAGAAGGGGGAGCTGGCTCGGGGACTTCAGGGTCGCTGTTTACATTAGAGACCCCCCCCCCCGCCCCCAACCCCCAGCCAAATTCTGCTGCGAGGTCCCTGGGGCGGGGCTGCTGTGGACCAAGAGTTCTCATATCCTGTGGGGAAGGGGGTGCTGTCAGAAACTCTTCATAGTTAAATAAAACAAGTATTGTTCTGCGCTTTCTTTCTCTCTCTCTCTTTTTTTCCCCCCTGAAACATTTTTATTTCACTTACTAAAATTTAATCATTACATTAGGGGATCAAGTTCTCCATGCAGACTCCGAGCTGCCTGCCCGGCCGGCCCCTCCGGAGCCACACACAGGCAAGAGGATGAATGGAGCTCAGTCTGGGCTTGAGAAAACATTGGTGGAACTCAACTGCCAGCGAACCCCCTCTCCCGGCCGCCCTCCACCCCCCCCAGCTGAAAGCACAGAGAAACTTTCTTTCCAAGGTGGCAGCACAAGCAACTCTTCCAAAGCGAGTTCCAACAAAGACGTTTTAAGTGTGGAGACCATAGGTGCCTTGATGGGACAGAGCCCCCTTTCAGGCGCGGGCCTCCGACCCAGCGGAATGGAATGGAATGAGACTGCCCCGAGGTGTGGTGGGCGGGCTGGCCTCCATGTGGGGCGCGTTACCACCAGCGCAACGTGGAGGACGTGCGCAGCGCCTCCACCACAATTCGGGTCTGTCCGATGGTCACGGAGAAAGATCTCCCAAGTCCACAGCGGTCGTTTTGCTGGGGGTGGGGGTGCAGCATCTCAAGTGCCTCCAAGTGTGTTTGAAACAGCCATACGTTTCAGATAACGAAGCCAAATGCAATGTCGTGGGGGTAAGCACTGAGCTGCTGCAGCAATGACCTTGGAGAAGGAAAGGACTACGGGAAAGGTCATTTTAAGAATTTAAAAGAAGCATTTTGGTGCAAAATTGTTTGCTGCCTCGGGCCTTTACTTGGAATGAGCGGGCAGTCCACAAGCTCTGAGGGGCTCCGATGGGTATCAAGTGGGTGGGTTTCAGTGGGCTTGGAGGCATCTTTTGCTTAATTGTATAAATCAACTGACCAAATGTCTTTACTGACAGTCCCTGTGACCTGCATTGGACTACAAACAAAAAATATTTATCAGCTAGCAAATAACAAAGCATCTAGATAGAGTGTGGGCACATGACTTAAGAACAGCCAATCGGGTGTTCCCACCCAAACTTGCAGGGACGGGAAAGAAAGCATGGGGCTGTTGGAGACACCTCACTGCCAAAGTAGCGACCACAGCCCATTGGAGCATCCAGTGTTTAACAGCAGATAGATGAGCGATGCCCTAGACCAGAGGTCGGCAAACTCATTAGTCAACAGAGCCAAATATCAACAGTACAACCATTGAAATTTCTTTTGCGAGTCAAATTTTTTAAACTTAAACTTCTTCTAACGCCACTTTTTCAAAATAGACTCGCCCAGGCTGTGGTATTTTGTGGAAGAGCCACACTCAAGGGGCCAAAGAAGCCGTATGTGGCTCGCGAGCCGCAGTTTGCCGACCACGGCCCTAGACAAACCATTCCTTTGCCCTGCCTACCCCTGGTTTTCTGCCAGAGTTTGATTCCTCAACTTTCTGTTCATTCCCACTTGATAAATCCCTTTTTTGCTTAAGCTTAACCAAGCAGGTTTCTATTATTCATCAAAAGGAACACTGACTAGCATACAAAACACAGGGAGGAGAATAAAAAAAGAAATTATCAGCCCGTTGCTTAATCCGTGACTTTGCAATGTCACAAGCTTCATACAACATTGGCTCTCTTTTGTTAAAGTGTTTGTTTGTTTGTTTGTTTTTTAATGTCTTTTGCATCTTCCTACTCTCGCCTCCAACACTTGTCCGAAGAGAGAAGAGGAGGCAGGAGGGAGGGAGATGGAGACCAGACACTGATGAACAGGAACATGTGAAATGGAGTCACTGGGAGCCGACCACCTGCCCTTCTCTCCCACCGCACTCCCCAGAATGCACGATCGCGGGTGGGTGGCTCACAGCAGAAAGGCACAGAGCAAGGGGCCGGGAGGGATTCCAGCTAGAGGAGCGCCCCTAGGACGTGCAGGGGACTCGGAGGGACGAGACAGTTTCCTTTATCACCGGGAGCAGAGAGGAACGCTGTTGAACAATTTTCCCGGGAGGTGTCTGTGGGTTGGGAGATCCGAGGTGCAGGCCATGAGCCAGGCAGCTCATGTGAGCTCAAGTCTCTCAGGGAATAAGCACCAAGTTCCAGTAATATTTTAAGATACAAAGTCAGAAATAAAGAATGTCTAGCAAATAAAACCAAGGGCGAGAAAGGCTCTGGGAAGGGCAGGAAGGTTCCAGTGTGGAGGGCAGGCCCCCTTTTTTGGGACGGTGACACCCAGTGGGTGCAGAACAAAACCCAGGTGCTTGAGAACTCACGCCCAGGGGCCCCCGGCCCAACAGTGAGAACCAGGTTGTCTGTTTCTGGATAATGCAATTCGGCGTCCTCAGATGAGGAGCCACAGAAAGATTTGCTTCAGTCCTGCCGACGCCAGATTATTAGGAGAGGACCAAAGGAAGACGTGTCACAGAAACAGCAGTCGATGTGAACACATCCAAACACAAGTACGTGCAACAAAGGCACCAGCCGCTAGGACAGGAAAACGTGTCAGAAATAAGGCAGCAGCAGAGACCGAAAAAGATGTGTGCTGAGGCACATGGCAGGAAGGAACTGGGGGAGTCGGCAATCCGGGGTTCCCTTGATTTCCATTTTGAACTGTATTTTGTGCTCTCTGCGGGGCGGCAGAGCACAGGTCTCGCTTTCAGCCCCGCAGGAGGAAGAGGAGGAGGGGCGGCCGCTGGTACAGTATCAGCTCTTAAGTCTACCACGTCAATCCTGGGCCAGGGCCAAACCCCAAAATAACTCCATGAAAGCGACTCTTCTTACTTGTAACCAGGACATGGCACCACAGCAAACAAGAGGGGCAAACCAAACCCGAGCGGGAGGGAAACCAACAGAGAGACATTGAAAGCTGACCCAGAAAATGTGGGTCTTGTTTCAGGCAGAAAAGGGAACCTTCACCTCCAACCAGAGCCCTCCTGCGTCCCCAGCTAAGCTGAGAAAACCGTATTCAAGTACTAAGAAAAAAAAATGTAGCGCTTAGTTTTTACTTCTAGGAGACCCTCCAAGACAAAGTTCTTCCTCTGCAGGCCCAGAATGATGCTGCTACAATGAGAGGCAGATAAGCCCGCCTCCGTGGCAGCATTAAGGATGTCTGACTGGCCGAGACCGGTTTGTCTCAGTGGTGGAGCGTCGGTCTGTGGACTGAAAGGTCCCGGGTTCGATTCCGGTCAAGGGCATGTACATTGGTTGCGGGCACATCCCCGGTAGAGGGTGTGCAAGAGGCAGCTGGTTGATGTTTCTCTCTCATCGACGTTTCTAGCTCTCTATCTCTCTCCCTTCCTCTCTGTAAAATATCAATAAAAAATATTTTTTTTTAAAAGAAGAAGAAAAAAGGATGTCCGACTGACAGCTTAGGCCCACTCCCCATGGACATTCCCCAAGGGCTCCCAAACTGCAAGAGGGTGCAGGTAGGGCTGAGAAACGCCCCGAATGCATGAATTTTGTGTACTGGGCCTCTAGTGTGCCAATAAAACTTTATTTACAAAAATCAGGCAAGGGTCAGTTTGGCCCACAGGCCATAGCTTGCCAACCCCTGATCTAGATGAACTTTAAAGGCCCTTTCATTCTTGAGTATCTGTCCGATGATAAAGACCTAAAGAAACACAGCAGCAATGGGAAGAGAAGGATCTGGGTGGTTGCTTTAATTTGAAAGGGTGAGATATAGGAGAAGTCACAGCTGACCAGGCTCTGAGTCTGGGTAAATGGACTTGGATAAGAGGGCCAGAAGAGCCAAAACCGGTTTGGCTCAGTGGTAGAGCATCGGTCTGCGGACTGAAGGGTCCCAGGTTCGATTCCGGTCAAGGGCATGTACATTGGTTGCGGGCATATCCCCGGTGGGGGGTGTGCAGAAGGCAGCTGGTCGATGTTTCTCTCTCATCGACGTTTCTAGCTCTCTATCTCTCTCCCTTCCTCTCTGTAAAATATCAATAAAATGTATTAAAAAAAAAAAAAAAAAAAAGAGGGACAGAAGAGAAATACCATGTTGAAAGAAAGATGGTGAATTCAGCTTCAGGCACATTGAGTCCTTAGACACAGAGGCTGAGCATCGAGTTACTAAGTTAGAAACACGGGAGGAGGTTGAGGAATTTCACTGTGATGAGTAAAATCTCAGGGTCGGGGCACTGACACTTGCCCTGCTCACGCAGCAGGTCAGCGGAGACCGGGCGAAGCTGCAGCTCCTGCCCCTCACCTGGTAGAGGAATCTTTGGCTGAAGTGCTGCATGGCGCCCTGCAGCTGGTTCCGCTGGGACTGCCACTGCTCATAGTTGCGCACGTACTCGGCCGTGGGGCGCTGCCAGGTGGTGGTCCGAGTGTTGTGATCCACGTAGTAAAATCTGCCCCGGGGGTCCGTGCGTTTCTCCCAGCTGGAAACAGGAAGCTCAGCGTGAATACGGTGACCGCCCCACCCCCTACCTTCAAATTCTAGCAAAATCTCAGACGGTTGGCAAGAAGGGACCAGAGGAGGGTGAAGGGTGGCGTCTGGCACGGGAGCTTGGCTGCTCGCGGGGAAGCACGGCCAGGCGGGCCCCGATCACAGAGGCTTCTGGGACTTAGATGATTACAGAGAAAATCTGTGGTTGCATCCTTAGCAACCAATCCCTCCTTACCACTAGCTCCTGATTCCCATTTTGGGCAATGTATATGGTTTTAGGAAAGATGGCTCTACTCCCAAACTGGGAGTTGAACTATTTACTAAACCAAATGTGGACAAATGCTGGTAAATCTTGATTGTGTTGCTAGGAATTCTGGAAAAAGCAGTTTCTCTTCCTTGCAGGGTATGACCGAGGAAGCACGTAGTCTGAGAGCTATTGGCTGCCATCTTGAACCCAAACATCAGTGGATGGCAGAGCAGAAAAGTGGGGGGAAATCCAGCTCTTTGGTGATATTGCTGAGCTACTAGTTCACGCTTCACATGAAACCAGGACCTACATCTAGAATTTTGTTATATGAGCCAATAAATTCTCTTCACTATTGAAGCCTATTTGGATCCCACATTTTTTTTTTTAATTGGCATCTGAAATTACCCTGATGTAAGGTGCCAGTGAAGACATGTTGCATGGTCATGGGGAGGTTGGTGCAAATGGCAGCAAGACTCTCCACATCATCTTTGGGGAGTAACAACCTTTCCGAAGTTGGTCCTAAAACTCCCATAGGCAAGGCAGGGCTAGAATAGGTGGTAAAAACCTCGGCCGTGCATGACGGGTTTCATTTCATTTCCACATACACAAGGGCGAGGTGAGCAAAAGAAAGTAAGAGAGGGACGTACCTGCATGGGGTGATGGAAATGTTTTTTTTTTTTTTTTTTTTTTGGTGGGGTGTGGGCTACAAAAGGATATGCATTTGTCAAAACTCTACAAACAGCACATCCGAGATCTGTATCTTATTGTATGGAAATTATACTCCCGTTTTAAAGATGAATTTGAACCTAATCAAACCTCCATATCTAACCACCAGTTTACAGGTAAGATAAGGGATAGAGAAGCATGTTACAAAACACCACAAGGTCACAATTAGCCACATCCAGAATATGAGAAACTCTACAAGACAAATATCCATGCTCTTCAACAAATAAATGGTCTGGGGTGGGGGGGGGGGAATAAAAGAAAGAAAGGGTAGGAGAACTTATAGGTTAAAAGAGACGTAGGAGACATATCAGCCAAAAACAATGTTTTGATCTAAAATCTGGATCTGATTCAAACAAATCAAGTATAAAAACACTTTTAAGACATCTAGGAAAAATGACATGCAATCTGGGTATGACATGAAATAGCGTTAATTTTTGTTGGGTGGGATAATGGTATTTTGGTTATTTTAGAAAACACCCCATCTGTTAGAGACATATGTCATATATTCATGGATCACAAGACATGATATCTGGGATTTACTTTAAAATTCATTGGCCCCTCTCCTGGGAGGTCAGATGAAATAAAATGTTATTAATTGTCAGAACCAGGTTAGGGTTACAAGGGACTCACTGTTTTATTCTCTCAAATTTGATGTATGCTTGAAATTTTCCATTCTAAGTATGAAGGAGGGTGGAAAGGAAAGTGGTTAAAGATAAGAAATACAAAAAATTTTTGAATTAAAAGATAAGAAATATCACTGAATAAAATAGGAGTAGTCCACTGCAAAGAGAACCCAATATAGATTGTGTTGTATGATTCTAAACCAGAGGTGGGCAAACTTTTTGACTCGAGGGCCACAATGGGTTCTTAAACTGGACCGGAGGGCTGGAACAAAAGCAACCTGACCATGCTGGCACTCTCCTCTTGGGCTGCTGGTGAAGGAGCAGAGGAGGAGAGCAAGAGAACCCTCCACTCTTTCAGCTCCATGGGCCGGGTAGAACAGCCGAACGGGCCGAATCCGGCCCGCGGGCCATAGTTTGCCCACGGCTGGTCTAAACTGTTGGACTTTGTTCCCTGATTACCTTCACATTTTATCCTCTCTGAATTCTTACCTCACTCAAATGACTATCATGCTTCAGGATGGTATCTTCCTAACATTCAGGGTTACACTCCGAGATGACTTTTGGTGCAATCTCTTCAATGATTGTTTTAAACTCAAATCTTCCCTAGATAAGGCTGCTCCCAAGCAGTTCTTAGTCTCATGGATAGTTCCCAGATTCTGTCTGGCTTGCACCCTTTATACTGTCCTGCCTTCACGACCTGCTGTCATTTTGGATTCAACTAAACACTCCGGCTCTCTCCCAAAACATAAGAGAGAGGAACTTTGTGAAAACAGGTCTTTCCCTGTCTTCTGTAGGTCAGTCCTCCTCCCAGAGTAAAATCACACCATCTGCCCAGACTCTTCCTTCTCTGCCGACTGTCAATAAATCACTCAGCCACAGAGCTTTTTTATTTGTTGTCTCTCTGCCCTTGACTTGAATTTCTGAACTAATCTCCTCACTCCAACACAGCCTATAAACTGCCATCCAGATAACCATACCAGACTGACCTCATATGCCATGCTCCTGACTCCCCACTGCCCTCCTTTATCATGAGTCCTTTCAAAGAGCGATTTTCATTTTATTTTTAAAATATATATTTTATTGACTTCAGAGAGAGGCAGGGAGAAGGAGAGAAAGAAACATCAATGATGAGAGTCATTGATCGGCTCCTACACGTCCCCTAATGGGGGTCGAGCCCACAACCCAGGCATGTGCCCTGATCAGGAATCGAACTGTGACCTCCTGGTTCATAGGTCAACAGCTGAGCCACACTGACCAGGCTCATTTTATTTTTTATCAAAGAAATCATATATATATATATACCAAAACCGGTTTGGCTCAGTGGATAGAGCGTCAGCCTGCAGACTGAAAGGTCCCAGGCTCGATTTGGTCAAGGGTACGTATGTTGGTTGTGGGCACATCCCCAGTAGGGGGTGTGTAGGAGGCAGCTGATCGATATTTCTAACTCTCTATCTCTCTCCCTTCCTCTCTATAAAAAAATCAATTATATATATATATTTGCCGGCGTATAAGACGATTTTTTTGGCCCTGAAAAAAATACGTATTTGCCGGCGTATAAGACGACTGGGCGTATAAGACGACCCCCTAACATTTCCACTAAAAATACAGAGTTTGTTATATACTCGCCGTATAAGACTACCCCCCACTTGGAGGCATATTTTTCAGGGCCAAAAAGTCGTCTTATACGCCAGCAAATACGGTATATATATAATTTTTTTTAACACACAAAAAGTACTATCCGGACACACGAAAAACCCATGTCTCCTGCCCTACCTCTCCCCATTGCTGACTCCTGCTCCTCAAAAGCAACTACTCTCAACTCCTGACTACATCTTCTATTACTTACATCTGCTTCTTCTACCACTTACATACACACTTCCAAACAACGAGCTTATTCCATGATTCCTGGCCTTCTGCCATCTAGACATAACTTATGGACTTTCCACTATAAATTTAAGGATTTAGTTATTGTATTCCACCCACCACCCCCACAATACACACAAAGCCCTCTTTTGCATCGTCCTCCCAAATAGAAAATCACTAAAGCAACATTCAGAGTTTGTACAATGACTTTGTAGAATACTATGAAAACATTTCCTTGGTATACAGCTTTTTCCCCCTCTGGAATTAAGAACTGCCTTGTTTTATGCTGCTTGATTTAAAAGAGCCTCTCACTAACTCACCCCCAGATTCTGACAGGGCAGGTAGCCTCTCGGGGACATTTAACTCTTAGCCTCGTCTCTCCCGGAACCCTTTGTGCAACATGTGCAGTTGTCCTCCAGGCCTGCTCTCCATTATTGTCCTAAGTCCGTGGTTGGCAAACTGTGGCTCCTGAGCCACATGCAGCTCTTTGGCCCCTTGAGTGTGGCTCTTCCACAAAATACCACAGCCTGGGCGAGTCTATGTTGAAGAAGTGGCGTTGGAAGAAGTTTAAGTTTTAAAAAATTTGGCTCTCAAAAGAAATTTCAATCGTTGTGCTATTGATATTTGGCTCTGTGGACTAATGAGTTTGCCGACCACTGTCCTAAGTCATCTTCCTTCACCTTCCTCTTGGGAATATCTTTTGGCCTCTGAATTGAGTCTCGTGTGCCCTGCATCTCATGACTTCTGTCTTGGTTTCCTCGTATCTGGAGGAATAAACCATGAGTAGCTTCTGAGAAAGGGCGCACCAAAATTAAATTTTTGAACTTCTGCCTGTCTGAAGAAGCCTTTATTTCAACTCTCACACTTCTGTGTAAAAATGGCTGAAAACTGGTTTCTAGACAGAAATCATTTTTCACCAGAATTTTGAGGATCATACTCCATAGTTGTTGTTGAGAAGAAGGATGGCATTCTTTTCTTTTCTTTTTCAAAAAAATATATTTTATTGATGTTTTTACAGAGAGGAAGGGAGAGAGATAGAGAGTTAGAAACATCGATGAGAGAGAAACACCGATCAGCTGCCTCTTGCATAACCCCTCCTGGGGATGTGCCCACAACCAGGGTACATGCCCTTGACAGGAATCGAACCTGGGATCTTTCAGTCCGCAGACCGATGCTCTATCCACTGAACCAAACTGGTTTCGGCGGATGGCATTCTTAATTCCCGATCTTTGATAGGTACTCTATTTGCTCTGGAAGCTTTTGAGATATATTCTTGGCATTCTGAAATTCCAATAGAATGTATCTTGGATGGATCTTTACAACCTAGGAATCTTTTTTCCTGCACTGGCGGGGAAAACACGCGCAAGCGCGCACACACATCTCCCATAGCTGAGGCTTTCCAGGGCTCCAGAGAGCAAATCAGCTGCCGTCCTCGTGGACAGCCCACACTGCGGGCTTGGATTTCAGCTTTCTCAGCTCTGCCACTTATCTCTCAGCAACCAAATTCTGATTAATATCTCCCATATGCTGTTTCTCCTCTTCCATTCCTTTATCATTGATGGTTTATATCTTTATTGCCATTTTTGTGAGCTTTCAGGAAGGAACAGAAATAAACACACATTCAGTCCCCAGGGTTAAGTAGAAGTCTCCTGCACTGGTGAATTTCAGACTCCCAAGCAGCATGATCTCACCCCTGATTCCCAACGAAACCTTATGCACAATCACAATCACAATCACAATCACAGAGCAGCGGCTGGAGGCCGCGTCTCCTCTCCTTCTTTGGTTCCAGGGGGCATCGCCACCAAACCTAGGAGCCTTGGACATACTTTGAGCATCTTTGTTTTACACAAACCTCCCGCTGCGACAAAACTGTTCCATGCGTCGCTCCTTAGCCACACCTTTTACACTCACACTGTTCCCACGACCTGGACTGCCTTCTTATTTAAGTCCACTTCCAGCCTTTCCTGCCAAACCAGGCTGGACCCGCCTGCATCTGTGAGGCCCCCCCAACACCACGCTCTATGATGACCCCTCCTCGCCTCGGGCTGAGGACCACCTAAGAGTGCCTCACGAGCAAATGGTCACGTGCATCCTTAGTTACCGGGTGCTGGATAGAATTACTCACTGTCATACACATGCCCCATGGGTCTGGGAGAAAAGGGTGGCCGTGACAAAGTGAATCCTTGGGCTGTCTCACTCCTCGGTGATCAGGTCTGCTGAAATGATCCGTAGTTTCGAGATTGCTCTCACCACAGGAATACTTCCCTGGGGCGGAACTTCTCCCACTCACTAGCAATGAAAGCTTAAGCATTCTGTTCCCTCGGGGTCCCCTGCTACACAGCGGAAGTAAGTGCCAGGGACTCAAAGGTCTGGGCCTAACACTCAGGAAGAACTAATAGGCGATGCGGGTGTAGAGCTGAGCCATCTCCCAATAAAACATTACAACTATCCTGAAAATAAGAAAGCTGGATCTAGCATCCCACCTCAGTCCTTAAAGAAGAGTAAGACCTCAGCCATCCTTAGAAGATATCACTGAATATCTTCTTCAGATTCCATCCAAAAGTTCACCAGGTGAAAGCCTATATAACTATAGACTTGAGCGGTTAAGAGGCAGCTACCAGCATACTTATCGAGTTACCACTGCTTTTAAACAGGTGTGCTGTCAAATACACAAAGAACAAGTGTGCAGCGCATCCCGATAAAAGGCAATGATTAATTTGGAGAAGTTTGACTACAGACTGATGATAGCGAGGGAATACTGTTAACAATTTGGTAGTCTTATTTTAAATGAGAGAACTCTTTTTCAGAAACATATACAAAATATGGACAATTACTCTGTCACAATTACTCAAAAGCACAATTACTCAAGAGCACAAAAGCAGCCATAGGCGGAAAGTAAACAAATGCGTGTGGCTGTGTTCCAATAAAACTTTGTTCGCAAAAACAAATGGAGGGCTGGATTTTGTCACAGGCCCGCAGTGTGCCAACCCCTGATATAGATGAAGCAAGACTGGCTATCAGTTGATAATTATTGAAGCTAAGTGTTGAATATGTGGGGAATCTCGCTGCTTTGTGCATATTTGAAAATTTCCAGAATAATATAATTTCCATAATACAATTTTTACTTTTTTTCCCAAAAAGTCAACGTTTCACTTCAGTAACTTCAAAGTAGAAAACAGCCGGTTTGGCTCAAGTGGAAAGAGTGTCGGCCTGCCGAAACCGGTTTGGCTCAGTGGATAGAGCGTAGGCCTGCGGACTGAAGGGTCCCGGGTTCGATTCCGGTCAAGGGCATGTACCTTGATTGTGGGCACATCCCCGGTGGGGGGTGTGCAAGAGGCAGCTGATGGATGTTTCTCTCTCATTGATGTTTCTAACTTTTTATCCCTCTCTCTTCCTCTCTGTAAAAAATCAATAAAATATATTTTTTTAAAAAGAGTGTCGGCCTGTGGACTGAAGGGTTCCGGGTTCAATTCCAGTCAAGGGCACATGCCTGAGCTGAGGGCTCCATCCCCAGCAGGAGGCATGCAGGAGACAGCCGATCAATAACTCTCTCTCTCTCTCTCTCTCAACATTGATGTTTCTATTTCTCTCCCTCTCCTCTCCTCTCTGAAATCAATAAAAACATATTACACACACACACACACACACACACACACACACACACACACACACACAAAGAACAGAAAAGTAAACACAGCGAAGACTAAGTTTGACGGATTATGAACTTCATTTCCAGAAGGGTAAGGAAAATAGAAGCATTCTACCGGATCGCAAACTGAGAGTTGCCCGTCGATGGAAAGTTGCGGGACCAGAAGGCGAGTGGCATTTACCTGGCCAATGCCCGACCGGAGCCCAACAAGACCCGGGGCTCTGCGCCTCTCACAGCCTCTCCTGGCAGGCTGAGGAGGGAGAGGCCTTCATGTTTTATGCAGGAGCCCTTGGTGGCTGCTTTACCGGGGGGTGATGCTTTGCTGAGGGCAGAATGCATTCCCTTGTGAAAGTTCTCAGGACCGGGAGACACGTGTGGAAAGAACTTTCTGTCCCTGGCAGAGAGGGAACCAAATATCTTCTCCTTGAACTTGGAGAGTCTTCTCTTACTTGGAAGCCTCGCTCATCCTCTGGTTTTGGAGAGCTTGAGCCACGTTCTCACAAAGCCCAGCCGAACAAGAAGCCCCCTGTTCTCAGGGGCTGGCCGGGCACGGGGAGCAGAGAGGGGCATCGCTGCTCTTCCTAGCGTGGCCTCCCTCGGCCCCATTTTCTCAGAGATGCTCTAAAAATCCCAGGGTGTTGTAAGAAGGTCAGAATGAAGGTAAGTGAGTAGGAAAAAGCAATCCAGGAACCCTGAACTTTGCTAGCTCTGCAGAAACAAACAGAAAACCTGGCCCCAATAGGGTATTTCTGTAGGTGAAAAGGCTGAGGGCGTGGAGACAGCAGTGGCTCAGGAGGCCTCCTCGGCCCTCCTTCCTCCGGGATCCAACAGCCACGATAGCTCTGGATACCACTTACTGAAGCCCAGGGCCACCGGTCACGGCCAACATAATGCATGAGAGGAGAGCAGAAAGAATATAGATGGGGAAGACCGTGGGAGGAGGGAAAAAAGAGAGAGAACGCAGAAGCAAGTGGGGCGAATAAAGAGGAGGCTACGGCAGTCAGTGGTGGAGAAGCCACTGGGTGGCTCTGGGTGCCAGCTCTCGAGTCTCAGGGCTCGTTGGCCCAGGCCTTACCCTGGAGGAAGAGGGCGTTCCCAGGTGGTGGTCTTGGTATTGTGGTCAACATAGTAGACACGGCCGTTGGGCAACTCTCGCTGTTCCCATCTGGAAAACAAAGTCAAGGGGAGCATGAGATGCACAGCTGAACGGCGTAAATCCGTGTGTGAAAGGGAGTCCTTCACCGCTGAGGTGGCTAATTCGAGAGGAGACATCAAGGATGGCATGCAAGATCAACCGGTGGTCAGACCAGCCCCGTGCCGCCACTGCAGTCCCCGGAGCGCTTCCTGAGAAAACCAGGACAGCCCCTCTGTGCCCTCACAGTGCCAGGGCACACCATCAATCGCTCTACATGCCCCCCAATGACCCATACGAATCTACTTTCTTGCCCATTTTGAGATTAAAAAAAAAATCCATTTAGGAAAGTGATAAAAGCTGAAGACTCTTTCCTCCCAAAATGCACTCACCAACCAAAAACTCTGTATACAGTTTCTGGGGTTCACAGACCTCTCCTAGAGTTTACTTATGGATAACTCTTATATGATTTATATGATTAACACTGTTCTCCGAGCATCATATATATTCATGATCATATTTCTTTTTAGAATACAGGATTCATTTATGGAGAAAGTATATATATATATATATATATATATATATATATATATATATATATATATATATATTTTTAAAATTGATTTCAGAGAAGAAGGAAGAGGGAGAGATAGAAACATCAATGAGGAGAAATCATTGAGAGACTGCCTCCTGCACTCCCCCTACTGGGGATGGAGCCCACAACCTGGTCATGTGCCCCAACCCATTTTTTTCCCATAAGCCCTGCGGTTTCTGTGTGATTGTACAGAACATGGTGCTTTTTAGGAATACACATTACAGCGGAGCTGACTGTGCACCAAAATAAGTGTCCTAATTTCTATTATGAAGCCTGGTGCACCTACTCTGGTAGATGTTAGCTTTATTCAATTCCATTTTTTAAAATAAAATAAAACCAGGATGACTGCATAGATCAGCCCCTCTAAGACCAGTTCAGATACAGACATGAGGTTTTAAGGCAACGAAGGGAAGAGGAGCACCACCACCCACTGAGCAACTACAAGGATCCACGGGCTCATGTTTTACCTCAGGCAGTCCTTGCCTCCATCCTTTTTAAAAATATATATTTTATTGATTTTTTACACAGAGGAAGAGAGAGGGAGAGAGAGAAACATTGATGAGAGAGATACATTGATCAGCTGCCCCCTGCACACCTCCTACTGGGGATGTGCCCGCAACCAAGGTACATGCCCTTGACCGGAATTAAACCCGGGACCTTTCAGTCTGCAGGCCGATGCTTTATCCACTGAGCAGTTGCCATGCGGTGGTCCGAGAGGTCTGAAAGGCTGGTGACCGCTGCCCTAGAGAAATAGCTGCCCACAGATAGCATTTCTGATATGTAAATTCGTAAGGGCCATTTAAAGAGAATGTCTCTAATATGGGCCTGCAACCCTCACCCAGCTTTTAGCCTTTCCCAACTTACAGTAAATGTGGTTCAGGTTAACAGATAGTTTCCTTTCAGGAAAACATAGGAGAGAAATGATTGCAGTGAATTGCAGAAATGATTAAGTCATCCCAATAATGGGATTGAGATCTTTATCCTTTACCCTTTTATTTCTTATTTATTAACTTTTATTGATTTCAGAGAGGAAAGGAGAGGGCGAGAAAGAGAGAGAAACATCGATGATGAGAGAGAATCATTGGTTGGCTGCCTCCTGTATGACCCCCGCTGGAGATGGAGCCCACAACCAGGGCATGTGTCCTGACCGGGAATCAAACCTGGTTCATAGGTCGATGCTCAATCATTGAGCCACATTGGCCTGGCAGCCTTGACCCTTTTAATGCTGCTGCTGAGGAAACTGGAGCATGTACATGAAAGATACACAGCTGAATAAAGCGCAGTTAAAATCCACAGGAGCAAAGATCATTTAGGTTTTAAAAAAAATATCTCAGATTAATTGCAACTTTTGGATACAAAGACCCTGTGTAGTCTTGTGGTCCAACTGAATGTTACTCGTGGAAGGCCAAGGAGCAATGTGTTGGGAAGGGACCTGAATCACGCTTGACACTTTGAACACTATTTCTGAAAGCATCAAAGAAAACTATTCAGTGGGAGAGGATATGACCCACGTGACCAGGATGCAGTATTGAGACCCACAGGTCGGTTGATTGAAAAGCCTTTTCATCTCAGTGGGAAGAAGATGCTTAGAAGGGACAGAAACCTAACCCCTGCCAGAGATGTGCTGATGAAAGGTTGCTGCTGGTATCACTTTCTTGGCATGGGGAGACCAAACCAAGACAGTCAGAAGGCTTGATCTTTGTGGGTCAGCAGTTACTGAGGAGAAATGAGAATCAGGAGGCTCGTCTGATTGACAACGGAATTAACCGACGGTGCCACGTGAAGGAAGGGAAGGGATTCGTATGAATTCTGAGGCGCCGTGCAGGTAAGGGAGGAGTTGAGAGTTCTCCGAGAAAAGCAGCTAGGCCAGGTCGTGGGTCAGGGAGGACCCACATGGACATTTAATCTGAGCAGGAGTCCAGTTTTAAAAGGAAAAACATAACTATCAAAAAGGTAATGGAGGAAAGGCCTTATTTCTCTGGTAACTGTTTGTCTAGCTAAGCCAGTCGAGAGGGTTCATAGAAGGACACTGAGATTTGCTGGACAATAACAGTTCCTGAAAGAGAGACTTTGATTTCTAGGATCAGCTGGGATCAAAGATGGGACGGACAGATCTAGTCTAGGCTCAGAAAGGGCCGCTGTAAATCTTGACTGTAATCGAAGAGGATTCACACCGATTTCCTTTCTGGCAGTAAGTGGGAACTGTGCTGTGCCAATTAAGGGCATTTGTTTCATGGGATTTCAAGTAGCATGCCATCTTCAAATTAAGATATTAGCCAGCGTACAATAAAACTAAGGTTTTCTCCTTGCCTCAAATGAAATATAAAACACGTCAAAAGTAGAGCCTTACTTATTCGATGAAAGTTGTCACAAAAGAATTGTTGGAATAGCCGAAACCGGTTTGGCTCAGTGGTAGAGCGTCGGTTTGTGGACTGAAAGGTCCCAAATTCGATTCCGGTCAAGGGCATGTACCTTGGTTGAGGGCACATCCCTGGTAGGGGGTATGCAAGAGGCAGCTGGTCGATGTTTCTCTCTCATCGACGTTTCTAGCTCTCTATCTCTCTCCCTTTCTCTCTGTAAAATATCAATAAAATATATATTTTTTAAAAGAATTGTTGGAATAAAGAAAGAGCCTTCTAGGGCCTTTTATCTCAATTGCCCCAATAAATATGGGGTCTTTACAAAAGGGCTGTAGTCCCATCCACATACTATGGACAGTTTTCCAAATAGTGACCACAAAATGAGGAAACTAATTTTGTTGGTGCTTTTGTGCCACAAAATTGCCAGGGAAGGGAAAGAGAGAGCTAATGTCTAGGGGAATTTGGAGGCATTCTCAGCTTCTTCTTTTTTTTTTTTTTTTAATATATTTTTATTGATATTTTACAGAGAGGAAGAGAGAGAGATAGAGAGCTAGAAATGTCGATGAGAGAGAAACATCGACCAGCTGCCTCCTGCACACCCCCCACTGGGGATGTGCCCGCAACCAATGTACATGCCCATGACCGGAATCGAACCTGGGACCTTTCAGTCCGCAGACCATTGCTCTACCACTGAGCCAAACCGGTTTTGGTGGTTCTCAGCTTCTTAAGGTTATCAGAAGCAAACACTATGAAAAGGCATTTCCTGCCACTGCCCCAAGGAGCTTCCCTAGTTCAGTATTTACCCGTAAGCCAAGTATCTTCCCCAAGACTTTCCTCACTTCCAAACTCAGATGAATCAAGAGGTATCAGATTTGCTCCTCAATCACAGAAGAGGCGTGAGGGGTGAGGAGAGTTGGCGCGAAGCCACGGGGGTGTGCTCTCAGCCTGCTGTTCCTACCCAAAGGTCCGGACCTCAGGGACCACTGGATGGCAACCGCCGCTGTAGGGAATCCTCAGGCGCCTTTCCCTTCCCGTCCTCGTCCTCCCAGGCCTGGCACCTCTGCCCTTCTCTCTAAGCGCCAAGGGCCCTTCTACCACATCTGTAATTTTCTAAATAAGCTTTCTCTTATAATTTGAAAAAAAAAATCCCAGCCTCCTGAGAACAACACTGTTTGTTAACTTAGATTATTTATTAATTTGCTTACAGGGCATTAGTAAACTTGACCCTCATTCAAAAAATATTCTGTTAGAGCTGAAACCGGTTTGGCTCAGTGGATAGAGCATCGGCCTGCAGACTGAAAGGTCCCGGGTTCGATTCCGGTCAAGGGCATGTGCCTGGGTTGCGGGCACATCCCCAGTGGGAGGTGTGCAGGAGGCAGCTGATGGATGATTCTCTCTCATTGATGTTTCTAACTCTCTATCCCTCTCTCTTCCTCTCTGTTAAAAATCAATAAAATATATTTTTAAAAATATATTCTGTTAGAAAATAAAGTCAAAATCAAAAGCCAAAACCCCTTTGCACCCTCAAAAGATGCCTGGCTGGTTACTTAAACAAAAACCAAACTTCAGGAAATGCACCGAGAGTATTCAAGTATTCTTAAAGCCTCCTATATAGAAGCTCAATTCCCCGCAGGCAAGAAGTAATGGGATTCATATTTTCTTATGTTATGCCCCAATAATACATGACTCTGAACCAAATCCTATTCCCCAAGCTCTGGTCACTTCCGGGGTGAACCATGAGATTAATTTCCTCTGTAGGGACATTTCAGACTGTTTTATGGGTCAGAAATCTCTGTGCAATAGAACACATTTCCTGCTCACTGTTTCCACTGCTTCGGTAGGTCCTTTGCTAAATGCGTAGGAAATGTGTTAAACTCGGTCCTTCCCCTGAGAATCTTTCTTGAAATACTGGGCTTTCCTTTAAATCTTAACACACTAATCCATTTTTCAAACTATCAACAGCTAGACTTTATGCTCTTTAAGCACAGTAGTAGCTACCAAGGCTTCTGAATTAATTCTATTTTGTTTCTTCCTTTTCTTCAACTATCCCCCCTTCCCTTTTTTTTTTTTTTTTTTTTTTTGCCTTGGCAAAGTCTCCAAAGCTCTTCAGTGGAAGTTGGCAACATTAAAAGATATACTTTCACAGACAGGCAAGAAAATTCCTGGAAATAGTATGTATAAAAAATATTATTTTATGACCCAGCAATTCCACTTCTGGGAATAGATCTGGAGAAACTCAAAATACTAATTCAAGGAATGAGCCTTCCTAGCACCGTGGGACTCCGTTATCCAACCAAAAGGTTGGTCATCAATGCATCCTTTGGATTGATTTATGATCCAATGGGGGATGTGTGAAAGAAAAGAGCCACATGCTAACCTGACAAGCTCAGGGGAGGCCTGTGTGGCAGTCTTGCAAACTCAGAGACCTAAAATAACCACAAAAGATGGTGTGAAAATTAAATATTTTAACTACAAACAGGTTATAGTGGGTAGTCATGTCCTAGGCTGATATTTTCCCAAAGATCAACTTAGATTCTCTTTACTGAGCCCATTTGCCTTTTTGCCTCTAAGATAACATATCTATGAGATGTCTGGGTAACTTGTAACTTCCCTTTTTCTGGAACTCCTGGGGCACAACCAAATGTGGTGGGCGCCAGGACAGATGCCTCACATTCCTTCGTTACCATGTTAATTGTTCCTGCACTCACCTAAGTACGAGTCCTTCATTTTACTTTTTATCCAATCCCAGGGTTTTCCCACAGGCTTGCTTTCTCCCGCCTCCTTACTCCATCACCAATGAATTTCATGTAACCCACCTATGTCCCTCCTTTGATTTCAGTGTATAAATAGAAATGTAACCCCGCCATTCTTTGGAGCATTATCTCAATCCATTGAGGTTCTGCTTCCCAGCATATGTCGACAGTTTGGCTCAAATAAACTCACTAAAATTCTTTTTTTTTTTTTAAATACGAATTCAAAAGAATATATGCACCCCTGTGTTCACTGCAAGTGCAGTTCAAGTGCCCATCAGTAGATGGGTAGATAAAAAAGCTGTGGTATATTTATACAAAGGAATACTACTCAGCTATAAAAAAAAGAAGGAAATCTTACCCTTTGCAACAGCATGGATGGACCTGGCAAACATTATGCAGTTAGAAATAAGCCCATCAGAGAAAGACAAGAACCATATGATTTCACTCATATGTGGAATCTAATGATCAAAATAACAAAACAGAAACAGGCTCATAGAGAACAAACTGGCAGTTGTCAGAGGAAGGGCGGGAGCTTGTGGGCTGGGTGAAAAGATAGAGGGACTAAGCAAAACAACAACAACAGAAAAACCTCATAGACACAGATAACCAATGTGGTGGTCACCAGAGGAAAAGGAGGTTAGGGGAAGTAGAAGAGAAAATAGGAGGGAAATGGTGATGGAAAGAGACTTGACTTGGGGTGGTGAACACACAATACAATATACAGATGATGTATACTTGACACCTATCCTACATAATAAAAAGCTAATATCCAAATAGACTGAATGGCAGAACGACCACTTGCTATGATGCACACTGATCACCAGGGGGCAGACGCTCAACGTAGGAGCTCCCACAGAGGGAGTGCTGCTTAGCCAGAAACCGGGCTCATGGCTGGTGAGCACAGCAGCAGTGGCGGGAACTTCTCCCGCCTCTGGAGCAATGCTAAGGATGTCCAACTGCTAGCTTAGGCCCGCTCATTGAGGGAAGCAAGGTGTCAGTCGGACATCCCCAGAGGACTCCCAGACTGCAAGAGGGCATAGGCTGGGCTGAGGACCCCCCTCCCCTCCAGGGCATGAATTTCATGCACTAGGCCTCTAGTATAATATCATTAATCAATGTCACCCTAATAAATTCAATAAAAAGTTTAAATTTTTTTTAACATTTTGCAATTACAATATTTTACATATCTGGCAATGTAGGAAAATAGTCACTCTTAAAAAATAAGATAATCAAAATTATTTTTAAATTACATAAATATACTGTTTTTTATTAAATCTAAAGTGCTATCCATTCTTACCTGCATGCTTAAGATATTGTACACTAAACAAATAAAATGTAAAAGCATACACCATAAGATTACCAAATTTTGGTAGATGTGTGTGTGTGTATATATATGTGGTCTCGGGAAAATGGCTTAAGGTTCCCTGATTTGCAAAATGAGGACATAAGTGGCTACCACTCAGAGTGCTGTGAAGACTGCATATAGTAACCCACATATGAAACTTAGCATTCTCCAACACACTGGAAACGCTTTACACATGTTAACTGCTAAAATGATCAAGAAAAAAAAATACACACAAGGTACATGAATAGCACCAATGATTAAACCTGGGTGTTTGTTTGTTGTTGTTCTAATTATTCTTCCTTCTTATATTCCCTGTCCCCCTCCAAAAAAAAATTTTTTAAGGGCTACTGAGAATGAAATCATGTCATTCAGCAAACACTTCCAACTCCATCTCTCTAGAAGCCACGCACTGTGCCGGGTGCGAGGGGCACATAGATGGACACAATAACCATTAACACACGTGAATACATACGTACAGGAGGGTGAGACCCTCTCCTGGGCCCGCCCTGACAATAGTAGAATCTTTGGAAATAAGGCTTTTGCTGTGAGATGAGGAGGAGGAAGTCAGGAACATGTACTATTGGTTATTAACTAAGCTTATAAGTAAAAAAAAAACTAAACCATATTCAGCAAAAGGCACAGATTCTCCTAGTATAATCCTTTAAAATGGTGTTACCCTTGCCAAAACCAGTTTGGCTCAGTGGATAGAGCATCGGCCTGCGGACTGAAAGGTCCCAGGTTCGATTCCGGTCAAGGGCATGTACCTTGGTTGCGGGCACATCCCCAAGTAGGGGGTGTGCAAGAGGCAGCTGGTCGATGATTCTCTCTCATTGATGTTTCTAGCTCTCTATCCCTCTCCCTTCCTCTCTGTGGAAAATCAATAAAATATATTTTAAAATATATATAATAAATAAAATAAAATAAAATGGTTCTACCCAAAGTGTGGTCCATGGCCCAAACGGTTAGCCACCAGAAGAAAGCAGAAGTTTCTGAGCATTAACTTGATATTCCACACTCACTGAACAGAGAACAAAAGTAAGGATTTGTATCAGATTGAAAAAATAAATACAACAACAGGAAGCCAGGGGGGAAAAAAGGACTGGTTCTTCATGGAGAGTCTCAAAAGCGCTGTCTAAACTCCGTGGGCAAGAATCCCCGGCTGGTGCCAAATCTGAGTGTGGAATGAAAAGCAATGGCAGCGGCTGGTTTCTAACTTAGCGGAGAGGCTCCAGATTCCCGTGTCTCTCCAAGTGTCTCTCCAAACAGCACATGGGGGAGCTCTTCCAAGGCTGCGATTCCCGATAGTAGGACCCCTGGGGGAAAGGGCCTCTGGATCTCCATAACGGGGTGCGGTGGCAGGGGAGATGGCACATGAAAAAGACCTGGAAAACACCCCTCCCCAGCGAACTCCGCTCTGAGGCAGGAAACGGACAGGCAGCCGGTGAGTGTGGAGAGCGGGAGGGTGCGAACCAACCGGCAGAGCTGAGGTAAGCCGGCAGTCCAAACACAACGGCCGCCCTTATGTAAGAAACCGCAGCGGAGCGGGCTGCCAGCGGGAATAATGTGCCTCTGTGTGCGAGGCCCCGGGCGCGCTGGAGGCCGGGACGCACTCGGAGTGTGTCTAAGCCATGTACGCGGGCCTGTTAATGAGCGCTCGGTCCCCAGAGCGGGCTCGGCGCTGATAGAAACCAGATGCGGGGCCAGCTGATCAAAGGGGCCTCGCTCCCCGCCGCCCGCCGCCCGGACCGCTATCTCGCCGTGTCTCCCGAGCCTTCCTGGCACCCCTCCACTGGTGGACACTGGCAGGCTGAAAACGAAGAGACTCTTCCAGTTGGCGTCTCTCGTGCTAATTAAACTTAAAAGTACAGAAAGCAGGAGTGTTCGGAGACAGGGAGAAGAGGTTAATGCGGTGTTCTCTTTGGACTTAGGCAGCCCAGCTTTCAGCAGACTGCAGTCCTTAGAACATCCGGACGTGGCACTGGCCATGGGGCTCAGCAGGTTGGAGCCTCGTCCCATGTACCAAAAGGGTGTGGGGGTTCCATTCCCAGTCAGGGCACATACTGGCTAGGTTGTGGTTCGATCCCTGGTCAGGATGCACAACAATCAATATTTCTCTCTCACATCGATGCTCTCTCTCTATCAAATCAATAAAAACATACCCTCGAGTGAGGATTAAAAAAAAACACATACACTCACATGTTATCTCTTTATAATCAGCACACACACACACACACACATACTAGAGGCCCGGTGCACGGATTTATGCACCAGTGGAGTCCCTCAGTGTGGCCTGCGGGCATGGGGCTGAAACGGGCAGTCCAACATCTCCCCGGGATGTAGTGATGTGTGAAGTGGCAGGTGGCCAGGGAGGAGCCCAAACCTGGGCTGGGTGCTGTGCCACTCCCGCTCCCCCTAGCCCCGCTGCGCATAGCTGGTAGGCTCGCTGCTGCTCTGCTGCAGTCTCTGCACGCCCGTCCTAGGGCGATACCAGCACGCCCATGACCGAGAAGCGCCCAGTCAGTCTCGATGCGGGTGCTGATCCTGGTCTGGATGGGGGAGGGGTGTGCAGGGGGAGTGCCCATGGGAGAGGCTCAAGACACCACAGCTGCGCTTGCTCGCCAGCCATGAGCCTGGGGGTGCCCGGTCAGCTAAGTGGCACTCCCACTGTAGGAGCGCACTAACCACCAGGGGGCAGGCAGCTCCTGCACTGAGCGTCTTCCGCCTGGTGGTCAATGTGTGTCATAGCAACTGGTTGAACGGTTGCTTAGGCTTTTAGATAGATTTTTTTATTATTGGTTTCAGAGAGGAAGGAGAAGGAAAGAGAGAGAGAAACATCAATGATGAGAGGGAATCAATGATTGGCTGCCTCCTGCATGCCCCTCACTGTGGATTAAGCCTGCAACCTAGGCAAGTACCCTTGACCAGAATTGAACCTAGGACTCTTCAGTCCGCAGGCCAAGGTTCTATCCACTGAGTCAAACCAGGTAGGGCTATAATCAGTCTTATCTGCTGCAAGTTTCAGAAAGGCAATGCAACAACTGGTAAAAGAAGCCCTAGGGATCTCCTGCTCGACCGCTCAGTAAGGGAGAGTACATTTGAGAAGATAAAGTTGGAACGAGACAAAGTCTGGGTACCTTGAAAAGACTCAGGAATACCTTAGTAGAGAGGAGACACTCCATAGGACCTGCCAGTGCGTGAGGACCCCTAGGGAGCAGGGAGGAACACTCTGACCCTGTGAGAGACGCACAGTTACTAGTAAACCCAAAGCCAGTCAACCCAGTGAATGAGGGGTGCCTTGAGCTCTCGTTCTTGGGAAGAAAATGCAACACTCCTGTCCTAGTTGCTATTTATGTGAGGTATCGAAGAAGCAGAAAACATTCGTTCAGTTGTGGGGGAAGGTATTTAAATGTACTCATTACCGATATGTCCTGGGGCCCTACTTTGTGCCAGCTCCCAGACATCCTGGTGTTTACAGCCCAGCGGGCAGAGGGACGTGGAACAAGCAATTACACGTGTGAGCGGAGTTACAGTACTCGGGCGGTTTGACCTTGCCGACCAGGGGTCGAGGGAGAACTCCCAGAGGAAGGGCTGGTTCTGGAGATGGTGCTGAGACCTGGAAACGGAGAGGAACTGATGGACAAAGTAGCGAGGAAGGGTTGGAAACGGCAGCCAGCACGGCAGAGGGTCCCAAATGCAAGGAAGAGCGAGCGGTCCGTTTGTCAAACTGACATAAATTATGGCTGAAGCTTGGAGGGCAGGGCAGAGAGTCTGCCAGGGAGGTTCGGGGGTGGGAGGGGTCCTCGTACCCGGCTTTTTAGGCCTTTTTAAGGATCTAAGAGTTTATCCCTCAAGACAGCAATGTTCAACCCTTTCCATCTCATGGCACACACAAACTAATTACTAAAACTCTGCGGCACACCAAAAAAAATGTTTTTGCCAATCTGACAGAACAAAAAATAAGTATAATTTTGATTCATTCACACCAGGTAGCCCTTGTGTGCTGGCTGTTGTCTTTTTTTAACGACAATCTAAGAGAAAAGAGGGCAGTGCCCCTGACTAAACAGTCAGGGATTGCATCTTTTACAAACTCTCCCCTGGCCAGGTGGCTCATTGGTTGGAGTGTCGTTCAGATACACCAACACTGGGCATTAGATCCCTGGTCAGGGCACATACAAGACTCACCAATGAATGCATACATACCAGTAAGCAGAACAACAAATCGATGTTTCTCTCTCACTTCCTGTGTCTCTAAACCAGTAAAATGAATAGATTAATTCAATTAAAAAATAAAACTATGAAAACAGCTTAGAATATCACCACCTGAGGACAATAGGACGCCAATGCAGCATTCTAAGTGGCGAAATGTCAGAGTTGTATTTAAATAGATTAAAACTGGTCCTCTGACTCCTAAAGCCATGATACCAGGAATACAGGAATAGTCCGTCTCGTCTGGACCTCCTAAACTTGTAAATAGGACGATATTCCCCAGGCTCCCCCATGTCTCGGGGATGGGCACCTCAGGATGGCAAACTGGGCCCCAACACCCTTCCGGGGCCCGGCACACGTGTGAAAGCGGGCAGCAGCCTCCCCGGGCCCCCGCACAGGCCTTGCCATGCATGCTCCGAACCCCCTAGGATGCCGTCCAAAGTGGGCCTCGGAGAAGGGCGCAGCGCCGGCAGGGGAGGGGAGGGGAGAGGAGGGGAGAACCGCTTCCCGGGGCCGCGCCATGGGCCAAGCTTAGAAGAAAGAGCGTTTTCAGAGCCGGGAGTTTTCCAGCCGCCTGGAAACAGGAAGAGCCCAATCCCGGAGAACAGTACCCCTCACACACGCCCCGCATACAGACACGCGGAGCCATTAGCCCTAATTGCCTGTGACTGACACAGGCGTGGGGCCGGCCTTCCAGGCATCTGCTCAGCGGAAAGAAAACAAACAGCTCACGGGGGACGCCATTTTCTCCCCTCTCTGCCAAAAACGATTCTGCTCCATCCCCCCCACCACCACCAAATTATACACAGATTTGAAATTGTAAACCGAAAATGAAGGCCTTTCGAGTAGTGCTTAGCACATACAAAAGAGAAAAGAACTCTCAGTAGGGAGGAATTGGACACAGCAATCGGTTATTAATCTTTTCATGAAATCAAAAACTTCACCAAGAAAACTTTTCAGAGCCGCTTCTCAATACCCCCAATTGACACCAGGCTTGAGGCATTAAGAACTATTTGCAACGCTTTTCATTTGCTCAGCACACTTTATGATGAAATGAGGTAGGCAGTGTGCCAAATGGTAAGGAACAATACGTATGTGGTAAAAAAAAAAAAAAAAAAAAATCGCATATGCTGCAGATTTAGGATTGTCGTTTTAACAACGGGGTTTTCTAAAGTAGCTTAAGAACAATACAGCATATTATGCACCAAGCAAGAGACCCTCCCCATTCCCTTTTTTCTTTATGAGTCACAGGACTCAGAGGACCCACCAGCAGCAGCAGCAGCAGCAGCAGCCAGACCACGGCGACTGTGGCGACACGGACACTGGTGTCCACAGAGCCAGACTGATAACCAGGATGGACAGGGGGCCACAGACAGACTGGCCCTGCTGGGACTGGTAGCCCTAAGATAAGGCTTCATTTCCCAGTTCAAAACCATTCACGGTTCTTCAAAAATATCATTCACCAGGTGCAATGCCCACTGGGATAGGTGACGCCGTCTTACTTGAGTCTCTTAACCTCCTGGGGAGATATGCATGATTATTATCTCCACCTCCCCAGGACAGTAAGCCATTCAGACCATGCCAAACAGGGTCAGGTAGGGATTCAAACCCAGACCTACTTGATTTTGAGTCCCTGCTTTCTCCACTCACGGTATAACTAAACTTGAACTTCCTTTTGGCTTTCGAGGGCCATCTTCTTAGCATTCAAGGTCTTTACCATCAAGATTTACGTAATCCTGTTGAAACCCGTTTGGCTCAGTGGATAGCGCGTCGGCCTGCAGACTCAAGGGTCCCAGGTTCGATTCCGGTCAAGGGCATGTACATTGGTTGCAGGCACATTCCCAGTAGGGGGTGTGCAGGAGGCAGCTGGTCGATATCTCTCTCTCATCGACATTTCTAGCTCTCTCTCTACCTTCCTCTCTGTAAAAAATCAATTATATATATATATATATATATATATATATATATATATTTTTTTTTTTTTAAGATTTAATTCTGCTCTAAAGGATGGCAAGGAAACTAGTATCCCGTGTTAATATGGGCACCAGTTTCGGGAACAACACACAGTAGTATTCCGAGCCCACAGCCCTCCACGGGCCGTTAAGACCGACGTTAAGAGAAGAGCCGTTTTCTAAGGCAGGATGTAGGCGAGCACCGTTCGATGGTTTTGGAAGGCAAAATAAACTCCTTGTTCTATAAAAGCCGCATTCTTGGGACCAGGCCGTTCATTTCCAGTCACAGCATAAGGTGGCATTGATCCGGCCCCGGCTGATGTAGATTCCCTTTAAGGTTGACGTAGAATAAGCAGTTCTCCCACACCTCCCCGGGGCCTGCGCACAGCAGCCTCCCCGAGACTCCCGGCCACGCGGCGATAAATAACCTTGTTGTTTCTGCCCCGGTGAAGGGGCCTCAGTCTTCGGAGGGCGGGAAAGTGCTGCCGAGGCACAGAGGGCTACTCACCCGGCAGGCAGGGCGTCGGGGGCCGGGCCAGCCGGGGGGACCGGCTGCGTGCCCGACGTGCCGGGCTCCTCTCCCTCCGCGGGCGCGGCCGGGGCAGGGACAGACCCTGCGGCGGGGCTCGGGGTAACACTCGATGCCGCAGCGGGCGGGGCTGTCACACCAACGACGGAAGGTTCTTCGGGATCGGTGGCTCCGGCAGAGTCATCATTCACTAAAAACACAGAAATCAAGTCTTAGGGATCAGCTAAGACTTATGTTCCCACTGACGAGGTTTTTTCCCCCTTAATGTGGTAACACAGACCCATAATGTGACCATGCATGTATCCAGTGACATCAAAAAATGTTACAGATCAGCCGAAACCGGTTTGGCTCAGTGGTAGAGCGTCAGTCTGCGGACTGAAAGGTCCCGGGTTCGATTCCTGCCAAGGGCATGTACATTGGTTGCGGGCACATCCCCGGTAGGGGGCGTGCAAGAAGCAGCTGGTTGATATTTCTCTCTCATTGACGTTTCTAGCTCTATATCTCTCTCCCTTTCTCTCTGTAAAAATATCAATAAAAATATATATTTAAAAAAAATGTTACAGATCATAACTTGGGAAATTAAGGCAAGTCAGTAACGGTCTGCTGGAAGAAAATTGGAAGATGGGTCTGAAATAAATAGGCTATTAAATACTGCCTCTTACAGAAGTTTATTAGATTTTTCTAACATACCAAGGTTACACTTATAGAAATGAAAGAATAGCAGGAAAAATGCAGACAACGGGGAAGCGGATGGGAGCTAAATGGAGCGAGGCCGAGTTTATAGGGTCACACACTTTTGTTTAAACTTGTCATTTGCCTGCCTTTCGTCAGAGAGCTCCACACACACCAAGAGGCGGGAAACATAGAATAATGCGCGTGTTCTTTTAAAGAGTCACACTCAAGGTAGGGAGCAAGGATTCATATTCTAGACAAAAAGGATGGGGCTCCTAAGACACGGGACTTGTCTCCAAGGTAACAAGAGACCAGGAGACAGAGCGGCACAAGCTGCTCTGAGTGTCCTTGTTTCTCCGTATCTTCCTTTCTCTGACGGTCACCCATGCTCACGGGACCCCAGGGCACTCTCACTCAGAAGAGGGTCAGAAAGGTTCTGAAGAATCATCGTTCTTTGAAGACGAGTAAGCCATTCGCGGAGGGCTTTCCACGTGTGAGACTGGCGCCTGTGTGCGTTTATACCGGAATTTTGTAGGAAAATGACTTAGTTGTTTGCCATTTAGCCTCCTTTCCCTAATTCAGAAATTCTTTTTTGGGGTTTCTTTAACAAATGGCTACCCGGCCTCTTCTAGAACATTTCTCCTGACGGGCAGCTAGCTCACTGCAGTCTTCCCATTGCTGAACATGCCCCTGCCAGAAAGTTTTTTCTCGGGTTAAGCTGAGGTTCATTAGCTGGTTTCAGTCCCCAACCCCCGGCAATACGAAATACGTATCTGACACTGTTTCCCAATCACCTTCCCTTTTCCAGTAAAAGGGCCTACTATCCCTTTAATGTTTCTGGGCCACCTCTTCTTACACCTGGCTTCCCTGGAGAGACCTTTCCCAACTGCCTCTCCTAAGTGATGATATCGGGAACCGAACATAATGAATCAGATGCCAGCAGACCAGTGAAGTCAGACTTCCAATATGAATGACATTAGGTAACCTTTACAGGCAAAGTGCAAAAGCACTTTGAATTCTCTCAGGTAAGCCTCACGCACAATCCCATGAGTCACGCACAGTGAACACCCCCTCATGTTACATGCTCTACCTAGTATTGAAACTTAGTATATTTAGCTAGTTTGGCTCAGTGGATACAGCGAGCATTGGCCTGCGGACTGAAGGGTCCCAAGTTCGATTCCAGTCAGGGGCACACGCCTGGGTTGCCTGCTCAATCCCCAGTAGGGGGCGTGGAGGAGGCCGCCGACCAGTGATTCTCTCTCATCGTTGATGAGGCTGGAAGAGATTAAATAATCTGCCAAGGTCACAGGGCACCCCTGCTGTCTGCTTCCGGCCTGAACCACACACTCATTACACCCCACGTCCCCTCTCTGGACACCCTCTAATGCCACGGAAGACTGTAATAATGCTGAAGCAAGCACATGCCGCTATTGGCTGACTGAGACTGGAGGTCAGCTGAAACTAAAGTCTGTTCACATGATGTGATGCCAAGCTAGACCTTGACAAAATGGTAAGAGCCCAGGAACCAACTACGATTAATCTGTTTGCTTTCTCCCTAGGAAATGATATATGGTCTGGCACACAGACTGAATTCGCTGTTTAATAAATACGTCTTGTGCAGCTGATGTTTCCCCAACATACATGCAAGAATTTATGTTTCTGTTCCATCTCAGCTAAGTTAGTAAAACACAACAGATGGCAATTCTCTTTATGCAAATCTATACATTCATTTCCAATCAAAAAAACCATCATGACATTTCTAAGCACTAAATAAATTCATTCTAAAAATTATAAGAGCCGAAACCAGTTTGGCTCAGTGGATAGAGCATCGGCCTGCGGACCAAAAGGTCCCAGGTCCGATTCTGGTCAAGGGCATGTACATTGGTTGCGGGCATATCCCCGGTGGGGGGTGTGCAGGAGGCAGCTGGTCGATATATCTCTCACATCGATGTTTCTAGATCTCTATCTCTCTCGCTTCCTCTCTGTGAAAAATCAATAAAAAAATATTTAATAAAATGAAATAAATAAATATAATAAAATAAAAATTTGTAAGAAAAACTAAATATAGAAGAATAACTATGAAAAGTCTAAAGACTAAATTTTATGTGTATATATAAGGGGGTGATGGGTCGTTCTCTCTAAAGTATTAACACATAGTATAAAGCTACAACACTTAAAACAATGTGGCACTGTTATATGAATAGGCAGATGTCAATTAAATAATTAAGAAAGTTCGGACACAATTAAATACACACTGGAGTTTAGTATATGTCAACTGTGCCATTTTAAATTACTGCAGAGAAGACAGGCTGTTCAATAAACAGTGCTGTGACAAGTGGGTATACTGAACAGAACTGAGTTTCACTCCTACCTGCTCCTAACATCAAAGTAAATTCCAGATGGATCCGAGATTTTGATACACACACACACACACACACACACACACACACAAAATGAAACTACAGAGGAACTAAAAAAAACAACAGAGGATAATATTTTTATAATCTCACCATGAAAGGGATTTTTTAAATATTACACAAAAGACAGAAGTCACAAAAGACTGACAATTAAAATGTTTTAAAAATCTAAATGGGGGAAAAACACCAAAAGCAAAATTAAAAGCAAAAGGAAAATAAACAATTAGGAAATATTATTATCAATTAAAATTATAGACCAATGGCTAATTTCTTTGATATGAAAAGAACCTCTACAAATCAGAGATACTACACAGTTAAGGAAATACAAATTACCCTTAAACACCTGAAAAGCTGCTGAATCTCAATTGTGAGACAAGAAATGTAATTTAAGACTATAAGGAAATGCCATTTTTTTTAACATCAGATTGACAAGAATAAAAATATTTAAACACACACTTATCAGAGTATATAGAAAAATGCATTTTTGCCCTAGCTAGTTTGGCTCAGTGGATACAGCATTGGCCTGCGGACTGAAGGGTCCCAAGTTCCATTCTGGTCAAGGGCAGGTGCCTGGGTTTCGTGCTTAATCCCCAGTAGGGAGCATGCAGGAGGCAGCCGATCAGTGATTCTCTCTGATTGTCACCATTTATCATCATTGATGTTTATAACTCTCCCTTTCCCTTCCTCTCTGAAGTCAATAAAAATATATTTTTTTAAAAATGCATTTTCACATATTGCTGGTAAGAGTAGAAATTGCTAGAACCTCTATGGAGCACAATTGAGCAATACAAAAAATGTAAATACAATCATTAAAAGGTGGGGGGATGAAGGTAGGTATGATGAAGAGAGGTGGCAGATAAAATTAAAATTGTCATGAATAATTAATATCTGAAGCTGGGTGATGAGTTCATTCTAGCACTCTTAGCTTCTATGCACATTCAATGTTTATGTATAGGAAACATATGATGTCTGGTTGACTCTCCACTGCAATGTTAGCAGCCACTGATAATTATTGCCTAATTCCATTAATTGATTAGACTTCAAAACACTAATATGCTAATTCTACCATTCCTATAAACAGAAAGTTTGCCTTTCAACTAGTTGGCTTTCTTGAGGTTTGGATTGTAAAGAAAAGGCAGAAAAAATGCTTAAGTCTTTCCTTTTATTTAACCAGTTTTCAGAATAATCCTCACATCCTCCAAAAATGAACAGTAACATTTTGACTGGAAACATTGAGGGCAACCCGCTGTAGAGTATATGATTGTCTAGCCAGTAGGTGTACACCTGAAGCTAATACAAAAATAATATTGAATGTAAACTGTAATTGAAAAATAAAAATGTAAAAAAATAGAGAATTTAAAAAAAATCACTATGAGTTCTCGAATTTAAACATATTTAAAATATTTCAATTCATTGTGATTACTGCTCTTCCTGAAACTACAACTGTCCCCATCTTTGGCTGTGGTTAGCAGAAGAGGGAACGGGCAAAGCTCAAGTTGGCTTGGAGGTCTCTGGAAAAACTTCTCAGATAATTATTAAGTGGGAAAGTGCAGACAGCATATATATTACTAAAGAATATTTATGCACATGCTTGTACATTAAAAAAATATCTCGGTAAGAATCACAACGGTGACTGCTTCTGGACAGGGAGCTAGAGGCTGGAGGACTAGAATAGGAAGGAGGATTTCTTTTTTTTTTTTTTTTTTTTTTTTTAAATATATATTTTATTGATATTTTACAGAGAGGAAGGGAGAGAGATAGAGAGCTAGAAACATCGATGAGAGAGAACGCATCGACCAGCTGCCTCCTGCACAATCCCCACCGGGGATGTGCCCGCAACCAAGGTACATGCCCTTGACCGGAATCGAACCCGGGACCTTTCAGTCCGCAGACCGACGCTCTACCACTGAGCCAAACCGGTTTTGGCAAAAGGAGGATTTCTTTACACAGTTTAAGCTTTTATACTTTTAAAGTGTCATAACCTATATATACTGCCTATTAAAATAATGGTGATGAAACTACTGACCAGGAAAAGAACAAAGGCAGAGCCCCATGACAGCCCATGGGAAAGATGCTGTCTGTGCGGCTGCAAATGTCGGCAAGTCTGCCTTTCACTCACTGGAGTGGCTCATCTGTTTAAGAGTTTTGTGCTACACCTCGAGTTTAGATTAGAATATGAAAGTCAGATATTCTAGCAAAGACAAACTTTCTGTGTCCATGTTTAACCTCTTCTGCTCTTAGAACGTGAGATCTTGAAAGAACCTCAGAGGCGAATCTACCCCATCACAGCTTATAGTCAGAAAAAACTAAAGTTCAGACAATTAAGTTAGTGGCCTGGAGTCACCCAACAAGCCATGATGTGGACTGTCAAAGACACGGACTGACAATTTCATCAGGCCTTAGAGAATCGCTGTATTTTACATTTTAGCTCTATTGAATAGAGCCAATATCCCTTATTAATCCTAATCCCTGGATGTATACAATTTATGTTTCCCAAAAGACAGCAAGCACCCTTCTTGAGAATGAAGGCTAATTCATTTTCCTTAGTTTTTCATGACTTCCACTCTGTACTTCCTATGTTCTTGCTTTTCACAAATTTGCTCAGCTCAGTCCTCTTCCCTGAAGCCCCCCTCCCCCCCACACACACACATACATACACACACACACACACACACACACACACACACACCATTTCAGCCCAAACTGATCCCCTTTGCAGGACCCACAGCACCTGTGGTCTCAGCTAAGCCACTCAGCCCTGTGACAGACACCAGCTGTGTTGGTTGGCACTTGGCGATGGTGTCTTTCCATCAGGTTCTTGTCCTGAAACAGACCATCAGGTAGACGCCCGCTTTTCTGCTTCTTTACATTGCCCATGGTGCTTATCAAATGGCATTCAATGGATAGTTGCTCAATAAATACTCGTTCAATAAACCTAACAATCTAGCAAATGGTATTTGAAATAAACCACCTCACATTTATGTAACATTACCATTTACAAAGGAGGTTCTTTTTTAGTTTTAAATTTTCGAATAATCTGTAGATTTAGAGAAAAGCTACAAAGATAGTATGCCCTTCACCCAGTTTCCCCTAATTACTACCTTATTTGACCACAGCACATTTGTTAAAGCTAAAAAAAATAAAATAAAATAACATCAGTCCATAACTATTCACTAAACTCCAGACTTTATTTGGGTTTTGTCAGCCTTTCCACTAATGTCCTTTTACCATTCCAAGATCCAGTCCAGGATCCTGTGTTGCTTTTAGCAAGTTCACTTTCATTACCTCGTTTATCTTCCTAATAGCCTCATGAAAAATATGCTGTTATTCCCATTTTTTTAATATATTTTATTGATTTTTTAATAGAGAGGAAGAGAGAAGGATAGAGTTAGAAACATCGATAAGAGAGAGTCTTAATCAGTTGCCTCTTGCACACCCCCTACCATGGATGTGCCAGCAACCAATGTGCATGCCCTTGACCGGAATCGAACCCGGGACCCTTCAGTCCACAGACCGACGCTCTACCACTGAGCCAAACCGGTTTCGGCTGTTATTCCCATTTTACTGAGTTCAAAACTGAGGCTCTCAGAGGTATCATTCAGAGTGGTGCCGTGCAGTCAGTAGCATCTGAACCACAACTCAAACTCAGAGCACCAGGAAGTAAAACAGTGGAAGGGGGTGGGGGAAGAGAAAGGAAATGACTTTGATGACTCCAGTGTAGGACGAAAGGCTGCGTACCAAGAAGAGAGGGTAAACGGGGTAAGCAGGTAGAACAGCAGTTGAAAGTCTTGTGCAATGATGGGTATTTCACAAGGTTCCCTCTGTGGTGTTAGTTAAACATTCTAACTTCATGAATCAAATATTCATTCAGGGCTAAGACCCTATTATGCCAGTCACAGTTAGTCCAAAAGAGATCAGGAATTGGAAGTTCTTTTTCTTAATCCTAGACACGCTGCCAACTCGCCGTGTGTTCCAAAATCTGTAGGTGCGTACGATGCGGCGCAGTCTTTTCGGCCCCCCAACTTGGGCAAGAGGAAGGCGCTTGCCAAGCATGAAAGCTTTTTAAACTTAAGATCAGCTTGTAACATATGCTCCACAATAAAGCAGTCAATATTTCTCACCTGTGAATACAAGAAATGCACCTCCAATATAGCCGATCGCTCAGCTCTTCACAAGAGCAACCAAAACTAGAACCAATCAAAACAATTCGATGGAATAAAAACTTAAGAATGAACAACACCATTCCATGTTACCTAATGGGAACGTTTAATCCTTCCTGGCCAATATATAGATTCGTGCCATTTCCATTTCTACTCCACCACGCTTCTAAGAATTCAAAGTCTGAATTGGTTTTGAAAATGTATTACTGTCAAAGAATATCATGGAGAAAAAATAATAAGGCAAAACTAGCTCTTTCAGACATTAGAAAAACATACTAAAACATGTCAATAAACAAAATCACATGACACTGGCTCCAAACTGGAAATAAAGTAGAATGTGTAAAGAGTCCAGAAATGAATTCTCACTGCATATAAGAATGTGGTAAACGATAAACACTTGGAAAAACCACAATGAGGAAAGAAAAGCATTTAATTAATGTTTATAGGAAAATAGGACACTGATATAGAGAAAAATTAACTTGACTCATTCTCATTATACTTATATAGGTATAAATACAGATATACCACTATAAATTCCAGTGGGATCGTTCTTTTTTAACATGACATCATAAAGAAAGGTAAAAAAAAAAAGAATAAAGTATTCCCTCTATAGACAAGAGAGAATCTTTTCACTTCTGAGGCAAAAAGTAAACTTGAAAATATTTTTTTTAAAAAACACTCATACATAATGATTTTTAAGATTTTTAATGTTTTCTATAAAAGCCACAAAAAAAATGAGATAAAAGACAAAGCAATGAATGATAGAGGGAGAAACTTATCACCATAAATATAACATAAAACTTGTACCTAGATACTTTACACCCATTAGGATGGCTATTATCAAAAAATGGGGGGAAACAAGTATTGGGGAGCTGGAACACTGGAACCCTCATTCATTGCTGGTGGGATGTAAAATGGCACAGCTGCCAAAGCCGGTTTGGCTCAGGGGATGGAGCGTCAGCCTGCGGACTGAAAGGTCCCAGGTTCGATTCCGGTCAAGGGCATGTGCCTAGGTTGCGGGCACATCCCCAGTAGGATGTGTGTAGGAGGCAGCTGATCGATGTTTCTCTCTCATCGATGTTTCTAGCTCTTTATCCCTCTCTCTTCCTCTCTGTAAAAGATCAATAAAATATATATATTTAAAAATGGTACAGCTGCTCTGGAAAACAGTTTGAGGGCTCCTCAAAAAGTTAAACAGAGAATTACCGTATGGCCCATCAACTCTCTTCATACGTGTGCAGCCAAAAGGACTGCAAGCCTGGCCTCAAACAGATTCTGTGCACCCATGTCAGGCAGCTCTGCTCACAGCAGCCACGCGGTGGACACTATCCTAATGTCCACTAACAGGTGAAGGGATAAATAAAAGGAAACCGTTTTGATACACGCTACAACATGGATGAATCTTGAAAACATTGTGCTAAGTGAAATATGCCATAGACAAAAGGACAAATCATTCCACTTATAATATGGGGCACCTAAAACAAGCAAATTCATGGAGACATAAAGTGGAATAGAGGTTGGCTGCGGCTGCGGGTGGGAGGAGAGGAGAATGTTACTGTTTAAAGGGTACAGAGTTTCCATTTGGAATGACGAAAAAGTTCTGGAAATGAATAGTGATGTAGCTGCACAGCATTGTGAATGTACTTAGTGCCACTGAATTGTACACTCCAAAATCGTTTAAATGGTAAATTTTATGTTACGCATATTTTATCACAATTTGTAAAAGGAAACTTGAACCAAGGATATTAAAAAAATTTCCAAATCTCCAAAGGATAATCAAACACTATGAAAAAAAGTCACATAAATAGAAAAGAACCAGTCAAGCAACTAATCACAAGAAATGCAAGAAGGTTAAACAATGAGGGAGCACTTAATACTTCTGAGCAAATAGATAAACCAGTGTTTACAAGGTTGTAGGAAAAAATAAACCTCACATACCACTTGAGGGAAATTTTACGCTACCCTGTGATATATGACTGCTTCAAACCTTTCGGAAGGCAATCTGATAATATACATTAATCTCATTTTAAAAATTCATATCCTTCGATTCAAGAACTTCATTCTAGAAGAAATGAGGCTGTGTGCAAAGATGTCTACATCAGGATTTGGTTTTACAATGGGGAAATACACTAGGAGTGAGGAATGGTTAAAGGAACTATGATGTATTAACTGTGAAATAGGATGAGGCCACTAAAAAGGGATAAACAAAAAAGACCACAAATACATAGATGAATATATTGGGGGGGAAACGAAGGGGGGAGGGAGGGGATGAAAGTAAATCTATCCATGCTGCGTAACTATAGCCATATGAAATTATTTAAGATAAAAACTAACGTGGATTGACAGCTTCCTGCATCCCAGGCACCATACCAGACACTCTACGTATTTTATATAATTTGTTTCTCTAACAACTCTATGAGATATAAGTGTTTTGTCCTGATTTTTTTTATTATATATATTTTATTGATTTTTTACAGAGAGGAAGAGAGAGGGATAGAGAGTTAGAAACATTGATGAGAGAGAATCATCAATCAGTTGCCTCTAGCACACCCCCTACTGGGGATGTGCCCACAACCAATGCACAAGCCCTTGACCGGAATCGAACCTGGGACCTTTCAGTCCGCAGACCTAAGCTCTATCCACTGAGCCAAACCGGTTTCGGCTTGTCCTGATTTTATTAATGGGAAAACTACGGCCCTAAAAGTCCCTGGGCTCTATGCACACACCACACATGAGGGATCAGAATCTGAGCGCAGCCCGTGTGACCCCCACACCTATGTGCAGGGAAATCACACTGAAGAGAAGAGTGAGAGATGCCTTTTTTTATATATATAAAGTTTTCAATAAAAGAAGAAAAAATAAATCACTTCACAGGAGTCTCAATGAAGTGCCATACCATTAGTCTATTTCTCAATTCCACCACGTCTGAAACTTAGGAATATAATATTTATACAGACAGGCTGCCAGTCACTTTCATTTTATTAAAAAAAAAATTAAAAAAAAAATGGTTACTTCAGTTGTGACAACACAAAAATACCACCTGGAACTCAGCTCCTTTTTTGCCCCAAAATGTCCTTTTCTCGCACACCGGCGGGGCACAGCCAGAAGGGCTCGCTGAATAAACCTCAGATGTCTGCGGAAACATTTCCTGGCGGCTCGGCTCCCGACCACCGCCACTTTGGAACCGCTCCTCTCCGCTCTAAGCGACGTGTTGATGGATGGAGCATTCATATCCTCAAAAACCCTTCTGCTCTTGTGCTGCCAAGCAGGGGGGGGGCTTCTGCCCGCTCCCCGGAGGAAAGGTGAGGTCTTTCTGCACCCCTTGGATAGACATTAAAGAGCCTACAAAGTCAAGGCTGGCTGGGAGGCAAAGGTGAGCTGTCATCACAGCAGAGAGGAGGGAGGCGGTGAGACAGAAGCCAGGACCCTCGCATTTGAACAGGCAGAAATCCCTTAAAGGCTGCAACGGTCCCCCGCAGACGGGTTCTGCGAACGGTTTGGGAACTCAGATGCGCCGCCACGAAACGTTTCCAGGGGGTTAGGGGTATTTGACTTTCTGGAGACACGGCTGGCCCTGCCTCGTCTGCTGAAACGAAATATCGCTGGAGATAAGGGCAATATGCAAAGGTCCCTAAACGTAAGTGCCAGGGAAACGCAGACCTGCGCAAACATCAAGAGCGACTCAAAGGCCACCCCCACGGAAAGCCGATCCACCAAGCGTTTTCGTAGGAAAAGCAGAGGTGGCTAAGGGAAACCAGGATCCCCCGAAGGACAAAGTGGTTGGAATCACGGCCAAGACCTCCAGGAAACAACGGGGTCCAAGGAGCCGGTTTCCCTGGCCCACTCCCACCGGCGACCCGTTTTCCTAAGGGAAGCGTGCACGCTGGCGCTCACAGACGCACACAATTTTCTGCAACACAACACGGCCCACGGCCACCGCCTCGCCATCCCCTTCGCGCAGATGGGGACATCCACGCTGTGCCTGGGTGGCTCCAGTACTCAGACATGAGGTTAGCACGGGAGCGCCAGGCGGGCTGAGCCGATGCCTCCAGCTCATCCTTGTCCTCGGGGCTCAGGTGGAGCCAGTTAACTCAATTTCTTCAGGCAGGTCCCCCACCCCAGAGGGAAAGTCAGGCCCCCACACATGCAGCGAGCTGTGCAGGACACAGGCCACTCCACCCACAGTCCGTGGCAGGCAACGGTGCAACGAGCACCATGAGCCATCGTGGGGGGGATTGCAGCCAGAGAACTGAGTCATGAAAAAGTAACCCAAGTGGGTGTCTCCTACTCAAGCCTGTCACACAAAGGGCCGTGACAACGCTCATGCGGAGAAGCTATGCTGCACCGGACCTCCCGTCTGTCCTCCGTGTTATCACAAGCACCTACCAAGTTACTGCAGGTGGCACTTAGCAACGGAAACACCTCTCGTTTATCAAAGCAATGGCCACATGTCCCTTCCCAACGGCCCCAAGTTAAGATAAACTACCAAGTGACCAGCAGTCACTAAAAAAATCTAACAATTTTCGAGACGCTTAGAAAAACAAGTGTTGTGTTTTGTTTTCCTTTTTTCCATTTGAATCCAACACTGACCTGATGAGACAGAAGGAAAGCATGGCAATAAGTGAACTGTTCTGAAATACCTTGTTTCCCCGAAAATAAGACAGTGTCTTATATTAATGTTTGCTCCCAAAGATGCGCTAGGTCTTATTTTCAGGGGCTGTCTTATGTTTCCGTTAAGTAGGTCTTATTTTCGGAGGATGTCTTATTTACGTGGAAACACGGGCAGGCCCTTCCCTTCCCAATGACAAGGAAACAGAGCCAAGTGCAGAGACGGTCTATGTGGATGTGGAAGGACTGTCTCCTCTCCCTGAAACAGCCACAGAATGCCTCCCCGTTTCTCCCCTCCCCTCAAAGTCGCATTGTGGCTTTGGCCCTGGTCAACCTCCCAACCGTCAACAGTGCTGCCATTTTCTCTAACTCAGCTCCTAGAAACAATACTGTTTCCTTTCTCCCTAAGTCTGATCATTTCCTTAAATTAAGGACAGAAAAAAAAATGTGTCATGTATAAGTAAGATACCCTCTCCCAAATGAAATCCAATGTTGGTAAGAAATGAATACAAAAATCAATATATTTTTTTTTATTTCTGTGAAAAGAAATATTTTAGAAGAGTCCTATGGAGACTAACCTTACCGATACAGAACATTCCAGAGATAAAGAAAGACAGGTCAATGGGAAGACTGGTGGATTCGAATTTATCTTGGCACTGGCGTCTTCTCTCACCCACCCCCACACTGTGACACAGACAGAATCCCGGCTCCACGTGAGAACGGGTTAGAGGCCACGGATTCGGTCCGGGTTGGCATTCGGGGCTGTCACTCACCTGCGCCATTGGCCAAGCCACTGTGGCTTGGGTTCTTGACGGGCTGGACTTGACGGTGCCGGCTGTTAGTACCAGGACTCCGCTCGTCGGTTGCTGTGGTTGTTCTGGCTGAACCACTCGAATGTCTGTGTGTCCTGGGGGTTCAAAGTATAAAGCAGACAGATGTTAAGTTACTTAGGGGGGAACAAAAAAGAAGGTATCCCACCTAAGGCACCGTATTCCCTCTCTCGCTATTTATTGGAAGTAAGACCTTCAATAGCCCCTGTAGTCTTTGACTCAACAAATGCTGGCTTCAACCAGAGAGACCCAGGTAAGCTTCCTTCTTGGTGAAAGCCCAGAGGCAACTCTGGGTAAACTTTTCCACTTGGAAGTAAACAAATCCAGAGTGAATTGCTCCCACATCTGAAATAACTGGCAAAATATCCGGTGACCATCACATTATTTTCATTGGGCTCGAATGTAAGAAATAAACAAGAAATCACTAGGCCACTGGACAGGGTACAGATGACACATTTCTCCTGCTAGACGGAGCCCAAAAACGTATCCAGATCCATTTTCTCTTTAGTTAAAAAGATGCTTACTTTCGGAACAGAAGCCAAGGGACATAAGACCGCTTAGCCAGTGCATATGTTGACATGTTTTATCTAAAAAACATGACTCCACGGTCCATCCGAGTAAAAGATACAACGCAGAAAAGGATCTGCCTCACAAGGAAAACGGGGGATCTAACAACAGAGAACCTGTCTGACATGTTCAGAGAACACAAGGCAGCAGGCAGTATGTGTTCTCACATGCCTGTTGTAACCAGACTTCATTCACCCAGTGAAAATGTCTAAGAGTTGCCTTGCCCTTCAGTTTAGCAGTTTTATCAAAGGAGGTTATTCTGTTACTTAGCCATTATATAATACTTTACAACAGTGAGATGATCTAAATAGTATCCAGTGAGGAAAAGACCACCCTCTCCGGGCAGAGGAACAAAAGTCCAGAGAACAACCTAGTCCACGGGACAGGGGGCAGAGAGAACACTATCAACAGTGAAAGTACCAACGATGGCTACGGAAGCACATGCTATGCATTGAGCTGCAACATTATATTCCAGGTCCTATGGGGTGCTGCACACTTTACAAACATTATCTCATTTAACACGGCAACCCTAGAAGTAGCTGACTATTTTTAAAAAAATATATTTTATTGATATTTTACAGAGAGGAAGGGAGAGAGAGAACTAAAAAACGTCGATGAGAGAGAAACATCGACCAGCTGCCTCTTGCACACCCCCCACCGGGGATGTGCCCGAAACCAAGGTACATGCCCTTGACCAGAATCGAACCTGGGACCTTTCAGTCCGCAGACCAACGCTCTACCACTGAGCCAAACCGGACTCGGCAGTAGCTGACTATTAAAATGCCCATTTTGCAGATAAGAAAACAGTCACAGAAAAGTCCAGCAGAAAGTTAGCAACTGAGAAAACACTCATATTCAGGTACTGGAAGGCCAACAGCGCATGCTCTTTGGTTGCCGCCTGGGGTGAGAGGACTTTAGCTGAATCCCTCCCTGGGGGTTCTTTCACCGGTCACTCAGCCAATGGTGAGGTGAAGGGCCCCAACAGAAAGCTCCCCACACAGGGAGGTGCGGTACCCACCAGAACACCCCTGCTGGTCAGACCCCAGCCCCATTGGGTGGGACACGCCTACAGCCCAGCAACTAGAAGGTTCCCAGGAGAATTAGAAGGGTCTCCACTGACTACCTTCTGTAGCACAAGAAACGGTTTTTTCCAACAAGATGGGCTTAAGCCAACGTGTCAACTGATTATCTTTGGGTGTTGGAGATATGGATGCCTTTAGCTCTTCCTTTTGCGTTTTTCTAAAACGTTCTAGCTTTCTTCGTTGAGCTTGTTGAATCCTTTTGAACAAGGAAGAAAGCACCATTTTTTTAAAAGAAAAAGAAAAAAAAGGTTTTTCTTGGGCCCACACAACCGAGGGAAACACCCAGAAGCATAGCCAACCCTGAGTCCTTCTTACCTAAAGACTGCGTGGCAGTCAGAAACGGGTAGAGAGGGCACAACTGAGCTATGGAAATAAAGATTTCATTTGGACTCCCTTTTTCCGTCTTGTTTTTCCCTGAGCTAATTCCATAAATCAAAGGCTGTCAACCACACCTCAGTCAAGAAAAATATTTCAAAGTCCCCACTTTCATGGGAAGAAATGTTGGTGTTGAGCATTTCACCACAGCTCCTCGTCGAAAGCAGAACGGGCGCAGACGAGTTCCAAAGGGAAATGCGGGCTGTAGCCACTTGGCGAATGTGCGTCTATGTGCTGAGAACTTCGGAGAGATAAAGTTGGTTAATGGAAGGTTTGTTTCAGCCAAGAATCCCCTTAAAAGGACAAAAAAAGCCTCTCTGATTTGGTCCTCCCAGCCCACAGCGGAGGGCTGTGTCCCTCAAGGAGCAGCATGCATGCCGTGTGGGCAGCATGGAAAATGCAACTCAGTCCCGTGTCACACACACACACACACACACACACACACACACACACACACAGATGCACACGGGCTCTGACAAGCCCATGATTACAACCAGTTGCCAGGCCCCTGGTCCCTGGGCAGAGCAGCTGGGCATGACAACAGGGTGGGTGCCGTTGCTCTCCTGGCTCCTCCCTCCCTTCCCCGAAAGGGCATGCGGTCAGAGTGGAGAGAGAATACTTTCAGAAATGCTTAACCACTAATGATAGCAGCTTACCCTGAATGACAGGCTGGAGCCGAGCCGGGATTAGCCCATAAACCAGGGGCAGCTGGGACCACTTTGCATGAACTGCCGCCTCCCTGCCTGTGGCCCACTGCCACCCCCAAATACACACACACAAACACACACACACGCACACGCACACACGCACACACACACACTCTTCCTTTGCCCTAAATCTGGAGCTTCCTCTTTTTCCTCTTGAGCTACCTTTAAAATGAGGCTCTCAGAAGGAAGGGTAGGCCTCAATGGTTGAGGAAAATCTTCTCTTCAGCAGTTTCCTCTCTTGGAGGACTCGCTCGGCCCTTAAACGTGGGGACTGGGTCATGATTAAGAGCTGGCCCAAATGCTGAAACCGCACACCATAAGCCAAAATAGTATCGGGACAAAAGCGGGGCGATGGGGTGGGGATACGCTGGGCTCCACCACAGACAGCCTGGCTTCAGCTCTGCCAGTGACTTCAACCTTGGCCGGATCTCCGCCGTTTGGGGGGCTGGAGGGGGGGGTTATGCCACCTTAAGGCGGTCAGGAGAAGGTGGAACAGCGAAACCCCACAAACGGTTTCAAGTCACCTTGTCACAGACATTCAGCTCTCTTTGCAGCATGCCCTTCTCAATGCTGCCGTATCTTTCCTTCAGTTCCTCCCCAGAAACCGAGGCCTCCCTAAGGAACGCCAATCAAGGCCAAGGCCCTAGGAGTCTCTCTCCAAGCTCCTGAAAGTGGATCGGATGCAGGTAAGGTCCCCAGGACCGGGCTCGGGGCTGTCCGTTGGCGTGCAAGTTTTGACACTCACGGTGTTGGCCCCCAGTCTTCAGCTGATCCTGACAGCAACAGCCTTGGATACCTGGGACCTCTTGTGTTGTCCTTCACAAAGGCCACTGAATTCCATCCGGTCATTATTTTCTGAGCACGAGGCCCTAATCTTGGTCTAGCAACAAAACAGACCACAGTCCCTGACCTCAGGAGCTTACATCTTAGTGGAAATGCAGTGATTGGTAATTTTGCCCGGACACAAATTTGTCTCGCGCCCTCCTATGCTGGTGTGTGGGAGGGAGCCACCTGCTAGCCAGTGAGCCCTGATGACAACCTGGCATTGTCACCCCCGGGCAGCCTTGTTGACCAAGGGCACACATGCAATGCTTTGTGAGGGGTAATTCAACAAACAAATTTTCTCTGTTTATTTTTTAAAAAGGAAGCCAGCCCTGCCATGGGTAATGTAAGTGAAAACGAAGAGCCCGAAAAAGTGATGGCTTATAAGCCAGACACAAAATTCTTGGCTGAGTTAAAAAGTGAAATTCGAAATTTGGTGGTGACTCCAGAAACACTTAATACGTGTAAGGATTCTTCAAAGACTGGGGACACATCTCTTCCAAATCTCAAGAATTCATGGCCGGCCCTAGCTGGTTTGGCTCAGTGGATAGAGCGTCAGCCTACAGACTGGAGGGTCTCGGGTTCGATTCTGGTCAAGGGCACATCCCCAGTAGGGAGCATGCAGGAGGCAGCTGATCAAGGATTCTCTCTCGTCATTTCTGTTTCTATCCCTCTCCCTCCCTCTCTGAAGTCAATAAAAAAATAAAATAAAAATCCACCCATTGTGTAAAAAAAAAAAAAGAAGAAGAAGAAGAATTCATGGTTGACCAGATACCCGGCAACAAGCACATTTTTCTATTTTGGGAAATGAGGCCCAGGATAGGAAAGGGAGTTTCTTTGACCTCAATTCAGCCATGTTAGTCTTCGAGCTCAGCAAAAGAGAAGTTTCAGGGTATAACAAGTAATAGTGTGTTTTCCTCCACTTTAAAAAAAAAATGTATATGTTAAAATTGCCTCATAAAGATCTTCTCACATTCCGAAGCAGGGCTACTTGCCTGAATGCTGGATGACTAGACCCAAGAGAGAAGCTCCCATCCTCCACCGAGGCCTCGTAACTGGGCATTGTCTTTTAATAGCAGCATGGAAACAGAACTGAGTGAGGTTGGGCCAGTTTCCAGCAAGACAGAACCAGTTAAAAAACAGGCACTTAAAATAGAAGCACGGCGAAGAAATGGGACGCGGTGATGGGAAAAGAAACGGTTTCCACCATTCAGAGAGGCATCAATAAGCAAACCTACTCCCACCTACACCCTCCTCAGTTCTGACTCCTCATTCAAATGTGGAGAAAGAAGAAGAAAGAAGAAGGAAGAAGGAAGAAGGAAGAAGGAAGAAGAAGAAATAGGAGGGGGGGGATGAAAAGGAGAGTGAAAAGGGAAAGGCGCAATTTTGAGTTAAAATGGGACCATTCTAGTTACTCCAAGGGTAATTTACGGCTCCATTCCACACCCTACCTCTAGCTGCCAGCCTCAGAAATGACAGGAAAGGTAAAAATAAAACTGCTGCCAAGTCCGCTCTCCATTACAGAAAGACAAATGATTGACTTTTGCCCAGCCTGGAGTACAGAGCAATCTTCTCAAAGGTGGCAGCTTTATGGGGCTAAACTATGTAAGAGAGAATATACAATAAAATTGAACTCACCTAACATGATCTCACTCATTAGATCCACAGTCACAGAAACATCGAACAGACTGTCAAACCTCAGAGGAAAGGCAAGAGAGGGTGGGAGGGAGGGAGAAGAGATCAACGGAAGGATGCATATAAGCAAAACCAATGAACACAGAAAGTAGGGGGATGAGGGCAGGTGCTGGGGGTGGGAGTGTCTGGGGAGAGGTCAATGGGGGGCGGGGGGAAGAAGACATGTGTAATACTTTAAACAATAAAGAATTTAAATTTTTTTTTAATTTAAATTACACTAATCTAATTCCAGGCTGCATGCTGGGCTTAACTGTAAAGAATGTTCAAATTTTGTTTTGGAATCTAGAATTAAAGTTACTTTTACTATTTACATTCATTACGGTATTATATACTAGTAAAGTGTCCAGTCTATGAAAAATTAGACTTGAGCCCAAAATAAAGATAAATTAAAAGTCACATTAATAAACGGAAGGACAGCCCTAGTGAAAATGATGAAATGCCACCTACTTTCTCACGTTAAGTTTATATGGCCGAGTTGACTTCAAGAATGGGAGATCATCCAGGCAAGACTAATCTAACTGCGTGATCGCTTAAAAGCAGAGTGCCTTCTCTGGCAGATGTCAGGTGTGTATGGCAGAAGAGAAAATCAGACAAATTTGAAGTGTGAGGGAGATCTGACACACTCTTGCTGGCTTGAAGATTGGGGGTACACATGAAATAAAATGTGGGTGCCCTTAAGGAGCTGAGAGAGGCCCTGAATGACAGCCAGTAGGACATGGGACCTCAGTCCTACAACCACAAGTAACTGAATTCAGCCAATGACTTAAACGAGCTTTGAAGCAAATTCTTCCTTAGAGTTCCCAGATAAGCATGCAGCCCTGCCATCCCCTTGATTTTGTTTGGCCTTGAAAGACCCCGAGTAGACAATCCAGCCGGCCATAGAGTGCCAGACATCTGGCCTACAGAACCATGAAGTAATAAATGGTGTTGTTTTAAGCCCTAAGTTTGTGATGGTTTGTTACACAACAGTAGAAAACTAATATATCTTTTCAATACAAATAAATGTCAATTTCCACAGAAGATATTAACTCTCAAGTATATATTAGGTAATAGCCTCAGCCTAAATTCTTGCTTATTACCCTACCTCCCTATAGTTAGAAGGCCTTACTAATATACAGCTATGGCATTGCCCTAGACCAGTATTTCCCAAAGTGTGGTACACATACCTCCAGGAGTACGGGAAGAGTTTGGTGGGGATATGCACTGCACCATGCTTAGCTGCCCCTAATTCTATGTTCTCACGAGTCAAGTCAATTTCATCCTTCTCATTGATCCAAATAAATGTTATTTATAATATAACTTTTATTTATATTTTATTATGAATAATTTTATTTTTTATTATTATTTTGTGTATGTACCAAAAAATATATATATATCTTTAGTTATTAAAATACATCAAAAAATTTTTTTTGACGAGGGGTTCTCAGCGTTACAAAAATTATAGAAGGGGTTCATATATGTCAAAAGTTTGAGAAACACTGCCCTAGATAATCGGTGCTCATCTTACAGGGACATTTCTGTGATCCAAATGTCCTTTATGAGACACATTTTTAAGATTCATCAATCACTTGGGAATTGGGACAACTAACCATGAGTGAGATATTACAGTTGTTAGAGGGTAACATTCTTTTCTGGTAGAGTTCAGGTACATGAACTCTACAATTCTTTTTCCAAACAAGATGTAGTCACGTGGCAACTTATCTCTAAATCCAACATTTACCTTAAAAGTTGCACAGATTTGAAAAGAATCTATATAATAAAAGCCTACGTGACCGTTACGGCAGGACAACCAGTCACTATGACGCACACTGACCACCAGGGCAGAAGCTCAACGCAGGAGTTGCCCCCCGGTGGTCAGTGCACTCCCACGGGGGGAGCGGCCGCTTAGCCAGAAGCCAGGTTCATGGCTGGTGAACACAGCAGCGGTGGCGGGAGCAGCGAGCCTAGTGATAAGGAGTGAGCAGGCGGGCGGTAAGGAGCGAGGGATCCTGGATTTCGAGAGGGATGTCCAATTCTGAGAGGGCGCAGGCCAAGCTGAGGGACACCCCCTCTCCCAAATTTCGTGCACTGGGCCTCTACTAGTCTATGAAAAAGAGTGCCATATGGAAATATCAATCATGAAGGGAAAAAACAGATGAAACAGGAGAGACTGAGCAGGCAGTGGGATCCCACCATGTTCTTGGCAGTTAGGTTAAGCCTTGGAAAGCACAAGGCAGTCCTGATAAAAAGTCTTCCTACATCCTGTGCCCCTGAAACCATCGCTTCTCAGAGGCAGGGGTGCCAAGGAATGTAAACCAGTAGCAAGACCCACCCTGAAGTTCTGGCAAACCAGGAGCAGAAACACAAGACTCTTTCACCTCAACAAATATTTACTGAACTGCTGCTACGTGCAGCAAGGAACTAATTTGGCCCTCCTGGGGACACAAAGATGAATAATCAAGGCGCCTTTGACATAACGTTTGAGGATTCAGCACCACTACCCCTGTACTCTTGCAAAAAAAAAAAAAAGTAAATGGAAAAAGGAAGAAGTAACTTCTCAATTCATTATTCTTTTCTAAATGTACACAAAATGGTATAATTTAATTTAAAATTAAGCTTTTTTTTAAAGGCAAAAATTTTAAGGTAAAATTAAAAACACACACAACTAAAGAACAAAACCAACATGGTCCTAATCTCCCCTTCTCCTTCGCAAAATAAGTTATTCACATTATATCCTACTCTAGGTTTCTACTAGTATCATTTAACATTTTTGTCATTTTGTCTTTTAAAAAATTGTATCAACAAAGACCATATTGTAAGCTCGCAAAGTAGACCTAGCACACAGACATGCTATAAAGCTCAGAGGAAAGCCAAACAGAAAACCTTCAGACAGGGTTTTTCTTGTGGACAATTCTTGTTCTCTTTACACCGTTAGATGCAGAATTTTACACTCCATTATCAAATAATCAGCAAGCCAAAGAAACTTTCAAGTCATCAAGACAGAGAGAAGGCAGGCCAAACACAGACTTAATATAAAAAGTTAGCCTAGAGATGTGAAACAAAGAACACAAGACAAGGATGAAAAGGCAAGAGCATGAAAACAACTCCGAAGATGTAAAAATTCTCAAGAAACAATGGAAAAATATCATCAGGTGAGGATTAACAAAAAACAAACAAACAAACAAACAAAAAAAAGCAAAAGTCACAAGAAACATAAATGGGCTAACACTGACAGTGTAAAGATAGAAGTTATCATATTGGTTTCTTAAAAATCCAGTTAAGTCAAGCCAGCATGGCTCAGTGGTTGAGTGTCGACCTATGAACCAAGAGGTTGCGACTGGATTCCTGGTCTGGGCCATGCTTAGGTTGTAGGCTCAATCCCCAGTGTGGGGCATGGAGGAGGCAGCCAATCAATGACTGTCTCTCATTGATGTTTCTATCTCTCTCTCCCTCTCCCTTCCTCTCTGAAATCAATATATCCTATATAATAAAAGCCCAATATGCTAAGTGTCCGGTCATCCAGGTGGCCATTCAACCAAAGTGTAATGTGCTAATGATATGTTAAGACTACTCATCTGCTTGCTATGATGTGCACTGACCACCAGAGGGGCAGACAGTCAACAGGTTGACCAGTCGCTATGATGTGTAGTGACCACCAGGGGGTAGACGCACTGACTGGTAAGTTAGTTTGCTGCTGCGGTCCAGCTGATCGGGACTGAGCGAGATGGGCCAGACACACTTGGAGCCCTCCCACAGTCCGTCTCTGCTGGCCAGCCTCCTGTATTCTCTCCAGCCCCGATCGTGCACCGGTGGGGGTCCCTCGACCTGGCCAGCACCCTCTCTTGGAACCCCTTGGGGGATGTCAGAGAGCTGGTTTCAGCCCAATCCCTCAAGCCAGGCTGAGGGACCCTACTGGTGCAGGAATTTGTGCACTGGGCCTCTAGTGGATGGGGCGGGGGGGATATGCCAAGCAAATACAAAACAAAAGAGAGGTGGGATAACTATGCTAATGTCCAAACAGATTTTCAAGAATAATTGCTAATATTCAGGTACAGTTTACATATAGTAAAATCACCCTTTTGAAGGGTGCAGTTTAATGAGTTTTAACAAATGTACACAATCATGTTACCATCACCACAATAAAGATAGAAGAGTACTTCCATTGCTCCCGAACATGTCTTGGTATTAGAGAGAGAGGAAGGCAGAGAGAGAGAGAGAGAGAGAGAGAGAGAGAGAGAGAGAGAGAGAGAAACATCGATGTGTGAGAGCAAAACGTAGATCAGCTGCCTCCTGCCAGAGAATATTGCCATCTATGTATCTGTCTCATACCAGATGCCACAGTCCTTGATGTCAGGGGCCATTTTTATCTGTTTCTCACCACAACCTAGCTCAGAGCCCGGCATTCATGACTGTGGAATGAATATTGCCTCAACTGCAGATTTCTGCCTTACTTCCTCGGAGTTCATAAAAAGGTCCTCACCAGCTTTCTGGAGCACAGAGAAGGAATTACCAATAAATACCTATGAAATAAACAGATCTGAATAAACAAATGTATAGTCTATAATAATAAAAAAAAAAGCACAATATGCTAATGAGACCAGACGGAGCAGGGGCCAAGGCAGAGGCAGCTGCTGTGGCTGCGGGGGCCGAGCCCCTTGCACGAATTCCGTGCATCGGGCCTCTGGTGATGTATAATGTGCATTTCAATTAGTAAAAACTTAATCGATTAGCATATAAAGGAATAAATAACTAATCTCCACGGTTACTTTTCAATAGCTGCTCTGAGAATGCGGTAGGGTTCTTGTCCGTAGTCTCAATCCTATTCCACAGAAACCCACTGCTCGGAAGAGAGTGCCGTAAGCAACTTGTGAGCAGGGACTGTGTCTTAGTTATCACAGAATGAACAAATGACTTACGCTTTTCCTTTCCTTATTCCTTTCCCTTCCCTAGCAATCGTAAGAGCCACTTTAAGTAAAAGCTGCTGAGTGGAAGGTCTAATGGAAACTATAAAAGGTGTTCCATTGAGCTTCATGCTGACATCTCCAAATAACTGCACTTCCAAATCGAGTAGCCTTGAGTCATCCTAACTGCAGGAGTCAGTGGTGACCAACAATGGCTGAGAGAATGGCCCGGTGCCGGGGGGCTCGGCTCCCCCTCCCCTCCCGGTTAGCTGTGCTTCCCTAGACCCCTCGGCCTCCCAGGACTCCCAGCAGTGTTCCCAGCAGAATCACGCCTGCCTGCGTTTATTTTTCTTTCCTTTCTGGGCCAGGCTGTCTGCAGACACAGCTGAGGAGCTATTTAGAGCTCACCAGGGACCTTGGGGTTCTATAGGACTCCGAGATTACACCTCTTTTAAATCTTCAGAAGTCACTAATGCCAAGGAAAGCGAGTCAATAAAGGTGATAGGTTTTCATCAAAGCAAGACAAAAAGGAAAAGGGGGGCGGGGGGGCATGAACACTCCTAAGAAGTTGGAAACTTTTACATGTAACAAAATCGCTGGTTTGGGTCGGGGCGGGCTTGTTAAAACCCAGATTCTGACCAACACGGGCCAACGCTCACAGCTGACGATGGACACAGACAAATGTGAGGCCTCCGGTCCTGCACCAAACACACATGCATACACATGCATGCACATTCGCATATACTCCTGTGCAAAATAACTGAAATGCATCCAAGAAAATTAGTCATGAAGTCCCTACATACAGCGTCTTCCCCAAGAAGCTCAACTCATCCCTAAGGGACTGCACGAACCACCGACAATGGACACCAAACTCTCTGCAAACGCCTGCCCCATTCGCTCCTGTCTCCCCCTCTCCACTCATTTCTTCTCACTTTCCTAGTCTTCAGACCTGTTCATGAGTGAGCCTAAAAGCAAATTCAATGCATCCTTCCACTTTTTGGTACCATGTCCCTGCATGACGTTGGAAAATCCATAGGGATTCTAGACTGGGGAGCTAGTTATTGAAGCCGCGAGAAATCTTGAGGCTGAGCTTAGAGGAACCGCATGGTTGGGAGGCAGGCCTATGGCTTCCATCCGTTAGCTGATTTCACCTTCACACAGTAGCTGGGGAGAAGGGAAAACCACAGGGGGCGAAGAATCAGCAAACCACTCTGACATCCCAGCTTTCCACGCTTCAGACTGGAATTTCACAGTCACTTCTAACCTAAAAGCAACGCTGAGCCCAGCTGCCAGCGCCAGCGCCAGCACGGACCCCCTCTGCTGGGTTCTCTTTTCCTCCACGTACACCTACCGCCAGCTTCTCTCGTTCCTGAGTTAGCTGCCTCCACACGTCCCTCCCAATGGACAATGGACAACCACCTCTCTGCAAACAGCCCACTCTCGCCCCTGTTTTTCCCTCTCGCTCATCTCTCCTCTCTGAGCTTCCCCGGCACTCACGGTTGTACGTGCCTGTCTCACATACAACTTGCGCGTCACCAAGATTGTGGAAAGCGCTCCAGGCCAGCCCCGTGCGACGTGTGCACCGTACGAGGCACACATTATTAGGCCTTCAAAACCTGGATTGACTTAGGCATGGTTCCCAAAGCCAGCCTCATTCCAGCAAAATAAAATAAGAACTGGGGGTTATTAAAGGGCGTGGTAGGCACTCCCCGTGCCGGCTGGCACACACTCTCCCGGGAGGCTCCATGGCAGCCCGCTCCGCTGCTGGGATCGGAACACAGCTGAGGACCAGGGCGGGATGGCACACCAGCGGACAGAATCCTCGGCGTGCCACCTCAGCGGCCCACTCCGGTCAACCAGATGGTGTTAGGACAGCCCTCCCAGGCCACCAAGATTAGCGCTGTTCTGGCACGTTATCTGGCAGTGGCCGGCTTTCCTCTGGAACCCACTCCCCCAGCTCCCAAACGGAAGTCTCAGGCCTGAAGTTTCTAGGTGACAGGACTGCAGGGCCAACGTGGAGCACCGGCTCAGAACACACAGAAACGGGGCAAACAGAAACAAGTGGTCATTACTGAGCCGGCAGAAACCCTAGCTTCTGAAATCTGTCTGCCTCGATAGCAAACAATTCTCCTTCGTAGGTCAGTTCTCTGAGGTGGGTGTGTGATACTTTAATTTTTTTTGCTGTGAAATATTCCATGTAAACACAAGAATACATTAAATATGCATTTTATTTAAAGGAGTACAGTAAATGAACCCACCACCCAGGCTAAGAATTAACATTCCCAGCGTCTATAAGTTTCTATGTGCTTTTTCCTCATTATACCCATCCCCATGATGACCATTCTTCTGAATTCAAGATTCATCATTCCATCCCATTTTTTATAGTTTTATTACCTATGAAGATATTCACTAAAAAACATATGATTCAACTTTGTATTTTCTAACTTTATATAAGTTACATCATACTGTATATTTGTTTTCTATGACCTGCTACTATTGTTCAACGTTGTGTTTCTGAGATTCGACCGTGTTAATGCAACGAGCCTGCACCCAGTTTCACTGCGGGACAGTACCTCATTATAGGACTATACAGCAGTCTATGATGTTAACTCTTCCTTTAATCCGTCAGACCCACTGACTATATACTAATGCGGTCTGTCTGCAAATAAATTTATGCCCTATGAATTCTTGGTGGTTAAACCACGCTGGCTTCCATGTGGCAGACCAGATGATAAAATAACTTGAGCTCTTTCACTCGATTATTCTTTTTGTTGTTGCTGCTAATCCTCAACCGAGCATATTTTTTTCCATTGAATTGAAGGGAGGGGGAGAGACGGAGTGAGAGAAACAGGGATTGCACCTGCCTTTGACAGGAATCAAACCCGGGACCCTTTAGTCCGTGGGCTGACGCTCTAACCACTGAGTAAAGCTGGCTAGGGCTCATTCTACTATTCTTAAAGACTGAGCAAGATCTCACTGAGAGATGGAGCTCTGAGGCCTTGGTCAGCAAGCAAAGGTGCCTCTGCCACATGAACTTGGGTATATGAACCCCTAAAGTAAAGCCCTTACTCGGTTCCAGTTCCATGGCTTAGTAAGGCAGGGGGGAGAGGAGAGGCAAACACTGCTCTGACATTGCAATCTTCACCTTCACGGCACATCAGAGCACCTTTGATCATGGCGAATAGCACCCAAGTCCAAGCAAAGCCAACCCTTCAGACAGCAAAAGCCAAATATTTAGTCTGGGAGGCGGCAGACAGAAGCCCGTCATTCTCTCTGCCCTGGCAAATCAGAGACAGCGGAGGACTGCCCTTGAACCCTGAAGGTCTGATTCATCGCCCTCTCCACTGGTGTGAATGCATCAGCGATGCCTCACTTCCCGGGATGGGGGGGTAAGAAGGGTGAGAGGGGTGCAACAGACAGTCTCCAGAGGAACCCCCACCACTGTCACTGCACTCACAGTGTGCAAGCCCCTCAGGCTGACACACCTCATCTCGGTTCGTTCCTGCAATAACCCCAGGAGGCAGGGATCGGCCCCCTTTCACACCTGAAAAAACTGATGCACAAGAGGCTCGGTGACCTGCCCAATACCCCTCAGCAGGTTGTCCCGGGAGGACTCCCATGCAGTCACCTTCCCTGCTGTCCACCACCTGTGGGCACACTGACCGCAGCAACAGGGAAAGAGGTTCTTAGGGACACAGACGATACTGCCCTCGGTGATACTTCCAAAAGCGCTTGCTGCTGAATGGGAGCGGGCTCCATGTGGACGCAGAAAGGTGGCGGAGGCCGCAGCGGCCGGGCAGACGGAGGGGACGCCCATGCAGTGTACAACAGCTGGAAGGCGCTGTGCCCACCAGCAATGAACTAGCATTGACCGTCTCCCGCCTGCCATTGCAAAGATGCACCTGGCTGCCTGCTGACGTCTGCCTGCCGTTTTGACAGTCAACGACCCTCCACACAGACAACGACAAAGAGGGGCTAGCGGGAGACAGCGCATGAATTTCCGGGTCTCACAACCGGAGACCTTCCGAGAGCAATACACAGGGCAAGAACTTGAGTGCAAACTTGTTAAGAGCGGGACTCTGCCTTCCGGCTCCAAGTAAGTGTATCAGTTGTTTGGCACAAAATGTCCAAGTCGGCTGAAAGGCCAGAGTGGCGCAGACCAGGGCCAAAGCTGAGAAGCCGTCGCTCTGAGAGGGTGGAGCGCTGATGGCTTCTCTCGGCCAACACTCGGCACCGACTCCTCTCTTTTCTCTAGTTCTGGGTGCCCATCCCTCCTTGGTAGGCACAGGTTTGTCAGTTGCACTGTTGGTCCTTAATGCTGTGAGACTTGACTGCTTATCCAACCTGTAGGTCGCCTAGTGAGTCACAGGGAGAGGCAACTGGTCTTTGGAGCACGGGGGATGCCGCTGCAGACTCTTGGAGAAAAGCAGACGGGGAAACAATACCCTGGCTTCTAATGACGCTACAGACAAAAGCCCTAGACACCCAACCCTCTCTCTCTCTCTCTCTCTCTCTCTCTCTCTCTCTCTCTCTTTTTTTAAATATATTTTATTGATTTTTTACAGAGAGGAAGAGAGAGGGATAGAGAGTTAGAAACATCGATGAGAGAGAATCATCGATCAGCTGCCTCTTGCACACCCCCTACTGGGGATGTGCCCGCAACCAAGGTACATGCCCTTGACCGGAATCGAACCTGGGACCTTTCAGTCCACAGGCCGACACTCTATCCACTGAGCCAAACCAGCTTCGGCCCAACCCTCTCTTGCTCCCGACACCTGCTGGCACTGAAACCTCACAAGTGCTCAAAACAACCAGCCCAGAGAGGCTGATGGCTGTCCTCAGAGGAATCTTTCCAGATGCTGTGGGTACTGTGGCTGAAATCATAAGGTCTCTCCCAGCATCTTCCCCCCACATCCTGGGGCTTGTTGGGGAAGATTTTGCCAGTTGTTTGCCTTCTCTCCACAGATTAACAAGGACCTACTGTGGTTCTTCTCCTAAATACACTTAAAACCATTCTTCTGCCTGGGAACTCGGCTGCCGTGAAAATGAGTTTGCATTAACCCAGGTGCAAGATGGGAGTGTCGGTAAATAAAATTTAAGTCATCCGTGATGTGTGTAACAAGTAAAATGTACCGTATTTGCCAGCGTATAAGATGATTTTTTGGCCCTGAAAAATATGCCTCCAAGTGGGGGGTAGTCTTATACGGCGAGTATATAACAAACTCTGTATTTTGAGTGGAAATGTTAGGGGGTCGTCTTATACGCCCAGTCTCTTATACGCCGGCAAATACGGTATTTTTCAGGGCCAAAAAATCGTCTTATACGCTGGCAAATACGGTAACTCAGACTCAAAGGACCGGAGGTCTTAACCAACCCCCCAGAAGAGAAACAGAAAACGTCACATTACAAAGCAGCACTGCTCTAGCGTTTCTGTGCGTATCTTGGAAGGGTAACTGAGGCCGCTGCACCCGATGTATAGAAAGCGGTCAAGTTCTGTTCGCCAGTTCCTCGTGTCCAGATGACCATTGGCCAGTTCCAAACTTCGACGAGCGACCCCTGACCCTTCCGAGAACCCTGAGTTTTGTCCTCCCCCCCGGGCCTCCTTAACTAACGCACGGGGTCAGTTAGAAGCTCTCTGGAAATGTCCACCAGTTTCTAACATAAATGGCTCCCTGCCACTTGGCAGCGTGTTCTCAATGGCCCCACGCCTCCTCCGGGCTCCTCCCCACCCACCGGGTCTTACCGGGACCTGCCTCCGAAGCAGTTGGTGCTGGGGGACTGGTGCCGGCCCTCCGCGGTGGCAGCGGTCCCGCCGGAGTCTCTCGAAGGTGGCTGCGATCCTAGAGGGGGGATCCGTCACAAGAAAAGACAGAAACGTTGAGAAGCTCGGCCCTTGTCTGAGATGTGGCCACAGCCCAGAGCTCTCCTGTGTGCGACGGTTACCCGTCCCGTGGGACTCTGAGAGGCGAGCAAGCTGCAGCCGCCAGCACGAGGAGGAATAGCGGCAGCACGGGAGAGCTGATCAGGGCCACGACACAGAGGGGCTCAAACCTGGAGACACTCTTGTTCTCCAAGACCTTCGGGAATGTCTGAGCACTTACACAGGCACGTTGCCTAACTCGGCACATGCACTTCGGCCGTCCACATGAGACAGAGAACAGATGCGGACCGTGCAAAGAGGGTTTTTCCAATTTTTCTATCTTTTTAAAAAATATATATTTTTATTGACTTTAGAGAAGAAGGGAGAGGGAGAGACAGATAGAAAAACATCAATGATCAGAGAGAATCATTGATCAGCAGCCTCCTGCTCGCCCCACACTAGGGATCGATCCCGCAATCTGGGCATGTGCCCTGACCGGGAATTGAACCGGGACCTCCTGGTTCGTAGGTCAACCTCAAACACTGAGCCACGCCAGCCTGGCAACCAGAGAGTTTTTAAAAAACCCAAATCAAATTCAATTAAAAATCAAATCATGATTCTACTCTGCTAAAAACCTTTCCATAGCTTCCTGTTTCTTAGGATGGGGGTTCAAGAGGATTTGAACCCCAGGCCTTCAAGGCTGTGTGATCTGAGCTGACCTGCTTCTGTGGCTTCACCTCTCACCACTCTGCTTGCTCCCCGCAATCCAGCCACCCTGGCCACCTCTGTTCCCACCACAGGCCAAGCTCACTCCCACTCTGAGCCTCTGCACATGGGACCCTTCCTCTGACTCGGCCACCCCCTTATCCACACCCCACCTTGGCCTGCCAGAACTCCTCACACCCCAGAGGTCTCAGCTTCCCCAGAGGAACTTCCCGTGCCCCACCCCCGATTCAGATGAGATCCCCTAAAGTACGAGATTTCATACGGCCCGCTATCGTTCCTTCATAGCTTCTGTCACAATTCTAGTCACACAATTCTTTGTGCATTTACTCGCTTGATGTTTAGCATCCCCTGCCCCCACCGGGTAAATTCCAAGCTCCTAGGAGTGGGCACCAAGTGAATGTTGCCCCTGCCATCTAGCTAGGACCTGGTCCAGGATCCAGCACATACTAGGTGTTCAATTACCTGTACGTGTGCTGTTTTCCTCCATGCACCGAAAGTGCACAGCACCATCCGGTCCAGTTCAGGGAGGATTCTCAAGTCAAGGGCCAACCACTCACCAGGTGCCCTTGAATCAGAATTCAAATTCCACCCCCTTGAAGCTATAGAAAGCCTATTTGGGGGCCTGGAAAGTCCCTTCGTGACATCACATTTGACAAGAAAAATTATGGAGAAACCCAACCCATTATTTCTGACTTCATGAAATAATTTCCTGCTGGATCCGAGGTGACTAATTTCAGATTGGATTAAAAACAAAACAAACGGCCCACATTCAGGGCAGAGCGGGAAACACTCTTCAAATCCCCCGCTCCTGTCAGTATCGCACTAGCGCGAATCTCTGAGACCCGGGGACCCCTTTCCCGGCCAGTGGCATCTCACAAAAGACACCCTCAAAGCTCCCCAGGAAGGTTAACTGCATGGCGGTGAGGAAAAATGGGCCAAGTAACATGTAATGAAGACCTTTTATTTTCCAAAGCCCACGTGGGATGAGAGGAGGTATTTCTCTGCTCTCCAACCAAACGCCACGCTGAAAAGACGACACTCGGTTTGGTCCTCTGTCGGACAGCTGTCCTGGTGAAGCCATGTCCCGGTTTTGCTCAGGCCATGGACGCTGAGGGGAACCGGGGCCAGCCGGTGGCCGGGGCCGGCTGAGCCGGACCCAAACCAGGGGACCTGGTAGAGAACCAAGCTCGGGGCGCCTCCCTAGCCCGCTCGGTCCCCCCCGGGGGAGCAGGGCAGCACTCACCGTCTGCTGTCAAGGCGCTGCCATTAGGCACGCTTCCCAGGTCAACAGTCGGCCCGTCCAGGAAAATTGTCAGCTCGCCGCCCGAGACAACGCCGCCTTTGTTCTCCGTCTGCAGGTTCAGGGTCAGCTGCGTGTTCTCCACTGTGGGGCACAGAAGGCACCGCGGATGGGAGAGGGCAAATGCGCCCGGGCGTTAAGAGGCTGCGTTACAAGCGCCCACTTCGCCCACTCCGGCTCCCCCGCCACAGGTTTCCGCATCTCGGAACCTGCCCACGGCAGGGAAACAGAACGGGGAGGGACGTGTCTAGCGGTCACTGCCGCAGGAGGCCGGTGGGGAAGGCCGTCCTCTTCCTCTTCTAAACATTTCAGGGGATTGGGTTAACGACACAATTTCTGCAGCACTTGTTTGCTTCTACTTGCAGGGCCATGAGGAAAGACTAGAGATCCTGAAGGCGTACGGAGGAAGAAGGCAGTTCCTTCAAGAAGTATCCCTCTCCCCGTACAGAGAACAGTGGCAAAAAGAAAAGAAACGGGTCAGAAGACCCTGGGGCATCATCTCAGGGGTCATCTCTAGATGAACAATCGCAGGGGCTTATGCTTTTCTTATTAGAAAGTGTTGTTGTTGTTGTTGTTTATTTTCAACTCTGAAAATGCTTCACTTTGAAACAAGGAAGACGTTTTAAATAATAAAAGTTCAGTACAAGTGCCCTAACCGGTATGGCTCAGTGGATAGAGCGTTGGCCTGCGGACTCAAGGGTCCCAGGTTCTATTCTGGTCAAGGGCATGTACCTTGACTGCGGGCACATCCCCGGTAGGGAGTGTGCAGGAGGCAGCTGATTGATATTTCTTACTCTCTATCCCTCACTTTTCCTCTCTGTAAAATATCAATAAAATATATATATTTTCAAAAGTTCAATACAAGCAAGTCAGCCCCCTAGTCACGTGACCCTGGGTTAGTCCGGGAAGGGGAGACCACTCGGCACCTGTCGCAGTGACTGAGGTGGGGAGGCAGCTCACATTCACAGCCCCCAGAACACTAGGTCGTCAGCCCTGTGGGCAAACAGGACGCGCTGGGAAACCACAGCAGGCAAACAGAACCAACTGGCACGAGGCAGAAGCCCCAAACCCTCGGTGGGCTGGAAACTGCTATACAAAAACCCCCGGCCCCCTCCACCAAGCTCGGCCACACGGAAGAGCTCCGTCCAGTCACTGCTCAGGAGCTGTGACCTCCAGGTCACGGCCATTCAATAATCGCCGGGAGAGAGCAGCGTGTCTGAGGGTTTCCAAAGGCCGTGCGGTCCTGCCGTGCCTCCCCCGCAGCTTACAGAGCCAGGCCAGGAAAATGCCACATGCTCCAACCTCCCTCCCCACCCACCGCCCGCCACCCACCACTTAATTTTATCTCTTAGCTGCTACTGTATTATTATAAGCTGCCTCGCTGGTTTTCTAGAACAAGGCAGGGTATGTATAAATAAGTATCTCCATGGGCACTTCCTAGAAACAATCTCCCCCGACTAAAAAGCGTGCCCCAGATTTCTCTAAGGTATAGACACCGCCCTTTAAGAACCTAACAAAAACAAAGTCTGGACCAATTCAAGGACCTAGTATAATAAAGTAGAAATCGGTTACCCTGCAGGTTTTCAAGTTCTCTCCCTTCCCTTAATTAACCTCCCTTCCTGTTAACGATCTCTTTTTGAGTCCATTGCTATTTTCGGTCATTTTCACTGAGGGACTTGGTGAGTTCCAAATGTTTCCATAAAATAACACTTGTAATGTGAAGACAAGTTCCTTCAAAAGTCTAGGCGTGGGGAGACAGAACGGAGACCTACCCACCAATGCCACTCTCCCACCAGGCAAACGAGCCCCCAGGAAGTGAAGCCCCCAGCCGCAGTCTAGCCTTCAGATGAATTGCAGCCCCATGAGAGATCCCAGGCCAAGCTGCCCAGATAGGCCACTCCCAAATCCTGAAACCATGAGATAATAAAAAAAAATTTAAATATATTTTATTGATATTTTACAGAGAGAAAGGGAGAGAGATAGAGAGCTAGAAACGTCGATGAGAGAGAAACATCAACCAGTTGCCTCTTGCACACCCCCTACCAGGGATGTGCCCGCAATCAATGTATATGCCCTTGGCCGGAATCGAACCTGGGACCTTTTAGTCTAAAGACTGACGCTCTACCACTGAGCCAAACCGGTTTTGGCAAGAGATAATAAATTTTTATTACTATTTTGAAAAAAATGTAAAGGAGTGCCTCCTGAATCTGCTATTTCGAGATCCTGTTCCTAAGTCCCCAACAGGGTGTACAGCACAGAGGCGAGGGCAGGGGTCAGCCAGGCAGGCTGGGTTCAAATCCCAGGTCTGTGACCTAGAAGTCCTGTAGCAATTACTTAACGTGGCCATCGGTCTCCCTACAGAACCGGGAGCAGTAAGGGCACGTTGTTCAGAGGACACTTATAAAGAAATAAACAGTCCCCAGTGAGCTCCTTAATAAGTGGTCATTTTTATCATCTCCCCGCTGACTTTCCTGTTTTTAGGCTGAAGGGTCCTGATTTCTCCTGGTCTAACGTGTTCATTGTATAACCGGTCAGTCACCTTTCTTTTGACCTTTTCAAACCTTTTTTAGGTTTCGGCAACACTCTCCACAAAATCTTCCAAGGAAAGCCTCCATAACCTTCACAGGGCCGTGCGGGCTCAGAAGCTAGCTTGCAACACTTGGGAGACCAATTTGCCATTTAAAAAAAGAGCCAGAGGATATGGGAAACAGTCTGGCGATTCCTCAAGAAATTAAGAATAGCCATGGCCAGTGTTTCTCAGTGGTTAGAGCCTGACCCAAAGGGTCTCGGGGTTCAATTCCCAGACCAAGGCACCTGCTTGGTTTGCAGGTTCAAGTCCCCAGCCCCAGTCAGGGCATGTGCAGGAGGCAACTAATCAACATGTCTCTCACATCGATGTTTCTCTCTCTCTCTTCCTCCTTTCCTCCCTCCCTTCCACTCTCTCTAAAAAGCAATGGGGAGGGGGGGGGGAAGGAATATCCTGGGGTGAGGATTAACAACAACAAAAAAGAAAAGAGTAAAAAAGACTCTGCCATCAATCAAATAGAGCGTCATTGAGACCAAGATGACCTGACACCCACATGCTTCCTGGTGTGCTGTCCTGAGAAGTACACATCACTTTTTTTTAATGTATTTTATTGATTTTTTACAGAGAGGAAGAGAGAGGGATAGAGAGATAGAAACATTGATGAGAGAGAATCATCGATCAGCTGCCTCTTGCACACCCCCTACTGGGGATGTGCCTGCAACCCATGTACATGTCCTTGACCAGAATCGAACCCGGGACCTTTTAGTCCGCAGGCCGATGCTCTATCCACTGAGCCAAACCGGTTTCGGCAGTACACATCACTTTTAAGGTCTTCTTGCTAAAAGCACTTAGCCTGAGCCCAATCAAACTTCCAACCACCTTCCCAGTCCATGGAATTAGGGGACAGAAACAAATTCAGTGATGCCAGGAGGAAGCCAGCAGGCATCCAGAATATGGGACATCGATACAGTAACTGTCCTGAGTCTTCAAAAAGTCAGTGTTATTAAACACGTTTCTTTCTTTCTTTCTTTTTTTCTTTAAGAAATGGGGTGTGGGAAAGAGATTCTTCTAGATTGAAAGAAACATACCCCAAATGCAATGCATGAATTCTGACTAACCCTTGGCTTGGAAAAAAATATATTCTTGGGGAAACCTGCACGAGACTGGATATTAAATAATGTCTGAAATTACCGTTAATTTCCTCAGGCTTAAGAATGGCGCTGTGGTTTTATATATAAATGTTCTTATTCCTGTGAGACTCTCGAGGAGATTAGAATGATATCTGCACTTAGTCTTAAATGGTTTTATAGGAGAAGAGGCTGAAGTTTTTAAGACTGAAGTGCCATGATATCTGCAAGTTACCTTCAAATGGTTCAGGGAGGAGGGGTGGTAAAAATAAAAGCACATTCCCACGGGCTCGCACATACTGGTTAAACAAAGGTGGCAAACTGTTACAAGGGGTTGGATCTCAGTGGAGGGCATCTGGGTGCTCATTGTGTTACTCTTTCCATTCTCTTGCATGTTTGAAAATTTCATAATAAAAAGTCAGGAAAAGGTTTTCATTTAATTGGCAAGGCTATTAAAAAATTAAACCTCTGAGAACAGAACGCCCCATTATTCTCTCTTTTTTTAAAAAAAAAGTAGCCGAGCCAGGGGAGCCCTACAATGCATAATGGGACCCAAGGAGCCATTAGCTAATTGAGTGACAGACTGGGGCGAGCAGGGGGAGGCTGAAAGGAGCAAGTGTGGCTGGAAAACATACACTGGAATCCCAACTATAAATAGCAGCGTAGCCACCTCGCCTCGGGGCCCGCAGGTTTCGCCGTGGCCACGCGGACCGCTCTACAAAGGGCCTTTCTCTTCAAGCAAGTCTTCCCGCTGACTGCCTTTGGAGGCACTGCTCAAAAATCAAGAAACTGGTGAAATAAATCAGGGTAGTGGGTCGATTTCCATAACCAGGATCAGATCTAGGAAGCTCACCAGCTCCTCGCAGCCTCGGCGGGCCCCGCTCTGCCCGTGGCCCCGCAGTCCACACGTGTGTATAGAGCACTTGCTACTCTGGTCACGGAGATTCAACAGGAACAAGACAAAACAAAACAAAACAACAACAACAAAAAAGAATCTGTGCTCTGGGCTGTTTATTTCTGGTTAGGAGGAACAGGCAATGAGCAATGGGTTTTGGTGGCGGTGTTTTTTGGTTTTGTTTTTAAGTAGATTGCATAATCTGTTAGGAGGTTACAAATGTAGTAGGAAAAAAATGAACCGAGGCAAGGGATGGAGAGGGCCAGAGGCGGGAGGAGGGTCCGGGTGGTGAGGAAGTCTCGCTGGGAAGGTGACAAGTGGGCAAAGACTTGGAGAAGGATGGATTTGGGGAAACCAGGTAGGCACCTGGAAGGAGAATATTCTAGGCAGAAAGAGAAGGAAGCCCGGAGGCCCCAGGTGAGAGCATATCCCCAGGTGTGAGGAATGGCAGGGAGGCCGGTGTGGCTAGAGGAGACGAGGGAAGAGGGTAGCAGATGAGGACAGTGGGTAACCAGAGCCCACAAGGAAGGCCCTGGAGCCCTAGCGAGGCCTGTGACGTGGACTCTGTGTGAGATCAGAGCCCACTGGAGCGTTCTGAGCAAGGAAGGGTCATGATTCCCATTACGACAATCACTCCGGCTGCAGGAGCAGCAAGGGCTGAAGCAGACGAGACCAGGCAGGAGGTCATAACGGTATTGGAAGTGGGAGCAGATGGTGGCTTGGGCCAAGGTGATCGCATTGCCTTCTGGGAACAGGGTGCCTAAGGGAGACTCTACTTCGGCTTCCTTCCTAACACACGTTAAGGGGGACTGATGGCCCCCACGGAGCACATCGGCCAGGCCCCCCAGTCTCTGGGAATCAAAGCTTTGGGAAAATCATAGGCAGGGGCTGGAAAAAAAAGAGCCAACTCTGAGCATGGATAGAGGAAGTCAGATTCAATTACAACCAAATGGAACATATATAATGAAAATATTCCGCTGGCAAGAGACGGTAGTTCCACCGAGGAAGCCAAAGGCCTGAGCTCATGCTAACTAACTTCAGCAATCAGCAAGCACACTTCTTTGGTTATGGGATTGGGCCCTTCCGTTCTGTCCTAAGTACCCACTGGTAACCAATACCTTGTAACGCTGCTTTATGGAGGTCAGCAGACAGCGGTAGGGCTTGGATATTAGAATCCCAGGGAAACGAATTTGGAAAATCTCAAGGACCATGCCAGGAAATCGCTTTAAAAGCTGCCACGCCGAGAGAGACACTCAGACACTAGGTGCTTCCTGATGGAATCACACATCACCTCATCAAAAAGGGGGGTGGAGAGGAGAGAACTCTACATCAGATCAAGCCTCTATACCTATGAGTTTATAGAAAACACAGAGGGACAGAGGAACGTGCTAACCCACAATTCAGCAAAACCCAATATAATTTCCAAATGTGGGAAATTATAAGACAAACCATCCAGTTTCTCCAACAACAAACTTCAAGAGGTAAAAAAAAGAAGAAGAAGAAGAAGAACAACAACAACAACAACAACAACTCATCAGCTGAAAGAGCCGTAGGAGACCTTCGCTCTTGTTTGGATTCTGATTCAAATAGACCAGTGGTGAGGGGGAAGCTATAAGACAACTGGGGAAATGTGAAAACTGGGTATTTGGTGATACTAAAATAACTGCCATCAAGTTTTTTAGCTATGAAACTGGCATTACAGCTATGGTTTCTAAGAGCCCTTGCATTTTAGAGGTACGCACTAAAATATTAGTAGGTGAAACGCGTCTGGGATTCGCATAAAAATAACCCAGTTAGATGAAAGGGGACCGCCCGCTCCTCTCAGGGCTGTGGAGCTGCGTGGCAGGCACGTAGGGGTCCATGGACTATTCTTTCCACTTCTTTTTTTATGCTTGACATTTTCTGTGACAGCTTTCTTTCAAACCAGCACAGCCTAGGCACAAAAAGAGACTGTAAACTAACTTAAAAACTTACAAGGATTCAACAATACTTACACAGTCTTGAAATACCAAAGAGCAGAAAATATACCAGTAAAGATGCTTAGGGAAATAACTCCTATTTTTTCTAACTGCAAAGCCTCGGCTTTGCAAGTGGCTTCAGGTTAATAATTTCCTATTGGGAAGAGCTGCTACGTACAAGAAGAATGAGTAATATTTTTTTAACAGTTACTTTTTCCCTTTCTTGGCTTGAACTTTTTCATGGCTTTTTTTTTTTTTTCCCGTATGGTACTAATAAGTATAGATAAATGGGACACGGAAGCTGCCAGCCTTGTTCCAACCAAAGAAGAAACTACGGAAACCGTGGCTGCCAAACTGTGCCACTGTAACGGTGCAATCCGGTTATGAAATCCAGAGCTCCCGCCTGGACAGTTTCACCGCAGTGAATGCAAGATCCTTCCACTTGGGAATCTTTTGTCATCACTGTCCCTCTCTGCCCCCCATCACCAACGGTACGTGCATTGTACACACTTACACCTTTTTTTTAAATCATTTTTTCTTCCTAACGCAAGATATAAATGTAAAGTTTTACCTGGAAATTTGCAAAAAAAATAAAATAAAATGAGACACGAAAGTAGGATACTTTTAAGGGAGACCCCGTTCTCTTGGGTCAAGAGCCTCGGAAGCCTGGTGAAGATGTGATTGATCTGGCCCTAACAGAGCCTCTCAGTGGCACAAATAAACCTCCTTCTTCCTGCCTCCCCCTCCCTCGGTCCCATAGGCCCACCGAAAGAAAGTGAGAATAAGCAGGGCATTCATTAACAGGTCCGTGTGCGCGCCACACGTGGCTGTGAAACGCTGGCGCCCAGAGGAGCCGAAGGGAGGAAATTCCAAAAGGGCAGAGAGTAAACAGTCTCCTTTCCATTCCCCGGTTCCCCATAACTCAGACACACACACACACACAGGCTCAAGTCTGCTCCAGGTTTAGAAGAGAACGTTCTTTCACGTCCCCCTGTGCAGCAGAGGAAGCCAAAGGCTTCCAGGATTTACTGTTGCGATGTCTCTTTGGCTTCCAACCTTACCCAGGCCCTAACAAGAGAGAGTCTTTTCTACCAAGCTTGCCTCAGGTCGTAAACACTGGAATGCTTGTCGGGGACCAATATTGACTCTGCTTCAGCCCGCCCCCCCGTGCCCCCATCGCTCGCACGGTCCCCCGCCCTGGCAGGGTCCTCTGAACACAGAGGGTGAGGAAGGGTCCACCTTGGCCTCTCCCGTGTGCTGCTGCTGGGGGTTCACCCTTAGTCACCTCCAAAGTACTACTTCGGTCTGCTGGGGGTTGTGTTAACTCCTCTAGGGCACATAGCTTCATTTATCAAAGTTTTGTAAACTTCTCTTTTTCTCTTTCTTTCTTTCTTTTTTTTAATATATATTTTATTGATTTTTTACAGAGAGGAAGGAAGAGGGATAGAGAGTTAGAAACATCAATGAGAGAGAAACATCGATCAGCTGCCTTCTGCACATCCTCTAATGGGGATGTGCCTGCAACCAAGGTACATGCCCTTGACCGGAATCGAACCTGGGACCCTTCAGTCCGCAGGCCGATGCTCTATCCACTGAGCCAAACCGGTTTCGGCTTCTTTCTTTCTTTCTTGTTCATTTATTTAAGAAGTATTTTCTGGGCACCTACTATTTGCCTGACATTGTGCTGATGCTGGCTTATAAAGAAGAATAAATATATACATAATCACTGCTTTCAGGAGCCTCACAAGTCAGTGGGAGGAAGAGAAGTAAGTAAATCATCTTGCAAGGAAATGTAAACGTACAACTACGGGACAGATCGCATGTACCAGTAAAGATCTATGGTCCCACGAGCAGCTGGGTAACTGACCTGTTCGCGGCATCAGGGAACCTTTCCTGAATCTGACTACTCAGCTGGGACTGAAGTTTCAGGCAGAAGGCTAGCAGGTTGGGGGAGGAGGTAGACCATTCCAGGCAGAGGAAACACCGAGTGCAAAGGTACCGAGGCACAACGCGCTAGATGCTTCCAGCTCACTGAGCAGTGAAGAGTGGGGCTCAAGGGGAATAGGACCCAAATGGGAGAGAGAGGAGAGACACATGGTGGCCAGCCAGGGCGACGCTCTGTGGGCCTGCCGTGCTGGAGGGTTTTTATCTGTACCCGAAGAGCAGCAGCATGCTACTTGAAGGGTTCTAATCAAGGTCTGACAAGATCTAATTTGTGTTTGCAGAATAGACAGAAGTAAGGGTCGACACAGGCAGAGCAGAGAGGAGGCCCCTGGAAAGGTACAGGGGAGCGTAAGCAGGGATGAAAGAAGAGAGCCGACTTGCAAAAGTAAAAAACCAAAAGAATCTGAAAGCAGATTAGCAAAGGGGGCGGGCAAGAGGGGTGGAAACATCAAAGACAAATCCTGGGCTTCTGCCTTACTTAACTGGGCAAATGGAGGGTCTCTCTGTTGAAATATGGAACACTGGCCGAAACCAGTTTGGCTCAGTGGTAGAGCGTCGGTCTGCGGACTGAAAGGTCCCGGGTTCGATTCCGGTCAAGGGCATGTACATTGGTTGCGGGCACATCCCCAGTAGGGGGTGTGCAAGAGGCAGTTGGTCGATGTTTCTCTCTCATTCTCTCTCCCTTCCTCTCTATAAAACATCAATAAAATATATTTTTTTAAAAAGAAATATGGAACACTGGGGGAGGACCAGGTCAGGGGGAGAGGTGATGAGCTCACATTTGGACACACTGACTTCTCGGTGCCTCTGACACCCACGAGGAGCCAGCAAGGCATGCGTGTGGGTAAGGTGTGTGGGTCTAGAGCTCCGGGGAACGTTACAGGCCAGAGTTCCGAACCTGTGGGTCACCCGCACGTGGTGGGCATGCCTGAGGAGGAGGTACAGATGGGAACGCAATCCCAGAAGAGGATGGCATGGCAGGAAGCTCTCAGTTGTCCGTCCAACAGATGAGGATGACCTTGCAAAGAAGACGGGGCAGAGCAGGCGAAGAGGCAGCGGGGTGAGAGGAAAGGGCTCCTGAGAAGGCAGGGAGCACGGGCCCTGCCGCACGGACGGACGGAGGGTCTGCCCCCTCTCCCGGGAGGAAGAGAGGCAGCTCCTTCCCACCACAGGAAAGAGGGAGGAGCGATTAGGCACACGCAGCCTCGTTTCCACATGACAGATTGGCCAATCGTGACTGCCCTTGTGTCTCTAGACTCGGGGTCCCAGTGATCTATGGCCGAGGCCTGTACAGTTACACGTGTTTTTACTTACACACAGAAATGCACGTGGCTGCACCCTTCAGAACTGGCTATGCATCACCGTCATCCTCTCAATGAGGTGCACCACGGACAAAGAGTCTCTATTGAACGAACTCGGGACCCTTTGACACAGGATACAGAAGCCCTCATCTGTCTTGGTAAATCTCAGTCTGTCAAAAGCTGTAGCATATTTTTCAAAAATTTTAAAGTCGTTTGGGGGAAATAAATACAGATCTGAGTGAGTTAAATCTTTAGAATAAACTGTCGGTTGCTATCACTTACCGCTGCCTTGTCAATAGAAGTCCTCTTCCCCAAGGAGAGAGAGAGTCCTCATCACCCATTAACTCCTAGACGGGCCACTGTAACGGTCTACGAACCCTGGATCAAGCCACCTCTCCCTGCTGCCCAGGGTCAAAGCCATGTTTATAAACCGGCAGAGGTAGCCTTTCAGCGAGCAAACCTTTTAAATGGTCTCTGAATAGCAAAATGTAGGAACTCCGCTAAGAGAGAATTTTTATAGTTAAGGTTCTGCTTTTTTTAATAATAAAAAAATGCCCTTTTTAAAAATTTTGGCTTTTAAAGGTTACAATTTCAGATGAGTGGAATGTGCCACATTAAGATTTGGACTAATGATTATGATGAGTATACGAGAACATGGAAAATTACTCATACTACAATGTTAAGTTAAAAAAAGGAGAACAGGAAGTTACGGAATGCACCCGATTATTAAAACCCTGTAAAACCAGACAAAATGGCACAGAGATAAATGAACCACAGGAAAATAATACATTGTGTTTGAAGGGTAAGATTATGAAATAAATAAAGGTTTTACTTTTAAATTTCCATTTTCTGCCTAGTGGGTATCTTTTTTTTCTTAATTTCCATATCAGTTAGACAAGTATGCATTAATGTTTACAAGTAAAATGATATGATGTCTAAGATGGACTTTCAATTATACCCCAAAAAAGTGGGGTCTAAAGATGGACTGATCACTGTTAAAAATGGGTAAAGGTACAGGATAGTTCATTATACTATTCTCTCTCCGTTTATTGGTTTGAAATTTTCCATAATAAAACATTCTTAAAGTGTGTCCTATTTATGCTACATGTTATCGTCACAATAAATATTAACTTAATTTTTTAAAACTAACAACATGCTTATTGCAGGAAATTAAAACAACACAGAAAGGTAAAATATGACACCTTTTCCAAAAACACACACCCATGCCAAAATTCACTGTGGACAACTTTGTAGGGAGTCCTCGTGCTTGCAAACACTGGCACAAACACATACATACAAACTACGTGTACGAAACCGGCTTCATCCTAGACCCAAGAGTTGGGCCCTTTAACTTTTCCCTTAATGTATTCCACGAATCTTTTAAAATATATACAGAAGCAATTATCTGCTGAGGAAGGTTTTAGGATGGAGGAAGGGGCACGTTCAGGGTGAATTCAGCCTTTTCTTTAATACGGCCCCTCAGAGAGAATGAATTAATACATGTGCAAAGAAGCATTAATTCATTAAGAGAGGGAGAGAAGACACAGACATCATATACAGAGAAAAGTGTGCCTTTCTGTCTCGTACATAATAAGCAGGTCCCCCCACCTAGGCCGGGCCTACACTAAGGAAAAGCCCTGCTCTGTGCCTAACCATTGCACTAACTATACCGCTTGTGTAATTGTGGTGTTCTCACGCTGAGCCAGGATCGCTTTCGCTCCTGACACACCACCCTCCTACAAGAGTAAGTCTCTTACTCTGAGAAAAATGCTCCTGGAGTCTTGGAAGGCCAAAGGGAAAGGGAAAGTAAAACACTCAAATGAGATAAATGAGGTTTGATCTTAATAGGATTCCGGCAGCCGCAGTGGCCCCTGGGAGAGCCTGGGAGACTGAAGGGCAATCAGGCGGGAGCCACTCGCAAATAGCTGGCGAGGCAGGGCCCAACGTCAGATGGAATGGTCCGGATTTGGGAGGTTGGATTTCTTTATTTCTTGGCAACGGGAAGGAAACAGCTCCTACGGAGGCAACAGCCTCGTTTTCCTATCCCCTACGTGGCTCTGTGCACGCACCGTCTCCTGCCTGCAACAGCTGCCCGGGTAGAAGGCGATGCTATGTTGCTAATTAGACACGGCGCGGGTCCTCGGGGAGAGGGCACGGCACCTCTGTGGGGCGGGCTTAAGAGGAACGGAAGAAGTTTCTAGAAATGTACGAACAGAGCAGCCCGACATTAACAGCAACCTGGTTTGGAAGGAAAGTTTTCCAAGCCTTCCTTGTGTAACGTAACCTCCAGACCTGCACTGGCCACTGCGGGGGCACAGGCCACATGTGGCCATGAGCATCGGGCACGTGGCCAGTCCGAACTGAGACGTACTGTGAGAGTGAGTGACACACCAAGTCTTCAAAGACCTGATACCAAAACAAAACAAAAAGAATGTAAAGTATCTCATTAATTGTTATCTTTATATTGATTATATATTAAAATGATAGCACTGTGGGTCTATTGGGCTAAATAAATCTATTACTGAAATTAATTTCACCTGTTTTGTTTTTACTTTTTTAAATGCAGCTGCTAGAAAAATTCGAAATCACATACGTGGTCCACGTTATTTCTATTGGGCTGCTTGATGCCTCCTCCCTGCCACTTCTGGTCATATTTTTAAAAAATGTATTTTATTGATTTTTTGCAGAGAGGAAGAGAGAGAGATAGTTAGAAACATCAATGAGGAGAAGCATTGATCAGCTGCCTCTTGCACACACCCCCTCTGGGGATGTGCCCACAACCAAGGTACATGCCCTTGACCAGAATCGAACCTGGGACCCTCCAGTCTGCAGGCCAATGCTCTATCCACTGAGCCAAACCAGTTTTGGCTCTGGTCATAGTTTTGAGCAGGTGTCACTCACCAGACCTGGCTGGCCCCAGGGGTCTCTCTGGTAACTAGATGCGCCCAGTTCATTCCTGCCTCAAATCTCCCAGCATGCTGTTCCCTCAGCCTGGAATGCTTTTCCCCTGCTGGCCTGGCCAATCCTTCCGGAGTCCAGGCGATTTTGTCACTTCCTCTGGCAAGCCTTCCTAGCCATCCCTCACCCCAGGCCGGGTAAAGGCCCAGTGACAGTCCCAGAGCGCCCCGCGCTTCCCCCATCCCGTCCTTCCCAGCTGGATCCGTCTGCACAGCGATCTGATTAACCTCTGTCCGCCTTCCCCTCCAGATCCCAGCCCCGTGACTGTCACCTTGTTCTCTGCTGCATGTCAGCGTCTAGCCCGTGCTCACAGGTCAATAGATCCCATACCCTCCCCCTGCTCCAGGCAGGTCTCACGATCCCAAGGAAAGGCCTACAGAGAAGACGAGCAGTTCCTCTCACACAAAACCCTGGTCCCACACTGAAAACTTCTTACATCTAAAAAGAAAAAGAGGGAAAAGGTGTCTTGACCACCGACAGTGGACTCAGATGCAGAATGTCACAATACACCTCTAGAAGGGGGGACCGGCCTCGGCCGACATGCTTGTTTGCGGGGGAGGAATCACTCTGCTCAGATATGCCTTCCCATGAGGCTGACCAACGTGCAAAGCCGATACACATTTATGGAATCTTCTAGAGGCGGCAGAAAACCCAGGCTGCACAGGGAAAGGAGTTCCCGACAGAAAGCCTTTCTTCTCCCTTCCAGGAAGGTCTCACAAGGCGGCCTCTCAGCCGGCGCCGCAGAAAGCAGGTCTCTTTTCACACGCGTCGCTGGGGCCCGTGTGTGTTTACTTTGGGGACCCGGGGCTAAAAGGACCTTTTCTTTCAAACGGCTCTCCGCTGACGCTAACGCCACGATCGGGGCCGGCTGTGACTCTGAGAAGCTGGGCGGTGGGGCTGGGGCGGGGGCGGCTTTGGCTTCCTCGGGAATTCCTTGAGGTTCTGGCTTGGCCGTATCTGCCTGAGGTGCAGCGTGATGGAAAGCAACACACAGAGGGCTTTTCAGAGGCCCTTAAAGATGCTTTACATCCCAGCGCCTGGCATCTGGTGCCAATCAAGAAAACGGTAGTCACTGATGTAACTGCAACCGGATGGGGTGAAATGAAACAAAGGCTCGCGTTTGCAGGCCGGGGCGGACGCGGCCCGCTGGCTCCCCGGGGCGGCCACCCAGCACTGCCCTGGTCCCAGCTCTGCCCCAGACGTGAGCCACAGCACCAGCCACAAAGCCTAACTCACAAGAAAATACTTTCACCTCACTAATCTAATTCAATATAATTTACATAATATACCACTATTACATTTATTATATTATATCATATTATATCATATTATATTATATCATATTATATATTATATTATATTATATTATATTATATTATATTATATTATATTAGTGTCTTCTATGTGTTTTAGGCATAGGGATGGAAAGATGTACACAAGTGAACAGACATCAAACACTATCTGCCCCAAGCAGCTTACATTCTCATTGGAGAGGATAAGAAGTGAGATGAATAAATGAAATATATAGTATTATATGAGAATATTGCTTTTTTTTAAAAAAAAAAAAAAGGATATAAATCAGGGAAAGGAAACAGGAAAAGTTGAGCACGGAGGAATCACAATTAAGACAGTTTGGTCAAGGCCATATACTGCTGTGATTCCATTTGTATGAAATGCTCAGAAATGCAAAACTACTGAGACAGAACGCAGATACGTGATTGCCACAGGCTGGGGGTGGGAATGGGAATGAAATATAACTGGGTCTGAGGAATCTTATTGGGGTGATAGGAAAGTTCATGGTGATGTTGCAAAACTTGGTAAATTTTTCAAAAAAGCATTGAATCAGACCCTTTTTTAAAAAAAAAGACTGGTCACACTGAGATGGCATCCGGGAAGACTGGAAGCGGGTCAAGAAGCAAGCCATGAGGACACCTGAGGAAGAGTGCTTAGAAAGAAGGTAAGGCCGAAACCGGTTTGGCTCAGTAGTAGAGCGTCAGCCTGCGGACTGAAAGGTCCCAGGTTCGATTCCAGTCAAGGGCATGTACCTTGGTTGCAGGCACATCCCCAGTAGGGGGCATGCAAGAGGCAGCTGATCGATGATTCTCTCTCATCGATGTTTCTAACACGCTATCCCTCTCTCTTCCTCTCTGCAAAAAATCAATAAAATATATATTATAAATAAATAAATAAATAACTCATATAACTCAACAATTTAAAAAAAAAAAGCAATCTAATTATAAAATAAACAGAGGATCTTATACTTCCCAGAAGACATACAGATAAGTCAACAGATAAATAAAAAGGTGCTCAATTACACTAGCTATAAGGGAAATGCAAATCAAAACCACAATGAGATATCATCTCCTACCTGTGAGAATGGCTGTTATCAACAAGACAAGACATAACAAGTATTGGAGAGGATGTAGAGGAATGGGAACCCTCGAACACTGGTGACAGGAATGTAAATTGGTGCGGCTGCTATGGAAAATAGTATGGAGTTTCCTCAAAAAATTAAGAATAGACCTACTATGTGACCCAGCAATCCCTCTTCTGGGTATCTATCTGGAAAACTTTAACACATTGATTCATAAAGATATACTCACAATAGCCAAGACTTGAAAACAACCAAATTGCCCTTCAGTCAATGATTGGATAAATATGTGGTACCTATATACCTATTCAGCTAAAAAAAAATGATGAATTACTGCCATTTGCAACAACATGGTTGGATCTTGAGAGTATCATGCTATGTGAAAATAAGTCAGATAGTAAAGAATAAAAATCATATGATTTCACTCAGATGTGGAATATAAAACAGAAGGCAGTAAATGAACAAAGAATAAACTTATAGACACAGACAACAGCATGGTGGTTACCAGAGGGGAAGGAGGTGGAGAGAGAATGACTATGATAAAAGCGGTCAAATATATGTTGAAAGAAGGAGACTAGGATTTGGATGGTCAAATATATAGTGAAAGAAGGAGACTAGGATTTGAGTGTATATCACAATGCAATATACAGATGATACATTATGAAACTGTACAGCTAAAACTTATATAATGTTATTAACCAATGTAGCCCAAATAAATTTAATTTTTTTAAAAAGAGTCTTGCTTATACTACTAAAGAAATAGAAATAACCAACAATAAAAGATTGGGTAGTCCAGCCAGCGTGGCTCAGTGGTTGAGCATTGACCTATAAATCAGGTCACGGTTCGATTCCTGGTCAGGGCACATACCCAGGTTGTGGGCTTGATCCCCAGATGGGGGTGTTCTGGAGACAGCCAATCAATGATTCTCTCTCATCATTAATGTTTCTATCTCTCTCTCCCTCTCTCTTCCTCTCTGAAATCAATTGAAATATTTTTAATAAAATAAATAAATAAAATAAAGGATTGGTTAAACTATGGTGCTTTCATTTTTAAAAAGCTATTGTGGCTATTAAAAATTATATACTTTCATTGAGGGGAAAAAATGGGTTAAAAAAAGCCAAGTTATAAGAGCAGTACGTACAGTGAGTTTCTACTTTTGTTAAAAGGTTACACACACACACACTCACACACACACACACACACACACACACAACTTACATATCAAAAAAAAAAGCTTAATGGAAGAGAAAACAAGATGGCGGCATAAGTAAACAACTGGTCTGCCACCTCGCACAATAATTTAAAATTAAAACTAATATAAAGGACACCTATCACCCAAAACCACAGGAAGGCTGGCTGAAAGAGAAAGGAGCACAAGCGCTGAAAAGCTGAGGAGCCTAGGTACAGAGGCACGCGAATCGGGCTGGTGGTGGGCGACTTTTTCTCAAAGCTTCTGATCATTTTGAAATCCAGTTTCTGGGGTCACATGGGGGGCCCAGACACCTATGGGGAGAAGCTGGTCTGTCAGCCATCGGGTCCGAAAGTGAGGGTGACTCTCTTGCAGAGGTGCAGTCAGTCATCATTGTTTACTGCGTTGGATCACAGGGAAGCAGGGACTTGGAAACGCAGGGACTTGGAAACACGGAAGTACAGGGAAAGCTGACAGAAGCCATCGCGGTAAGCTACGCCCCAACCTAGTGAGGTCCTGAGGTCCCACCCCACCCTGAGGCCCTGCCCTGAGGCCCCGCCTACACATTCTACAGACCCGCCCAGGCACCACACAGCTACTTTTGCATATAAGTGGCCTGCATTGTTGCAGCTTAACATATAAACTGCAGCTCCAGCAACAAAACCACCAAGTCCCAAGCAAACAGGAGAAAACTGTAGTTCTTGTGGTAGCTCCTGTAGGGTGGCCTCAGACAGTAGCTGAATCCCATTGGAGATCCAGAAGCCAGGGTTCCTAGTGGTCAGTTTCAATCACTCACACCCATAAGTAACTACTGTATGATTTGGGAAACAGACTCAGTGAGTACCAAAGCCCCACTGTAACAAAGCGTGTCTCCAGGGCAGCAGTTCGTCCTTTATAGACAATTGGCCTGGAGATCAATTCCTCCCAGTGTACCAACAGCAATCAAGGCTTAATTACACCAAGACTTTGCACTCAGCCCACAAAGGGATATACCAAAAGCGACCACCTCAGGTGATTGGGGAAGCTGAGCTACTGGCCCCTATAGGTCACTGACCACACAAAGCCACTCCATCAACACAGGGAGGCTGCCAAAATGAGGAAACACAGAAGCATGACACGAATGGGAGAGATGGAGGAAAGTAAACTACTGGACAACACTGAGTTCAGAATCACATTTATAAGATTACTCAAGAATCTTCTAAAAACCTTTGAGAAACTTGATGAGACCTCCAAGAAGCTTGGTGAGACCTTCAAGGACCTAATGAGAATACCAATAAAATGGAAAAGGACCAGTCAGAAATTAAGCATACAATATCTGAAATAAAGAATATACAGAAACTCAACTATAGATCAACATACCCCAAGAATCAAACCAAAGATCTGGAATATAAGGAAGAAAAAAATCACCCAACCAGAGAGGCAGAAAGAAAGAAGAATCCAAAAGTGTGAGGATAGTGTAAGGAGCCTCCGGAACGGCTTAAAGCATACCAACATGCAGACTTTTGGGGTGCCAGAAGAGAGAGACCAGGATATTGAAGGCCTACTGAAAGAAATAATGACAGAAAACTTTCCCTACCAGGTAAAAGAAATAGACTTACAAGTTCAGGAAGCGCACAGAACACCAAACAAGAGGAATCCAAAGAGGAACACACCAAGACACATCATAATTAAAATGCCAAGGGCAAAAGACAAAAAGAGAATCTTACAAGCAGCAAGAGAAAAACAGCTAGTTACCTATAAGGGAGCACCCATACGACTATCAGCTGATTTCTCAACAGAAACTATGCAGGCCAGAAGGGAGTGGCAAGAAATATTCAAAATGATGAACAACAAGAACCTACAACCAAGATTACTCTACCCAGCAAAGCTATCATTCAGAATTGAAGGTCAGATAAAGAGCTTTACAGAAAAGAAAAAGTTAAAGGAGTTCATCAACACCAAACCAGGATTACATGCAACGCTAAAGGGTATTCTTTAAGAAGAGGAAGAAGAAGAAAAAGGTAAAAATAAAAATTATGAATAACAAAAAGACATCAAACACATACCGATCAACAAGTGAATCTAAAAATTAAATGAACAAAAAATCTGAAGAACAAAATGCACTGGTGAATATAATAGAATCAGGGACATAGAAAGGAATTGGACTAACAGTTCTCAGGGGGAAGGGGGTCTGATGGGTGAGGGAAGAGATTGGACAAAAATCTTACACCTATGGATGAAGACGGGCTGGGGTAAAGGCATGGGGTGGAGTTGGGAATCAGGTGGAAGGGAGCTATGGGGGAGGAGGGGGTAAAGAGGAACACCTATAATAATCTGTACAATAAAGATTTATTATTTTTTAAATAAAATTATATATATATAAAGCTTAATGGATATAAAACTAAATATTAACAGGATTAGCTTTGAAAAATATAATTGCAACTGATTTTAAACTTCTCCATCATTGGAAGATAGTATATGCAGAGGTTACAGGCAAAATCTCTAGGACCAAAAGGCCTGGGTTAAATCCCAACTTTGCCTCCATCTACTGTATGATTTTGGGCAAAGTACATAATGTCTGCAGCATTTCCTCAGCAAAAGATATGGGGACACAATCTAGCTTGTAGATGTGACGGAGTATTAAATAAATTTTAATATATATATGAGGATTCAACAAAACAATGCTTAATACATACAAAGCACTCAGAATATTTTTTGTCTTTGTTTTCAATAATCATGAAATAATAATCAGAAAAATAATAATAAAATTTTCAGTTTCAGGAGCATATGTTACTTTTAATAAAAAAATTAATATTTTTAATTTGTGGAGCACAAGAAAATTTCTCAAAAATGTCCTGTGAGCATTCCATGAGACTGAAGTAACTAGGTCTTGTGGTTTAGCGGGTTCATACAGACAACTAACTGGCTATGCAGAACTGATTTAGCCATTTCTACCGCCAGGCCTTTTCAAGTTCCCAGCTATGTCCTCAGTAACATCTCCCTGCCAGCTTACAGGACAATCGCATGCTGCCTTTCACATTTGTCCCTTGCCCACCTCCTTCCTTAGCTGAAGAAACGGTGAACAATTTTTCAAATTTAAAATCGTTTTTCAAAATAAGAAAAATAAAATTGTTTTTTACTGTAGAGCTTTTTTTTTTTTTCTTTTTCTTCATTTTCTCCTCTTCTCCTTCTGACTCAGATCCCAAGGATCAGTCATCTTATTTACTTTTCAAATGAAAAACTGGAAAAACAGCGGTGTGTTTACTTTCAAATAAATGCATGTACTGTCTGTCAGCCATGCCTTCCGTGAGGCGCACAGCCCACCCACCTTATGGAGAGGCCGCTCCTGACTGGCCTATCTGTTCTTGGAACATAAAGTGCTGGAACAGCCCTCTGCTTATAAGATTTTTAAATAAATAAGGAGCTGTTTGCTTGCTTGCTTTTTTTTCTTCTCTTTAATATGGGAGACACACCTGGGGAAAGAAAGGAGACATACAGAGAGTAACATAAACAAGGAGTGTTCTGAAGTCTGCCTCATTGATCACAGTGGCCTGGGCCCAGTCTCCTGTGCACTGCAGAACCGAGGAAATGTGTTATTATAGGGATGCTGTTAAGAAGCAGGGTTCTTATACAGAATGAAGAAAGGTTAGGAACAACTCTGGAGGTGGATTAGAATTAGAGGCTTCAGCCGAACCGGTTTGGCTCAGTGGATAGAGCGTCGGTCTGCGGACTGAGGGGTCCCAGGTTCGATTCCGGTCAAGGGCATGTACATTGGTTGCGGGCACATCCCTGGTAGGGGGTGTGCAAGAGGTGACTGGTCGATGTTTCTCTCTCATCGACATTTCTAACTCTCTATCTCTCTCCCTTCCTCTCTGTAAAATACCAATAAAATATATTTTTTTAAAAAGAATTAGAGGTTTCAGTATGAACTCAGGGTGTTTCATGAGACACAGAAGCAGATATTTATTTATACATGTCTTTGTGTGTGTGTGTGTGTGTGTGTGTGTGTGTGTGTGTGTGTGTACATGGGCATCTGTATCTATAACGTCTGTCAGGAAAGCCTAAAGCTCAAGAGCCAAGTTTGGAAGAAAAGCAGTGGGAAGAGGTATGTCCAACCTAACGGTGACACACTTTCCAATGAAAACAGTGAGACTTTTAGCCGAAACCGGTTTGGCTCAGTGGTAGAGCGTCGGTCTGCGGACTGAAAGGTCCCGGGTTCGATTCCAGTGAAGGGCATGTACATTAGTTGCGGGCACATCCCTGGTAGGGGGTGTGCAAGAGGCAGCTGGTCGGTGTTTCTCTCTCATCGACATTTCTAGCTCTCTATCTCTCTTCCTCTATGTAAAATATCAATAAAATATATTTAAAAAAAAAAAAAAGAAAAGAAAACAGTGAGACTTTTAGATCCTCATCCCACATGATAAACTCCAGACTGATAAAAGGGTTAAATGTGTAACAAAAACTAAAGAAAGAAAACCACCGCAAGTGTTGGTACAAGGAAGGTATCTAACTTTATTTTTTCCCAAGTGGTAGCTCAGCGTTCTCAGGCCTGAGCACGCACCAGAATCCCCTGGAGGGTTTGTGAAAACACAGACCCGGACCCGGACCCAGAGCTCGGATTCTTCAGGTCTGGGATAAGGGCTCACAATGCACATTTCTGATAAGTTTCCAGGCCTTGGGGCCATGTTGCTGGTCCGGAGGCCACACTTGGATGGTTTCCTTTGCTGTGCAGAGTTTGATGTGGTCACATTCATTTATTTCTGCTTTCCTTCTCTTGCTTTTGGGGTCAAATTCACAAAAACCGCTCGGAGACTGAAGTCTTATAAGCAAGACTTTTTGGTAAATTTTGGTAAAGACAGTTACGCTGTTATTTCCCTCCTTGAAAAGCAGGTCTGCATGGTTAATGAGGAAGAGGAGAGCTCTAAGAGAAAACCGAGTCTTGGGTCCTGCCTGCTATCAGTTTAGCAAGGTCATCAGTGGGCAGGTACAGACAAAGCATGCTGATTAAAACATACACTGGGCCGAAACCGGTTTGGCTCAGTGGTAGAGCATCGGTCTGCGGACTGAAGGGTCCCAGGTTCGATTCCGGTCAAGGGCATGTACCTTGGTTGCGGGCACATCCCCAGTGGGGGTGTGCAAGAGGCAGCTGGTCAATGTTTCTCTCTCATCAATGTTTCTAGCTCTCTATCTATCTCCCTTCCTCTCTGTATAATATCAATAAAATATATATTTTTTTTTAAAACATAAACTGGGTGATGGGGATTGTCTGAAAATTCCCCTAATAAACACTTTTTTTAAAATACATTTTATTGATACTTTACAGAGAGGAAGGGAGAGAGATAGAGAGCCAGAAACGTCGATGAGAGAGAAATATCGACCAGCTGCCTCCTGCACACCCCCCACTGGGGATGTGCCGGCAACCAAGGTCCATGCCCTTGACCGGAATCGAACCCGGGACCTTTCAGTCCGCAGGCCGACACTCTATCCACTGAGCCAAACTGGTTTCGGCAATAAGCACGTTTTTAAAAATCAGTATTCAACCTCAAAATCTGGCTTCCACACAGAGACGTCTAGAGCTGTGCTTAAGAGCCAAACCAGCCCTTTTGGTCAAATCCTTTCTGCAGCCACAGAGAGCCGGCCGAGGCTGACCATTATACAACAGCAAGCTTTGGGTAGACCCTCCGCCCTGGCATCCCTCCGCCAAGGGAAGGCATCAAATGCCAGCTGCGCTCCCCAGTCAGCTTCCCAGTCCGCCCGGGGGAACACTAGGGAACAAGTCCAAGAAGGAACTGTGTCCCGGGGAGCTGAAAAAGGCTACTCACCAGGCCCTTGCCCAGGAAGGGAAATGGTTGCAGGAAGAGCGGGCCACAGTGAGAAAAGTCACCTCGCATGCTGTGACCCGCTGGCCGATGGAACCGAATTCATACTCAGACCCCACTCGGGGAACGTTCAGCTCAGCAGCTCCCCAACACCACGGTGCCGAGACATGCCACAGGAATGGCGGCTCCCACTCCGGGGCCCCCCTCGCTTTTGTATTTGTTCCGTCCTGGAATTCTCCCCCAACAACTTCATGCCTGCCTCCCGTTCAGGCAAGGCGGTCCCACCCAGGAAACTGTGTCTCTGCTGCCCACCTCTGCGAGTCAAACCTCCCGATCTTCGGGAAGAAGAGCACCAGAGGAGACAATAACTACTATTCCTGTCACTGCTTATGCATACCTACATGTGTCAGGCATTGCTGTCAGCTCACCTAGTCTCAAAACAACGTTTTACGGAAGAGGAAGCAGAAGGTGAAGAGACCGTCAGATGTCACAGAGCTGGTGGAGACAGGATTCAAGGCCAGGCAGTCTGCCTCCAGAGTCCATGTGTTCACAACCACCTCCCTACGTGACAGGTCTGTGATCCCCAGAAACAGCCTCGCTCGCACAGGAGCCGCGAGGAAACGTGGCTGGCATGCTATGCATACCAGCTGGGTCATGGTCACCCTCGAAGGTTTGCTTTTCTAAGAAGAAGAAACCCACTGTCCTACTACAACCCACCGCTTCCATTAGATTCGGGGCTGACGTTCCTCACTACTCAGCCCGGCCACAGGCTCCAAGCGCTGTGACTGGTGCCAGAAAGAGCGGCAGGAGCTGCGGCCGCTGCCACGCACTACATCAAAGGCAAGTTCACAGCAACCGTGTTTTCAAGGAAGACCCTCCCCCAAAACCAGCAACTAATTCCACCTAACAGTAACCCCCATAGCCTCATGATCTGCTCATTATAAAACACTAGCATGCTAACCGACATGGTCCTCGCACCGTGATCAGAAATAAGAAAGCACACAGCATGGCCGGGGGGGGGGGGGGGGGGGGGGAGCCCCTCGGAGAAATCTCCTACTCCTGTCCCCGGAGGGACCTGAATATTCCTCCCTCTAATTGCATATGCTACCCACTCCCCACCCCCATTAAGTGAACCTCAATAAAGGAAGCAAATTCTGCTAAACGGGAGCTACTCTGTCTGTGGAGAAGCTACTTTCTGTATCACGGCTTTACTAATAAACTCACTTTCACTTTAAACTCTAAAAACAGTGTTTTCATTATTAAACAAGACTAAATGCACTAAGCTTTCAACTCAAAAGTAATAAATTACTGACTGACTGACTGAATAAATAAGATATATATATATATAACAGGTCTAAGGGCAAATTGTGGAAAAGAAGTTAATAAAGCTAAAAATGAAAATTAATATTAGAAAATATGGTACACTTGATAACTAAATCCAAGAAATCCTGAGGGGAAAAATCAATTAAAAACCAAAAGTTAAAACAAAAGTATTTATACTGGTCAAGAAAAAAATTGGGGGGAAATATAAATACCAAAAATGTTAAGTGAGGAAATTAAAAGCATTTTTAAATGAGAATGCTATTTAAGATCTTTATACTAATAAATTTGGAAACCTCATAAAATGATTTTCTCAGGATATATAAATTTAAAAATTGATGCAAGATGAATCAGAAAAGTTTGAACAAACCAAATCATTATGGGGAAAAAATACTGAAAAAGGCATCAAAGAATTATTTCAAAGAAAGCTGCCAGACCCCATTGGTTTTATGGGTGAGCTCCTTCCTGTACTCATGGAACAGATAATTCCCATGTTATACAGTCTGTTCTCGAAGCTGGAAAGCACTTCAACTTACTGAATAAAATTAGCTTAACCTCAATTCCAAAGCCGACGAAAATAGTACAAGACTACCGACAAACGTCATTTGTGAATATGGATGGAAAGCCCCCAAATAAAATATTAACGAGCGATTCTAACAAAACTTCCAAGAAATAACCTAGCACGAGCGCGTCAGTGTATTCTAGAAATTCTAAAACCGTTACTATTAGAAAATTAACAAAAATAAATGGAAGGAAGAAAAGTCACATAATTATCCCAATGGTTGCTTAGAAGATATTTGCTAAAAAGTTAACCCCTTTCCTGATTTTTAAAGGAAAAACAAAAATGATTACTGAACCAAGAAAACAGGTTATTAACGCCCAGCCTTACACCCGGAGGAGGGTTACTAGAGGCACGGGTTTTAGACACAGCCACACACCCGCTCCATCACCACTAAAACAGGAAAGTGTACCCAAGGCAACTCACAAGAAAAAAAGTATAATCATCTAATAAGATGAGCAAAATTATCAGTCTTAGACGCCACATAAATATCTCCCAAGAAAAGTCAAAAGAAACTATTTAAACCTGTATTAAGGATTCAGCAACTGACAGACTATGAAAGAAAATGCAGAAACTATTAGTTGTGTACTAAAAAACAGGTTAGAAGACCTAACAGGAAAAGATACCATTAAACATAAGAGCAAAATTACTTTTTATATTAAAAGAGTCTATCTAAAGATAACTTCAAAATGATTTGAATGAAGTTAGAGACATCTGTGTTCATGGGTACAAAGAATCAGTATGGAAATTCTCCATAAAAGAATTTTTTAAATGATAAGATTCTAATAAAATCTCAAGGGAGTTGAGGGGAAGAAAGAAGAAAGAGGGGGGAATCTTGAGAAAATAATTTAGTCCATGTTATATGTCATACATGCAAAGAAAAGAAGAAGATTCTGAAAAGAAGAGAAACTTGAACTGTCGGAGATTAAAACATAATGTTACAATAGCTAAGACAGAAAGATTTTAAAACAACAAATGAAATGGAAAATCCATAAACAGGCCCAAGTATAAATCTGCTTTTAATATATGCTAAAGATACCAAATCAAATCAAATCAAAGGGGAAATAGATGGATTATTCAATAAGCAATAATAAAGCTATCAGTTAACTATTTGGAAAAACTTAAATACATCCCTACTCACACTATGCACAAAAAAATAAATTTGTTTGGATGAAGAATAAAATGGTGAAAAAATAAAAATCATAATGAACTAGAAAAAAATAGAGGTGACTCTTTACCAGATCTCAGAATGGGAAAAGCCTTTCAAAGCATAAAAGAAAAGGTTGAAAATACAAAGCGTGACAGATTCAGCTACAAAAACTTAAAAACATCTGTTTGAAAAGTGAAAATGAAAAACTAGAAAAATGTTTACAAATTATAAGACAAAGAATAATAGCCTTAATATATAAAGAGCTCAGCTCTGGCCAGGTAGCTCAGTTGGTTAGAGGATTGTCCCAATATGCCAAGGTTGTGAGTTCGAGCCCCAGGCAGGGCACATATAAGAATCAACCAATGAATGCATAAATAAGTGGGACAACAAATCAATGTTTCTCTCTCCCTTCTTCTAAGAGTCAATTTTAAAAATAAAATAAAAACATATAGAGAGCTCTTTTAAAACTAACAGTGAAAACTACACACCTCAATATAAAAACGAGTAACGGATAAGGCAATAAGCATACTTTAAAGCACTGAATCAGAGAGATCAACCAAAGGACTTGCGTGCATACATATGAGCTTAACCAGTGGTCAAGGACAACAGGGAGGTGGGAGCGTAAATGGGGAGGGATGAGGGATTGGAATGGGGGATTGAGGATAAATATGTGATACCTTAATCAATAAAGAAATTAAAAAATAAATACATAAACAAAATAAAACACTGAATCACCTTCAATAAAGCAGAGAGAAGGTGGGAAGGGCTTCACAGAAATAACAACCAAATGCAACAAGAGGCCCTGGACCAAATCCATGTTCAAGCAAACCAATTTTAAAACACTTTGAGACAAGTCATAAAATCAAACATAAACTGGATAATAGGTGATAATAAAGAATTCATGATTGGTTAATACGACTGGTGTGAGAATGGTATGATAATTATGTAAGAAAATGTCCTATTTTTAAGAGATGCATGCTAAAGAATCTAGGATAAAATACTGAGACATCTATAATTTACTTAAAAATACTACAGCCAAAAAAGAGATTCGGCAAACCTGACATAATGTTAATTATCGAATAGGCAAAAAATAAATAAATCTTCAGTCATTTATCTCAAGTAAATGTCAAACAATGGGCAGAAAGATTTAAAAACTTTCAAGTCTATTATAGCGTTACTAGCTGCCCAGTGCATGAAAATCGTGCACTAGTCAGGGGGGAAATCTCTCAGCCCGGCCTGTGCCCTCTCACAGTCCAGGACCCCTTAGGGGATGTCCGCCTGCTGGCTTAGGCCCGATCCCCCTAAGCTGTCTGGGGCTCTTGAAGTTCAGGACCCCCTGTTCCTTATCACCCCCCCTGCAGCAGAGGCAGGAGAGGCTCCCACTACCTCCACTGCACTCATCAACTGCGAGCCTGGCTTCTGGCTGAGCATCACTTCCCTGACCACCAGGGGCAGCTCCTGCATTGAGTATCTGCCCCTGGTAGTCAGTGCACATCATAGCAACCGGTTGTTCTGCCGTTTGGTCGATTTGCATATTAGACTTTTATTATATAGAATTTGTGATTATGAAATACGAGTACTGTCCAAATGTTCACTTTTTCATACAGCCATCTAGTAGACTACTACCAGGCAGTCATCAAAACTGAATTTTGGAAGAGAAATTAAAGTCATTTTGATATATTTTATGGTGCAGCAGCTATGGAAAATGGTATGGTGGTTCCTCAAAAAAGTAAAAATGGAAATGCACTTTACCCAGTAATTCTACTTCTGAGTATATATTTCAAAATAATTGAAAGCAGAGACTTAAGGGGATATTCATAACAGCACTACGTTATAGGCAAAAGGTAGAAGAAATCCAAGGGTCCTTGGATGGACGAACAAACAAAATGTGGCATATTCACACAATGGAATATTATTCAGCCTTTAAAAGGGAGACTCTGATACATGTTACAACATGAGTAAGCCTGGAGGACAACATGCTACGTGAAATAAGCCTGTCACAAAAAGGCAGATACTGTATGATTCCACTTAGATGGGGTAACTGACGTAGTCAGTCATAGAGACCAAAAGTAGATAGAATAATAGGAGGTTGAGAAAAGGGAGGAAAAGGGGAGTTGTTGTGTGTAATGGGTACAGAGTTTTCATTTGGGACGAAGAAAGAGTTCTGGAGAAAGATGGTGGCGATGCCTGCCTGACCACATGAATGTACTTAATGCCACTGAACTTCACATTTAAGAACGATTAGCCCTGGATGGTGTTGCTCAGCAGTTACAGCACTGGCAGATGTACCAAAAGGTCACAGGTCAAGGGCACCTGGACAAGGGCACCTATCTGGACTGTGGATTCGCTCCCTGTCTCCAAGTCAGGGCACATGTGGGAGGCAACCAGTCCATGCATCTCCCTCATATTAATGTGTCTCTCTCTTCCTCTCTCTCCCTCCTCCCGCCCTCCATTTCCCTCTCTCTGAAAAGCAAGGGGGGAAAAAATATCCTCAGGTGAGGATTAACAACAGCAAAAGAATGGTTAAGATGGTAAATTCTACGTTATGTATATTTTATAATTAAAAATAAATTAAGATACTTGATACCTTTTCAAGAGAAAAATGCATGCTGCTATTCTTTCATTATCTCAATTTTGATTGATGTCTTAAATATTAGTATATATTTGCACGCTGGGGGAAAAAGCTCAGGAGGGTATATATCCAAATGTTAATAATTATCACTAAGTGCTGCGCTCACAGGAACATTCTGTTTTCTTGGTGTGTCTGTGTGGCTTTTCTGCAGTTCCCAGGTTTTCTGCATTTACTTTTACAATCAAAAGCAAAAATATGTCGACTGGACAAATGAAAAGGGGAAGAAAAGGACGCCGACCCCAGTTCGAGAACGCTCCCAACCGTATCCCCACAAAAGATATCATGCACTTGAGAACAAATCATAAAAGGCAGCCCCAAGTCTGGGAAAATAAAGACCCGCTCAGAAGACTGAGCACCAGGGAGTTCCCTCCAGGATTAAAATAGAGACACGGGCCTGGCGCTGAGCGATTCCCACAGCCCAGGTTGGGTTCACCGCATCTCTGCGCGCCAGGCAGACATGAGGAGGCCCCGGGAGCCTCCAGATCCGCCCAAAGAAAGGCCTGGAACCCACGCCGCGCTCTCCCGAGGGTTCCGCACACCCGCCCCCACGCCTCTCCTCGGCTAGATGCACTTCCAGAAAATATTCTCTTAGACGGCAGCCTGCAAGGGAGAAAGGAGCCTTTCTTTCGGTGGCATTCCCTCGCCACATATGGTACCGCTCTGAATAGAGGCTTTCACGAGGGAGGGTTTGGAGACCGTAGCCACGGTTATGCCACTGACCACAAACAACAATAAATAGATGGTAGGGCTTAGGTTTCCATGCAGCGGAGGCACCCTGAGTAATGGCGCTACAGCGGCCAGCAGATGTTTACTGAGCGCCTACTAAGCACAGGGCATGTCTGTAACACACACACACACACACACAAGCACACACGCACACACATGTGCGCACGCACACACAGCGGTTCCTTTGTCCTGTCCCAGGACTCGGACCGGGGCGGTAATGTGTAGGCTGGAGGCACTGGCCAGTCTGGTTCTGGGGGTCCCACCTCCTGGACTGGGGAAAGGGAGGCAGAGGAAAAGCACTGATCCTTCGCAAGGATCCAGCTGCCTCCCACCCCGACAGCTGCTGAGAGAGGGGCCGAGTTCTGCAGAGAGAAGCCTGGGGGGGGGGGGGGGGAGAGTCACTGCAGGCCCTGGGCCTGGAGGAAACGGCATCACCGGGCTTATCGGCCGGGGAAAGAGAGAGCCCGCCCCCCAATGCCTCTCCCCACACGCGTCCGTGAACCCCGCCGGCCACCCCCTCGCCGTACGTACTTTTGCCCCCATTGTTCTTCAGGACGTTGGAGAGGTTGACAGAGGCGGTGCCTAGCAGCTCATTTCTTAAGGTATGGCAGCTCCACACCTTCAAGTCTAAGTGACTCTGGGCCGTGACATTCCTGGAACACAAAGAGTCGATGCATCACATCCAAGCGGATCGATCACTCTGGCTGCCTCAGAAGGAAACGGGTATCGCTGACAACTTGGAAGAGGAGGGAGGACCCCAACAGGAAGATGCTCGCGTAGCTCCTAACCCCCCCAAAGCTGACCCTGCAAGCCACCTAGCTAATAATGAACACTCTGTGAGCTCAATGATGTGGAAACACTTAAAGAGAGGCACCTTGGGTACCAAAGGCAGAAGACTTAGAGGCTCCATAGGACACCTGGGTCCCCCACCACAACGCGCCCCCCCCCCCCGCCCTGGAGCGCCCTCTCTCTTCCCCCCATGTTACTGCGTCTGAAAGAGAAGGGACTTGCTCTTACAAAATGATGATCTCATTCCAGAGGAGCTCGGAGCTCCCGATTCGCTTCCCCGTCTTCTTGGTCTCACTGGGCAGGCCATCCACTGCCACCTCCACAAACGAGTTAATTCGGTGCTGGCGACTGTGCACCTTGGGCTTTGCTGACACCACTGGACAGGAGAGAAAGGAAACGTCCGCGATGAGGCAGAGGGCTCCCAGCTGCCCCCCTGTGGCGGACGGCCTCACTCTTTTTTGCTGTTTTGTTCAAAAAATAAATTTTGGGTATTTTCCTGATTTAAAAAAAAAACAAACACAAAACTTATTTTTAAAAATGTCAAGACACATACAAAAAATATGAAACATAATAAGCAAAAATCACTCCTAGCCCTAACCGGTTTGAGTGGATAAGCGTCGGCCTGTGGACTGAAAGGTCCCGGGTTCGATTCCGGTCAGGGGCATGTACCTTGGTTGCGGGCACATCCCCAGTAGGAGCTGTGCAGGAGGCAGCTGATCCATGTTTCTCTCTCATCGATGTTTCTAACTCTCCTTTCCTCTCCCTTCCTCTCTGTAAAATATCAATAAAATATATATACGTATTTTTAAAATCACTTCTAACCTAAAAACAAATGTTGGTAAATTCACACTTTCCAGACTTGCAACTTTTATGTCCCCAACTCTTCAAAAATTCTTCCCCTCCCAATATCCATTTTAAAAGGCAGTAATACAAGACCATTATAAGAATATGCCATAACTTAGTTAACTATTCTCTCTCTCTTTCTCTCTCTCTCTCTTTTAGTTAACTATTCTTTCATTCATGAATAGATTGCTTCTAATTTTTTGCTCTGGGAAAATTACCAGAAATGTATACACAGCATTTGCTTGAATTTCTGAGTAGCCTTCCAAATCTATGAACATGTTTTTAAAGTTCCTAAAACTGCTTACTTCCTTTCTAAAAGGGTAAATCTGTGCAGATGCCCATGAGCACTATAGGAAGATGTCCACCAAACACTGTACAACACTGAGAGCAATGTCTCTTCATTCTTTGCAAATATCGCAGGTTTAAGAAAACGGCAGAAAGATAACAGCTGAGAATTAATGAGTGCTTTTCACAGATACTATGCTAAGCGCACATCATCTACCTGAATCCTCACAAGGAGCCCGTGAGGCAGGAAATATGCCATCACCCCCCCTGCCCCGGGAGGAAACCGGTTTGAGGAAGCAGGTCACTGAGCCAGGATGGGCACTGGGCAGCCTGGCTGCACCATGGTGTGTGCCAGCACCAGACTTGCTTATTTGTTCTGATGCTTTCCTTAAATTACCAGTGAGGCCGAATGTTTTTTCCATGCGCTTGTTAGCATCTGCATTTCCTCTTCATGTGGCAGCTTCTGATGTTCCCTTGGCACCAGCAAGCCAGGGACTCGGAGAGCACAAGCTAAGCAAGAATCCGCCCGAGGCCAGACAAGCTCCTCTGAGGGCATGTATGAGCCAAGAGAACGCCAGGTCATTGGGGTGAAACACGTCTAGATGTCTTCAATTCTGTGCCCCAGGTAAGAGCATATGACTGACCTTCTTGACCTATGATGGCAAGCCTGTTCTAGCCTGAGCTCCCGTCTGTCAAGGGTTAGCAAACCTCCCCCACCCAGACCCTTCTGAGAGGTGACAGTCCTGTAAGAGGCCACAATTTGGCAAAGGACAAACCCACCGCTGGGTTGTTTTTAGCAGTAGCTCTCTTCTTCGGGCCCAAAAGGAGAGTAGAGAGAAATTCAAAGAACAACAACATCAAGATTGTGGCTAAGATTCAGGAGCAAAAAGGGATGGTACCAGCGGGGAAAAGGTTGGGATCCTGGGAAATGTGGCCGAGGGAACAAAAATGAAATACTTTTTACACATTGACCAAGGCTAACTGAGGCCACCTGGTGGTGCAAGAATAGCTCTGCAAGCAGACCCTTAAAAAAGGCTAATTATAGTCCTGTAATTTTGAGCCAGACTGTTTCTTTGAAATCAACAAATTCAAACCCTTTATTTAACCATTTGACCAGCTAAGATCCAGGAAGGTGAGATAACATATCCAAAATCCTAGAGCTAGTAAGAGCCAGAGCTAAGCCTAAATTCAAGTCTCCCAGCTCCCAGGCCGATTCTTTGAATTCTTCCGTGATGTTTCCTTTTTTGTCCCCTAGCTTTTTCCCTATGTGTTTTTCTACCTTTTCCTTTTTTTAAATTTTTTACATAATTGCAGCAAAGTTTTTAGGAAAAGTGCAAGAACAATACAAAGAATTCTTATAAACTTTTTACCCAGTCACCAAATATTAACTTTAAAAAAATTATATATATATATATATATATATATATATATATATATATAATTGATTTTCTACAGAGAGGAAGAGAGAGAAACATCGATCAGCTGCCTCCTGCACACCCCGCCCCCGCTGGGCATGTGCCCGAAACCAAGATACATGCCCTTGACCAGAATCGAACCTGGGACCCTTCAGTCCACAGGTAGACGCTCTATCCACTAAGCCAAACTGGTCTCAGCAAATATTAACTTTTTATCTATTTGCTTGATTATTCTCTCTCTCCGCTGACTTCCCACACACACATACACATCCCCCCCCCCCCCCGCCGAAACTCGGGGAGTGAGTTGTAGATGCTGTACCCCTTTATTCATAAATACTTCAGTGTGTATTTCTAAGAACAAAGACTTTTTTCTAATATAACCATGGTATAAATATCAACATACGCAAAGTTAGCATTCCTTAAAACTATTATCTACAGACCTTATTCAAATTTTGCTAATTGTCCTACCAAAGTCCATATAGCACAAAAGGGAATTTTTTTTTCTTGTTCCAATCTAAATAACATTTTTCAGTTATTCTGAAGTTCCCAATCTATGGAAAGGTTGAAAAAATAGAATTGTATGCTCTCCACCAATTGTCATTTTGCCACACTTGCTTTATTCTCCTCTATGTGTGTGTTTATATCGGTGCTATTCAAGAGAACTTCTGTGATAATGAAAATATTCTACCTCCGCACTGTCCAATGCATTGCCCTCTGATACATGTGGATATTGAGCACTTGAACTATATGGCTAGTGGGACTGAGGATTTTAATTGTAAATTTAATTAATTTATTTTAATGTAAATAATTCTATGGGGCTATAGTGGCTGCCCTATTGGACCGCACAGTATATAAATATACGATATGTGTGTCTATAATTGTGTGTGTGTCTATATCTACACACTTTTTTGTGGTAAACCATTTGAAAGTAAATTGTAGATGTCATGAGAGATCAGTCCTAAATACCTTCCAGAATATAAAGACATTTTCCCACCTACCCACACATCACCATCATTATACCTAAGAAAATTCAGTTACCCGCTCTATCAGTTCTAATATTCATTCCATACAGAAATTTCCTCAATTGTTCCAAACATATTTTTATAGCTGTTTTTCCCCCAATCCAGGATCCAATCAAGATGAGCACACTGCATTTGGTTGTTGTCTCCTTAACCTTTTGAAAGCTGGAATGCTCTCCCTTCTTTTCCCATGACAATGACTTTAAAAGACTTCTACCAACTGTCATCTGGAATAAGCCAAATTCTGCATTTTTCCGATTGTTTCCCTCATGATTAGATTCACATGGAGCATTTTTGTCAAGAATACCACATAGGGTACCGGAGCTGCGGCCGCCAAGTCCGGATCCTACATTGTATCCCCAACGCCATTCCTCCCCCGACCCCCTGCCCTCCCGGTTCCTTTTGGTTCCAAGTCCAAAATGGCAACATGGAAGGATCAGCTGATTGTGAATCTTCTTAAGAAAGAGCAGAGCCCCCAGAATAAGATTACAGTCGGGGTTGGTGCTGTTAGCATAGCTTGTGCCATCAGTATCTTTTTAAAAAAATATATTTTATTGATTTTTCGTAGAGAGGAAGAGAGATGGATAGAGAGTTAGAAACATCGATGAGACAGAATCATCGATTAGCTGCCCCTTGCACACCCCTGCACACTGGGGATGTGCCTGCAACCAAGGTACATGCCGTTGACCGGAATCGAACCTGGGACCCTTCAGCCCGAAGGGCGACGCTCTATCCACTGAGACAAACTGGTTTCGGCTGCCATCAGTATCTTAATGAAGGACTTGGCAGATGAACTTGCTCGTGTTGATGTCATGGAAGACAAACTGAAGGGAGAAATGATGGATCTCCCAACACGGCAGCCTTTTCCTTAGAACACCAAAGACTGTCTCTGGCGAAGACCATAGTGTGACTGCAAACTCCAAGCTGGTCATTATCACAGCTGGGGCTCGTCAACAAGAGGGAGAAAGCCGCCTTAATTTGGTCCAACATCTTTAAATTCATCATTCCTGATGTCGTAAAAAATACAGTCCCAACTGCAAACTGCTTGTTGTTCCCAGTCCAGTGGCTACCTTGGCCTATGTGGCTTGGAAGTTAAGCGGCTTTCCCAAAAACCGTGTTACTGGAAGGGGTTGCAATCTGGATTCGGCCCGGTTCCGATCCCTGATGGGGGAGCAGCTGGGAGCCCACCCATTAGGCTGTCATGGGTGGGTCCTTGGGGAGCATGGAGGCGCTGGTGTGCCTGTGTGGAGTGGAGTGAATGCTGCTGGTGTCTCCCCTAAAGAATCCGCACCCTGACGTAGGCACTGCTGCAGATAAGGGACAGTGGAAGCAGGTTCACAAGCAGGTGGTTGGCAGTGCCTAGGAGGTCATCAAACTGGAAGGCTATACCTCCCGGGCCACTGGCCTATCGGTGGCAGATTTAGCACAAAGTGTGATGAAGCATCTAAGGCGGGTGCATCCAGTTTCCACCACGGCTAAGGGTCTCTATGGAATAACAGACGACGTCTTCCTCAGTGTCCCTTGCATCTTGGGACAGAACGGAATCTCAGCTGTGGTGAAGGTGACTGACACCTGAGGAAGGTCCGTTTGAAGAAGAGTGCAGACACACTGGGGGATCCACAAAGAGCTGCCGCTGTAAAGTCCGCTAATGTCCTGCCACCTCACTGTTTGGGCTACCGCGGGATTTTAGTTGGAGATTACATACTGTCCTTTTTACCTGATCTGTGACTGAGAACATCAGTTTCCTAAAGAGATGGATAGTAATGGCTCATAAAACCCAGCATCTGCATCCCGATGCTGGCTGGTCCCTACCTTGTGTGGTCCTGAACTGCTTAGTGTGAAATACTTCCACCTCCTCGCAGGCACCACTGCCAACGTTGCTCACACTGCAGCTGCCCTTCGGACTAGGTGTGTTCGCTGTGTGTTACACAGCTTGTGGATCCTTTTTCCCCCATCAGTCACATCCCGGGATCCAATGTAAATCCAATATTGCATGTTTTGTGCATAACTGTTCTAAAGGATCTTATTCTGTGTACTGTGTGTATCATATTAGTGTACATTGCCATATAATGTAAAAAAGAAAAGTCTAACTATAAATAATACAGCCAACTATCCAAGTGTCAAATCATCTGAAATGCCAAATAAACCTTGAACAGTGAGAGAGAGAAAAAAAAGAATACTACAGAGGTTACATTGCATGCTTATGCACACACCCTGTTATCCTACTGGGGAAGCTGGGGTATCCCTTGGTTAATGGGGTCTGCCCGGTCTCTCCCCTGTAAAGAAAGATTTTTTCCACTCTAATTTATAATTAAGCAGCAGATTGATGTGTTGTATGTTTCTTTTTCTAAAAGACAAGCCAAAATAGAGGTACTGATACACAGGCAAGTTTATCTAGAAAGTTTATTTACTGTTTGATGACACAGAGTCACATCTTCACATAGGATTTCGTTCTTAAAGTCAACAAACAAGCCAAAACCGGTTTGGCTCAGTGGTAGAACATCGGCCTGCGGACTGAAAGGTCCCGGGTTCGATTCCGGTCAAGGGCATGTACCTTGGTTGCGGGCACATCCCCGGTAGGGGGTGTGCCAGAGGCAGCTGGTCGATGTTTCTCTCTCATCGACGTTTCTAGCTCTCTATCTCTCTCCCTTCCTCTCTGTAAAATATCAATAAAATATATTTTTTTAAGTCAACAAATAAGGCAAAAATCACATATGGCCAAAATTATACCCTTGAAAAGCTCTGAGGAAAGCACCAGAATAGAACCTGGCATTTTGTTTTCCAATAGGTTTCAAACAGTTGTTTGCTTTTCTGTGCTGTTTCCACTGTTTTTCTTTTCTTTTCTTTTCTTTTCTTTTAATATATGTTTATTGATTTCAGAGAGGGAGAGAGAGAGAAACGTCGATGATGACAGAGAATCACTGATTGGTTGCCTCCTGCAAGTCCCCCACGGGGGATCGAGCCCACAACCCGGGCACGTGCCCTTGACCTAGAGCAGTGGTTCTCAACCTTCCTAATGCTGCGACCCTTTAATACAGTTCCTCATCTTGTGGTGACCCCCAACCATAAACTTATTTTTGTTGCTACTTTATAACTGTAATTTTGCTACTGTTAATGAATCATAATGTAAATATCTGTGTTTTCCACTGGCCTAGAGTGTAGTATAGGAGATATTACTATGCTGCTCCCTCTCTTTGCCTCTGTAGCCTTGTGCTTTTTTGTTTTGTAATCCTAAAGTTTTGAGATATTTTTTAAAATACATCAAGGCCACCGAAACCAGTTTGGCTTGGTGGATAGAGCATCGGTCTGCGGACTGAAAGGTCCCGGGTTCGATTCCGGTCAAGGGCATGCACATTGGTTGCGGGCACATCCACGGCAGAGGGTGTGCAGGAGGCAGCTGGTTGATGTTTCTCTCTCATCGACATTTCTAGCTCTTCTATCTCTCTCCCTTCCTCTCTGTAAAATATCAATAAAATATATATATATTTTTAAAAAGAATGTTAATGTACAGAATACATTAAATAAATGAATAACACTTACAACTCAAAAATAATCATGAAACCTATTGACAAGAGAGAGGACTTTGCCTCGGGGATGACCATGCTGAGGAGTCTGAGATCGGAAACTCAGTGCTGTTCCCAACCCCTGAGCATCTCTCCGTCCGTGACTCCTCCGCAGAGCTACATAAAGCTTCTGAAGCAGAGTCTCCATTCGGGCAGTTTTTACTGAGGGCCTACTATGTGTCAGGTACTGTTCTAGCCACTGAGGTATCCAAAGTAAACACAACAGACAAAAAGTCCTGTCATCCTGGTGCTATTTTCTACCGAAGGAGACAGTCAACAAACGAAGTACAGAGAAACATGTCTTGTGTTAAGTAAGTGACAAGGGCTGAGAAGAAAAGTGCAAAACAGGGAAGAGGAGAGAAGTGAGGGGTGGAGGGTGGCGGAGGCTTTAGATGGGGAGATCAGGACAACCTGGTTGAAGAGGGTGACTTTCCTTTTTCCTTTTTATTTAATTTATTGGGGTGACACTGGTTAACAAAATTATACGGAGTCAGGTACACAATTCTAGAAGAGGGTGATTTTTGAGTACAGATCTAAAGAAAATAAGGAAGCCCAGTCAGTGTGGCTCAGTGGCCGAGTGACAACCTATGAGCCAGGAGGTCACAGTTGGATTCCCAGTCAGGGCACATGACGGGGCTGCGGGCTCAATCCCCAGGGTGTGGCATGCAGGAGGCAGCCAATCAGTGATCCTCTCTCATCATTGATGATTCTATTGGAGATTGAGCCTGCAACCCAGGCGTGTGCCTTGACTATAATCGAACCCGGGACCTTTCAATCCATAGGCCAACGCTCTATTCATTGAGCCAAACCAGCTAGGGCAGGAATCACCATTTTAGATCATTTTTGCCAAAAGTGCCTTGTGTCCTTCTTCAAGAATCCCAGCTACGCTATGACCGCCCGATGAGAATGAAGTTACACTCTTGAGCCATTCCACAGACTTTGGCTCTCCAGACCCATGTGGTATGAATCCGCTCCTTCCCCACAGCCCGGGCTGGACCTCCAATGACTAACCAGCGCTCTGCACCGTGCCACTCACCTTTCAAAGTGAGCTGAGACTTCTCAAAAGGCAGGGCCACGCCTGCCCGGCTGGAGCTGGCAGATGCCATGTCATCACCAGGAAACTGCAAGGCAAACACAGCAGTGGGTTTAGAGGATATCTGATACGAGACGGAGGTACTGGACCCAATTTTTTTTTTTAATATATTTTTATTGATTTTTTTACAGAAAGGAAGATAGAGGGATAGAGAGTTAGAAACATCGATGAGAGAGAAGTATTGATCAGCTGCCTCTTGCACATCCACTACTGGGGATGTGCCCGCAACCAAGGTACATGCCCTTGACTGGAATCAAACCTGGGACCTTCCAGTCCGCAGGCCGACGCTCTATCCACTGAGCCAAACCGGTTTCGGCTGGACCCAATTTTAATATAAGTTTAAAGAGACAGGAGCAAAAAAAAAAAAAAAAAACCAAACCGGAAAGCATCTGTGGCCATGCTATTTCCAGCAGAGTGGTGTGTCTGTCTCACGATGGCTATTCACCCTGGATAGGTCTTTCTAGCTTAAGAAGAACACTTATATCAAAGCCTGGAGGAGGGTCTACTATAACATCTCCAAAAAGTAAGTCGCAGTTCAACAATAAAACATAACCCTCATCATTCCATTTTTTTCATGGGCAAAAGATCTAAATAGACAGTTCTCCAAAGATATGCATACAAATGGGCAATAAGCACATGAAAAGATATTCCACGTCGTTAGTCATAAGGTGTCCGTGTCATTTCATCTTTGCTAGAAGTCTGTCCTGTACTTTGAATGGATCTTTCTATTCATACATAATTTTGTAATGTTGTAAACTGTCACTTGGAAAATATTGGTTCATTGAGTGATGCAGATATTCCAAATGTCATTATACATTATAAAATTGTGTTCATTTCGTTGTACAATGTTTTTTTTTAAAAAATCACATTTGCGAATGTCGCCAGTAATCTTTAAGTACTGGAAAGCTGTCAGCTCTTGGGGTAGATGTAAGTGTTCCAAACTTCTAATTTTCATTTAAAAACTGATAGTTTATCATTGGCAACAGATACTGTCAGTTGTTTTCCTTGAAGTGACACTCACTTTGTTCATTTTCAATAAAATACTGCCAAATACTCTAATCTAGTAACTTCAGTAGGTCTGTCTTGTTAGGTTTTTTTGGTTTTGTTTTGTTTTAAATAAAAATGGTATTTCGCCCTGACTGGTTTGGCTCAGTGGATAGAGCATCGGCCTGCGGACTGAGGGGTCCCAGGTTCAATTCCAGTCAAGGGCATGTACCTTGGTTGCGGGCACATCCCCCAGTGGAGGGTGTGCAGGAGGCAGCTAATCGATGATTCTCTCCCATCGATGTTTCTAACTCTCTATTCCACTCCCTTCCTCTCTGTAAAAGATAAATAAAAGCATATTTTAAAAAAAAATTTTTTTAAATAGTATTTCATGGCCCAGTTGGTATGGCTCAGTGGTTGAGCGTTGACCTATAAACCTGGAGGTCATGGTTCAATTTCCGGTCAGGGCACATGCCCGGGTTGCAGGATCCAGTCCCAGTGGGGGGCGTGCAGGAAGCAGCCAATCGATAGTTCTCTCTCATCATTGATGTTTCTATCTCCCACACCCTCTTCCTTCCTCTCCGAAATCAATAAAAATATTTTTAAAACAAACAAATAAGCAAAATGCAGCCTAAATAAAAATAAGTAAGCAAAATTGCAGCCACTGCATAACGCTTGAACTTACACAGAACAATTTCGTATACTCTTGTGGACACACACACAGGAAAGGGAATGAAGGCACAGAGAGCCTGGGGGGGAAGGAACCCCACCATTCAGACGGACCTTAGCCCTAGGATAACAAAGGACGGAGCAGGGGAATTGGAGTGAGGAGAGACCAAGGGAACTTTACTGTATCTGCAACATTTTATCTTTCGATGGAAAAAGTTCTGGAGCAAATATGGCAAAATGTTACTATTCATTAAATCCAGATGGTAGTTTTTATGACTCTTATCTAGTCTCTGAACCATTTCACATGTTTTATCTTTTACATAATTTACCAATAATTTTAAGGGGGGGAAAAGATCTTATCTTGAATAATGAAAGGAAGATTAATGATTATACATTAAGCCTAGGGGCTTTTAGTAACAGAGGTTAAGGTATTCAAAGGCTGGAAATCCATTATTTATAGACTTTAAAAATGGAAGAATCTTGAAAATCTTCACATCTACAGGGACTCGATCTTTCCCGAGGCAACTGGACTGAGCGGTTTTTAAACTAGCTTCTTCTCCCTGAGCTTCAGCTGCCTTTAGCCTTCGTTCCAGACGCGAGAGAATCCAGAAGAATAAAAGCTGAAGGCTCCACGTGGCCCACTAAATGGGAAAAAGACCGAACCTCTTGATCTGTGTACTTTGTGGCCCCAAAACAGCATCAGTCAGATAAGTTGTACAGAAGGCTCAGCCAACAGGGAAAGCAGGAGAGAGAGTAATGCCACCACCTTGTTTTCCTTCTCTGGTGTCTGTCCCAGAGTCCACACTGTACTAATCACAATCTCCGTTACTCTGTGCGGCTATGTTTGTCTTCCCAGACCCAATGAGCAAGATACCGATCTGACGTTACAAGGCAGATATCTTGAACTGTAAAACCTTTCCAAACCATGGTATTAAAAAAAAAAATAGGCATTACACAGCATTTATCCCAGCAAAACTGTACACTGCTGAAGTAATGATCCCCCTGGAAATAGCAATGGGAAGTGTTTGCATCCAAATAACTTCAAATAATCTGAGTTAGCATAAATCTTTATTACTATTACCTAATACGTCACGTCTGGCTTTTTAAAAAAATATATATTTTATTGATTTTTTACAGAAAGGAAGAGAGAGGAATAGAGAGTCAGAAACATCGATGAGAGAGAATCATGGATCAGCTGCCTCTTGCACACCCCCTACTGGGGATGTGCCAGCAACCAAGGTACATGCCCTTGACCAGAATCGAACCCGGGACCTTTCAGTCCGCAGGCTGAGGCCCTATCCACTGAGCCAAACTGGTCCCAGCACGTCTGGCTTTTAATTAAAAATTAGCCCTAGCTGGTTTGGCTCAGTGGATAGAGCATCAGCCTACAGACTGAAGGGTCCCAGGTTCGATTCCAGTCAAGGGCACATGCCCAGGTTGTGGGCTTGATCCCCAGTAGAGGTAGCACAGAAGGCAGCCCATCAATTATTCTCTCTCATCATTGATGCTTCTTCTGTCTCTCTTTCTCTATCCCTCTCCTCTTCTCTCTGAAATCAATAAAAAATATTTTTTTAAATTAAAAGTTATGCTAAAAGGCAAAAAGAAAAAAACAGTGTGAACAGACAACACAAACATCAAAACCAGACTTAGATATGATGCAGATTTTGGAATTATCAGACAGAGAATTTAAAATAACTGATTAATACTTTAAGGGCATTAATGAAAAAGGTAGACAACACCCATGAACAGAAGAATAACATAAGAAAGATTCAAAAGAAAATTCTAGAAATCCAACCCAGTGTGACATAAGTAAAGAATGCCTTGATGGGCTGTCTCATCGGTATACGAGACATGGTTGAGGAAAGAATCAGTGAGCTTGAAGATATGTAATAGAAACTCCCAAACTGAAATATACAGAGGAAAAAAAATACTTTATAAAAACAACAGAACACCCAAGAAGTTTGGGACAATTTCAAAAGGTGTGAAATACACATAATTAAAATATCAGATGAAGAAAAAAACAGGAGAAATATGTTAAGTATCGATGGCCAAGAACTTTGCTAAATTAATGATATATACCAAACCACATATCCAGGAAGCTCAGAGAACATCAAACAGAATAAATATCAAAACAACAAACAATTTCTAAAAAAGAAAAAGAAAAAGAATTACACCTGGACATACCAAAGACAAAGAGAAAATCTTGAAAGAAAGCAGAGGGGGAAAAACACTTTACCTGTAGAGAACTAAGTATACAAATCACAGCAGCCTTCTTGTGATGCAAGAAGAAAGTGCAGTCAGATGTTTATAGTGTTGAAAGAGGAAAATACGCCAACCTGGAATTTTTGTATCCAATGAAGTTATCCTTCAAAAGCGAAGGAGGGAAAAAAAAAAAAAAAAGACTTTCTCAAACAAAACCTGCTCTGCAAGAAATGTTCAAAAGTTCTCCTGGGAAATGCAAAAGGATATGGGTCAGAATCTTGTAGGTACACACAGGAAAGAAGAGCACGGGAGAAGAAATGAATGAAGCTCCACCCACTGGCTTCTTTACACACTAGACTGACACCCAGGGAAAGGGCGTGTGTGCCTAGGATTGCCAAACAGGAAACAAATAAGAGAACTAACAGGTACAGGGGAGAAGTGGGAGAAAAACAAAGCCGTGAAGGAGGACAGGAATTTGGGCTGCGGGTTGGAAATAGAAATTTTAGGTTGTGGACAAGAAGTTTCATTGAAAAGGAAACCTTATTTTTGAGAGGGTTAAAGAGAATTAAAACGGGGCAGAGAAAGACATTGCGCTCAGCAGGTACCTTGCAGAAAGCTTGCAGCCTTGAGCACAGCATGGTTCAGATCATCAGAAGGCACCCGGAGGAACCAAGGATGGGCCAGGATGAATAAAACCCATCTCCCCCTGCTCTCTTGGCTGGTGCCTTTCTCGGGCTCAGCCCACCTGCACCCAGGTGGTCAGAATAAAATATTTTTGATACATTATGGCCTCAGGTTGTTAAGTGCGCGACCTCAGCCCACTCTGAACCTTTCAATTGTTAAATATTGTTTTGTATTGATTTCAGAGAGGAAGAGAGAGGGAGAGAGAGATAGAAACATCAATGATGAGAGAGAATCACTGATGGGCTGCCTCCTGCACACCCCCCACTGGGGACCAAGCCTGCAACCCAGGCATATGCCCTTGACTGGAAATGTACCCAGGACCCTTCAGTCCGAAGGCCGATGCTCTATTCACTGAGCCAAACCATCTAGGGCGAGAAAATAACTTTTGAGGCAAAGAGTGAAGAAGAAGAAGGGAACTGAGGATATCTGTGGAAAAACACTTCAGGCAGATAAAAGGGGAGGAGCAAAGTCTCCTGAGAGGCTAGCATGTCTTGGAAATACAAGGAACAAAGCAGGGTCAGTGTGGCTGGAGGGCAATGAAGGAGGAGGAAAAAGATAGCCAAGCCCTGGCCGGTTTGGCTCAGTGGATAGAGCACCAGCCTATGGACTGAGGAATCCCAGGTTTGATTCCTGCCAAGGGCAGTGCCTGGGTTGCAGGCTTAATCCCTAGTAGAGGGCTCCATCCCCAGTAGAGGGCGTGCAGGAGGTGGCCAATCCGTGATTCTCATCATCAGTCGTTTTCCTTTTCCCCTCCTCCTCCTCCTCTTCCTCCTCTTCCTCCTTCTTCCTCTCTCTCTTCCCCCCCTCTTTTTTTCCCTCTCTCTGCCCCCCTTCCCTTCCTCTCTGAAATCAATAAAAGTATATTAATTTTTTAAAAAGATAGCCAATAGAATTTATCCTGTGAGGAAGAATTATCCTTAATGAAATATGAAATGCCTTGGAGCAGTGAATCTCAATTCTTTCCGCACGTGTGAATTATCTACAGAGAGCACTTAAAAAAAAAACAAAAAAAAAACAGGCCCAGCAGGTGACGTAGCTCAGTGGTTGAGCATTGACCTATGAACCAGGAGGTAGGTCACGGTTCGATTCCCAGTTGGGTTGCTGTCCCCAGTGTGGAGCTTGCAGGAGGCAGCTGATCTACGATTCTCTCTCATCACTGATGTTTCTATCTCTCTTTCCCTCTCCTTTCCTCTATAAAATCCATAAAAATACATTTTTTTAAAAATTTACTAGAAAGCTACAGAAATCAACACTGTGTGGTGCTGGCATAAGGATAGGCATATAGAACAGTGGAATAGCATTAAGGGTCCAGGTACAAACCCATAGACTTAAGTTCAATTGATTTCTTAATTTATTGATTAAAGAGAGAGGGGAAAGAGAAAAAACCTATCAATTTGTTGTTCCACCTATTTATGCATTCATTGGTGGATTCTTGTATGTGCCCCAACTGATTGAACCTGCAACCTTAGTGTATCATGACAATACTTAACCAACTGTGCTACCTGGCCAAGGCAAGTTCAACTGATCTTAGACAAGAATGCCGAGACAATCCAATGGGAAAAGAATAATACCCTTTCCAACAAATGATGCTGTAGTAACTGGTTATTCATGTGCAAATGAATGAAGTTGGATTCATTCTCCCTACATCAGAACCTTATATAAAAATGAACTCAAAATTTATTAAAGACCTAAATATAACAGCAAAAATATAAAACTCTTAGAAGAAACCAGAGGTGTAAAAAAAAAAAAAAAAAAAAGGTAGAACTTCTGTGCCTCAAAGGATACCATCAAGAAAGTGAAAAGAGAACCAAAGAATGAGAGAAAATATTTGCAAATCATGTATCTGATCAAAGACTTGTATCTAGAATATATAAATAACTCTTACACTCAACAAAAGACATGTTGACAAATAACCCAACTAAAAAAAATGGGCAAAATATCTGGAGATTTTTCCAAAGAAAATATACAAATGACCAATAAGCAGATGAAAAGATGCTCAATATCATTACTCACTAGAGAAATGCAAATTAAAAGACAAATAACCCAACTTAAAAAAAAAATGGGCAAAAGATCTGAATAGAGATTTTTTTCCAAAGAAAATAGACAAATGGCCAATAAGCAGATGAAAAGATGCTCAATATCATTAGTCACTAGAGAAATGCAAATTAAAACCACAGCAAGGTACTTCACATACCCATAACGGTCAAAAACAATGACAAATGTTGGCAAAAATTTGGAAAAATTGCATTTGCTAGCAGGAAATGAAAAATAGTGAGCAGCTTTGGAAAATAGTTTAGCAGTTCCTCAAAAAGTGAAACATAGCCCTAGCAGGTTTGGCTCAGTGAATAGAGCATCTGCCTGTGGACTGAAGGGTCCTGGGTTCAATTCCAGTCAAGGGCATATGCCTAGGTTGCGGGCTCAATCCCCAGTGGGGGGGTATGCAGGAGGCAGCCGATCAATGATTTTCTCTCATCATTGATGTTTCTCTCTGCCTCTCTCTCTCTCTATCTCTCTCTCTCTCTCTTCCTCTCTGAAATCAATAAAAAATATATGTTTTTAAAAGTTAAACATAGAATTACCATAAGACCCAACAATTCCTTTATAAGTATGTACCCAAAAGAATTGAAAACATGTATCCACATAAGAACTTGTACATGAATGTTCATAGCAGGATTATCCATAATGTCTAGAGTAGACAAATAGGAGATAAAAAGTTTTGTTTAAACAGTGGATTCATTTAAAATGTCCAATATCTAACTAGTGTAAATTTAGAAATAGAAAAGAGAAAAAAAGAAATCATAAAATAAATATTATCCAAAAATTGTCTTAAGCTGAAATTCTTCCAGAAATGGAATACAATTCTAGACAGAAAGGACCCAATTGCCCAGAACGATAAATGGGAAAAGAAGCACACTGAGGCACAATGGCATGAAATTTCTTAACACAGGGATCAAGAGTACACAGCGTCCAGTCACATTTACAAAGAACAGGAGTCAGAATGTCATCAGATTTCTCCACAGCAATACTGATTTCGAGAAGAAAAGGCAATGCTTTCAAATTTTAGATAAAATTATTTCCAATCTACAATTCTATAACCAAGAAAACCATCAATCAGGCATGACAGGAAAACAATGTTATTTTCAGATCTGCAAAGTCTCAAAAACGTTGCTTCCAAAACTTTCTCAGGAAGCTGCTGGAAAATACATGCTCCATGGAAGTAAATGAAAAGATGCAGGGTCCTGTGTATTCACATGGGAAGGGCAAAAGGAATTCCCAGAATGGGGATGAAAAGAAGTCCCAAGGCTTTATGGGGCAAGAGTTTAGAAAGCAACCAGCCGAAACCAGTTTGGCTCAGTGGATGGAGCGTCGGACTGAAAGGTCCCGGGTTCGATTCCGGTCAAGGGCATGTACCATGCGGGCACATCCCCCCATGGGAGAGTGTGCAAGAGGCAGCTGGTCGATTTTTCTTTCTCATCGACGTTTCTAACTCTCTATCCCTCTCAATTCCTCTCTGTGTAAAATCAATAAAAAATATTAAAATAAATAGAAAGCAACCAGTCCAGCCCAGCAGGTGTGGTTCAGTGGTTGAGTATCAACCTATGAACCAGAAGGTCACAGTTTGATTCTTGGTCAGGGCACATGCCCAGGTTATGCGCTCAATCCCCAGTGGGGGGCACACAGGAGGCAGCTGATAAATGATTCTCTCTCATCACTGATGTTTCTATCTCTCCCTCTCCCTTCCTCTCTGAAACCAGTAAAAATATTTTTTTAAAAGGAAAGCAATCAGATTAGAAAGTTTATAAGAAGTTGTCATCTCTAGATGAAAGAAAGAAAACAGATTACAAGATGCATCTAAGTGCATTGAAAGAAATGTTATTTTAGCTCCTGCAGAATGCTTGGAACTGATGTGATAGGTAAACAGAAAATTACGCAAATGAAAGAAATCAGGAAGTATGTAACTCCAGTAAAAACAAAAGCACAAGAAAGGAAATGTGATCCTAATACATGACGTGGCTCAGCTGTGAATAATATTTATAATCATAATAACATACTATTTCATCCAAACTTGTGCTGTGGTTAATCATCAGAAGGTGGAGATAGAAGTGTGTGTTTGTGGAGACTGGCTACAAAGAAAGCTAACTCCTCATCTTCAATGGCTAAAAGACCACAGATAAAACTGACAAGCTAAGAATGACAGTATAAGAACCCCATATGTACAACATTAGAAATGCAGAAGTCAACACCAGAAGAGATCTAAGAGTTAATGATCATTGATTACATGGGCTAAGAATCAAGAATAAAAAGAGGTGAGGCAAGGAACTGCTGTCACATTATAATTCTTATATTGCTATTTGACTTTTTTCACTATGTGCATGTATTATTTTGTGCATAAATGAAATTTAAATTCAAGAAAGGAAAAGGTGCCAAAGCCGGTTTGGCTCAATGGATAGAGGCTGCGGACTGAAAGGTCCCGGGTTCGATTCTGGTCAGGGACATGTACCTTGGTTGGGGGCACATCCCCAGTAGGGGGTGTACAGGAGGCAGCTGATCCATGTTTCTCTCATCGATGTTTCTAACTCTCTATCCCTCTCCCTTCCTCTGTAAAAAATAAATAAAATATTTTTAAAAAAAGAAATAACTGCAGTCATAGGGGAAACAACTTGTCGATGCCACTACTAGCACAACAGCTAGCTTTTGAGGATTTGAAAATAATGTATCTATTTCAGAGACAAGTAGCAGAGCGAGGCAAGAAGGACCACATTAGCTAACAGGCAGCCTTTCTCTGCTCTTCACCATCTTCCTCCTCCTTTTGCCTCTCTTTCCTTTTCCTCTCGGCTAGGCGCTTCCTCCTCCAGGCTCTTCCTGTTCCCTCCTGTGCTGCAGGCCTCCGGCCCTGCCTCGCTGGACCCACAGCCCATAGGGCACCTCAGAGTTAGAACCACTGGCAAGGTCACCTGAGACCATCAGAAAATACAGTCATTTCTTTTTTTCTTTTTTTTAATATGTTTTATTGATATTTTACAGAGAGAAAGGGAGAGAGATAGAGAGCTAGAAACGTCGATGAGAGAAAAACATCAACCAGCTGCCTCTTGCACGCCCCCTACCGGGGAATGTGCCCGCAACCAATGTACATGCCCTTGACCAGAATAGAACCCGGGACCTTTCAGTCCGCAGACTGACTCTCTACCACTGAGCCAAACCGGTTTCGGCGGCAGAGTTATTTCTTAAGAAACTTACTTCCCAGGCCCCTTTGCATTCCCCCTGTCCATTCCTTGACCCGGGGTCAGTCTTTCAAGAGTCGCTCACGGACACCAGGCTGTGCGAGGCTCTGGAACTCAAAGGGGAATGCCGTGGGGCCCCCGCTCTCTGGGAGCCCAGACGGCTTGTTTTGAAGGACCCTCGGTAAATCCTTGAAGAGGTTTTGGCCAGAGAAAGCAACCACGCACCACATAGCTCTCGCAGTATCTAACACCCCTGACCGTTCTTCCTGCCCAGCCTCACCACGACCCTTCCAGACCGGCCCGTCTTCCAGAGGCAAATAGGTTGGATTGCTCACCGGCCCTTGAGTGATACTGGACAAGCAACACACCCTCTCTGAAACGAACCCAAATAGTAGATCTTACGATGAACCTTGTGAGTTTGCGGTAGGGATTACATGAGTTCAGGCCCAGCCAAAACCGGTTTGACTCAGTGGTAGAGCATCGGTCTGCGGACTGAAGGGTCCCAGGTTCGATTCCGGTCAAGGGCATGTGCCTTGGTTGCGGGCACATCCCCGGTAGTAGGGGATGTGCAGGAGGCAGCTGGTTGATGTTTCTCTCGTTGACGTTTCTACCTCTCTATCCCTCTTCCTTCCTCTCTGTGGAAAATCAATAATATATATATATATATATATATTTTTTTTTTTTTTTAATGAGTTCAGGTCCAGCAGCCAGCACACCGTGAGTGCTCTCTGAGCATCAATGACCAGCTAAACCAGTCTCCTTGATGCTGTAATGCCAGGCTCTGGCATCCCTGGAATTCTTGACCCGGCTCTGAGTCAGGAAACCGCTGAACAACGACCTCAAAATGAAAGAGCCTGTGCAGCCGATGAGCAGGGAAGAGCAAAACCACTCCCCACATCCAGATTTCATTCCTGACTAGCCAGCTGCAGACACAGGCAGCGCTTCCTATTATGACTACAGATCCACTCGGCACCCACTTCTTGAGAGATGTGGGAGAGAAAGGTCTGTGCAAAGGGTCCTTCCCTTTCCTTCACACCCTCATGCCTTCCCTTGTTTTGTTTTTTTCCCCCAACACTTAGCCTCTTTCTTGGCCTCTGTCCTCCATCCGGCATCGAGCCGGTTACCTTCCACTCTCCAAAGGCCCATGTTGCATAAACAATCAAATGGAGCCGAACTTGGCCAGATGACATCCGTACAAAGACCGAGCTCATGAGAGGAGGGAGGGGGAGCACGGTGGAATTACAGGCTAATAATAAGACAGACTGGGAAGCAGATCTTGCAACAAAACAGGAAGCAAAAAGCATGCATGCCTGCCACAGAGGAAGAGGACCTGCCCTGGTTCGGACCGCCAGGTCTCGGTATGTGGTGTTTTCTAAGAAATAAGTGTGAACGCTTGGCTTAAATCACAAAATGTTTTGTGTATAAGCTTAGAGAGGGAGGGGCGGGAGCAGGGACTACAACCTTCTAAATAAAAGATTCAGGCCGAGACCAGTTTGGCTCAATAGATAGAGCGTCGGCATGCGGACTGAAAGGTCCCGGGTTCGATTCCGGTCAAGGGCATGTACCTTGGTTGCAGACACATCCCCAGTAGAGGGTGTGCAAGAGGCAGCTGATCCATGATTCTCTCTCATCGATGTTTCTAACTCTCTTTTCCTCTCTCTTCCTCTCTGTGAAAAATCAATAAAATATATTTTTTTAAAAATAAAAAAAGATTCAGCCCTACCTGGTTTGGCTCAGTGGATAGAGCATTGGCCTGTGAACTGAAGGGTTTCAGGTTCGATTCTGGTCAAGGGCACATGCCTGGGTTGTGGGATCGATCACCAGTAGAGGACGTGCAGGAGGCAGCCGATCCATGATTCTCTCTCATTAGTGATGTTTCTATGTCTCGCTCCCTTTCCCTTCCTCTCTGAAATCAATACAAATATATTTTAAAAACACACAAAAAGATTCAGTTGGTTCTTCTACTGGGCAACAAGATGTTCCCTTTTCCTCCTACCCCTCAGAAATTCCAGAGTCTGTACCAGTCTGAAGTGACTCAAAATCACTCAAGAGCAGCTCACGGATTTGATGCCCTGGGAGTTTACATGCAGGCGCCCATGTCTGCGTGTCTCAGGGTGGAAGCGTCAGATCTGGACTCAGAAGGCCGAGATTCAAGATCCCAGCTCTTCCCTGTCTAAGCTACATGACTTTGTGTCGGTCATGTCACCTCGGGGAGGTTCTGTTTGTTTCAAATCTATAAAACAATAGGATACCTGGCAAACAACATGCATTCCGTGCATCTTCGGGAAAGCCAGCATTTTAAACATTAAAACCCATTGCCCGCCAAAACCGGTTTGGCTCAGCGGATAGAGCGTCGGTCTGCAGATTGAAAGGTCCCGGGTTCAATTCCAGTCAAGGGCATGTACCTTGGTGGCAGGCACATCCCTGGTAGGGGGTGTGCAGGAGGCAGCTGACCGATGATTCTCTCTCATCGATGTTTCTAACTCTCTATCCCTCTCTCTTCCTCTCTGTAAAAAAATCAATAAAATATATTTTTAAAAAAACCAAAAAAAAAACCATTGCCCATCCTTCTTGGAAGTCTCTAAATCGGTTGCCAACCCAGAAAGTCACACCAATTCCAGAACCTGGTACTCAAGCTGATGCCAGCGGCACTACCAAGCAGCACGCTTGGAGGAGTAGCATCCTCGAGGCAAAAAGAACTCCCTTACCTTGCAGTCTGCAAAGGAATCTTTAAATGAAAAGTGAAACGGAGGGAAAACGAAGTCCCCTGAGGTATAATACAATGCTCTGCTACACTGGCATCCTATATAATAAAGAGGCGATATGCAAATTGACCCTCACACCCTCGCATCGCAAGACGGCCATGCCCCACGTTGTCACAAGAGAAGGTGCAGGCTGGGCTGAGGGACACTCCCCGACCCAGTGCACGAGTTTTGTGCACCGGGCCTCTAGTAATAGCATAAACCGTTTTTGTTTTTTTCAAAGTTTAACTTCCAATAAGAAGCACTCCTTGCATATGCATCCACACTACTCCACAAGTGACTTGGCCAGGCTCTTCACGCTAAATACTGTCCCCGTGCCCGCTGCTCCCGCATGTGCATCTGCAGCCCAGGCTGATCTCCACCCAGACTTCTCACACTGCCCGCAATGTTGGCGCTGGGGTTTCACGACCAACGTGAACAGAAGTGAGCCCACCCTGGTTCCTCCTCCAGTTTTCCCCATGGCGGTTCCTGAGGACTCCGTTCTCCACACCACGCACCACGGAGGCGCCCCTCAGATGGCAACCAGAGCGATGCCCTCCGCTCCTTGCCCCTCTCTGACCTTACCCTCACCACCTCGCTGACCTCACCCTCAGCATCTCTCCTCCATCACGCCCCTCCAGCCCAGGGCCTCCTGGCCGAGCCACAAACACGCCAGGGGTGCTCCTTCTTCATTAGGACGACTGAATTTGCTGCTCCTTCTGCCTGGACCGCTATCTCCCCAAAGGTTGCCTCAAACACAGCTCCCCCCCCCCTCACCTTCACTCAACCGGCACCCTCTCGGGAAGGCTTCTCTGAGGACCCAAACCCAAAACTGCAGCCCCAGCCAACATTTCACAGCCCACTTCCATGCTCTATTATAATATCACATACTTGGTCGTTCTGTTTATTGTGCCTTTTCCCACTACAGTGTAGTATCCACGAGGGCAGGGATGTTTGCCTTTCTTGGGTACTATATTCCCGGTGTTTAGAACAGCACTGTCCAACGTAATTTTTAATTTTCTAGGAAACACATTTTTAAAAAAGAAAACAAGTGAATTGAGTTCCAATTACACTGTTTAACCAAAAAGAAAAAAAAATTTAAATAATCCCTTAGTGACTGTACTCACATTGTATTAATATTGTATTGAGTATATTGTTGAATTTACTATAATATAAACCAATGAGATTATCTTTTTTTATATTAAACCTTCAAAAGCAGGTGTGTATTTTGTGCTCATTAGCATACCTCCATGTGTCTAGTGGCCACCATCTTGGACAGCCCAACTCTAGAGCAATGCCTGGCACAGAGCAGGCACTTACAGATAGTCATTGAACGAGAGAATGTTCTCCCGGGAAGAGGCAGCTATGGTATAGCACAGAGTTCTGAACTTTGATTGCATCCTACAGTCACAATGTTCGCTGTCTATATACTACTTTTTGTTCTTAAAATGGCACGTTTATATATGAAAAAATTCTTTAAAATAAAACTTTATGTCCTTTTCTCCTTTTTTAAAAATATATTTTTATTGCTTTCAGAGAGGAAGGGAGAGGGAGAGATAGAAACATCAATGATGAGAGAATCACTGATTGGCTGTCTCCTGCACGCCCCCCGCTGGGGACCAAGCCTACAACCGGGCATGTGCCCTTGACTGGAATCGAACCCGGGACCCTTCAGTCCTCTGGCTGACGCTCTATCCACTGAGCCAAACCAGCTAGGGCTAGATCCTTTCCTATGAATGGAAAAGCGTGGGTCTAAGGATAAAAGGCCTGGCCGTGGGCCCCTGCTCAGTCATTCGCTGGCTCTGGCCTCCAAAGCAAGGACTCGGTTAAGCCTCCGTTTCTTTATTGATACCGTGTTTCCCCGAAAATAAGACCTACTCCATGGAAACATAACACATCCCCTGAAAATAAGACCTAGCGCATCTTTGGGAGCAAAAATTAATATAGGACACTGTCTTATTTTCGGGGAAACAGGGTAGAATAGGGACAACACTGGCCTTCACAGGTCTGTGCTGAAAACCAAATGAGATGTCGGTATCAGCCCTTCGCCCGCGGGAAAGTGGTCATTAAGTAAGAGACTGAGAAGTCCATCCAAGCCTTTTCCCCAGGCTTATGGTATTCATTATGGACCAATAACACAAACTGGCAGATCTGGCACGAGAAGAGCTAGGACTTGGGTTCATACCCCTCATCCTACACTTAGTGATTTGTGACCTTCAGAAACTTTACTCACTAAACACTTACCAAGTGCCACAACGTGCCATACACTCAGCTAGTAGCCAAACAAACCAAGTAAGATATGACTCCTGCCCTGGAAGGATGACCGGTCTAGCAGGTAAACAAGAGAGCAATAAATTGTTGACAAGTCAAGCCATCTCTCTTAGTTCTGCTTGTTCATTGTGAAATGAGAATAATTCCTTCCCAACATAACTCACTGGACTGCTACAAAAATCAATTATGAATGTCTATCAAATACTCCAAAAACTTGAGCTCGTAACACATTAGCAAAGTGCTTTCTCCCCCCTACTTGTTTGGTTTTTTTTAAATACATATATTTTATTGAATTTTCACAGAGAGGAAGGAAGAGGGATAGACAGCTAGAAACATCAGAGAGAGAGAAACATCAACCAGCTGCCTCCTGCACACCCCCTACCGGGGATGTACCCACAACCAAGGTACATTCCCTTGACCTGAATCAAACCCGGGACCTTTTGGTCTGAAGACCAACGCTCTATCCACTGAGCCAAACCGGTTTCGGCTCCCCCCTACTTGTAACGGTTTGGGTTCAAAATGACGCTAGCTCCTGTGACTGTCCAGTCTGAGCATTCACTCCCGTTACATCACATCCACGAAATTCACTTCACTGCTGCAAATCTTAGCCACCGCAAAGGAAGGGGAAAAAAAACAAAAAACGGATGAACAGCTTTTCACAAAGGCATTTAATCTCAAAAATCATGATCCACGCACGTCAGGGTTCGAAGGAGCGCAACGCAGACCTCGCAATCACCCTACCCAGTCCCAGAGTGTGTCCAGAGAAGCAGTCACATGGTAAGGGCGGCTGAATAATTCAAACAGAGGAGGAAAAGTCAGAGAGCCGGGTAAGCAGACACTGTCCAAGGTTTCAGCAGTCGCTACGTGGCGGAGGGAATGAATGGCTGAGCGAGGAGGTCCTCCACAGTTCAGGCTAAAAGCCATTTTATGGCCAAAGTTTTTCTTTTTTCCCCAGCTTAGAAATTGATGGGATCTGGGGGAAAGAAAGAAAAGAAAGAAAGAAAGGAAAGAAAGGAAAGAAAGAAAGAAAGAAAGAAAGAAAGAAAGAAAGAAAGAAAGAGAAAGAGAGAGAAAGAAAGAAAGAAAGAAAGAGAGAGAGAGAGAGAGAGAGAGAGAGAAAGAAAGAAAGAAAGAGAAAGAGAGAGAGAAAGAAAGAAAGAGAGAGAGAGAGAGAGAGAGAGAGAGAAAGAAAGAAAGAAAGAAAGAAAGAAAGAAAGGAAGGAAGGAAGGAAGGAAAGTCTCCAAGAAAGATGATCTGAAGGGCTAAGGTTCCCACAAGAAGTGGAAACTCAGGGCGAAGTGGGTGTGCCGAAAGCAGAAGATCCTGGGATCCCTCCTGAAGTTTAAACACCGCATGGGGCCGAAATCAAAGTCTCGGGTAACAACCATCCCCAGAGAAGGGAGAAGAGAGAGAGACTTTCCGCTGGGGTTCGGGCCGCTCCTGCTGGATTTCCCCTCCTGTCCCCGCCGTGGCGCGCGCCCACGCCCAGGCGCCCCGCTTCCCGGGCCACTAGTGTCCCGAGTCGCGACCCTTCCTCGGGTCCCGACCCCTTCCACAAAGGTCACCCTCTCCATCCCCGGCACCCACGCTCCTTTCCCCTTCCAGAAGGCCACCCTCTCCGTCCCCGGCGGCCTCCGCGCCCACCGCGGAGCGGCCGCCGCCGCCCCCCGCGCACAGCCCGCCCGCGGCGCGCCCACCCCTCCGGGGCGGGAGCCGGGACACCCCTCCTCGGAGGCCGGAACCGCCGCCCAGGCCCCTCCCACAGGAAGCCACCGCCCCCCGGCGCCCGGGCCGCACCGCCCCCCTGGTCCCCCCACCACCACCACCCGGTCCACCGCGAGCCGCCGCCGCCGCCCCGGGCCCGCCCCGCGGCCCCGGCCGCCGCGCCCCCCGCGCCCGCGCTCGCTACCTGCCGCGCGGCCACCGGAGCGGCGCCCGACTCCGCTCCCACTTCCGCCTTCCACCGCCCGCACGCCGGGGCCGGGTCACGTGGCCGCGCGCGGTCACCTGACCCGGAAGAGGCTGGCCGGGCCGCAGGTGTGGGGCCACCGAGGCCGGGCCTGGGATGCTCTGCTGTAGGGAAGGGGGAGGAGGGGAGGCGTTCTTACACCTTTGCGTTGTTTAAAAGGCGAGGCATTTTTTTTCCACCTGCTGCCCGAGCCATCCAGTCGAGGACTCGCCAAGGCCGGCCGCTTCCTCCTCCCACCAACCCCGGGGTTGGGGCTAGTCTAGGGTTAGCCCCGTGTGACAGGTGAGAGGTAGTAGCTATGGAATCAAGTCGTCAAGTGTTTGTGGTATTTGTGGGCCTGGCCGGTGTGGGTCAATTAGTCGGAACATTGACCAGGACACACACACGGAAAGGGAGCGGGTTCCGTTCCCCGATCCTGTTGAGCGTGGGGGGTCTGCTAAGTGTCTTGCATTTTCCGGTTCTGGAAATGAACTCAGATTTTTGCCTGGCACGCAAGCCATGCCTTCTCTTCCTTAAAAGACCTCAATGAGTGATCCATTGCCCTGCGTGTATTGGAAAGCGCTGTTCATGTAAACTGCTTTAAAGTGACCAGGTTTTCCTAATAATGTTTGAGATTTCTTCACTTAAAAAAAAAAAAAAAAAAAAGAGCTCCGTGGAAACCGGTTTGGCTCAGTGGTAGAGCGTCGGACTGAAAAGTCCCAGGTTCGATTCCGGTCAAGGGCATGTACCTTGGTTGTGGGCACATCCCCAGTAGGGGGTGTGCAAGAGGCAGCTGATCGATGATTCTCATCAATGTTTCTAACTCTCTATCCCTCTCTCTAAAAAAATCAATAAAATATATTTTTAGAAAAACAACAACAAAACAAAACAAAACAAAAAAAACCCAAGAGCTCCACAAAAGTGAAGTGCTTCCATAAACTGATGAACAAAAATAGATCCAGAGACAAATGACAGGGAGGTAGAGGGTTAGAGAGCAGCCAAAGCTTAGAGCACTAGTTAAGTATACAATTTTACCTATATGTTCCCAAAAATTCTAGTTTAGCACTTCTTACTTGAGATTCAGGAATCTGTATTTTAACAGCTCCACCAGGTGATTCTCATCATGAGAGAAGTTTGGGAAACACTGCTCTAATGGAATAGCTGAACCTTTGAATATAGATCACATTACTGGAGAGGAGACCTTAGAGAGACAAAGGGGCCAAGACAGATCCGTGGAGGGTGTCCTGTTTGCGAGGCAGAAAAGAGTCCAGTGAGCCTCCCGGTAGGGAGACCAGGACTGTGACGTATCACCAAGCCAGGCAAGGAGAGACAGTCCAGGAAAAGGAGATGGTCAGCAATGTCAAATTCTGCAGAGAAACTGAGAAGGGGAGAAATAAAAACTAACCGAAACAGGTTTGGCTCAGTGGATAGAGCATCAGCCTGTGGACTGAAGGGTCCCAGGTTCGATTCCGATCAAGGACATGTACCTTGGTTGCAGGCACATCCCCAGGGAGGGAGGGGGGGGGGGCTGTGTGCAGGAGGCAGCTGATCGATGTTTCTCTCTCATGGATGTTCCTAACTCTCTCCCTCTCCCTTCCTCTCTGTAAAAATTTAAAAAAAATATTTTTTTAAAAAGAAAGAAAAACTTTAAAAAATTGATGAGATGAACTGGAAAATTAGAAAAAGCCTTCAGTTGGGCAATTTTAAGCAGGGTAGGTAGGGCAGGCACCAGTCAGTAGCTCTGGCAGTTGAAGAGGCTAAGTGGGAAGAGCAGGTGAGATATATGTCTGGAGAAGGAAAAAGGATTTGGGTAATGCCTAAAGGACACTGACGGATTTTTGGAAGTAACGTGCATAAAATATAACTGAGGGGTAAGACTGAAGTGAAGACTTGACAAAGAAGGGATGGAATAATCCAATGTCGCTGAAGACTGGTGACAAAAAACTCAACTAACATTCGGCCAAAATTCACCAGCGTGAGTTTATAACAGGCCAGATCTCGAAACGATAAAATCTCAGATTTGAACAGGAACTCAGAAATCATCCCATACCCCTCAGTTCGATTCAGGGATGAATTATTTACTAGTATATAATGTACCTTGCTTAGGGACATGGGGCAATGATATTAAAATAAGACATAGACCTTTGGCTCCAAGTTACCGTATATTCAGTATGAAATGGGGATGCATCGGCCACTGCAGCACAGCAATTTTCAACAGGTGTGCCTAATAATCTTTAAAACATGCAATACCTAACTATTTAGTCCTGGGCACTGACCTCTTTTCTTTTCGATTGTCAAATTAAAAAAAAAAAAATGACAACAGCCAGCACAGCAATAACCATCTGGTGTGAATGAGTCAAAAGTATACCTATTTTTTGTTGTTGTTGTCAGATCAGCAAAACATGCATTTTGTGGCATGCTGCAGAATTTTAGTGATTAGTTCGTGCCTCGGGATGGAAAAGGTTGGAAATCACTGCTGTCGCCTAATGGTTAAGAAAGTGGCTCTGAATCGGTTTGCCTGAGTGTTAATCTTGTTACAACCATTTACTAGCCATGATAACTTTTTGTCTTGAGTAGCTATCCCTCGACTGTAAAATAATACCTATCTTATGGGCTTGTGATCATTAAACTATGTGTATTTTTATTTATTTACTTTTATATATTTTATTGGTTTTTTACAGAGAGGAAGGGAGAGGGATAGAGAGCTAGAAACATGGATGAGAGAGAAACATCCACCAGCTGCCTCCTGCACACCCCCTACTGGGGAGGTGCCCACAACCAAGGTACATGCCCTTGACCAGAATTGACCAGTTTCGGCTATGTGTATTTTTTTTTTGTTTGGTTATTTGTTTTTATATGTTTTATTGATATTTTACAGAGAGGAAGGGAGAGAGAGAAACATAGACCAGCTGCCTCTTGCACACCCCCTACTGGAGATGTGCCCGCAGCCAATGTGCATGCCCTTGACCGGAATCGAACCCGGGACCTTTCAGTCCGCAGACCCACGCTCTATCCAGTGAGCCAAACCGGTTTCGACTAAGTGTATTTTTAATAATGACAACACACACTGGCTTTACACTTAAAAGTAAATAATTAATAATAATAATAATAATAATAATTAATAAAGCGCTGAGGCCTGGATGCTAAGACCTATTTAATCCTCAGGTACTTCCCCCCCCTCACACCCAAGGTTTGGCCCCGCCCACAAGCCACCTGGCCCGCGCCGCGCCCCTAAGTAACCGGAGCCGGTTGGTGCCGGGGCGGCCGCCAGGGGGCGCCGCTCCGCGTGCGGCTGCTCCTCCCGGCTCCCGGGGCGGCGTGGGAAAGCGAGGGCGGGCGCATGCGCACTCGGGATTCGCCTGGCCAAGATGGCGCCGGTGGAGCACGTTGTGGCGGACGCCGGGGCCTTCCTGCGGGACGCGCCCCTGCAGGTACCGGGAGCTCTCGGGCGGGCGGGCGGGCGGGAGGGGGCAGGGTGTGGGCTGGAGAGCCCGCGCGGGAGCGATGAGCGGGGCCGGTCTCCGTGCAGGACATCGGGAAGAACATCTACACCATCCGGGAAGTGGTCAGCGAGATCCGGGACAAGGCCACGCGCCGGCGGCTCGCCGTCCTGCCCTACGAGCTGCGCTTCAAAGAGCCCCTCCCGGAGTACGTGCGGCTGGGTGAGCGAGTGCCTCTGCCCGGGGTCGAGGCCGGGGTCCCGGGTGCCGATGGGGCCGGCCCGGTGCGGGTTGGGGTCGGGCGCCTGGGTGGGTCTCCCCTGCGTATGTCACTCAGACTTTGCTAGGCCTCGATCGTCACGTCTGTGAAATGGGAGTCATGATAAGCCCCGCCCCCGAGGCTGCCGGAAGCGGTAAAGGGCACCTGTCACTCAGCCTAGTGTCTGTCTACCAGGGGTGGGCAAACTTTTTGACTCGAGGGCCACAATGGGTTAAACTGGACCGGAGGGCTGGAACCGAAGCGTGGATGGAGTGTTTGTGTGGACTAATATAAATTCAAAGTAAACATCATTACATAAAAGGGTACGCCTGTCTTTTTTTAAAAATATATTTTATTGATGTTTTACGGAGAGGAAGGGAGAGAGAGATAGAGAGCTAGAAACGTCGATGAGAGAGAAACATCAACCAGCTGCCTCTTGCACACCCTCTACCAGGGATGTGCCCGCAACCAAGGTACATGCCCTTGACCGGAATCGAACCCGGGACCTTTCAGTCCGCAGACCGACGCTCTACCACTGAGCCAAACCGATTTCGGCACGACTGTCTTTTTGGTGGTGTTGTTTTTTTTAATATATATATATATTTTTTTAATTGATTTTACACAGAGAGGAATTGAGAGGGATAGAGTTAGAAACGTCAATGAGAGAGAATCATCGACCAGCTTGTCTTTTGCGCACACACACACCCCCCCCCCCCCCCGGGGATGTGCCCGCAACCAATGTACATGCCCTTGACCCGAATCGAATCTGGGACCCTTCAGTCCACAGACCAACGCTCTATCCACTGAGCCAAACCGATTTCGGCAATAATTTTTTTTACCATCATAGACGACAACAGATATTGGTCAGATTAACTTTCCATCCCATTTTGGAATCTGGTCATCCATTCTACTAATTTCAATTGTTAAAAATCAAAGAATTTTAGAACTGGGAGAGAAGAGACCTTCTGTCCTGACATAAGGCCAACACTCATCATTTGCAAATACCATGCTAACTTTGAATGCCTATTAACTTTGATCTCCCGTTCCTTCATTTGTACTCAGGATATCACAGTATAGCTAACTGGTGTGAAGCTTGACGGTAGAGAATAATAGATGTCACTGTGATTAGAAAAAAGATGAGGAAATAGATGATAGTCTGAAGAGGTCTTTCTTGACATAATTGATCCTAAGTTCTTTTCGTACTTTCATTACCTACGGTCATGTGACTCTTTGCCTCTAAATGAAGTTGAGCGTCTTTTGTTTACAGTGACTGAGTTTTCAAAGAAAACTGGAGACTATCCCAGCCTCTCCGCCACCGACATCCAAGTGCTGGCACTTACCTACCAGCTGGAGGCCGAGTTTGTTGGGGTGTCGCACTTAAAACACGAACCAGAGAAGGTAAGCCGGGAGGACTGCTGGTGTGTTGTTTTGTCTTAGTGTTTTTATTATGGGGAGTATCAGATACACACAAGTAGAGGGAATGGTATACTGGACCCCGGGTCCCCATCACTCTGCTTCCCCGGTTATCAACGTACCATCATCAACGTACCATCGTTTTCATCTCTACTGACCCCACCCCTTTTCAACTCGGGCGTCATATTTCACTGATAGGAGTTTCCTGGTGTGCCTCTTTTCAAAAATAACCACAAAACCATCATTATATAAAATTCTAATAATAATTCCCTAGTCTTATCAAAATAACCAGTTAGCATTCACATTTCCCAGTTTTATAAAAACGTAAAAATCGTTTATTTGTTTGGATCCGGTTCCAGATAAGGGTCAGACATCGCAGTTAGCAAATGTATGTAAGTCTTTTGATTTGTAGGTTCTTGGAAGATTGGTTAAATTTGAAAAATGCAGAAAGTGTGAATATAACATTCTCACTTTTTTAAAAAACTAGAAATAGTTTTTCAGAAGCAAGAATACGAGGTGTTTGTTGTTTTGTTCTGTTTTTATTTTTGTTTTTTTAACCCTGATACCCGCCTTGGCTGGGTTGAAGAGATTAATCTGTTTGCGCCTGGCCCTATTGCCTGTTTCAAGGTCAGAGAATTTGGGAAGCCAGGTAATTAACTTTATAATAATGAGTTTCAAATAGTGTTGACAGAGAATTGCTTGCTCTCCTCTGCCTTAAGTCATCAAGTGGGAACCCACGGTGGGCTCACATTCCTGTACCTGCTGGAGCTGTCCTCAGCTTGTTTTCATGTAGGTTTGGAGTCCTGGACTCCAGACAATCAAAAGGTGATGCCTGAACTACAGACTTGTGCGTGGCGGGGGCGAGGGGGTGGTTTGAATGGAATAGTTGTAATGACTCTGTGACTGGTACCTGCGTTTCTCTTTGGCATCCACCAATTTATAAATCTTAGAAATTGCCTTTTCCTGCAGCCTTTTGGGCAGGACTTAGGTATTTTGTATCAGAAGCTTTAAAACAGCCTATCTTTTCACCAAGAGCAGTTCACTCTTAGGCACTTATATCCTAAGGATGTAATCAGAGATACTTTTGAGTTGCCCTGCCGCGGTGGCTCAGTGATGGAGCGCCGACCTAGAAACCAGGAGGTCGCGGTTCAGTTCCCAGTCAGGGCATTTGCCCAAGTTGCGGGTTCAATCCCCAGTCAGGCAGAAGGCTGCTGGTCAATGATTCTCTCACATCATCATTGATACATAAAAAGATAAAAACAAACAAAACAAAGATACTTTTGAGTTTATGGATGATGGTATTCATTACAGCTGTGTGTATAAAGCCAAAAAGAGAAATGCCCCAAAGTGGTTATTTGGCAGTAGACTCACTGAGTAATTGTTCAGTCGTGTGCTGCATAATGGCATCTCAGCCGGTGGTGAACCACCACACAGCCTCGGTGTGGAATAGGCTGGACCAGTGGTCAGCAAACTCATTAGTCCACAGAGCCAAATGTCAACAATACAACAATTGAAATTTCTTTTGAGAGCCAGATTTTTTAAACTTCTTCCAATGGCCGTGGTATTTTGTGGAAGAGCCACACCAAAGGGGCCAAAGAGCCACATGTGGCTCGAAAACCGCAGTTTGCCAACCATGGGGCTAGGGCAGCCGTGGGCAAACTACGGCCCGCGGGCCAAATCCGGCCCGTTCGGCTGTTCTATCTGGCCTGCAGAGCCGAAAGAACAGAGGGTCCTCTTGCTCTCCCCTCCGCTCCTTCACCAGCAGCCCAAGATGAGAGTGCCAGCACGGTCAGGTTGCTTTTGTCCGGCCCTCTGGTCCAGTTTAAGAACCCATTGTGGCCCTCGAGTCAAAAAGTTTGCCCACCCCTGGGCTAGGCCATCCAGGTTCCTGTAAATGCATTCCATGATGTTGGCACAGAGGAAACTGCCCAGTGACACATTTTTCAAAATGTGTCCTGTTTTTAAATGTCATGTGACTGTGTGTGTTTATATTTTCTGGTTCTTTTAAATTTTTATTTATTGGTTTGAGTGAGAGAGAAACAGATTTGTTGTTTCACTTATTTATGAATTCATTGGTTGATTCTTGTGTACCTGACTGGGATCAAACTCACAGCCTTTGGGTATTGGGATGATACTCTAACCGACTGAGCTACCTGGTCAGAGCTCCGTTTGTTTGTTTTTTTAATATATTTTATTGATATTTCACAGAGAGGAAGGGAGAGAGACAGAGAGCCAGAAACGTCGATGAGAGAGAAACATCGACCAGCTGCCTCTTGCACACCCCCTACTGGGGATGTGCCCGCAACCAATGCACATGCCCTTGACCGGAATCGAACCCAGGACCCCTCAGTCCGCAGACTGACGCTCCACCACTGAGCCAAACCGACCTTGGCAGAGCTCCAATTTTTTTAAACATTGACTATATTTTACCTCAGTAACAGAGGGGAAATACTGTTTTCTCTCTTAATTACTCTTCCATGTTGAATTTTCAAACCGTATTTCTTTGCTTAGAGCTGTCACTTTTTTCTTCTTAAAGGCTAAAGTGAGCTCATCGATCCAGCACCCCGAAACTCCTCTGCACATCTCTGGTTTCCATCTGCCCTCCAAGGTAATTCCTTACACAGGCTGTGCTCGGCACGCCCTTTCCGCCACAGATTAACCGTTTATGCTGGACCAAATTCACCGAGACCAATACTGTGGTTTGTCCCGCCCTGTCTGGTCTGACTTGTATGTCCCATATATCATATCGTATGTAGCCCTCTCGGTTTTCGGGTTTTTAAATTATTTTTCTTTTAACCTCAGCCTAAACCCCCACGAGAAGCCGTGGGGTGTGAACACGCCGCCAGTGAGCCTGAGGACCTGGAATTCAGTTCCTTCATGTTCTGGAGAAACCCTTTGCCCAATATTGATCGGGATCTGCAGGAGCTGCTGGTAAGGCCTCATTACTGCCGCCTCCTGGTGACAGAGCGCACTGGCTGCTGCTGCTGGGAGATGGTGAATTCTGTGCGGTTTCAGATTGACCACGGCGAGGATGTTCCAAGTGAGGAGGAAGAGGATGGGTTTGAAGAAAGGAAAGATGAAGACAGTGATGACGATGGGGGGTGGATAACCCCCAGCAACATCAAGCAGATCCAGCGGGGTTTTGCACAGTGCTCCGTCCCGGAGGATGTGCGGGTCGGCTGTGTGACTACCGACTTCGCCATGCAGGTGGGTGAACGGGCACCAGTTAGCTCTCGGCCTAGAGTCAGACCTGCCCCTCCGAGGTCTGGGGGTCTGGACAGAGTAATAGTTTAATGGTTCTAGAAACTGCCTGTGTTCTTCAGTAACTTTTAGTTTGCTTGGAGGATAGAGAATCATAACAGGATGGAATGTCAATAGGATAATAAAAATTTTTTTTAAAGAATAGTCTTTATTTTTAGAGAGAGAAAACATTGATGTGAGAGCAAAATCAATTGGCTGCCTCCTGCATACCCCCTTCTGGGGATCAAGCCCGAAAACCAGGCATGTGCTCTGATCTGGAATCGAACTGGCAACCTTTCGGTGAAGCGGGCAATGCCCAGCCAACTAAGCCACGCAAGCCAGGGCTAAGACATTCAACTTTAATGTTTCCTATTCATAATCTGTTGGTGCTTTTCTTTTCCACAATGTTCTTTACTCAGTTAAGTTCTTGGGGAAAGTATAGAGGGTTCCCAGCCTGGAAATGAGTGCATCTGCTCTGACAAAATAAAAGTCTGTTCGGAGGGATTGCTGAGCTCAGGGGCCAGCTCCTGGGGCAGTTCTGGGTCCTTGCCCTGCTCTCCTCACCTGAGGAGCCACCTCCGCTTGCTGTTCCTGAGCAGAAGTCCTTCAGGACACAGCCGAGGTTTGTGAGGTTCCTTCACCTCGCGTCACCCAGACGGTAAGAGAACTGAGTTGGGCTCTGAGTTCAGTGCCGCCTGGACTTGTTGTTGCAGAACGTCCTGCTGCAGATGGGGCTGCACGTGCTGGCGGTGAGCGGCATGCTGATCCGCGAGGCCCGGAGCTACGTCCTGCGCTGCCACGGCTGTTTCCGGTAAGGGGCCGGCCAGCGAGCCGTGCCCTCTGCCCAACACTCTCCTCCCCTCCTGTCCCTTCTGCCAACTGCCTGACGCAGAGCCTTGCCTTCATACCTCCTTCCCACGTACACCTCATCCCGCCGGCACTGGAACCCCCGGGACAGAGACGGCCAGCGGCCGCCCACCTGAGAACCCGAGGGAGGCGTGTTTAGTTCTTACTGTGGCGGCGTAGGATTTAGGGTTTGGGTTCTGGAGCAAAGAGCCCTCCTTATTGGTGACAAGTCCTGAAATACTTACTGATGGAATGATGCCAGAGATTTTCTTAGAAACACATGGGAGGTCATCGTTGGGCTTTAGTGAATAGAAAAGAGCCAAGGCCTTGAGGTCCGCCCCGCACACCCACACCTTCAGCCACAGCCGCTTGTGTGGCGTGTCCTCTGTGACCCGTTAATAACTTACGGGCACCTCCGGCTTTCTGCCCAGGCTCACATTGGGGGCCCGGTATGTAGAGCTGGACCGGCTCGCCCCTTGAGGAAGCTCGGTGATGTTAGGAGCGTTGAATGTGGAGCCAGACCCCCTGGGTTTATCTGCCCTGTGAGCTGTGTCATCCTGGAAGCTGCCTTACCTCTCCCCTTCTGTAAATTGAAGATGGCAGCAACCTCATAGGGTTGGTTCAATAGGAAGCTTGTGGACAATGCTGACCCAGCTCAGTAAGGATTTGTCATTACAGTGTCAATAGGCTCCGTTCTCACTGCTGTTTCCCTTCGCCTCTGAGAGCGGCAGCTGCCGTTTGGTCATGTCGTCAGCACGGGCCGGAGGGCCTAGGTGGAGGGCGTGCACAGTGCTTCGGGGTCTGTGCAGAGCGATTGTTGAGACTCCCCACTTCTTACCCTTCCCTCCTCCTCCTGGGTCCGGTGGCTCACCTTGTGCTCGGGGGCAGGGTTTGCTGCCTGTGGCTCCGGTCCGAAGCGTCTGCCTTTATGTCTCCAGGACCACCTCCGACATGAGCCGAGTGTTCTGCTCGCACTGCGGGAACAAGACCCTGAAGAAGGTGTCTGTGACCGTCAGCGACGACGGGACCCTGCGGATGCACTTCTCCCGCAACCCCAAGGTGCTGAACCCGCGGGGCCTCCGGGTGAGTGGCCGTCCCCGCCTCCAGCGGAGGCCTGAGGCCGGGAAAGCGAGACCTCTTAGCGCTGGCATCGAAACGAACCGAGGACAAAAGTCCTCGTGGTTTCTGCAGGATAGTTACTGAAGCCTGAGGTCACCGCGGATGGGGAAGGAGTGAAGAGGAGGTTTCTGAGGAGCTGGCAGATGAATGAGGAATAGCCAGTCGATCCCGCAGTGAGTGAGACGGGCCAGATGCGCGTGTGGCCACTAGAGGGCGGTCGTTCACAGCACCGTGGGATTTCCAGAAGCTCAGGACCAGAGAGAGAGGTGTTTACATGCTCGGCACAGAGAGAGGCCTGGCCGGGTACACACAGCGATGGGTTTGTTCTAAGGACTCGAGAGAGGAGGGCTGAGAGAGAAAGGACTACGAGAGCGGAGCCAGCCTGGCACCGAGTTCTCCAAGGGTGGCCACTGCCTCTAATGAGCGAGGAGAAATCTTTCTTTTGCTTTGTATTTCCAAGTCCTTTTAGATGTGTAGAAAAGTTTCAGAAATAATACAAATAATTCCCACCCACCCTTCACTTAGATTTCACAAAGATTTTAATCTTTGAGGCCATATTCCAGCTTTGCCACAGATTTCCTGTGAAGTTATCATTAGGATAAGTAACTTACGGAAAGTTACTCTAATACTGTGTAAATACTCTGTCATCCCACTCTAACGCCTGGTTCAAGTTACCCGATTCAGTTTTTACAGTGATGGTTGCCAAATGGTGATTTTCTAACTCCACCATCCTTTCTGTATTAGCTGGCATTCTGCTGTAAAGAGGAATTTCCCCTCTTAGTGTGTTCATTTATGTGAGTGAGGTCTGTGGACTTCAGGCTGTGATCCAGCACCGTCCTGTTTACGTAGATGCTCACACTGTGCAGAGGCCCTTCAGCCTGGCTTCGGGTCCCAATTATTTTAACATTTTTCACTTCCCGGCACAGCAAGATGTTCTGACTCTCATATTGCCCTTGCCCTGAAATCGGCCATTTCTCTGAGCAGCTCCGGGTCATCTTTATGAAGAACGGGTTTTAGAAGCAAATATCCAGACAGGGGTGTGCTCACTGGTCCTAGGGTGGCCTCTCTGTCCAGGTGGACAGTGAATATATATGTGTATATAAATACACGTATTAAAAATTACACTTACCACTTCAGTTTCAACTAAACACTACAGAGTTCATTCTAGCCCCTCTCCCATCTGTGAGTTGAGGTGAGGATCAAGGAGGGAGATGCATGTCACATGCTTAGCGTGTAGCTAATTGATGTCATCCGCCTGCATCCAGAGCTGTCAGATAAGCGGACAAGATCACAGGCTCTGACTTGTATGAAGATGGGTCACCGTCCTTCTAATGAATGGCCTTCCTTCTTCTTTGCAGTATTCCCTTCCCACCCCCAAAGGGGGCAAATACGCCGTCAACCCTCATCTGACCGAGGACCAGCGCTTCCCTCAGCTGCGGCTCTCGCGCAAGGCCCGGCAGAAAACGGATGTGTTTGCCCCCGACTACGTGGCCGGGGTGTCTCCCTTTGCGGAGAACGACATCTCCAGCCGCTCGGCTACCCTGCAGGTCCGAGACAGCGCTTTGGGGGCCGGGCGGAGACGGCTGAACCCCAATGCTTCCAGGAAGAAGTTTGTGAAGAAAAGGTGAAGGGCAAGTTCCCCAGGCAGACTGGGCAGCTGCTGCAGCTGCCACGTCCTGGGTCTCACTCCCGTCTCCCATGCGGATGAACGCAGGCCGGCTCCTGCCTGCTGCCCTGGCTCCGGGGCGGGCGGGCTGGGTCCGGGCGGGCCTGGGCCGAGAGCGCCCAGAGCTGGGGCCTGCCACTCGGAGGGGTTTGCCGAAAACAGAACCGTGTCCTGGAGGGGATCTTCAACCTCGAAAGAAGGAAACTTCCAAGTGATAATATTTTTCTAATAAATGTTGTAAACTATACGTTTTCATTAAATAGGTCAAATGTTTCTCCTGAAGTAATTTGAAGACTTACACTTGAGGTATACACCAAGATCAAGCATTTAGATTTATCTTTTTGGGAAAGAAATATACTAAGCTTGTTAAAATAAAACTAAGTGTGACCATTTTCTCTCTCTCTTGTTTTACTTTAAGGCATTTCAGTCATTCCCAAAAGCTGAGTGTTGTGAACTCCCATAGTGCCTTTCACCGAGATTCCCCCATTGTTAGCGTTTCTTCTCATTGGCTCTCTATCTTTCTGTGCACACAAGTACAAAGTATCTCCTAGGGAAGGGTGTTCTTTTATTTAACCAGGGTACAATGATCAAGTTTCAGAAATTTGATACATTATTATCTAATACGTAACAGTTCACATTTTGCTATATTGTCCTCAATACTGTTGGCATTTCCCCTCCATTCTAGGGTTTCCCAGCCTTCGTCCTAATAATACAAGACGGGGTTTTTACTGTCCCTCCATTTGGGTTTGGCAGAGAGTTTCCTCAGTGGGGTTAGATTTTCACTTCGGGCAGGAAAGCCACCTGATGGCAGTTGGGTCCTCAGAGCATCACACTGAGTGATGCTAACGGATTGCTTGGTTGAAGGAACCTGCTGAGTCCCAAGATTTCTTCGTAGTTCTTATATTGAGAGTATACACACAAAGTGCTATCTTCAAAAGTTCCTTAAATTCACTTTTTCCTTTATGGTACTCTTATCCATTTGGTATATAGTTAGCTTGTTAATTTCTTTTTTTGCTTAAAATTCAATTTAAGATTTTTTTTTTTTAATCCTCGCTCTAGGATATATTTTTATTCATAAGAGAGATAGAAAACCTCAGTTGCCTCCTGCACATGTCCCAACCAGGAATTAAACCCACAACACTCAAAAAAAAAGCCCTACCCAGTTTGGCTTGGTGGATACAGTGTCGGCCTGCGAACTGAAGGGTCCCAGGTTCGATTCCAGTCAAGGGCATGTACCTTGGTTGCGGGCACATCCCCAGGAGGCAGCTCATCGATGTTTCTCATCAATGTTTTTATACCTCTCCCTCTGTAAAAAATTAAAATATACTATTTTTAAAAAGATAACACTCAAACTGAGCCACCTTGCCAGGTCTATGTCCCATTATTTTTAAATATATATATTTTTATTGATTGGCTGCCACCTGCATGCCTTCCACTGGAGATCAAGCCCACAACCCAAGCATGTGCCCTTGACCAGATTCAAGTCCGGGACCCTTTAGTCCACAAGCTAATGCTCTAGTCACTGAGCCAAACCAGCTAGGGTCTGTTTTTTAAAATACGAAAGCATACAGTTGCAAAAGTCAAAACTGTGTGTGTATATATGTATGTGTGTGTGTGTGTGTGTGTATATATATATGCACAGGGACATGGGGAGTTCCACATGCGGGCATGTGCTCTGTGCAGTAGCGATTGTGGTCGTGAGACCAGAGGGCAGGACAGGATGGGGTTTACAGAGGAAGAATAATTTCTCCACTAATCCCAAGGAGGACCTGTTCCCCGCAGGGATCCTTGGCTGGTAGTCATGGGAACCACGGGAGACAACAGATGCCCAGGTCCCCAGGCAGGCCTGAGCGTGGCTCAAGCTATGGTAGTAATTCTGTCATCCACAGCTCAGAGAAAAGCAGGAGAGCTCTGGGGACTACTTGTGCAAAAAAAAAAAGGAACCAGCCAGGTTGGTGCAGGACCTTAGCGGGTGACTAATGAGGCTGTCAGTGCTTTTGGGAATGGGGGGCGGGCACTCTCCGATTCTGAGGATCCTCCTCCCCCTGCTCTTTGTTTCTAAGATAATGAAGGCTGTCGGCAGAGCTTCCTGCAGCTCTAGGTGCTGGCCTGCTCCCCGGGGACGAGGTGGAGGCCTTGGGAACTGTTTTCAGTCGACACAAAACGCCTGGGACATACATACTCCTCTGGGCACAGAGGCCTGCTCACATAACACCATGGAAAGTGGACAATCTTAAACTGACAGCAAATAAAAGCTGGAGGGACCTTTAAGGCAATGCAGCCCAAACCCAGATATTTTTTCCAAAAAAACCATATTTTTTTAAATATATATTTTTATTGATTTTTTACAAAGAGGAAGAGAGAGGAATAGAGGGTTAGAAACATCGATGACAGAGAATCATCAATGAGAGAGAATCATCAATCAGCTGCCTCTTGCACACCCCCTACTAGGGATGTGCCTGCAACCAAGGTACATGCCCTTGACCGGAATCGAACCCGGGACCTTTCAGTCTGCAGGCCAACCCTCTATCCACTGAGCCAAACCAGTGGCCAAAACCATATTTTTAAAGTTGAGGCAGCCAAGGGTCAGAGAGATCATTTAGCAGCTGACCTGGATCTAGATTCAAGAATTCCGGAAGCAAGCAACACCTGGGAGCTGCTCTGGAGTCCGAAGACCCGAGTTCAAATTCTGAGCTACACCATTGATTAGTGATATAGCCCCGACAAGTCACATAACTACTTGGTGTAGAATAATTGTGTTCCTTACCTCACATCATCCTCAAAAACTATTTCAGAGTGGATCAAAACCTAACTATAAGAGCTAAGACTATAAAACTCTTTTTTTAAATATATTTTATTTATTTTTTACAAAGAGGAAGGGAGAGGGATAGAGAGCTAGAAACATCGATGAGAGAGAATCATCAATCAGCTGCCTCCTGCACACCCCCTACCGGGGATGTGCCCGCAACCAAGGGACATGCCCTTGACCGGAATCGAACCCGGGACCCCTCAGTCCACAGACCGACGCTCTATCCAGTGAGCCACACTGGTTTCGGCAAGACTATAAAACTCTTAAAAGAAACCATATATATGGACTCCATAAAAATTTAAAATGTATATGATTCCAAAGGCACCACTGAGAAAATATTTGTAAATTGTATATCTGATAAGGCGCTGTACAAAGGACTCTTACAGCCCCCCCCCAAAAAAAAGACAAATAACCCAATTTTAAAATGTGCAAAGGAATTGAATGAACACTTCTCCAAAGAAATAGATAAATGGTCAACAATCACATGAGAAGATGTTCAGCATGAACAGTCAGGAGGGAAATGCAACTCAGAACCACAATGAGATGCCCCTTCCGCACACAGGATGGCCCCAGTAAACCACACAGACAATGAAGAGTGCGGTGAGGGGCCCGGGCAGGCGTGGCTCAGGTGGGTGAGCATCGTCCCCTGCATGGACGAGAATGGAGGGGGTGTGTGGGCGGGGGGGGGGAGGGACTGGTCGGGGTATATGCCCAGGCTGTGGGTTCAATCCCTAGACAGGGTGTGTACAGGAGGCAACCAATCAATGTTTTACTTTACTTTCTCTCCCTCTCCCTTCCTCTCTCCCTAAAATAAATAAAAATGTGCCGAGACTGGTTTGGCTCAATGGATAGAGCATTGGCCTGTGGACTGAAAGGTCCCAGGTTCGATTCCAGTCAAGGGCATGTACATTGGTTGCGGGCACATCCCCAGTACGGGGTGTGCAAGAGGCAGCTGATGGATGATTCTCTCTCTTCGATGTTTCTAACTCTCTATCCCTCTCTCTTCCTCTCTGTAAAAAATCAATAAAATATACTTTTTAAAAATAAATAAATAAAAATGTATCTTTTTGCCTGGCTGGTGTGGCTCAGTGGTTGAGCGTCGACCTATGAATCGGGAGTGTGAGGTTGGATTCCCGGTCAGGGCACATGCGCAGGTTGCCGGCTTGATCCCCAGTGTGGGCTGTGCAGGAGGTGGCCGATCAAGGGGAATAATCAGGAGACATCCGTAGGTCATGTTGGCAGATCCCTCGCTAACAGTAAGTGCAAATGAGGCTACGATCAAGAGCCTGTCCTTAACTCTTGAAAATACGGCCGTCAATTGTAATTGAAAAATTTTTTTTAATGATTTTAAAAATATGTGAAAAGTAAAGAAAAGACCTAACCAGTTTGGCTCAGTGGATAGAGCGCCCGCCTGCGGACTGAAGGGTCCCGGGTTCGATTCCAGTCAAGGGCATGTACCTTGGTTGCGGGCACGTCCCCAGGAGGGGATGTGCAGGAGGCAGCTGGTCGATGTTTCTCTCTCGTTGATGTTTCTAACTCTCTATCCCTCTCTCTTCCTCTCTGTAAAAAATCAATAAAATATATTTTAAAAAATAATAAAGAAAATACTGCAGAGTCTGCTGCTAAAGCAATAGCTGGCCCACAAAATCCCTAGACTCTATGGCCACAGTTGTTCTTGATTCTAGAAGAGCCCCAGCTAAGGTTAGTGGGACAATGGCCAATGTCACTTGCTGCCCTGGGACAGACGGACACTTCCTGGGGAGGCTGAGACTGGACGACAGACGGTCACTGAATAAACACGTTGGTGTTAAAAACGACTCCTCCAATGGAGTCTCTGACTTACTTAATTCCAGACATGAACAACTCATCACTCTGCTTGTAATAATCATACTGTTTCCTTGGTGTGCTGTATCCCCTCAAGTTTTACTTTATTTTAATTAAAAAATTATATATATATATAATTTTTATATAAATATATATATATAATTTTTTAATTAAAATAAATAGTATTGATTTCAGAGAGGAAGGAAGAGGAAGAGAGAGATGGAAACATCAGCGATGAGAGAGAATCACTGATCGGATGCCTCCTGTACGCCCCCTACTGGGGATGGCGCCTGCAACCTGGGCATGTGCCCCTGACCGGAATTGAATCTGGGACCCGTTAGTCCGCAGGCAGACGCTCTACCCACTGAGCTAAACCAGCAAGGGCTCAAGTTTTAAATATACATGTGTAGTCACTAACCGCCAAGCCAGTGAGCTCCCTAAGACTAGAACGCCAGAAAAGGATCAAAGAGAATGACTTGGAGAATGTGAGCCCCATGCCGTGACCTGCAAATGCCACGCCTGTGAAACACCAGGCTTTGAGATTCCAGGGCATCCGCTGATGAAGTAGTGGAAAAGGCTTCTTCCATTTTCTATCACATCCCTCAGGCCGGGAGTCGGACAAAGAGGGTGGGGTTGTTAAAAACAAGACCACAGGCCCAAACTGGAATCACTCCTGCCACGCCTCCCATCACCAACCCCAGGCTCACGGAGAGGAGAGGTTGGGCTTTCCCATAAATGGAATCTTAGACTCCTAAGCCTGTCAACCAAGAACTGCCTGGCCCGCATGGCTGGGGCCTGCCTGGTAGACCCCTGCCAAAGGAAGCCGACTCTGTGGTCACCAGCCGGCGCTGTTGCCGAATCTAACTACTTCTTCTTCTTCTTCTTCTTCTTCTTCTTCTTCTTCTTCTTCTTCTTCTTCTTCTTCTCCTTCTTCTCCTCCTTCTCCTCCTTCTCCTCCTTCTCCTCCTTCTCCTCCTTCTCCTCCTTCTCCTCCTTCTCCTCCTTCTCCTCCTTCTCCTCCTTCTCCTCCTTCTCCTCCTTCTCCTCCTTCTCCTCCTTCTCCTCCTTCTCCTCCTTCTCCTCCTTCTCCTTCTCCTTCTCCTTCTCCTTCTCCTTCTCCTTCTTCTTCTTCTTCTTCTTCTTCTTCTTCTTCTTCTTCTAAAAGACAACTAGACTTTCTTTTCTTTTTTAAAAAAATATATATTTTATTGATTTTTTTACAGAGAGGAAGGGAGAGGGATAGAGAGCTAGAAACATGGACCAGCTGCCTCCTGCACACCCCCTACCGGGGATGTGCCCGCAGCCAAGGTACATGCCCTTGACCGGAATCGAACCCGGGACCCTTCAGTCCGCAGGCCTAAGCTCTATCCACTGAGCCACGCCGGTTTTTCTCCCTTCGCTTTTTGACAGTATGTCTCCTCTCTGTGCTGGAGGACGAAGGCTCTACGATCATTTGAGTTTTGCAGATACAGCTCTTTACTCTGTTCTGTTCAGTTACACAAAGCGGGACATTCTGCAAAGCCACTGCACTCCCCGGCCAGTGCTCCCGGTGGCCGCTCTCCCCCGCCAGCCCTGGACCGGCTCCCGGGGCGGAGGGGAGGGGCAGGGATTGGCGCGGGCACACACAGCCCCGAGGGCAGCATCGGGCCTCACGAAGGAAGAGAAGGCTTTCTCCGCAGCTTAGCATCCCGGGCAGCCTCCGATCGGAGCGCCTTTGCCCTCAGCGCCGAACCCCAGTCACCGTGAGTCAGCGGATCTGGGGCTGAAGGCCGCGCGCCTCCCTTTGGCTCCGCGATCCGAGCGCGGGGGCAGCTTCCCTCGGGGCTTCCTCCTGTGTCCCAACAACTTCCTCCTGTGTCCCAGACAGGCACACCTCCCACTCCCACCCAGACCCGGGAGACCCCCCTCTCCTCACCTCCCACCCCAGGCACCCTTCTCCCTGGTCCCCAGGTCCCTCCTCCAGGCTCCAGGCTCCCCTTTCCTTCCCGGAGTCCCCGCCTCCTCCTCCCCCCCTGCGAGCTCCGCCCTGCACCCCAGGGCCCGGGTGGCCGGCTCCGCCTTGGCTGGGTACCTGGCCGGTGTGGCCGGGGAGCCAGATATAAAGCAGCCCCGGCTCGGCGGCGGGCAGCACCCACGAGCCCCCGGAGACCAGCCCCGCCGCCAGCGCCGCCGGAGCCATGGCCGGTGAGTGCGCACCCCGCGCGCAGCGCCCGCCCCGGCCCTCGGCCCTCGGCTCTGAGTTCTCTTTCTGGACCCCAAACGGGCGAAGTGAAAGCTTCAGGGTCCGGGGGTGCGCCCTGGGCGGCGTCGGGCGAGGGGAGCTCCTGTTTCTATGCCACCCGCCCCCGTACCTTCGGGTGCGCATAGGAGAGACGGACCCCCCCCCCCCCCCAGGTCTGCAGAGGAACCGGAGCCGGGGGTGCGCCGCGGGCCGGCGGCCGGCGGGACCTTCCGCTGCAGGCGCTGGTCACAACCTGTGCCCCGCCGGCCCGGAGCCGCCCCGGCCCGGGTGCAGGGCGGACACCCGTCCCCACAGCAGCCCCTCCTGGAGCCTTTCCGCCCGGCCGGCCCAAAAGCACCGCCTCCCTCCCGGGAGCTGGGTCCCCTGCTTCTCCCTGTGCGGCTGATGCCAACTGGCTGGTTGTCTAGGTGTTTTATCATCTCTCTTAGGGAGAATTCTCTTTTATTTACAAAAAAAAAAAAAATTTATTTTAGAGAGAGAGGTGGAGGGAGGGAGGGATGGGGAGGAAAAAGAGAGAGAGAGAGAGAGAGAGAGAGAGAGAGAGAGAACATCCAGTTGTTGCTCCACTTATTTATGCACACACCTGTTGGTTCTGGTGTGTGCCCTGACCAGGATCCAAGTGTGGCAGATCGGGATGACACGCTAACCCAGTGGTCGGCAAACTCATTCCTCAACAGAGCCAAATATCCACAGTACGACGATTGAAATGTCTTTTGAGAGCCAGATTTTTTTTAAAAACTTAAACTTCTTCTAACGCCACTTCTTCAAAAACAGACCGGCCCAGGCCGGGGTATTTTGTGGAAGAGCCACACTCCAGGGGCCAAAGAGCCGCCTGTGAGGTCTGCCGACCACGGCTCTAACCAAATGAGCCACCTGGCCGGGGCAGCTGAACTTCTTGCAAACAGGAATGCCTGTTTGTGTCTTTTCTTTGTTTTTGTGTTTTATGGTAATAGGCGTGCCTCTAGCTAAAGCAGGGGCGGGCAAACTTTTTGACTCGAGGGCCACGATGGGTTCTTAAACTGGACCGGAGGGCCGGAACAAAAGCAACCTGACCATGCTGGCACTCTCCTCTTGGGCTGCTGGTGAAGGAGCGGAGGGGAGAGCAAGAGAACCCTCCGCTCTTTCGGCTCCGAGGGCCGGATAGAACCGCCGAGCGGGCCGGATCCGGCCCGCGGGCCGTAGTTTGCCCGCGGCTGAGCTAAAGCAAGGCATAGATGGCCTGACTTTCTCCTTTTCTGGGGAGCAGCTTTATGGCTTACTGCTTAGGAAATGCTTGTTAATACTGTTAAGAAGTAAATAATGTGTATATTGATAACAAGTGAGCCAAGGGAATAAAAACTGATAAAGCAGTGTTGGGCAAACACTGGCAACGCAGAGGTAGACGGCAAAGAAAGGGCGAGCCAGCACTTAAGGTACTCACCTTTCTCCCCGGCGTGCTGAGTCCCAGAGGCGAGGAGGAAGGTGGAGACAGCTGCAGGAATGCCTTTCCATCTCCCAGGCCTTCCAAAGCACATACGTCTCTCTCATAGCAGTTAAGTCCCCATCACACGTACATCCCGCCCAGCCAGGGCACGGAGAGCCGGAAACGCCGGGCCACGCTGGGAGGCCCGAGGCGCACACCCGGCCGAAGGTAACCTCCCAGGCCCCGCCTACTCCAGGTGTGGCTCCTAAGGAGAGCAGGCAGAGACCTGAGGGCTTAAGTGTGCTTTTCTAGTTCATTCTCTCCAAACAAGACCAAATAGGTGCAGGTGCTTTCTCTCCGAGCTCCACCCATTAGCGAGATATGAGACAGGGGCACCAATGATGGGTGAGGAGGAGCGGTGGCGGTGAGCTTCCCGTCCCGGGTACTGCCCCCCCCCCCTCCGCATTGTAGCAGCGACTCATTTAGGTCTCTGCACTTTTACATTATTCCAGTTTCCCCACGTACTGTGTAAATTCGGGTAATGACTTGCTTTACTTTTCCGCATGCATCGCCTTTCTCATCCGTAATATGGGGATACTAATTGTGTCTTCCCCTGAGGGTTACCGTGACAATTGGGGAAAAAAAACAAAAACGGGTGCAGAGCACTTAGAGCAGAGCCGACCACAAAACAAGCAGCCGGGACCTCTGTTGCTGCAAAAGCAAAGCGCGCTTATTCTAACCACGTCACTAATACAGAGGTGGCCAAGAAAAGGTTCCTCTTTCCCCTCAACCCCTTCGTCATCTCTCTCTCTTTTTTTAAAATATATATTTTATTGATTTTTTAGAGAGAGGAAGGGAGAGGGACAGAGAGCTAGAAACATCGATGAGAGAGAAACATCCACCAGCTGCCTCCTGCACACCCCACCAGGGATGTGCGTGCAACCAAGGTACATGCCCCTGACCGGAATCGAACCTGGGACCTTTCATTTTTTTTTAAAAATAATTTTGGGCAGGTTAAATTTATTTTAAAAAAATATATTTTATTGATATTTTACAGAGAGGAAGGGAGAGAGATAGAGAGCTAGAAACATCGATGAGGGAGAAACATCGACCAGCCGCCTCTTGCACACCCCCCACCAGGGATGTGCCCGCAACCAATGTACATGCCCTTGACCGGAATTGAACCCGGGACCTTTCAGTCTGCAGGCTGATGCTCTATCCACTGAGCCAAACCGGCTTTGGCCCCTTTGTCATCTCTTACTTATCTAAGAAAACCATTAATAGTTTCGTATGATCTTTCCACATCTTTTCCCCCTCATACCAATATAGTGCAAATCTACCTGCACGTACAGGGTGTCTCCAAAGACGTATAAACACACTTTGAATACAACTATAAAGGCAGTGTTTTATTGAAATACTGGGGGCCCAGTGCACGAATTCATGCACCTTGAAAGGAACTGTGGGGCATGTGAGGCTGTGGTGGGCACAGGGGTGGGTCTCATCCCATCCTCCGCACCCCCACCCGGCCCCTCTCACCACAGGCCCTCCTCCTCCCACCAGTCCCCCGTCTGCTGGCGGCCCCACTCCTGCTGCCACTCCCATGTGCTGCCAGTGCCAGCCCCAATTGCTCTGTGCCACCAGCAGATGTGAGCTGCCGCTGCTGCCCTGGTCACCCCTCAGGAGCAGGGGGAGGTGGAGAAGTCCTTAGGGGCAATCGGGGCGGCAGCCGCTGCTTTTACCTGCGGAAGGTGCTGCTGGCAGCAGGGGCAAGTGAGGTCGGTGCTGGCAGTGGGTGCGAGCAGTGGCTCCAGCGCCAGCAGCGGGTGTGAGTGGTGGCTCTGGTGCCAAGAGTGGATGCAAGCGGGGCCGGCGCTGGCTGCAGGTGCAAGCACCCTGCACAGGAGCAAAGAGTTTTCAGTGACCACCAGAGGTTCACTCCGATGACAGCCATCGGCATCCTCCTGTGTCTGGTGTCCCTGCTCATCTGCTCCACCATCCCGCTACTGCCGACGCCCGCCATGTTCCACACACGCCCCCTGGTGGTCAGCACACGCCATAGTGACCGGTTGTCTGATTGATCTGTTGGTCCATTGTTCAGTTTATTTGCATTTATAGGGTTTTATATATATAGATATTTCATTTCCATTTAACAGGTGTCAGCTGTTAAAGTGTGTTACATTTTTTGGGGACAACCTACATGTAGTTTCTTTCTTTTTTAAAAAAAAGATAAAAATGGATTCACATTCACTTCATTTTACCAGTTAATATATCCTGCATATCTTTCTGGGTTCCTGTATATATAGTTAATTCATTTTTTTTTTTTACATAATTTGATTTCAGAGAAGAAAAGAGAGAAAGAGAGAGAGAGAGAGAACAAACATCATTGATTGGCTGCCTCCTGCATGCCCCCTACTGGGGATCAAGCCCAAAACTTGGCTATGTGCCCTTAACTGGAATCCAACCCGGGCCCCCTGAGTCCGCAGGCTGCTGCTCTCTCCACTGAGCCAAACCAGCTAGGACTCATTCTGGTTAACAGCATAATATCCTGTAGGATGTATGTACCACAATTTATTTAAATAGACAATAGGGTCATTTCTGATTTTTGCCAATGGAAAGAAGGGCACAGTTCACATCCTTGTCCCTGAGTCTTGCTGCTTCCAGTCTGGAGGACGGAGTCCCTGAGGTTGGAGGGCTAGATCAAAGGTCTAATGTGCCTTTAACATTCTAACAGCTTCAGCCCGATGACTTCCTTAAAGGCCCAGGCCACTGATATTCCCGCTGGCCATGGGCCAGTGTTACTGCAATCCTGATAGCCCTCGATGTCGCTTGTCCTAAGTTGTTTTGCCAATCCGATAGGCTGGTAACTACTCATTTTTTTTTTTTTTTTTACCGCATGCTTTGGGTGTGTCAAAATAGGCAGAAAAGCATTGATCGTACTAGCTCACTCCGAGAGGACATCCTTCAACCATGCCATGAAGGAAGCGGCCGTGGAGGCGCTGAAGGGGAAAGGATGGGAAGTCACGGTGTCGGACCTGTACGCCATGAACTTCAACCCCCTCATCTCCAGAAAGGACATCTCAGGTAGGAGCCGCTCTCCGCTCTGGTTAGGTCTCTGTGGAACGTCTCGCCTGGGGGTTCTCTGGTCCCACCCTGGTCCCAAGGCCTCACCCCCGCTTTTTCCTCTCTGCAGGTAAACTGAAGGACCCCGAGAACTTTAAGTATCCTGTGGAGTCTGCTCTAGCTTACAAAGAAGGCCGCCTGAGCCCAGATATTGTGGCTGAACAAAAGAAGCTGGAAGCTGCAGACCTTGTCATTTTTCAGGTGCGGTAGGGCGTCAGAAGGGTGTCGGGACACTTGAGAATTCTTTCTTTTAAATCCTCACCTGGGGATAGGTTTTTATAAACTGGAGAGAGAGGGAAGGGGGAGAGGAGGGAGGGAGAGGGAAAAAGAAGAACGTTGATCAGTTGCCTCCTGTACCCTCCCTGAGCAGGGATTGAACCCATAACCTGGCTATGTGTCCAGACTGGGAATCAAACCCACAGTCCTTTGGGGCACTGGACGATGCTCGGACCAACGGAGCCATATTGGTCTGGGTGGGACATTTGGATTCTTATTGTCCTAGACCTGCCATCTAATTAGCAATGCGATCTTAGAAAAGTCACTTACCCTCTTTATTGCATTCTCTGTTAAAAAAAAAAAGTCATTACTTCGAATGTACAGCGTTATACAGATTTATAGATGCTGTGAATTGGGCTGTGTTACTCTGAAAATATGAATGGGACTTCAAAGATGAGGTGTCAGTCTTAATCTTTTTTTTCAATTAGTGATTTAAAAATTTTTTCAATTCTAGTTGACATTCAATATTATATTAGTTTCAGGTATACAATATAGTGGTTATCTTAGCTAATAATGAGGGAATATGCTAATTGACCCTCACATCGTTGCAAAGATGGCAGTACACACAGCCAGTAAGGAGGGAATATGCTAATTGACTACCCACCCTCAAAGACGGCAGGGCCCAACAGCCAATAAGGAGGGAATATGCTAATTTACTGCCATGCCCTCAAAGATGGCATGTCAGTACAACTGTGCAAGTTGTCACCACAAAATAGCAACATACTAAAGGGCAATGTAAGCACTATATATTACAACAGTTCCCTGACAGATGACATTAGTGACGAATTCAGGGTGAGAACACAACTCACTTTTAATCCGGTGTCCTTTCTGTTCTAAAATCCTGTTTCCTTAGCCCCTTTTCTATAGGTCAGCAATCCTTCAAAGAGAGTGCTATCAATTCCTACAAATTCCTTCTGTGTCCTAGATGTTTTCCGCCTGGGTTTGTTCCATTGCCATTGCTTTTATTATTTTTTTTAAAAAATTATTTTTTTATTGATTTTCCACAGAGAGAAAGGGAGAGGGATAGAGAGCTAGAAATGTCAATGAGAGAGAAACATCGACTAGCTGCCTCCTGCACACTCCCCACTGGGGATGTGCCCGCAGCCAATGTACATGCCCCTGACGGGAATCGAACCTGGGACCCTTCAGTCCGCAGGCCGATGCTCTATCCACTGAGCCAAACCGGTTTCGGCATTGCCATTGCTTTTAAATCATGAGTCAAGGAGAAGAAATACTGATATAGTTCTTGCTCTGCTTTTATCAGGACAAAAGTCCCAGCAAGACTTTCTCAGGGGAACTCCCTGATAAACCTTCATCACACTGATCATTTGTTTGCAAATCTGAGTGGTTCTGTTTATTCTAATTGATAGGAGTTTTACATCTGTGAGCACAAGGTACATGCTTCATTAAAAAAAAAATTATTGACTTCAGAGAGGAAGGGAGAGGGACAGAGAGATAGAAACATCAATGATGAGAGAGAATCATTGATTGGCTGCCTCCTGCCTGGCCTCTTACTGGGGTTGGAGTCAAGGCCGCAACCCAGGCATGTGTCCTTGGCTGGAATCGAACCTGGGACCCTTTAGTCCACAGGCCGACGCTCTACCCACTGAGCCGAACCAGCTAGGGCTGCTTCATATTTTTGATACCAAGCCTTTAAAAGAAAAGCACTTGAGAGAAGATTGATGTAGGCATCGCACGTTAGTCTGGAAGTCCTTGCTGTTTAAATTGCATTGCAAACATGATTTCACAGAAACAAATATTTGCACGTGGCCTTCTTCAGACCTGCCCAACATCTGTACCTCTAGGTAGAAACAGGAGAGTCAGGCTGACAGACGAATGAAGATTCTTGTCTCTAAGTGCACTGTCTCCTCCAGAAGGAATGATATGGGGCCTGAAGAAAGGAAGGTCCGCCCTCCTCGAGGACCCCGAGCCTTCCCTGGGCTGGGGCCGGCCCCACCTGACCTTTGTCTCTTCTCCCACAGTTCCCACTGCAGTGGTTCGGAGTCCCGGCCATCCTGAAAGGCTGGTTTGAGCGGGTGCTCATCGGGGAGTTTGCTTACACATACGCTGCCATGTATGACAAGGGACCTTTCCGGGTAGGTGGATGGTTCTGCTTCGTCTAACAGCTGGGTGCTGGGGAGGTTTGGTCCTGAGGCCGAGTTCTGAGCACAGATACTACGGTCCGGCTCCAGGTCCCTTTGGAAAGAGAGGCACAATTAAGTTTTAACGGACATTTTTTTTAAAATATATATTTTATTGATTTTTTTACAGAGAGGAAGAGAGAGGGATAGAGAGTTAGAAACATCGATGAGAGAGAATCATCGACCAGCTGCCTCCTGCACACACCCCACTGGAGATGTGCCCGCAACCAAGGTACATGCCCCTGACCGGAATCGAACCTGGGACCTTTCAGTCCGCAGGCCGACGCTCTATCCACTGAGCCAAACCGGTTTCGGCTTAACGGACATTTTGACACGATGCTTAGGATTTGTTTTAAAATGCCCCGGGGAAGAGAGGTAAGGGGGTTAGATAAAGCTAGAACGGATGTCTGCAGAGGGTTGAAGCTGGGTGGTAGATGCGTCATTCTACAGGTGACCCTTGAACAACATGGGTTTGACCAGCACAGGTCCGCTTGGATGCGGATTTCCCCCCCAATAAAAACTGTAAATGTATTTCCTCTCCCTTATGTTTTCGTAATGACATTTTTTTTTCTCTAGCTTAACTCTAAGAATATAGTATAAATACATAAAACATACAAAATATATGCTAATCCGCTGTTCATAATGGTAAAGCTTCCAGTCAACAGGAGGCTATTAGAAGCTACGTTTTTGGTCAGGCAAAAGTAATATGTAAATTTTTGACAGTGAGAGGGGTAGTACCCCTAACCCCTGCATTGTTCAAGGGTCAACTGTGCTATTTTCTCTCCTTCTCCTTTTTTTTTTTTTTTTTAATATATTCTATTGACTTTTCACAGAGAGGAAGGGAAAGGGATACGACAGCCAGAAACATCGATGAGAGAGAATCATCAACCAGCTGCCTCCTGCACACCCCCCACCGGGGACATGCCGGCAACCAATGCACATGCCCTCCACCGGAATCGAACCTGGAACCCCCAGTCCGCAGACCGATGCTCCATCCATTGAGCCAAACCGGCCTCGGCTGTACTATTTTCTTTACGTTTGAAACGTTCCATAGTAAAAATAGTCTGTCTTCATTTTTTCAGAGACCCAAATACTACACATTTTGAGACCTCCTAGATTACATGCCCAGATCTGTGCCTAGCACTGTGGGGAGACAGAATAAAACAGTAAACAAATAACTCCTAGGCACCAGCAGTCGACACCGACTTCGACTTCGCATTTTCGTAACAACCTCCCCGGATCTGCCGCCCCCGGGAGTACGGGATCCTCGGCTTGCCCCTGCTCACATGTCTGTCCGAGGTACCGCCTTCCAGGCAGGCACTTCTGCAGAGTCATCCTGAGTAGCTCAGAGGAGTCAGCGCGTGAAGCAACATCAACAGCAGACGGGTGGATGTGTGTGTTCTCCCTGGGGCTGTTTCATTAGCTCCCTGTCACCAAGGAGATGCTCAGGGTGATGCCTTTTCTTTACAGAATAAGAAGGCAGTGCTGTCCTTCACCACTGGGGGCAGCGACTCCATGTACTCTCTGCAGGGAGTCCACGGGGACATCAATATCATTCTCTGGCCAATTCAGGTACCTCATTTTCAAGTGAACCTTCTCGGGGGGGGGGGGGGGGGGGGAAGGGGGGTCACCTAATTGAGATTTCTATGGGGTCCAGATCCTCAAGATAACTTAAAACAGACCTGAGGTGAAAACCTAGTAAGGATTCAGAACTACAGGGAGCTTCCTTTTAAGACTTACCCGTCTTCCCAGGCCCCCGTGCTTACAGAATGACCCGTGTGCACGCGTCCACACGCCCCTCCTAACCGAGCACTAGTGCAGCCACCTGGTCTGATTCTCTCCAGGGGCTGACAACGCTCCAATCTTCCTTCCCTTCTCCAAGAATCGTCTCACAGACGATTCGAGCGCCCTCCACCCCAATTTAAGAAATGTCTTAGTTCAGTGAATAACGCTGAAGCCTGAAGGACGCTTTTTGGCGGCCACTGGGCTCTCAAGATAATCTCTTCTCGGGAAGAGGGGTGGAGAGAAGAGCAAATGAGGCGGCCACCTATAACCCTGGAGAATTAACATTACTGTTGGAGAACAGTTAAGATTCATCTTAACTGATTAAGATTCATCTAGTCCTATGGAGGCAGGGAGCAGCAGGTGAGGGAGCGGCCGCCGTGCAGCTGCAGCTGTCCCTCATGGAACAGAACTTCCGACACTGCTGGCAGGGGATCCTAGGCTGGCACAGGGTCAAGGTTTTATCCATTTGAAGACAAGCCCAGCGGCATAGGCTAACCTAGGAAACAGGCAGCTAGGACCGGGAGCAGAAGGTGTGGGAGTCCAGTTCTGATCTGCTCCCGCCGGGTGCCTCCGCCTCCGCGGCGGTGTAGACGCACCTTCGAGGCTGGCGGGTGGTACAAGCTGTTCAGGGTCCGTGGTGACTCACCTCTGTGCTTTGTGTATCCGCAGAGTGGCACCCTGCATTTCTGTGGCTTCCAGGTCCTAGAGCCTCAGCTGACGTACAGCATTGGGCACATCCCCGCCGACGCCCGCCTTCAGGTCCTGGACGGCTGGAAGAGACGCCTGGAGAACATCTGGGATGAGACGCCGCTCTATTTTGCTCCGAGTAGCTTCTTTGACCTAAACTTCCAGGCAGGGTTCTTGTTGAAAAAGGAGGTCCAGGAGGAGCAGAGAGATAAGAAGTGCGGCCTCTCTGTGGGCCATCACCTGGGCAAGGCCATCCCGGCTGACAACCAGATCAAAGCCAAAAAGTAAGACTCACAAAGGCTTGGTTTCCTTCCAAAATGTAGCCAAGCCTAGGTTTCTTGTTCAGGCTTTTAAGACTTGTGTGTGCTTTTTTCCCCCCACGAGGAATGAATATGAGAGAGATTAGACGATTCATACGTTTTTTGATAGTTTTTTTTTTAAACATAACTGATTTTTACAATTGTTATCATGGCAAAATTTGATTAGGCTCAAGAAGGACATTTACAATATAAAGCAGGGCAAAGGTGTAGACAGGTGCTAGAAAGTATTCTTTAGGGTCCTGTGTACAATTTAATCCCTCTCTTAGGGACACATTTTTAGGGTTAAATTTGGCTATATAACATCCATCTCTTCAATGATCTATTTAAAAAATATATATTTTATTGATATTTTACAGAGAGGAAGGGAGAGGGATAGAGAGCTAGAATTGTCGATGAGAAACATCGACCAGCTGCCTCTTGCACACCCCCTACTGGGGATGTGCCCGCAACTAAGGTACATGCCCTTGACCTGGAATCGAACCTGGGACCTTTCAGTCTGCAGACCTAAGCTCTATCCACTGAGCCAAACCGGTTTCGGCAATGATCTATTTTTCTTTTAATCACCTCTCTGTGGTTTGCAGCAAAAGGGACTTGCCCGGAGAAAGCAATGACTGAATCTGTCAGACCTAAGGGACTTGTTTAGTTAATAATCTGTATTTGTTTGTGATATACATTGGTTTTAATTACTACATCGTGACTGACATGCCTAATCCGATGTCCTAATCTTCCTTAAATTTCTGTTGTTTGTATACAGTACACACAGGCACCTTGAGATGAAAAGCTAATAAAAGTCTCCTTTGCCTCAATCTTCTAATTTAATGTCTGCAGAGGTAAAATACATCCGTGTACTACAATTTGCCACAATGAATGAATTCAAAAAAGGAAACAGTGCCCCAATTCTTAAAAATACCCTTCCACAAACACTGCTGTATACACGTGATCTATAAAACCACGTGGAAAAATTTTTTCCTCTATCATTGCTAAACTGATGACTTTCCGTTTAAGGATGTATTTTGGGATACCTGACTTTTGGGATAAAATGGTAAGCCTGTGTTTCATTTTACATTGGTGAACAATTTTGGCACAATATTCTAATTTCACATTGAAATTGTTAAGTGCAGCGCCCACACCTGTTGGTATAATTCAAGTAGAGTGTGGTGACAGACTGCCCTCTAGTGGTGCATGGCAGGAAAACAACAAGCGATGCAAAACAAGGTGGCCTGAAACTGGGACTAGCTGCGCACCCGCCACGGAAAGGATGGCGCCAGGCGCCCGAGAACCTCAGTTGCCAGGTCACTGGGTATTTTTTCCTCTTACAGTATCCACGACGACAGGTGGCGTGGTGCTTCAGTTTGGTGAAAATATTTTCCCTTGCCTTCTCCTCCCTTTGTGTAGGTTTCTAAAAGTTCCAAAGGAAATACCATCCATTTCTGCAAAACAAACCCACACTCTTGTTTCAGCGAAGTTAGAGAGAGAGGCATTCGGGCAAAAATGGAATCTCATGGGAAGGTGGCGTGAGAGGATTGAGTGATAAATTATGGTCAGAGCTGGTCAAGTGACTTGGCTGGAGCATTTGCCTAACAGGGCTGCTTCCGACCGACTGGTGACGACACACATTTAAAGAGAGCCAGGGAATAATCGAGGGGCGAAGAAATCAAGAAAAACAGAATGCAGGTAACACATGCCAAGGGGAAGTATTTATTCTGATCTGCCCCATTTAGTTAGGTGTATCCAATCAATGGGCATGGCACCCTTCTAGGGGCTGGGGGTGCAGCAAAGTGCCTTCTCTCCTGGAGTTTGCGTTCTAGTGAAGAACGCGAGAAGAACAAATATGTCAAGTGGTGATAAATGCTAGGGAGAAAAAAGCAGAGGGAGGTTAGTGGATGGGATACAACTCCCATTTCATACAGGGTGATCAAGAAAGACTGCTCTGATAAGGCTCCATTTGAGCAAACTCCTGGGGTGAGAGTGAGACGTGACTATCCGAAGGAAAAGCAAAGGAAAAGCACTGCAGGCAGCAGTGGTGTGAGGGCAAACCCTGAGGCAGAGCAGGCTTAGGATGTGTGAGGGTGAGAAAGGAAGGTACCAAAGCAGAGAAAGGGAGAGGAGGAGGGGACCAGACCCAGCTTGGATCAGATCACAGAGGGCCATATAAGCATTGTCAGGATGTAAAGATAAAGTCCTGGAGGATTCTGAGCAGAGGTGTAACATAATCTGACTTGTGTTTAAGTCTCTGGCTGGTATGTGCAGAGTCAAGTATGAGGGGCAATGATGGATGCGGGGAGAATTTCGGGAAGCTATTGTCACAGTCCACGTTATGTTATGGAGCCGACGTGATAGCAATAGACATGTCGACAAGTGGCTGGATTCTGGATACATTTCAAAGATAGGAATAACAGGGTTTAATGATGGGTTGGATCTAGATCAGCTAAAAACAAAACCAACACACTTTAATGTGTATTTTGGCCTAAGCAGTTGGAAGAATGGAGATTCCCATCTAAGCTGAGGAAGAATCCGGGAAGAGTACCGGGGGCCAGAGTGGGAATGGAAAGGGTGGTATCAGAATCTGACCTCAGACAGGTTACATTTGAGGCATCTATTAAGACAGCCAAGTGAAGCTGTCAACTTGGCAGCTGGATAACAGGAACCTAGAGTTAAGGGAGAAATTATGACTACGGAGACCACACTTGAGAATCTCCAGCATGTGGGCAATACGTAAAGCAATGAGACTGGATGAGGTCACCTGGGAACTGCGCTACGGCAGAGGAGGCCTGATGAATGACACCTAGGGCTCTCCAGAGAACCTCCGTGGCCAGACCACTGGCTGTTTTTTCCTTTTACAATATTCACAGTGACCGATGGCTTGGTGCTTCAGTTTGGCGAAAATGTTTTCCTTTGCCTTCTCCTCGCTGTGTGTACGGGAAGCAGGTCAGCGGAGTGCGGTGTCCTGAGAGCCGAGTGAAGAGGGTGTTTCGAGGAGGGCGTGGTCAGTGTGCCAAATACTGCCGAGAAGCCCAGCCACGTGGAAGCCATTGTGGGCTTTGACAAGAATCCATGTAAAATTACTTAGTTCCTAGCACACATAAATGCCTAATAAGTATTACCTTGTGTTATTATTATTATGCCTATTATTACAATGTTCTTCTGTCTCTTGTGCACTGGATCCCATATCCTTTTGTCTTTTAAAAGACCTGTTCCTTTAACTGTCCCCTTTTTTCCAACATCAAAACCTTCTCTCTCTCTCTGAGTCCTTCTCATTGGCACATAGATGACCCTTATCTCTTAGAATGTCAAATAGCTCCCTTCAACAACACACACAGTTTCCACTTCCTCTCCTTCTATTCCTAAATCCATTCTAATCAGGCTTTTACCGCTACACTCCACTGAACGGATTCTTGTCAAAGCCCACAATGGCTTCCTAATGGCTGGGCTCATGGGCAGTATTGGGCACACTGACCACTCCCTCCTTGAAACACCCTCTTCACTCAGGACATCACACTCGGCTGTCCTGCTTCACATACACACAGCGAGGAGAAGCAAAAAGGAAAATATTTTAAAATATCTGTAATAATAAAATCGTAACATGCTAATTAGACTGGATGCCCTTCCAGGCGACCTTCCGGATGAAGCCGGGGCTTTAAGGGAAGGGAGCCTGGGTCCCGGGTGCCAGAGGGAAGCCTGTGCTGGAAGCTGGGGTAAGGGAGGCCCCCTCTTTGCACACACTTCCTGCATCGGGCCTCTAGTTACATTATCCCGCCTCAGTAAAAGCAGGGACAATGGTGCCATGACACAGAGAGCAAGAGTAGCAACCAATACCTCTTCCTCAGAACAAGACCATTCAGTGTTGCTGATGAGAGACTGTAGCTGCTTTTGTACTGCTAGAGTTCCTGTTGTGTGGCAAGCAGGATAAATGGTATTTCAGTTCTTACAGGTCTGATTTTATGGCTGCGGAGCATTTGTTCCTTGCGAGACGACAGAGCAGTGCTTTTACCAGCCTGGAGTAAAGCAGGACAACTACTTCCCTTGCTCTGGATCCTGTGATTGGAATTACATAAACCAGGACTGCATCGGCTCTTCTGGTGGCCTCTGCAGTCTCATCTTCAGATTGGTCTTTTGCCCACATAAGTTATTTTTCTGGATCGAAGTATTTTTTTTCTAATATTTTTTAAAAAATTGATGTCAGAGAGGGAGAGGAAGAGAGAAGTACAAACATCAATGATGAGAGGGAATCATTGATTGACCGAGCCCACAACCCAGGTATGTGCCCTTGACCGGAATCGAACCTGGAACCTTTCTGTCTGCAGGCAGATGCTCTATCCACTGAGCCAAACTGGCTAGGGCTGGACCAAAGTATTTTTTGATATTTAAATTTCATTTGGTTATTCTTTTTCCAGTGCTGTTAAAGTCAATAGCCAAAAGAAGACAATTTTTAAACATATTTTGAATGTTGGCAACATTGTTGAAATACATTATATATGTAATTTATTTAATATAAAGTTAACTTAATCCTCCTAAAGTGACAATTCATTTAGATACATTTGGATATGTTAAAAATTCAGTCACTTTTGCCCTGGCCCTGTGGCTCAGTTAGTTGAGTGTCATCCTCTAAACCAGTGTTTCCCAAAGTGTGGTACGTGCACCCCCAGGAATACGGGAAGAGTTTGGTGGGGATATGCACTGCACCGTGCTTAGCTGCGCCTAATTCTACGTTCTCATGAGTCAAGTCAAGACAGTCTTGTGAAGCGTGAGATGGTCCGGTGTGCAAATAAATGTCATTTATAATATAACTTTTATTTATATTTTATTATGAATAATTTTAGTTTTCATTTATTATTATTTTGTGTATGTACCAAAAAAATAAAAAAATATATTTTGATTATTAAAATACATCCTTTTTTTTTTTTTTTTTGACGAGAGGTACTCAGCGTTACGAAAATTATAGAAGGGGTACACATATGTCAAAAGTTTGGGAAACACTGCTCTAAACCAAAAAGGCTGTGGGTTCGATTCCTGGTTAGGGCACATACCTAGATTGCAGGTGCCATTCTCAGTCAGGGTGCATACAGGAGGCAACCAATCGATGTTTCTCTTTCTCTCTCCCTTCCTCCCTAAAAATAAAAAATAAAAAATGCAGAATCAACACACTGTCTAAAACAGTACTAAAATACCAGTTTCTTATATATCATACTCATAATATCCATGTATCATCTGTATTAGTATTTGTTTAGTATACATATATATATTTTAAATCTATATATATTTTTTATTTCGGAGAGGAAGGGACAGGGAGAGATAGAAACATCAATGATGAGAGAATCATGGATCAGCTGCACCATCTGTAGGATCTAGCCTGTAACCAGGCATGTGTCCTGACCAGGAATCGAACTGTGACCTCCTGGTTCATAGGTCAAAGCTCAACCAATGAGCCACGTCGGCCTGGATGTTAAATATATTTTTTAAAAATATATATATTGATTTGAGAGAGGAAGGGAAACATCGATTGGCTGCCTCCTGCACACCCCTTATGAGGATCAAGTCTGCAACCTGGGCAAGTGCCATGACTGATAATTGAATTGGCAACCTCTGGGTTCAGGGGACTGTGCTCAACCAATTGAGCCACATCAGCCAAGTCTTAATATTTTTCTTTAATTTGATTCCTATCTCCCTATTGTCTAGTAGATGTACACATTATATTTTTTCTAATGTACATTAAAAGATGTTTTTAAAAAACGTTTCCCATTACCTGAAATCATTTTGAGTGACGTTATATGTTAATTCTAGTAAACACTAATTTACACATTGGAGATAACTGTCAATAGAATGAAAAGACTGCTTTTGGATGTGGGACTGAAGGCTAGGGAGACTTAATGTTCATCCAAAGCACCTCCATGCAACATGATTGATTTACTACGTGTATGTTCTATTTTACTAAGCATAAAACATTTAAACTCGGTAAAGCAAACAAAAAATTGATCACACTAAGTCCTTTGTACACTAACAGTAGGCACAAAATAACTACTTGGAAAATATGTCTATATTTCATACCTTTTCCTAATGATTTTATAATTTCAGCAAAATGGCATTCTGCTGCTCAAAAACAACACTTATGGATACAAGTTCGTCCACAAAGTTTAGAGAAAAAAAGACAGTTACCCACTGCAAAATGAAAACTTTCAATTTTTTTATTTTTGACTGCAGCTGTTTACAGAAATATAGTTGCGAGTATACAAATGTTCAATAGAAGCAAAATATCTTTTTAATATTTAACAAGTTATCACAGATAGCTAAAAACATAGATGCAAAAAAAATTCCCCCAGAGAACAAACTGAAAATATCTGTGTCAGTGCTCTGCAACCCCAACTATGAAAGCCACACACACAGAAACAGTCACTGTAGGACAATGGAAGGAGGCAGTTCAGTGGTTGATCAGTGTGCTCAAGCAAATAAAATTTAAATGGCAGAATGGTAGCTAAACCACTTGAGAATAGGTTAATGAAATACTTGTAACAAATTTATTTAAAAGATGAAGTAAAAGGTGTCAAAAAATTAGCAACTACTTGGAGCTTATCAATTGGAAGTTAGGGAACAAGGTGAGAAGATACATTCATTAGATGGAAAGAAATGACCTGAATGTCATTGGAATCAGTTTTTAGTCCCTTCAGTGCAGGACAGCTCTTTCCTGGACACATTAGTCTGATTCCAATTCCATTCTCAAACATCTGAGATGGGGTGTGTATGTATATGTGTGTGTGTGCTGTCCTGAGGTTCATTAGCTAAAATAACAAGTGATCCTCACGAGCTATTCAAATCAGGCAAATTACTTCTGGGAGAAAAAAAAGAGTAGGGGTGATAAGAGGCTTAAATATGGGCTTTTAAAAGAGATATTACAAGTTAAAGTCAAAGAGAATTATGGTAGAGTGTTTTGGGCACAGGAATACTACGAAGCAATCAAGTGGGGAGGGAGAGGAAAGGGAACAAGAAAGGAGGAATGTACTAGAGCATCTCCCAACAGTTTGCCTATGTATTTGCCAGCACCATAGTTTGTAGAGTAAGCCACTTACATTTCCACTGCTAGCATTAAGCAGTGTGGTTTTTATAGAGTATAAAATTAGTTTTACTTTGAAATGTGCATTTTTCTTTCATGAGTTAATTAATTGACTTGTAAACAGCGGGAGGAAGATTAGAACAATTACAGAGGTATTAAATTACCCAGGAAGATGAAAATGAATGAATAAATCACTTGACTTGTGGTGGTTAGTTTATATTTACCATGGTGCACACATTGACAAGGGAGAAATGCCCAAATTATATAATGCATTACTGTCTTGTTTAAGATTTATTTTAGTAAATAATTATTGTCTGAAGCATAAATTCCAAGGATAGTTATAACTCTACTGCAGCAGTTCTCATCCTAAGCACGCTACTTTTAAAGAATTTTCATGTATTCAAAAAAAAGAAATTAAATAAGGTGCTTTGTTGGTCTGGCCAGCCATCTTGTTTAATATCTCAGATACAAATATAAATATAGGAATGACAAATTTGTTCTGAGAGTTGGCCTAGCCACACCAAAATTGTTGTCTGCCGGTAAAATAAGAGGCAATGAAAAAAAAGCTTGTATTATTACTGCCCACAATGTACCCATTTTATGCATAAACAGAACAATTTAGCACCTGTCAATTATATTAGCTACTTAAATGTCATAACAATTAAAAGAAATATAAAACATTGCACCTATATCTTTAAATCAGTCACTTAATGTAAACTTTTTAGTAAGTGGTAGGAATACGACCAACTAAGTTAACTGAATTATCAATAACTAGACTAATTGCATATATACATAAAATATACTATATGCAATATGGAGAATAAGTTATCATTGCCAATAAAGGATTATGAATAACCAGGTCAAGCTGAATTTACATCGAGAACAAAGTATAACTATCTATATGAGAAGGGAAAAAACAGCTTTCTAGATCTTATTGTAAATGGTTTATACCAATAGTTGTCAAACTGCACCATGCACCAGAACCACCTGGAGGGTGTTAAATGGCTGCTGGGCCCCACTCCAGAGTTTCTGACTCAGAGTGTCTGGGAGAGGCCCTAAGAATTTGCATTTCTGACTAGTTCCCAGGTGATGTTAGCTGGTAGGCTAAGGACATATTTTGAGAACCACTGGATTATACATATTATATATGTAGAAAACTATATACTGTAATGTTCTTATGTACATGACATAAAATATATATGAAGAGGTCTGGGTTTAATTAACTCTCAAACATATAGATTAGCAAGCTGATTATTTTAATGTTTCTAAAATGATTTTCTGAAGTGTAATGATTTCTCCTTACAGTCAATTACATTTCAAAGTCTAAGTCCTACTATAATCATTTTAGAAAATATTCACAACACTTTTACTAAGTTACTGTCCAAAATAAAAAGGGACATAAATATTCTAAATAGCTAAGATGTATTCATTAAGAAGGAATCATCACTATACAGCATTCTTGACTTCTTTGGAATGATTAAAGTGCATAATATCAATAGGGTATTAGGAATATTGCATAAATGTTTGCAGTCTTCAGTGTCACTAACAACCATGGAATACTCACGAGGAAAGCAGCTCATCCCAAAGCTAATTCTATCCTGACCTGCTGCTGATGGTCCTTTCTTCAGGCACCACAACGTGATAAGGAGCTGGATGGAACATAGGCAAAATTAACAAAAACCAGAGGGTCACTCAATTCAGATCTTAGATCTGGAGAGACTCCAATATAACTTCTTCATTTCTTTTAACACTGTCTTTCATAGGTAGATTACTGAGGCTCTGATGAGCAAGAAGTGCACTATAATTAATTAGTTGGCCCTGTCTAGAAAAACTGACATTACCAGATTTTATTTAAACTATGTGTTTGTGACTTGTTTTCACTCATCTAATTAAGGTCACAGAAGATTCTCTGAACACCTTCTAAAATTGAACTATACACATTTGTGTGCATGGAGTCTCACGGGTAGTAAAACTTTCATTAGCATTCAAGTAAGACCTATCATTAGTTGGCTGAGATGAAGACAAATTTAGTTAAAACTTATAATTCTGTAATCTTTTACTTACCCTCCCTCACAGGAATGATTCTGGTAATGTATCTTTTCTGTTACTTTTATGCAAAAAGGAGTTAGAAACTTATGAAGTTGTTTCCTGTGTTAAGAAAAAGGGCTATAAAAACCTTGCATCTGGCACAACCCCTTCTTGTGTGCCCTTCTATGGCTGCTGGATGGGATGCTGCCCAACTCATGAACTGCTTAATAAAACCAATTAGATCTTCAAAAAGAAAAGAAAGAAATGAAGAAAAGAGAATGACTACGTGGAAAAGTTCAAACTAGGACTTATTAAAATAATGTATGTATTTTTTGGCAATAGTGAAAAAGGACACTATCATCGTAAAAGACACTCTCATATTTAATTTAGATATTTATATTAATTTTAAAATGTCCAAAAGAGAAAGTAGAATAAAAATATAATTTCATTAATAAGTGAGGCTAGCATGGCATGAAAATCAATGGGGACTAATGAAGTAATTACAGCTCTGGGACAATTCACAAATTACATTGTAGGTATTATTTTGACATTTACTACATTAGGAACATTATCTCCACAATTTAGCTCTATTGATACAAATAAGCAGAGGAGAAAACCTTTTTATTTATGTTATTAGATTTTACTAAGCCACTTAATAGGGTATATTCTCTGAGTTATTATTCTAATAAAGCTGCTAAACTATTCAGTCTCTCTCTTTCATTAAGTCCTTCCCTGCATATAACCAAAGGCATACAGCTATAACATGGTTGTCTTGGGTAGGGATGCAGCTTGTGGTCATAAGTAAAGCTCACAGGTCTTAATATAATTTTCAATTGATTAAAAAAATCAAGTAGGAAACAGATACTGGAACATAAAATTTCACGAGAAAAATGAAAAATTCTCAAGTTACTTCTGGTGAATATTTTTAAGTCCTATTGAATTTGAGACTTTGACTTATTAATAAAGCATTAATTCTGTTCTTTAATTAGTGCTGAGTCTAAACAGATCTTACTTTTCCAAAACAAGCATCTAGAATGGCGTAAGTAGTCAAAGGAATTATCTTAATTCTAGAGGGACTGAGTTATAACTACTTTCTCATTTCCTTGGACACTACTTCTCCTTAGCAGATCAAATCAAGTTCTGATGGGCCAGAAATGCACATATAATGAAATTCCCAACTACAGCATATATAGTATTACAAAAAGGAAGAGGAAGAGAAGGAAGAGGAGGAGGAGGTAGGAGAGAAGAGTGGAGGAGGAGGAGGAGGAGGAGGACAGGAAAGGGAAAAAGAAAGGAAGGAGGGGAAAAGGGAATGAAGGTCCCTCATTAATACTGCTTCTATAACAAACAAAGCCCTTTACAAAGCCTGTTCTAGGGAGACTGGTGAAAACAGATTTGCATTGGCTAAATAAAAACATGACTCTAACTACAAAGGTAACATGATAAAGTTCAGAAGCAAAATATGACTTCTTATTATCTTCTCCCATGTTGGTGTGGATATATAATGAAGTGACAGTAAGGAATAAAACACACACAAACACTAACACAGACACAGAGATAAGCTCCAAGCATTAATGTGAGTTGCTAAAAGCAAGAATTGAATGGAACAATACAAAGGAATAAAATGTGGTTCATAACTCACTTAGGACCTTCTGCCATAAATAACTTGTAACAGTAATCTGGAAACTGTATTATTAGCACAAGTATCAACCACTGACCACTAAGCTAACTCTTCAATAAGAAGATAAATACTTTTGTAGCCAAATTGTATATTCAGAATGCTGTACCTAACATTAACCTTTAGGGAAAAGGAACATTTAACAATGTTAAAAAAAATAATAACAACATCATTATAGAATAAGAATATGGTAGCATAGCACAGCCCTTGTATAAATAACCACAAATTTTATGAAAATAAAAACTGGGTTTTCTGCTTCTGTCCAATCAAACCATTCAGGTGTATGTTCTGTTCTAAGCTTAGATATTATAAAACAGAAAATTGGTCCCTGGTGACTTGGCATTGGCAATCAGCATTCTTGCTAAACAACAGAAATCAGCACACAGCCAGTCTTCTTGCCAACACTTCATCCATCGAGCAATGTTAACATTCTAATTAGAATTTGGTGAACAAATAGACTTCCTGAGTCTCCTGTATAATCTCTTAGATAAAAGTTCAGAAAACTCAGAAATAAACTTACAGTATTTTATTTCTACTTATTTTTATATTTGCTGGATAAACTTTCTGGCATTTGTTAACCCTCTGTAGTTGGAATTTTACATTTTAAAACTGAAGCGCTGGATTATGTGGCTGGTCTTTCTCAAAACCTGAACTATATTGAATAATTTTTCTCGGTAGGGGTAGGGGAAGAAGAGATATATTGAGGAAAATGCTTTCAGTTCAGAGAATTTATAAAGGAGCTCTGGATATTACAAGATGGGGAAAATGTTATTAAAATTACAAACATTTTTAGTGTCTTTATAAATAAAAAAGCATAGAACACAGAAAGCCAATTAATAATAATAATAATAAAATATTAAATATATAGTGAGCAAAGACTGAATGGCTCATTCTTGTGAAACACCATTTGACACAGCTGCCTAGATGGGTTTCCTTACTCTAACATCTTGCTGAGTAAACTGTCCAGCAAACACACAGTAAGCTGCCTTTAGCCCACTAGGAACATCAAAGAACTGCCTGATGGAATGGCCACAGATAAACAGGTCATTTGTTTCAAAAGATACTTAAATACTCAATAAAGACATAACAAACCCCACCCCCCCTCACTGTTATCAGACGCCACGTTGTGGTAGAACATCAGACAAACTCACAAATTTACCACAAAAATGTGTGGCAAAAAAGAATAGTTTATATATATGTATATATATAAATTTCTATATTTATGCCAATGTACTCACTCAGTACAAATAGCAAAATAGTATACCATTTCCTAAATACAAAATATAGCTTTCCAAAAAAATGAAACACACATTAGATATAAACCATCCAAAACTTGAACGATTGAAAACTGTATTCAAAATTAAATGACCCAGAGTAGGTCTCTTTCTGAAAAGTTCCCTTCATATCGGCAAGAAGCCTGTACTACTGAAAACGTAATTCAATGCCTCTCAATCAGAGAGAGAAAGGAAGGTTGGGGGTGATGGGAAGAATATATGAGTACAAAGAGAGAGAAAAAAATTAGAAGAGCACATTCAAAGAACCAAGGAAGAACACACAAAAAAGGGGAAAAATCTGGCTGTATAAACAAAATCAAGACCACAATTCCACTAAGCTTACCTAAATGTATAGGATAGAAAACAACAAAAACAAACAGAAAAATAGCCTTCAACAAGCAATCAACAGGCTATTTTTTGTACACTTAAAAAAAAATGAAACTGACAAGATACAAAAACATCTTATCTACATATAGAAGCCACACACAATTTGGCCTTAAACTGTATTAACAGCTTTCTACATGCCAAAAGAAAAATAAGATAAGCATGTGTCTAGACAACAGGTTGTAATGAGAAGCAAGTATCCCATGGGTGGTAAGAACACCCAAAACTGTATAACTGCTACAAATACAAGTTCTGGAGTGTGTTATTTTGCTGTCTATAGATGTAACACAAGTTAATTCTTCATTTTAAGTCATGATATAACCCTGTAAAGCCTAAGGCTGTGGGAACCATCAGATAGTGACCACTTCAAACTGTAAAAAGCACTGAGGTGACAAGTGAATTACACTCACTGCAGCTCACGGAGAAGTTATGCTTCAAGAAATTTTACTTTGCCTTTTAAAAATTAAAATTTATACTGTTTCCCATTAGAGGGAAAAATTTGAAGACTTCAGAACAGCACCGTTCATGGAGAAAAATGCATTGTTTTTTGTTTCTCAGGAATCAGCTCTCCTCATTCCTGAAAATCACTCTCTTTACACCCCTACCTGTGCTGCAGGACTTGCTAGGCTACCCCAGGTCAAAGTGGCCTTTTCTTTTAAGATGCTACAGGGTCACAAAGCTAGGAATATTTTACCAATTGACTAAAATAAAGTGAAAAGGAGGGGAATAATATAGATGAATATAAAAAGGGAACAACCAGCCCAAAGACTGGGTTAAGAAGAAAACAGATTTAAATTGTTGTGTCAATTTAAACTACTGCAGGAGGATATCGGAACATAATTTACCATAATATTATCCCCTTCACTTTTTAAAGAGCAAGATAATTATTCTTCTATGTACTTATGGCTGAACTCGTTATCAGAAATACAGAGAATTAAACAGCAATCTGAAAAGTAAAATCAATAGCACTCCAGCTGTTCCCAGCTATGTGTTGTCTGCCTTTGTGATAAAGAAGCCTCTTATCTGTGTACAGCTTACTTGTCAGAATGCCGCCTCTCCAGTTTTCTATAAAAACTGAAAAAGGATTCCTTCACTTTGGCCAATAGCTGTGCTTTTTATACTGAAAAAAATCACAGCCTTCGTTATTATCTGAATTTTCCTTTTTCAAAAGCTCTTATTTGACTAAAACAACGCAGGAAAGAAAATGACAAAGAACAAAAGTAAACATGACAATATGGATTATTTTCTAATAGCATTAATAACTGAGCAGCCCAGCTTTTAAATTTAAACTGTACTTTTAAATAGCCCCTAGGAAAATAGCAACAGTTAATTCTGTCAGCTGGAAACTCAAGCAGATTCTCAGTCATCAGTGCTATTAGGAACAGAAAATATGGACATGTTAACGACGGTGGCTAATCACTGCAACAGGCAGCATAGGTGTGCTCTTTTGCAGCAAGAGTAAAATCTACCATTTACTCAATCACAGTTTTTCATATCTCATTTTGTTTTTAAAGTAACAGTTCAGTAATCCTCATGGAATCACAAGATCTCAGGACATCTTGGAATCAGGATTTTCTTCATGGAATTTCTAAAAAAAGAAAACATTTAATGTAACTCGCTAGTGAGGGAAAGCATTTAAAAAGTTCCTGTTACCTTGAATGACCCCAAAGTATATTTACAGTATTACAGATGACACTTTATAATATTTATACTTCCACAGTTTTCTGACTCAATGTTTATTCCGTGAGGAAAGGAGAAATGAGACATTATTATATCTAATATATAATACATACATCAGATTTTCTGTCATTCCAAGGCAAAGAAGTTTAGAGCCAGGAGAAATGGCCAGTATTTTTTTTTAAATAGATTTTTATTGCTTTCAGAGAGGAAGGGAAAGTGAGAGAGAGATATAAACATCAATGATGAGAGAGAATCACCGACCGGCTGCCTCCTGCAGGCTGACACACTATCCACTGAGCCAAACTGGCTAGGGCAGAATGCCCAGTTATCAATATGACTATAAGCTATCACATATCAAGTAATTATTCAGAGTAGAAAAAGTATCACCTGGTGAGTAGACCATATTTACTTAGCCAAATCTTCTGGGAATAATAAATTCAGTGATGCTTTTCAATTAAAAAAAAAAAAGCAAAAATGCAATACTTACATATCCAGTTAAAAGGAGCCAGTCATGTTGTTCCCTTGGTTTTGCAATGAAACAAGCAAATCAATCTTTTCAATGTTCTGGTTGGTGTTCATAGAGGATGACAGTGGAGAATTCTCTGGCATTTGCTGAGAAAGAAGTGTTGTCACAGGTGGCTGGCCCTCATTTTGTGGTTGGCCTGGCTGACTTATGGCCATCAACTGATCTGGCAATGCAGCTGGTCCAGAAGTTAAAAGCTGATTACAGTCTGCAGAGACATTTTAAATAGAGAAGCTGATTAATTACTTTCTCTTAAGATTCATAAGAAGATATGAATTAGTTGCTGGGAGTTATGGTGTTCACTCAGCATAGAACTAAAAGTGCGGTACCTAACCCCCCAAAAAGTACTGATATTTATCTTTGGTTTCCTCTTAGCAGTATACAAACACAACTTTGTCAGTTATCATCTCAAGTTCTATATAATTTCCTTGGTACATAAACATTAAAGATGGGTTTCTACCTCTACTACTTAAATTGGCTGATATTTTTCTGTCATTCTTCATTTTCCTTTCAAGTTCATAGGTTAAAGTGGTAAATACATAAATACACTACTACATTTAATCCTCCTAATATCCTTGTCAAGAATGTAATATTACCACCATTTTAGATGTGCAAACTGAAGTTCATGCCAGTCAAATAACTTGTCTAAGATCTCACAGTCTATTCCTGGTATAACTGGAACTTGAACTATAGTCCATGTTGTTAAAACCACTGTGCTTTGCTTCCTTCTAATAATAATAATAATACTTTGACCATTTAAACCAATAAATTTAAGAAATGAGAAATTAGAAATTTCTTACTATTTTGAATGCCAAATAAGAACATTCCTGAAGTCTGCTGAGATGAGCCAGGAGAATTTTGTAGTTGGTTCATTGTGCCTCCTGTAGTGTTGTGAAATAAAGTAGCCTGTGGTTGAGGTGAAGATGTGGCTCCTTGGATTCCAGGCATGTTGTTCTGAGGGGAATAAAGAGGAGACTGTTGCATCTCTTGTTGGTTTATACTGGTCTGCAATGCAGACATGGATGCTGGAGAGAGGAAAAGAGTTACTTGCTGCTCTTGAGAACTGGGTGACCCTTGGACCAGTTGCATCTGAGAAGAGCTATGGAACAATGAAGTCTGTGACGATTCAGACTGGGTAGGACCTGGGTTTTGAAGTGAGGAAACTGTGGGCTGGTTCTGAAATTGCATGGGCTGTTGTTGCTCTTGATTCATTGTGGCCATATTATTTTGTTGGTGAAACATTGACTGGTTCTGTTGCTCCTGACTAGCCATTGGATTTTGACTTGGGTTGAATATCATGTTTGGTGGTGGTGGTTTTTGAGATGCCATTGTAGCCATGGTATTCTGATTACTGAATAAAATGTTCTGTTGTTGTTGCTGCTGTTGCTGCTGTTGCTGCTGCTGTTGCTGCTGCTGCTGTTGCTGCTCCTGGGATGGGGAATTACTCTGGATGGCAACTATTGAGTGCTGTGCCTGGAAGATTGTCCCTTGTTGGTTTTGAGGCATTGGATTAGGAGGAAGGGAGCCCAGGGATACCTGAGGCTGAAATAGACCTTGCTGGGAGGATTGTGCCTGTTCTTGGGCAAGCATAGGGGTCTGAATGTGTGATATTGGAGGCTGCTGTTGGAAAGCAGTTTGCTGCTCAGTGTTCGACGTTGACTGAAGTGGAGAAATTGAGTTCTGAGCTGCAAAAAATGAAATCTGTTCTTCCTGGGCTACTGCGTTAGCTTGAAGATTATTCATTGGACTTTGGGAAAGAAATATGTTGGCTGACTGCTGATCTTGAGGAACGTTAGAGCCTTGTAGCACAGCCATGGTACTTTGAGAGTGAAACATTGGAGGCTGCATCTGTTCAGTGGAGGTTGTAGAAGTCTGACTGTGAACAATAGGACTTGGGCTGTGGAAAATAGAACCTTGAGTTTCCTGTGAAAGGTTCTGAGCATCAGCGATAGGATTTTGAGGATGAAAAAGCTGAGCCTGTGAATGAGAAGGCTGCTGCAAAAAATTCCCAGATTGGAGTGACATCATCTCATTACCTTGCTGGAATAAACCATTACCTTGCTGCTGGGCACCACTATTTTGAACACTCATCATACTTTTTGTAGATGAAAAAAGGTTAACTTGAGGTTGACTGTCCCCACTATGTTGCATTTGGACAATGGTCTGAAAGACACTGTTCTGCATCTGTTTTGCTTGTGTGCCCGTTTCCTCTGCATCTCCTGAACTTGCCGTTTGAAACATGGTAGTGCCAGGGGTTGCAACCTGCTGTGTGGTGGTTGTGTTAGTTTCATTTCCAGAAACTGTAGGAGGAGAAGAAAACAATTCACATTGCATTTGCATGTCCTCACTGGTAGGTAATGCACTCATCATATGAGGAGTCTGCTGGTAAACTGGAGATTGCTGAAGATTTCCATTTGCTGAAGCAGTTGAAGGAAATAATTCTGACTGAATCTGGGCCTGGCAGATACTCTGTTGCATCTCCATCACCATTGCAGCTGAGGATTCCATCACCTGCTGTTGCTGTTGCTGCTGCTGTTGATTAGACAATGTGTTTTCAGTTTGTGAGTGAACACTTTCAGCTCTTCCAGCTATTAAATTATCTGGTCTGGTATGGACTGCTGGTTCTGTCGGGGAAAACATTCCAGGGCTTACACTATTTTGAATTTGACTGACTTGTTGAAAAATGTCTGCACTAAGCTGTTCTGGAACATTCTCATTACCATCTGGAGTAGAAAACAAAACTGAAGATAACTGTTGTTGTGCCTCTAAAACTTGTTGTGCCTCTAAAACCAAGTCAACATTTCCACTGCTGCCACTAGCAGCACTACCGCTAAAATTTCCAGCTTGCAACTGCTGAATCGTGTTCTGTATCTGACTCACACTACTTGGTGGTGGGAACATACTTGATGAAATCTGCTGCTGTAAAGTCTGTGCTTGTTCTTGTAGTGGTGACTGCTGCTGTTGCTGTGATGCCTCAGTCAGGTGTGACAAATTAATCACAGTTCCATCTGACTGTAATACCTCTCTAGATTGAGTTTCTCTTGTCTGAAACTGTGTGGCCTGCTGCAGTAGTGCATCACTGTTAGGCAGCTGACTAGAAGCAGAAACTGTTGGAAAGGTACCAGGCTGTGAAATGTCCTGTGTTTGGATAGTTGTCAGGGTTTCTGGATTGTATGCCTTGGGCTGAATCTGCTGCTGCTTTTCATTTTCAGAGGGTAAGTGAGAAGATGATGATGATGACGAAAAAGAGCCATTTCCTGTTATGTTAGAGATATTTTCCAATGTTTGTTGAGTTGGTCCAACTGTCTTCGTAGTCTGAAAAATAAAAATCCCCAGATAATATTAATTAATAACCATTAAATGAGCTCATGTGATACTTTAAAAATTAATATTAGTCTAAAAACATATGCATATGCAGGACCAATTTTCCATTCTATATTATTTCAAAAATAGGTATAAGACTATGATTTTTGGTGATACATGTCTGATTGTCTAAAGAGTATTTTTAAAATCCTATATAATAAAAGCCTAGTATGCTATCTGATCGTCTGTTCAATCAAAGTGTAATATGCTAATGATATGCTAAGGCCTCTCAACTGCTCGCTATGACATGCACTGACCTCCAGGGGGCAGACAGTCAACTGGTTGACCAGTCACTATAATGTGCACTGACCACCAGGGGGCAGACACACCTACCAGTATATTGGCTTGCTGCTGAGGTCCAGCAGATCAGGACTGAGTGAGATGGGCCGGACACAACCTGGAGCCCTTGCATAGTCCCTTCCTGACTGGCCAACCTCCTTTGTCCCTCCCTTGTCCCGATTGTGCACTGGTGGGGTCCCTGCACCCTCTCGCATTCTGGGACCCCTCAGGGGATGTCGGAGAGCCAGTTTCAGCCTGATCCCGCAGGCCAAACTGAGGAACCCCACTGGCGCAGGAATTCAGGCACCAGGCCTCTAGTATGTATTATAAACAAAGAGAGTCAAACAAGGAAGTTAAAGAATCAACTGCTCAGCCAGCATGTCTCAGTGGCTGAGCACTGACTTATGAATCAGGAGGTCATGGTTTGATTCCTGGTCAGAGCACATGCTTGGGTTATAGGCTTGATTCTCAGTGTGGGGTGTGCAGGAGGCAGCCAATCAATGATTCTCTCTTATCACTGATGTGTTTCTCTCTTCCTCTCTGAAATCAATTAAAAAAAAATATATAGTAATCAGCTGTTGATATGCTCAGGACAGTTAAAAACATTAATTCTATGGTTCATGAATTAATAGCAAGCCAAAAAAAATTCCCATTTTGTGGTTTACTGGTAACATTATAAGAGGAAAACAAGGGAAAAAGGGAAGGGGAGTTACAGGAAGAGTGGGAAAGAAAAGGAAATAAAAATGTCTCTAATTTTAAAAATGCTAACCAGTATTTCATTAACACCCTTCATCCCACAGGTCTGGCTAACACATTAATTCCTTCTTCCTTGTCAAAAATATTGGAAGTCACTTTAAAGAAGGCTATTTTATTGGAGTATAAAGGCACTTACTCTGAAAAGCAAAATTAATTAAGTGCGAAGAAATGTGAAAGAAACAGAAAAGTAAAAAGCATAAACATGGGAAAAAGAAATCAAACCACTTAAAATATAAAAAGTAATTTTTATATTTAAGGTTAAGATGAGGGACATTTGTCAATGTGGCTGGCTTACCTTAAAAATCGATCTTTTTTCTGCTGTCACTTCCATTGGAGTAACATCTTCACTCTTAATCATACTGCTTGATATGAGTGGAGTGATCAGAGCACTAGGTAGAATATTTACCTTATCTAAGTTACATCCAGTAGTTTTTATAGCTGCAGACACAGACACAAAAGAAAGAAAGAAAAGCTTAAAACCACTATAGTCACCAACTATTTCATTTTATAGTGATAACTAGTAGCCATGATTTAAAAGTCCATTTTTTTTAATGTTATAAAGCATGAGATACAAAACTGGCATATCAAAATGTATCCTCTTTTCTGAAGTAGCTTTGGCTTGAGGAAGGGAGAGGGATAGAGAAATAAAAATATGGATGAGAAACGTAAATCAGCTGCCTCCTGCATGCCCACTACTGGGAATATAGCCTGCAACCCAGGCACATGCCCTGATCAGGAATCAAACCAGTTACCTCTTAGTTCAAGGTGGATGATCTACCAGTGAACCACACCGGCCAGGCCTAAAGTCAAAACTTTTTAAAGGCCACAGAATTGTCTGAAAATGTCTCTCTTTAACAAAACTCAAGCTTCTTATGAGAAGCTTGGCCTCCAAGTAATCAAATAAATTTTGTGTTTCTAAATTAATGTCTTAGAAAACTTGAATTTGCCAAGTTGACACATGAACACATTTCTCTTTTAGATAGGACTTTAAATTTTTTCTTTTTCTTTCTTTTTAAAAAAATATTTTATTGATTTTTTACAGAGGAAAGGAGAGGGACAGAGAGTTAGAAACATCGATGAGAGACAAATATGCATCAGCTGCCTCTTGCACACCCCCTATTGGGGATGTGCCCGTAACCAAGGTACATATCCTTGACTGGAATCGAACCTGGGACCCTTCAGTCCGCAGGCCAATGCTCTATTCACTGAGCCAAACCGGTCAGGAAAAATTTTTCTTTTTAGAAATTTAAGGACTATTTTAGATAACCGATAAAATTTCCAAAACAAAACCAGCAAGTATTTTTCACTTCTTTTTACTCCCATTTCAGTAGAGATTTACACTGAGAAGCAATATATAGCAGATATATAAATTAAACACATACCCAAATTCTGATCTAAAAGATTACCAATAATTTGAGTCCCTGTGGAGAGAAATATAGATGCCCCAGAATACATAGCTGTTAAATTTCTTAATTTGATATTAAGAAGAAATCTTGGGTACAAAGAAGAATTTTAAATGGTATATGAGTAAGATGGCTACCTTTGTAAATATTCTGATTTAGAAATATTTGAAACTTTCTGATCTTACTTCAACTTGTCTCATAGCCAATGGCTAGAAATAATTCCTGTAGAAACTGATTATACTGAGGAAGGAGAAAGTGCTCTTAAATTTAACTTTGGATATTCTATGCTTTATTATTCTGAGAAATGTATCATTTATTCATGAGTTCCCTGGACCTATTTTCACCTAGATTCTACCAATACTTGTACAATTAAACTCAAAATCTAATTTTTACTGAGAGAAAATGTCAGGCACTTAAAAGTATTTGTGGCCCATCTCATAGAACAATTTGAAAGACTATTAGTGTTGTCTTAACTAACATTCAACTGCTATTCTTGGTTTTGAATTCTATTACAATGTGAGCTCCATGACGGCAGATATTTTGTTTTTGGTACCTGATGTATAGTAAGCAATCAATAAATATTTGTTGAATGAATGAAGAAATGGATGAATTAATCTTTCTTTACTTTTAGCATAAGTCAATTTAGTTTACTGTAGATTATTTGTTTAATTTTACAATGCAGTGTGTTGCATATTTTCATTAATAGTATTTTTGGTCTAAAAATTTCCAGTATCTAGCTGAAACCGGTTTGGCTCAGTGGTAGAGCGTCGGTCTGCGGACTGAAAGGTCCCGGGTTCGATTCCGGTCAAGGGCATGTACCTTGGTTGCGGGCACATCCCCAGTAGGGGGTGTGCAGGAGGCAGCTGTTCGATGTTTCTCTCTCATCGACGTTTCTAGCTCTCTCTCTCTCTCCCTTCCTCTCTGTAAAATATCAATAAAATATATTTAAAAAATAAATAAATAAATAAAAATAAAAATTTCCAGTATCTAAAGATAAGTTTATAATTCAATTAAAAACTGCTTATAAATATCTATTGACAAATAAATGCATTCACATACAGTTACTTCTTAAAGATCTATACATAATTTTCCCAAAAATTTATTTAGAGAAAAATTGTTTTCATTTTAGTTTTATTTCCCTTCTGCAAAGTGAGAATAGGTGGAATAGGTTGAGCAAGAGCCTTTCACTTCTCCAAAGGAGACCGCTGATAAGCAGATACGTAAATATTTTTAATTTTATAATTTAATTTTATTTAACTCGTGAATTTCATGGCAGAAAAATGTAAGTAAAAGCTAGGATTAAAGGAATAAACCACTGGCCATTATGTAAATGACATCTTCATTTATAATGGCACAAAAGTATCACTGAGTGTCATAGTTGTATTAGAAATCTGAGAAAAGAATCTATCACATAACATCCTGAAGATATATCTTTGTTATCCGTTGGGATTGGCAGAGAAATAAATAAAAACTTCAGAAAAAATACCTAAAGCAACTTTTTCGAATGTTGATAGTTCATATTTTGGTCTCTTTAGTCTCAATGTCAAGTACTAATCTTATTAGTAGAAAATTTTGTACATACATATTGTATTTTGCATATACTTTTAAGATTTTTAATATTGGGGAATGGAAAACAAAACAAAACAAAAAACCTCTACTCCAACATGTTAAAAAAAAAGTTGTTTGCATGATGAATGCAGGGAAATATCAAGTTGGGAAACGAATCTCTGCATTCAGTAAAAAACAAATATTTATTTTACAATATAGAAGAGACCTTGCTAAGTGTTCCAAGTATATAAGAGAAAACAAAATATATAAGTACCTTTCATGGCCTCTTCAAAAGAGCAAGGTCTTGCTGGACTAGATATTTCCTTCTTCACATTTACATTCAAAGCACCAGCTACTGCTATTAAAAAAAGAAGAAAAGATTAATGCTCTAACCCCAACTGAGCTACCCAGCCAAGGTAGATCTTGTAAATTTTTAACATTTCAATTGTTCTTATTGCTCTGGTTTCTAAAGCATCTACCGTATTTGCCGGCGTATAAGACGATTTTTTGGCCCTGAAAAATATGCCTCCAAGTGGGGGGTAGTCTTATACGGTGAGTATATAACAAACTCTGTATTTTGAGTGGAAATGTTAGGGGGTCGTCTTATACACCCAGTCTCTTATACGCCGGCAAATACGGTATTTTGCATAAATGCTTAAAATAATACTTTAAATATTTATTCACCAGCAGTCTTTGGCATTTTTGATTACACAGATTAGAAAATGTTACAGGCATTTAACTCTATTTGTGATTCTTATCACTTATGGTTCTAAGCAATCTCTTATCTCTCTCAAAAGGCAATCCTGTAAACTAGCTAGACTATTAGCAGTTTCCCAAAATTGTCACTTTTCATTTTTCTGCAGACTAGAGAAACTCAATGAATGTTAATTCTTACTTAAGAGTAAGCTGTATGATAATTCTGGAGAGTCTGACTTCAGAGCATTCCTAGCTTTTCTTTTCTTTCTTTTTCAAAAGCTAGGCTCTTTTTTTATTTTAATATGTTTTATTGATTTTTTACAGAGGGGAAGGAAGAGGGATAGAGAGCTAGAAACATCGATAAGAGAGAAACATCGATCATCCGCCTCCTGCACACCCCCCACAGGGGATGTGCCTGAAACCAAGGTACATGCCCTTGACCGGAATCAAACCTAGGATCCTTGAGTCCGCAGGCCGATGCTCTATCCACTGAGCCAAACCTGTTTCGGCTGGGCTTTTTTTTTTTTTTTTTTTAAATTCTTTTTAAATGTATATATTTTATTGATTTTTTTACAGAGAGGAAGAGAGAGGGATAGAGAGTTAGAAATATCGATGAGACAAAATCATCGATCAGCTGCCTCTTGCACATCCCCCATTGGGGATGTGCCCGAAACCAAGGTACATGCCCTTGACTGGAATCGAACCTGGGACCTTTCAGTCTGCAGACTGACGCTCTATCCACTGAGCCAAACCGGTTTTGGACTTTTTTTTTTAATTGATTTCAGAGAAAGGAAGAGGGAGAGAGAGAGACAGAAACATCAATGATGAGAGAGAATCAATGATTGGTTGTCTCCTACACGCTTCCTACTATGGATCCAGTCCCACAACTTGAGTATGTGTCCTAACCTGGAATCGAACAGTAACCTCCTGATTCATAGGTGGACACTCAACCACTGAGCCATACAGGCCAGGCTACCACTTTTTCTTTTTGGTTGGCTGGTCTTCATATCCTTCCAAAGTACCAGAAATTAAACATTCATTTTAGTTCAAAAAAATTTTTTTTTTACATACCTGGGTCTGGAGTGTAAGTGAATGGTTGAACATCATGAGATCTTCCAGCATTGGTCACTACATATATTCCCACTGATACTGGCAAAGTTATATGTTGGTCATGATATGGGGGAACCTTCACAATAAGATGATTCTAATTGAAAGAAAATTACAAGAGTCAGAAAAGAAGCAATATTTAAATAACAATTTTGAAATAAGAATTATAATTAAGTAGATTTTCTTTTAGCTATAAAGGTCAAAAGTCTGACTAGAAACATTATTTTAAATCTTAGGTTCATAGACATCAGGATATTAATCTTTTTAAAAAATCATTTTATTGCATTTTTTTTTTTTTAAACAGAGTGGAAGGTAAGAGGAATAGACAGAAACATTGATCAGCTGCCTTCTGCACATTCTCTAGTGGGTATGTGCCCGCAACCAAGGTACATGCCCTTGACCGGAATCGAACCTGGGTCCCTTCAGTCCGCAGGCCGAAGCTCTATCCATTGAGCCAAACTGGTTAGGGCTAGGATATTAAAACTATTTTTAAGATAAAATCCAAATGTTTTATCATGACTAACAAGGTTCCTGCCCTGACAACTTTCTCTTATTCTCATCCTTTCCAGATAGGTTATACTCTAAGCATACTGACCTTTTAGCACACAAAATTCACCTCAGAGCCTTTACAACTTGCTGTTCTCTCCCTCTAGAACAGTGTTTCCCAAAGTGTGGTACGCGTACCCCCAGGGGGACGGGAAGAGTTTGGTGGGGGTACGCGTTGCACCGGAGTTTGGTGGGGATATGCACTGCACCGTGCTTAGCTGCGCCTAATTCTACGTTCTCATGAGTCAAGTCAAGACAGTCTTGTGAGGCGTGAGATGGTCCGGTGTGCAAATAAATGTCATTTATAATATAACTTTTATTTATATTTTATTATGAATAATTTTATTTTTCATTTATTATTATTTTGTGTATGTACCAAAAAAAGAAAAAATAAATATATTTGATTGTTATTAAAATACATCCTTTTTTTTGATGAGGGGTACTCAGGGTTACAAAAATTATAGAAGGGGTACACATATGTCAAAAGTTTGGGAAACACTGCTCTAGAATATTCTTCCTTCACCTCTTAAAATGGCTAGTTCCTTACCCATTTTAAGGTATTATTCAAATGTTACCTCCTCGGAGAAGCCACCTCTGACCATGCTTTTAAAAGTGGCACCCCTCTCAGTCCTAATCACATACTCTTGTTTCTTTCTAACTTAGCATTTATCACTACCTGAAATTACTGTGATGATGTGCTTTTTTTTCTCTCTCTCCAACCTCAAGAATGTAAGGTCCATGAGAACATAGGATGTTCTGTTCTTCATTCTATTTATCCTGTTAAGCACTTTACACAAGAAATACACAAATACGTTTGCTGAATAAAAGAATGAGTACATTTTGAGAAAAAAACTATGTCCACCAAGCCCAGTATCGGCTACCATATGTTCTGTACAACCTTAGTTGAGGGGTACTTTACAAAGCAGTTCACTGCTTCCTAATCACTTAGCCAAATAAACTTCAGTTTACCCAAATTAAGTCAAATTTACCCTCATTTAACCAAATAAAGTTCAGTCTACTATAATCCTGGAAATCAAAGTTATTTTTTTTTAAATATATATTTTATTGATATTTTACAGAGAGGAAGGGAGAGAGATAGAGAGCTAGAAACGTCAATGAGAGAGAAACATCGACCAGCTGCCTCTTGCACACCCCCCACCGGGGAGGTGCCCGCAACCAATGTACATGCCCTTGACCGGAATCGAACCCGGGACCCTTCAGTCCGCAGACCAACGCTCTACCACTGAGCCAAACCGGTTTCGGCAAAGTTATTTTTTTTGTCAGAATAGTGGCAGGAACATCCTTATAAGGAGAGTTCACAAATGCTTCAACAACTATTACTCAAGGTTGCCACATCTTTTTGGAAGATATTGTGAACTATTTGGATGTATTATCTTCTTCCCTGGTACAATATAGTAATGGGAAGGATTATCAAGGGATGGTGATTATACTTTTGTACAGAGGATGAGATATGCAGAAGGCAAATGATGACAGCTGAGAGTGAAGTGAATTTGATGACATTTTTTACTTTCTATGATTTTTCTTAAATTACAGAAGAATAAAAATAAGTAAGACACCCTCAGGTGGGGGGGTCAGTGGGAATAAGGGGGAGAGATCAACCAAGGGGTTTGTGTGCATGCATATGAGCCTAATGAATGGACATAGACAACAGGGGGGTGGGGTATAAGTAAGGGGTGGGGAGTAGTGGGGGAATAAGGTCACATATGTAAAAAAAATTGATATAAATAAATAAATAAGACAAAAAAGAATTACAAACTTTTGTTTTAATATTTTTTGATAAATTGGATATAGATTCTCAATTTTTGCCTCTTCCAGCTCTCTGCTAGCTTTCATGTACAATTTTCTACTCCTATCAGCATTTGATGCTATATTTTAGGCTTTGAATATTTTACACATTAGTATGTTCCTGCCTTTCCATTCTCTATGATCTATACCTAAACACACTACCATTTTTCGAGTCTTCTATCTGATTTGCATATAATATGCCCTTCTCTTCTGTTGTCTCAACACCTGAGTTTGCTTTTATTTGCTCTACATACTAATTCTTAAGTTATTTCTTTCTCGTTCTCAGGCTCTCTTTTTCTTATTATATAAAAACAATACATAGTGAGTGCCTGCAAATACACACTCTTTAATACAAGTGTAACAAATTGTTCTTCTGAATGCAAGAAGGTAACAAACATAAAAACACTTGAAACTCAATAAATAAATTTCCTTTGATTTAACTAATAGTAGGTTAAGATAATCCAAATCGCCAGAACAAATAAACATTAAGAAAGAAATGTTTCAACAACAACAAAAAAATCCCATTTACCAATGCACCAAAAAAATTAAGATATCTAGGAATAAACTTAACTAAGGAAATAAAAGACCTTTACTCGGAAAACTACAGGACACAGAAAAAAGATAGAGGAAGACATAAACAAATGGAAGAACATACCATGTTCATGGATTGATAGAATCAACATCATTAAAATATCCATTCTACCTAAAGCAATCTATAGATTCAGTGCAATACCTATTAAAATACCAATGGTATATTTCAAAGATCTAGAACAAGAGTGGGCAAACTTTTTGACTCGAGGGCCACAATGGGTTCTTAAACTGGACCGGAGGGCCGGAACAAAAGCAACCTGACCATGCTGGCACTCTCATCTTGGGCTGCTGGTGAAGGAGCGGAGGGGAGAGCAAGAGAACCCTCCACTCTTTTGGCTCCACGGGCCGGATAGAACAGCCGAACGGGCTGGATCTGGCCCTCAGGCTATAGTTCGCCCACGGCTGATCTAGAACAAACTCTCCAAAAATTGATCTGGAATAATAATAATAATTTTTTAAAAAGACCCCAAATAGCCAGAGCAATCCTGAGAAAGAAAACAAAGTTGGAGAGATCACATTACCAGATATCCAGCTATATTAAAAAGCCACAGTTCTCACAACTGCCTGGTACTGGCACAAGAACAGACATGTAGACCAATGGAACAGAACAGAGAACCAGAAATTGACCCAAGCCATTATGCTCAATTAATATTTGACAAAGGAGGCAAGACCGTAAAATGGAGTCAAACAGTCTCTTTAATAAATGGTGCTGGGAAATTTGGACAGATACATTAAAAAAAAAAAAAGAAAAGAAAAGAAAAGAAAAAAAAGAAAAGAAAAAGAAAGAAAAAAAGAAACTAGATCACCAACTTATACACAAAAACAAACTCAAAATGGCTAAAGGACTTGAATGTAAGATAGGAAACCATAAAAATCCAACAAGACTCCATACACAGCAAAATAGCAGACATATGTCGTAGCAATATCTTTACAGACACAGCTCCTAGGGCAATGGAGACTAAGGAGAAATAAATAAATGAGACTACATCAAAATAAAAAGCTTCTGTACAGCAAAAGAAACCATCAACAAAATAAGAAAGCCACTGCATGGGAGAACATATTTGCCAATGATATTTCCAATAAGGGTCTAATCTCCAAATTTTACAGAGAATTCATACAAATTAACAAAAAAGATAAATGATCCAATCAAAAATGGGCAAAGGTTTGGCTCAGTGGATAGAGCATTGGCCTGCGGACTAAAGAGTCCCAGGTTTGATTCCAGTCAAGGGCTTGTACCTTGGTTGCTGGCACATCCCTAGTAGTGGGTATGCAAGAGGCAGCTGATCCATGTTTCTCTCTCATCGATGTTTCTAACTCTCTATCCCTCTCTCTTCTTCTCTGTAAAAAAGTCAATAAAATATATATTTTTAAAATGGGCAAACGATCTAAATAGACACTTTTTGAAAGAGAACACACAGAAGGCCCAGAGACATATGAAAACATGCTCAAAATCACTAATAATTTGAGAGATGAAAATCAAAACAACAAGACAACACCTCACACCTGTCAGAATGGCTATCATCAACAAATCAGCAAAGGACAAGTGCTGGCGAGGATGCAGAGAAAAAGGAACCCTTGTGCACTGCTGGTGAAAATGCAGACTGGTGCAGCCACTGTGGAAAACAAGGATCCTCAAAAAGTTAAAAATGGAACTCCCACTTGATCCAGTAATCCCGCTTGTAGGACTATATACCAAGAAACCAGAAACACCAATCAGAAAGGATATATGCACACCTATGTTCATAGTAGCACAGTTTACAACAGCTAAGATTTGGAAACAACCTAAGTGTCCATCAACAGATGAGTGGATTAAAAAAACTGTGGTACATCTCATAATGGAATACTATGCCACTCTAAAAAAGAAGGAACTTTTACCATTTGCAATAGCATGGAGAGAATTGGAGAGCATTATGGTAAGCGTAATAAGTCAGTTGGAGAAAGGTAAGTATCACATGATCTTACTCATATGTGGGATATAATGATTAACATAATTTGATGAACAAGAATAGATCCAGAGACAAATGGTAGTGGGGGATGGTGGTTAGAGAGCAATCAAAGGACTTGTATGCACGCATATTAGCATAACCAATGGACACAGACACTGGGGCAGGAAGGGGTAGGAGATAGTGGGGGGGGTGTCAATTGGGGAAAAAGGAGACAATAAAAATAAATAAATAAGAAATGTTTCATTTATTAGCAATGCAATTTGCTAATGCTTTTAAACTTTATTCAAATAGAGCATTGTCACTTCTAGCATCAGTGGCATAGTTGTATTTCAGTTAAAGAAACTAAAAAAACTTCAAATGACCTAACCCTATCAATTCCATATAAAGAAAAAATTTAATCTTTTGATTCAGGAAATTTTGGAACAAAACTGAATTTCTCAGAGAGTAAACAATAAAACTATAAAAAGTCTTAAATTAGCCCTGGGGGCGTGGCTCAGTGGTTGAACATCAAACTGAACTAGGATTCCTGGCTGCAGGCTGGGTTCCCAGTGGGGTTCATGCAGCTAATGGATGATTCTCTCTCATTGTTAATGTTTCTATCTCCCCCCCCCCTGAAATCAATAAAAAAATAATTTTAAAAAGTCTTAAAATTAAATACCTGATGAAATAATTCCATGTCGATTTCAGCTTCTGACTTCCAAGAGTTTTCATCTGATTGAAACAAAAACAGTGACTTACTATTTTTTTTTTTTTTTTTTTTTTTACTTTGTAGCTATGACTATAGCTTTAAAACAAAGTGAAACATGCAACAATCTCTATGTCAGTGATATGTCTACTTACCAGAAACATTTTCTTGGAAAATCACTTTAGTTCCTTTCAGAAAGTTCTTGCCAATTAAAAATACTTCTTCCTCTCCTTTCACTGAACAGCTATGCAAGCTTTTCTTTAAGATTTCTGGCACTCCTGCTGGCTGAGCTGTGAATATACATAAGCATTGCATAAAAAGAACCACCTACACATTTCTTATCTAAAACAGACCCTCAATTATCTAGTTCTATAAGTTGTCTTTGTTAACCTCTAAATTGACTTCCTTTATTCTAAATTTTACTTTTACCCTAACAGAGAACAACAACAAAAAGCCCCCAGAAAAGTCCATATTAAATTTATTATAATTGTTTCTCCTTTCCCCCCCCCATAGCTCCCTTCCACCCGGTTCCCGCCCCACCCTCTGCCCTTACCCCCCCCCCCCATTGTCCTCATCCATAGGTTATGTGATTTTAATCCAGTCTCTTTCTGCACCCCCCACACCCCTTTCCCCCTGGTAATGATCAATCCACTCCCTTTCTTTGCCCCTGATTCAATTATATTCACCAGTTTATTCTGTTCCTCAGATTTTTTAAAATATAAATATATTTTGTTGATTTTTTTTTTTTTACAGAGAGGAAGAGAGAGGGATAGAGAGTTAGAAACATTGATGAGAGAGAATCATCATCGATCAGCTGCCTCTTGCACAACCCCTAAAGGGGATGTGCTCTCAACTAAGGTACACGCCCTTGACCGGAATCAAACCTGGGACCTTTCAGTTCGCAGGCCAATGCTCTATCCACTGAGCCAACCTGGCTTGGCTGTTCTCAGATTTTTAATTCACTTGATCTTCTTCCTCTTCTTAAATAATAGCTTTCAGCATTTCCTATAATACTGGTTTGGTGGTGATGAACTCCTTTAGCTTTTTCTTGTCTGTGAAGCTCTTTATCTGCCCTTCAATTCTGAAGGATAACTTTGCTGGGTAGAGTAATCTTGACTGTAGGTTGTGGCTATTCATCACTTTGAATATTTCTTGCCACTCCCTTCTGGCCAGCATGGTTTCTGTTGAGAAATCAGCTGACAGTCGTATGGGTGCTCCCTTATAGGTAACCAACTGCTTTTCTCTTGCTGCTTGTAAGATCCTCTTTTTGTCTTTTGCCCTTGGCATTTTAATTATGATGTGTCTTGGAGTGTTCCTTCTTGGATTCCTCTTGTTTGGGGTTCTGTACGCTTCCTGTACTTGTAAGTCTATTTCTTTCACCTGGTGGGCAAAGTTTTCTGATATTTTTTCTTCAAATATGTTTTCAGTATTTTTCCCTCTCTCTTCTTCTGGCACCCCCATAATTCTGATGTTGGTGCACTTGAAGTTGTCCCAGAGGCTCCTTACACTATCTTCAACTTTCTGGATTCTCTTTTCTTCTTGCTTCTCCAGAGGAGTGTCTTTTGGCTCTTTGACCTGATTCTTATGTTCCTCCATTCTGCTATTGCATCTCTGTATAATATTTTCCAATTCAGTCAGTATGTTTAATTTTTAGTTGGGTCTCATGAAATTTATCGGCCTTTTCTAGGATATTCTTGCATAACCTTATAACCATGGTTTTGAACTCTATATCCACCATCTCTTTCGTTTGAGATCTATTTCCTTGTCTTGGCATTTTCGCTGCTTCCCAGAGTTGGTAGGATGGCTTTGTGTGTTTGGTGTCTTATATGGCCCAGTGGGTCAGCCTCCTCAGTTACCTGAGGTAGACACTTTTGGTGCTTCCCTCTGTGGACTGTGTGTACAGCCTTGTTGTAGCTAAGTCTTTATTGTTATTGGTATCCGTGGGAGAAATTGACCTTCAGGCCAATTGGATGTGGGCTAATATTAGCTGTGTCTACTCTGAGATACCTTCTATATTGGAGACAGTTTTATAGGATCAGACTTGCAAAATTGCAGAAGCCTCTGTGCTCAGCTTGGATGGGGCGGAGTCTTAGGGCTGAACTGACAGTCTTGGCTTCTCATCAGCCTTGCCCTTGTGCACATGCCTGAGTTTTCACCTGACCTTTGCCTTCTGTGGCTTCCCTGAGTTTCCCGCCTGACTGTCCCAGATTCCCTGTGCAAGAGGATGGGTGCCCCAGGGGCTCGCCTGGAATTGGGTTGGGTCTCTGTAGTTTGAAGCTTCTGACTCGTTCTGCTAGAGAGGCCGCAGCAACCTCCACGGTCAGACCTCTGCGCGTACTCGCATGACTGTAGACTGTGCCCGCTGCGGCTCCTGGCTCCTCCAGTCTCTGAGTCTCTCTGAGTGCCTTTCTCTACAGTCCATACTCCACCCGTATGAGCCTGGGTCCACAGGGTTTTGGCCGGGGTTGGGGTTCAATACAGTTGGAAAGGGTTCAGTGCAATTGGGAATTCCTCCCCTCCCACCAGCCAGGCACTCGGCTGCATTTCGTCTCTGCGCGCACGAGAGCGTCTCCCTACCTCACTCAGCGCTTTGCGGCTCCCAGTCTGATCCATGAGCCTCTCTCCTTTCTAGTTGTAGACTTCCCACTCCACCAGCTTTCCTGTGTTTTTGGATGAAGTCCATTCTGATTTTAGCTGTTGTTTTTAAAATTGTTGTGCGAGGCGGCAACTTAGGTGCTTACCTAGGCTGCCATCTTGGTTCTCCTGCTGTCCCCTTTACCATATTAATTTTTAATGACTCTTGCAAGATTGTATAAGAATGGGTTAATATCTGAGACAGTGGTTCCTAACCTTTTTTGGCCATGCTCCACTTAAGCATCTCTAAAATCCAGGACCCCCCCTCCTGGGGGGGGCATAAAATTCTTATTACTCAAAAAGTGAACTCCTATTCACATAGAGGAAGCCTAAAAGGTCATTAATTTGGTCTAAACAAGCTTTGAAAGAACATGGCATACATGAAAGAGAAAAACAAAAAGACAGTTGAATACTGAGGAAGAAATCACTAAGAAATTGTTTAAAAAAATAATATGAAGTGATATGAAAATAGCAAATAAAGTTTCAAAACATAATAGAAAACTGAAATGCATAAATATATAACAATATGTATTTATATATTGTATTTTAGGCCCCCAGAACCATAACAAATGCAAAAAAATTTACTGTTAATAACTCATTCTCAAATTGCCCCCCTTAAAAATCAATTTGTCACCCTGTGGGGCATGTACCCCTCACTGGGAACTACTGGTCTAAGATGTTTTAATTTGTCATCTTTGTTTTCTCATTACAGGAATAAAAAAGTTTAAAAACATGAATTGGGGCATGTTTTTGTCTTAATAATATTTTTAAAACTTCAATTTAAAAATATGCTTATCCCACAATTCTAATCTTAAAAAAATCAGCTATGTTATGCCATTATAAGGTTTCTGAGGTGATGAGTGTCTCTGGGTGGTACTGGGTGGGCTCCTTTAAGGATCCGGATCCAGGAGTCAGAGGATAGGTATCAATAGAGCACCTGAATACAGACTGCATCCAATTCAGAATAATTCCACATGGAATTTCCCTGAACCGGGTGGGATACCCTGAGGTTAAAAAAGAAATGCAGCCGAAACTGGTTTGGCTTAGTGGATAGAGCGTCGGCCTGCGGACTGAAAGGTCCCGGGTTCGATTCCGGTCAAGGGCATGCACCTTGGTTGCGGGCACATCCCCGGTGGGTGTGCAGGAGGCAGCTGATGAATGATTCTCTCTCATCGATGTTTCTGACTCTCTATCCCTCTCCCTTCCTCTCTGTAAAAAATCAATAAAAATATATTTTTTTAAAAAGAAAAAAAAAAGAATTGCACTTGCTTTCTGTTACGAAAACAAACCACTACTAAAATTAACAAAGAGATTGACAAACACTGAAGAGCTAGATCAATTGAATGAATTATAATCAGCTTACCAACTTCCTCATGCCAGTATTTCTTTAAGAAAATTTATTAGGTATCGCTTAGCAAATAGGTTCCAAGGTCAAATAAATCAGGGAAATAAATACTGGGTTAAGCAAAATTAAATGAACAAAAGAATTTCTTCAAGAATTTCATATTCTGACGTATACTAAATATCCAAGAATTAAGATATAGTATAACTCCAGAAACATTCTTCCTTATTGACACCTAAGGACTAGTTTTCTGCCAGAATACTTTCTTGGATACTGGTATAAGTAAATACCTGTTTTTGTTTTTGTTTTAATCTGTTTCCCATAAAATTAAGCACTTTGACATAGATACACTGTTTTCTAAAAAATTAAATTTATTGGGTAACACTGGTTAATAAAATCACATTATTTGTTTTAGTAAACCCTTACAACATTTATATTGCCAAGGTAAGCTTATACCAGGTGTACCAGTTAATGTGAATTTTGTTATCAAAGAAAACACGTAATTTCAAGAGAAACATCAAGTGCTTTATTCAAAGTATTGTCCATCGCTAGCTACACGTTTCCATCTTTCAGGTAATTTTGGATATCGTCCCAATAGGACTTTTCTTGTTTTCAGGCAAACCATTTGGAGACCCAATTTTCCACTTCTTCTTATGTTTTGAAGTACTGCTCAGAAAGTGCATGAGACATCTATTGGAACAAATGGTAATCTGGAGGAGCAAGGTCTGGTGAATACAGCAGGTGGGTTAATACTTCCCAGGCAAGATCTTTTAACGTGTCTTTAACTGGTTTTGAAGTGTGTGATGGTACGTCATCATGAAGCAAAATTACTTTGCTGTGTCTTCTGGAACATTCTGGTCATTTTATGATCAAAGAGTGGTTCAAAGTGATTATTGTTGGTAGCAATCAATATTAAGGTTACACCTGATTTCAGAAGCTCATAATACACCACACCTTCCTGATCCCACCAGACACAAAGCATTGTCTTCTTTCTGAAAAGATTTGGTCTTGCAGTCGATATTGATGGTTGACCGGGATCAACCCATGATTCTGTGTGTTTGGGATTCTCAAAATAAATCCACTTTTCATTGAATCCAGTCACGATTCAATGCAAAAAAGCCTTTCTTTCGTGCCATTGAAGCAACATTTTACTGATGACTCTTCGATTTTCCATTTGTCTTTTGTTCAGCTGATGTGGCACCCATTATCCTTCAAAATCTGTCCCATTACTTGTCAACGATTGGAAAATGTTTAATCTTTCTGTAAACTGTTTTTGAATTTGACACACATCTTCATCTAATAATGCTTGTAATTGTTGGTCTTCAAACCTTTTCAATTGACCTGGATATTCTTTGTCTTTCACATTGAAATGATCATCTTTAAAGTATTTAAGCCAGTGTTCACAAGTATCTTGAGATGGAGCATATTCACCATAAGCTTCCTGAAGTATTCAGCAGCACTTTTCTTCAAAGTAATAAACTATAACTTCCTACAAATGCTCTATTTTTGGCATGAAATTTGACATTTTTAAATGTAAAAATATCTATGATATTCACACCTTAAGCAAATTTGACATATGAAGTTTCGAAGCTTGTTACCAATACAACAAAATAGCATACATATCAAATCACACATATTATCAACATGTGTAACTCCATCTATTGAAAAAAATCTGCCTTATTAACTGATACACCTAGAATATGGCTTGTATAAGTCATAAACTTGTAAATTAATGAGATATTCCACTATACTTTAGGAAAAGTTTAAGTTACTTATATTTAACTAGAAAGCCGATACACGAAATTTGTGTATGGGTCTCAGTTCCTGCTGCAGTGGCCACCTTTGCCCTTGCCGCCCCGGCTTCATTGGGAAGGACATGTGGTCTAATTAGCATATTATGCCTTTATTATTATAGAGGCCTGGTGCACAAAATTTGTGCACAGTGTGTGTGTGTGTGTGTGTGTGTGTGTGTGTGAGCCCGGCCTGTACCCTTCTCGCAATCTGGGACCACTGGCTCCTTACTATTCGCCTTCCTGCCTGCCTGATCATCCCTAACCGCCTCTGCCTTGGCCCCCACTGCTGTGGCTTCGCCTGAAAGGACATCTGGAATGATGTCTGGAAGGTCGTTTGGCTATCTGGTCTAATTAGCATATTATACTTTTATTATTATAGATTATTATAGTTCATTTTATCTTTACAAGAATGTAATGTGGGAAACTGTTATGAAAAGATTTACAGCTCCTCTTTTCCTAGTGGGAAGGCTGTAATTCTTACTCCACTCACATCAGAATTAGACACATAGCAGCGTGAATAACGAAATGTGAATTAAGTAATGTGCCAATTCCAAACAAAAGTTTTAAGGGCCTCATATGGTTTGACCATCTCCTTTTTCCTCCACTACAAAGATGGGAATATCCCAGATAAGGGCATCTTCTTCAGCCTGGATTCCAGAGTGGAACTGTTTCCATAACACAGCCAATAACATAAAGTGAGGGAGGAGTAAAGCTTTGTTGTTTAAGGCACTGAGTTTTTTGTTTGTTTTTCCAGAGAGGAAGTGGGAGGGGTAGAAAGAGATAGAAACATCAATTATGAAAGAGAATCACCTATTGGCCACCTCCTGCACGTCCCCCACCAGGGACGGAGCCCGCAATCTGGGCATGTGCCCTTGATTGGAATCAAACCCAGTAACCTTCAGTCCACGGGCCGATGCTCTATCCACTGAGCCAAATCGGCTAGGGCTATATAACCTTTTAAAATAAAAAATGTACTGAACTAATTTACGACATTTTGGACTAACTCTACAACTAAATATTTGTTTTTAAGAGACATTAAAAATATGTTAAATATTATTTTTACTAGCAAACAATAAGAGGTGCAAAATTATATAAATATATTGTATTAACAAAATGAATGGAAAGTCTATAACCTTTCCCCCCCTTTTTAAATACTATGTGGAAATTCCACTTCACTGATAATTATCAAAATTTTTTTCCTGTCTCATTTTTTCCTTTCATGTATTAAAAATCTAAGATAGCAAAATAGGCCTCTGTGAAGGTACAATATATATTTATCTCTTATATATTCATGTTTACAATACATAAGAACTAGTTTGTTGCTGTTCAAGATAATTTAACTTTAAACTTTTGACCTTAAAAAGTCTTTTCAATAAAAAAGTTTAATGGTTACCTAACAGGATAGACTTCATACTAAACAGAACTAAAGTCAGGATTATTTAAGCATTAACTGTTTTAGTTTTATCTTTAATTAGTTAGTAAGCTGACTCTTGAAAGTCTTTAAAAAATAATTAACACAAGAAAGTAGCCACCTTTCTGGTATTATAAAAACAGTGTGTTTATAAATGCTTTCAAATTGAGGTCTCAAAAAACAAAGCTGAAAAAAGTAATGAATATTTGAATACTGAAAAACAACAAAGCAAATATTTCAACCTGTCAAAAGAATTAGTAAAGCTTTTAAATAATGATTTCTATGAAAAGAAGAAAAGTTTACTCAATGTATTAAAAAAAAATATATATATATATATATATATTATTGAATTTTTACAGAGAGGAAGAGAGAGGGATAGAGTTAGAAACATCGATGGGAGAGAAACATCCATCAGCTGCCTTCTACACACCCCCTGCTGGGGATATGTCCGCAACCAAGGTAGATGCCTTGACCAGAATTGAACCTGGGACCTTTCAGTCCGCAGGCCGATGCTCTATCCACTGAGCCAAACCAGTTTCAGCTACTCAATGTATTTTTAAGTTGTAAGACAGACAAGGGAAGTAGAAACTTATTAAATTCAGTCAGATTTACCATAATAAGCATAAAATAAAATCTAATATACATTATTGAAGAAAGCTATGATTAATTTTGCTGTATTAAACAAATTACTACAGTCTTCGGGCAAGGGAAAAAAATAAACAAATGGGACTACATCGAACTAAAAAGTTTTTGCATTGCTGGTGTGGCTCAGTTGGTTGAGCATCATTCCATGCACCTGGTTCTATTCCAGGTCAGGGTACATGCTCAGTCCCCAGTAGGGGGCGTGCAGGAGACAGCCAATCAATGTTTCTTTCTCCCTCTCCCTTCCTCTCTCTAAAATTAATAAAAAATATTTTTAAAAAGTTTTGCATGGCAAAGGAAATCATCAACAAAATGAAAAGACAACCTACTGAACAGAAGAAGATGTTTGCCAATGACATATCTGATAAGGGGTTAATATCCAAAGTTTATAAAGAATTCACACAACAACAACCTCAACAACAAAAACACACAATCCAATAAAAAAGTGGGTAGAGGACCTGAATAGACACTTCTCCATAGAGGACATACCGATGACCAATACACATATGAAAAGATATTCAATTTCACTAATCATTGGAGAAATACAAATTAAAACCACAATGAGATATCACCTCACACCTGTCAGAATTCCTAACATTAATAAATGCACAAACATAACAAGTATTGGGGAGAATGTGGAGAAAAGGGTATCCTTGTGTACAGTAGGTGGGGATATCAGGAGGAGCACTTTGTGAAGTGTATGATTGTCTGACCAGTGTGCTGTATACTTGAAAATAATGCAAAATAATATTGAATATAAACTAAGAAAAAAAAATTACAGAGGGTGATTAGCAAAAAAGTATAAAGATTCATATTCTTAATTTGAAAAAATATAACTAAGTAATATAAACACTGTATCAAAATAAAAAAACATATGTATCATTATTGTCTGGAGAAATCTAAATATGTTAAGAATGTAAAGAGGGATGATTTTTCCATCCCCTTAAAAACAACAACAAAAATAGACAATGAATCCAACGGCCATTGTTAAACCAGCAAGCAGAAGCAAGAGGTCACAAGGTACAACACAAATTATGGCATTAGGCCTTTCTTCCATGAGGTATCTCTAGATGGAGTATCAAGAATCTGTTTCCTCTCCTCCCTTCCATGTCTACCACCTTTTGGCCCCTCTTCCTTTTTCACCTCCCTCTCATCTTCCTGTTTCCTTCTACCTCCCATTCCAATGGTAACCCTTCTTACTAACCTATTTCCTTTTCACCTCTCATTCCACTGTAACTGCTGAAACTGGCCAAAATGATTATATGTATTGGAATAAACACAAATCAGAACCTTTAATGGAACAGACATTCTTATTTTTAATTTTGAAAAGATTTTGGGGCCCTTTGTTTTATATTTATTATTTATATGTTTATTTTCCCTTGCCCCTCAGACGCTTCACCTCAAAGCCTAAGTTCAAACCTTACACTCCCTGAAGTAGTCAGGATAAATTAATAGAAAAATGAAGAAATAAATGAACAAAGTAATGAAGGAAGGAACAAACAAAGTTGGCAATCATCTCCCAGTCCCTGCTAAAGCAGTATGGTCTGAGTTACCTAGCATCTCCTGGGTCTGGCCTTCAGAATGTAGCTATGGTCAGCATTAGATCATGTAAAAGAACTACATATGCCCACTAAAATTGTAACTCCATCCTAATAATATTCAAGTTGGGACATCTTGTGAATTACAGTATATTTAGAATTGAAGTACCCTTATTAGAAAAGCTTTAGAACTCAATAAACAATCTACAGATTATTTACTCTATCTTTATTTGAATGTGATAGAATGAACATGGAACCTATGATCTTTAAAAGCAGCCTAGTTATAACTGAACATTACACAGAAATCACCCAAGGAAATACTAATATTGAAACATATTTTTCATAATAATGAAAAATAGAGAAATCCATTTGAGCTGTCTTAAGGTCAAAAATATATTTCAGTAATTTCTTTTTAAAATTAGGGTGTTTGCTAAGCTAAAGTATGGGTATAATAATTTCTGAGATGAATTAAAAGGAAATACAAGACTTGAAAAGGATATATAATTTGACAAAACTAGGCTACAATTAAATAACAAAGGCTCTGTAACTGTCCTAAAGGGAAGCAAGGTAAAAATATTCATAACATCCCAACAGGAAATTTAACTGAATGGAATGGGTCTCTTCCATTCTTTTGAATTCAGTTATAAGTTACAAAGAAAAAATGCCAAAGAAAATTACACTTGATGAAAATCTTCGTGAGTGTGTATAAAGGAAAAATTTTCCTATTTATTACTTGTAATAATACTCATTAGGGGAAAACCAGAATATATGATGAGGTGCATTCAACAGCATTATTGAATTTAAACACACACATCATTTACTTTCTATGCCAAGGTTAGCAAAATAAGAATTTCATTTCTCATTTCACAATGCTGTACTATAATACTCTAATTTGTAATCAGAACACCAACCACTGAATATTTATAAAGTTCTGCTTACCTTACTGTTTCTTTTCTTTAAATATAATTGACATAAATGATTATATTATTCTCAAGTATATAATATAGTGATTTGATATTTACATACCTTATGACATGACCACTATAAGTCACTGAACAAAGTTATATTATTAGATATACTCCCTGTGCTATATATTACATACCTGTGACTTATCAATATATACAAAAGTCTAAGAGCAATCTGACCAATCACCCAGTAGCTATGACATACAATGACCACCAGGGGCAGATGCTTCGACCAGTAGAGAAAGCCCAATTCCTCCTGGAATTGGCCGTGTGTTAGATTGCTGCTGGGGCACTGTTGGCCCCAAATCTGCTTTACCTGCACCCCAGACCCATCAGGGGATGTAGGAGGCCCAGTGTCTGTGTACTGGTGAGGTCCCCTGGCCTGGCCTGGCCTGCGCCTTCTTACAATTGGGACCCTCAGCCTCAGGGGATGTAAGAGAGCTGGTTTCAGCCCAATCCCCACAGGCCAGGCTGAGGGACCCCACCAGTTTACGAATCCGTGCACTGGGCCTCTAGTATATTTTATAATTGGAAGCTGGTACCTCTTATTCCTTTATCTTTTCACCTATACTCCTCTCCCCTTTTGGCAACCAACAGTTATTCTCTGTATCTAGGCCTCTGTTTCTGTTTTGTTTGTTCATTTATTTCTGTTCTTGTTAGATTCGACATATAAGTAAAATCATAAATATTGGTTTATCTGTCTGACTTATTTCACTCAGCATAATGAATGCCCTCTGGGCCCATTCTTGTCGTTACAAATGTCAAGATTTCTTTTTTGTTATAACTGAGTAATATTCAATTGTGTGTATAAATACATCTTTTTTACCCATCTATCTGTTGATGGATACATGAGTTGATTCTATTTCCTGACTATTGTAAATAATGCTGCAATTAACATAGGTAGGTGCATATATCTTTTACCTACTATTTCTTAGGTTCACAACACAAAACACAGGGTCATAGCAATTTATCACACAATGAAAATGCTGAGAAAATCTTTTGGCTTTCCAATTTTCTTCTGGTAAACTACTTAAATTATGTCTTAAGTCAGTATAGGACGATAATAGAAAACTACAAAATGCTACACATCCTTTGAATTTTATTCAAAATTATCCATCTTTAGTCTAGAAAATTTGAATATAGGTTTTAATGTTTCAAATTTTGCATGACCAAAAGTTTGAGTATGTGAAGCATCTGAAATTTAGACCGTCTAAAAGATTATAGAAAATGAAAAAAACAAAACAAAACAAAACCTCCATATATTTCATATTTACTACTCCCCCCCCGCCCCCAATGTCTGCCCGCCCTGCGTGCGCCGGCAATATCTCCTACTTTCTTACTTACTACATAAAATCGGAGAAGAGGGTGTCTGCAGTGTCAAAGTGGAGCCATCTTTCCTTGTGATATTAACTCGAAAAACCAATCTGGCACGAGTACTTTTTTTCTTGGAACCAGCAATTCCTATTCGGGCTTCAACATCAGCATTTCTCAATTTCAATATCCCTACGCAGTCCACCCTAAAAACAAAACAAAAAGTATATTAACTGATATTTTCTGTTGCACATATGATACAGTATTTTTTAAGATAACAAGTTTCTATTTTTAAAGTTGCTTTCCTATTAATTTTTGAATGTGTAATATAATTATAAGATTCTAATTTCAAAAGATATAAAAGGTAAATCATGACTATTTCTAATTCCTAATCCTGTCAGCTTTTTATTTGTAATGAAAAAGACAACAAAAAAGTAAAATTACTATTTCAAAATCTGAACATAAGGAATGATTTACAAAGGGTACTTTTGCTGTGTTATTTTTTAAAAATAAATAAATTTAGCCTCTGTCTTTTGGCAGCTAATTCAGATACAGAGGAAATGGGTTTTACTTTTTATTTATTTATTTTTTTAGTACATTCAGTGACCAAATTATTATGAACTCTGTACACATAATAATACTCAGTGTATATCCTATATAATAAAAGGGTAATATGCAAATTGTCTCCTCAACCAGGAGGCAGGCTGGCCAACCACCCATGCACGAATTCATGCACCAGGCTTCTACACACACACACACACACACACACACACACACACACACTGAGTGGTCAGATTATTATATGTTCAGAGATCATAATAATCTGGCACTAAGTGTATATTTTATTATTCAGAGAGGAAGGGAGAGGATAGAGTTAGAAACATCAATGAGAGAGAAATATCAATCAGCTGCCTCCTGCATGTCCCTTACTGGGGATATACCTGCAACCAAGGTACATGGCCTTGACTGGAATCGAACCTGGGACCCTTCAGTCCAGAGGCTGACACTGTCCTCTAAGCCAAACAGGTTAGGACGGATTTTACTTTTTATATTAGTAATTATCCCAACAAGAACAAGACACTAGGTAGCCATAAAAACATATAATCCTATCTAATAAAGATTGAATATGCAAATTGACCATTGCTCCACAACAAAGATGGCGACACCCACAGCCAATAAGGAGGGAATATGTAAATTGACATGACAAATATGGCGGTGGCCAGGCTGGGATGCTTGTGCTGTTGCCATGGCAATGACACAGGCATTCTGCCCCATGCCAGCCGCTCCAGACCTCTGGGCACACATATGAACAGGCACAAAGTGACTGGGGTGGGGCAGGACGCCTGCTATGAGGGGGGATGGCAGGGCCAAAGCGAAGGCGGAAGGTGGCAGCCAGAGCGAAGGCCCAGATCCCAGGTGCCAGAGGGAAGCTGGTGCCAGCAGCCAGGGGAAGGAAGGCCTATTCTTGTACCAATCTTCGTGCATTGGGTTTCTAGTATAGGATATTTAATGTTATGGGAAAATGCTAAGTAAAAAGCAGGTTACAAAACAGTGGGTAAAATATTATTTCAATTTTATCAGAAAGAAAGGATGGAAAGATGAATATCAAAATAGAGGTTAGCCCTAGCCTGTTTGGCTCAGTGGATAGAGCATTGGCTATAGTTATTTCTGGGAGGTTGGCTTTTGAGAGGTATGGTTTTAGCTTTTTATGATTATGATTATTATTTTTTTAACATATATATTTTATTGATTTTTCACAGAGAGAAAGGGAGAGGGATAGAGAGCTAGAAACATCGATGAGAGAGACACATCAACCAGCTGCCTCCTGCACACCCCCCCACCGGGGATGTGCCTGCAACCGAGGTACATGCCCTTGACCAGAATCGAACCTGGGACCTTTCAGTCCGCAGGCTGACGCTCTATCCACTGAGCCAAACCGGTTTCGGCTGATTATTATTATTTTAAAAAATATATATATTTTATTGATATTTTACAGAGAGGAAGAGAGAGAGATAGAGTGCTAGAAACGTCGATGAGAGAGAAACATCGACCAGCTGCCTCTTGCACACACCCTACCGGGGATGTGCCCACAACCAATGTACATGCCCTTGACTGGAATCGAACCCGGGACTTTTCAGTCTGCAGACTGATGCTCCACCACTGAGCCAAACTGGTTTCGGCTATGATTATTTTTTAATTGGTTATTTTAAATTATTCTGTCTTTTCAACTTACAATGTTTAGATACTATTTTAAATATATTTGTATTGATTACAGAGAAGAAGGGAGAGAGAAAAACATCAATGATGAGAGAAAATCATGGATCAGTTGCCTCTTGGGGATTGAGCCCAGAACCCGGATATGTGCCCTTGAATGGAACTGAACTGGGTCCCCTCAGTCTGCAGGTTGATGCTATATCCACTGAACCAAACCAGCGAAGGCAGGTACTATTTTTATAATCAAATGAAGCCCGGTGCACAAATTTGTGAACGGGTAGGGTCCCTCTCTAGTTCTGGCTGGTAATCAGGGCTGACTGCAGTCTTCTGACTGCTGGCTGGGGCCTTCCAATGTTCTGTGCTGCCCCCTAGTGGTCAGCGCAGGTCATGGTCAGTGATTAAACTGCCGGTCTCCCAATCAAACTCCCAAGGGGATAATTTACATATTAGGCATATATATATATATTATTCCCTTCCTTTCTTCCACTATATTCTTTTATTTTTATAATTTTTAAAATATTAAAAATAATTAATATGGTTTTTTAACCTTTCTTTTAAAAAATGTTATTAACGGAGACCAGAACCAAGATGGCGGCGTAGGTAGTCTCCTAAGCTGCCACCTCATCAACAATTTAATTAAAAAAACAACTAAAATCAAAAAGGACTTCACCAAAACCTCAGGAAAGCTGGCGGAGTGGAATAGCTACAACTAGAAAGAAAGAGAGAGGCTCACGGATCGGACGGGGAGCCGCAAAGCGCTGAGGTAGGGAGACGCTCCCGCACGGAGAGAAAGTGCATGGCCCCTGAATGCCTGCCTGGCAGCGAGGGGAGGAATTCCCGATTTGCACGGAACCCTTTCCGACTGTACTGAACCCCAACCCCGGCTGAAATTCCGTGGTCCCAGGCTCATACGGGTGGAGTCTGGACTGTAGAGAAAGGCACCCAGAGACTCAGAGACTGGGAGACCCGGGAGCCACAGCCGGCAGAGTCTACAGTCCTGCGTGAGTGAGTACGTGCAGAGCGGCCGCCTCTCCGTAGTGGAAGGAGTCAGAAGCTCCAAACTACAGAGACCAGCCCAAGTCCGGGCGAGCCCCTGAGGCACCCACGCTCTTGCACGGGGAACCTGGGATGGTCAGGGGGGAAACTCAGGGAAGCCACGGAAGGCAGAGGTCAGGCGAAAACTCAGGCAAGTGCACAAGGGCAGGGCTGATGAGAAGCCAAGACTGTCAGTTCAGCCCTGAGACTCTGCCCCATCCAAGCTGAGCAGAGGCTTCTGCAATTTTTCAAATCTGATCCTATAAGACTATCTCCAATACAGAGGTTATCCCAGAGTAGACACAGCTGATACCCACATCCAATTGGCCTGAAGGTCAATTCACAACAATAAAGACTTAGCTACAACAAGGCTGTGCATGCAGTCCACAAAGGGGAGCACCAAGAGTGTCTACCTCAGGTAACTGAGGAGGCTGACCCACTGGGCCATATAGGACACCAAACACACAAAGCCATCCTACCAACTCTGAAAAATAGCAAAAATGCAGAGACAAGGAAATAGATCTCAAACAAAAGAGATGGAGGATATAGGGTTCAGAACTACGATTCTAAGGTTATGCAAGAATATCCTAAAAAAGGTCGATAAACTTCATGAGACTCATCTAAAAAGTATACATAAACTGACTAAATTGGAAAATATTCCGCAGAGATCCAACAGCAGAATGGAAGAACACAAGAATCAGGTCAAAGAGCCAAAAGACACTCCTCTGGAGAAGCAAGAAGAAGAGAATCCAGAAAATTGAAGGTAGTGTAAGGAGCCTCTGGGACAACTTCAAGCGCACCAACATCAGAATTATGGGGGTGCCAGAAGAAGAGGGAATGCAAAATACTGAAAACATGTTTGAAGAAATAATATTAGAAAACTTCCCTCACCTGGTGAAAGAAATAGACTTACAAGTACAGGAAGTGTACAGAACCTCAAACAAGAGGATTCCAAAGAAAAATACTTCGAGACACATCATCATCAATATGCCAAGGGTAAAAGACAAAAAGAAGATTTTACAAGCAGCAAGAGAAAAGCAGTTGGTTACCTATAAGGGAGCACCATCTTTGATTTCTGTTGAGAAATCAGACTATTAGCTGATTTCTCAACAGAAACCATGCAGGCCAGAAGGGAGTGGCAAGAAATATTCAAAGTGATGAATAGCAAGAACCTACAACCAAGATTACTGTATCCAGCAAAGTTATCATTCAGAATTGAAGGGCAGATAAAGAGCTTCACAGATAAGAAAAAGTTAAAGGAGTTCATCACCACCAAACCAGTATTATATGAAATGCTGAAAGGTATTACTTAAGAAGAGGAAGAAGATCAAGTGAATTAAAAATCTGAGGAATAGAATAAACTGATGAATATAATAGAATCAGGGGCAAAGAAAGGGAGTGGATTGATACTTATTAGGGCGAAAGGGGTGTGGGGGTGCAGAAAGAGACTGGATTAAAATCATATAACCTATGGATGTGGACAATGGTGGGGGGAGGGGGTAAGGGCAGAGGGTGGGGTGGGAATCGGGTGGAAGGGAGCTATGGGGGAGAAAAAGGAGAAACAACTGTAATAATTTGAGCAATAAAGATTAATAAATAAATAAATAAATAATGTTATTGACTTTTAGAGAGAAAGGAAGTGACATGGATAGAGAGACAGAAACATCAATGAGAGAGAAACATCATCAAACGGCTGCAATCCCCTGATTGGGGATTGAGAGCCCAAAACCAAGCCATGAGCCTGCCTGACAGGGAATAGATCTAGTGACCTTTTGGTTCATGGGTAGACACTCAACCACTAAACCATACCAGCCAGGCTTTACTGAATATTTTCCAATTAACTTCTTACTAACCTATGCAAAATGGCTTTCAAAATGAAGCAAAGCCAGCCTAGCTGGCATAGCTTAAGCGCTGAGCATCAACCTATGAACCAGGAAGTCACAGTTCAATTTCAGGTAGGACACATACTGGGTTGTGGGCCCCATCCCTAGTAGTGGGTGTGTAGGAGGCAGCTGGGTTGATTCCCAGTCAAGGGCACATGCAGTGTTGTGAGCTCAATCTACAGAAGGGGCCTGCAGGAGGCAGCTAATTGATGTTGCATTCTCACATTGATGTTTCTCCCCACCCCTCCACCCCCGCCCCATCATCTCTTTAAAAATCAATTAAAAATTAATTAACTAATTAATGAAAAGATGGGTCAAGGAACCATGAATAGTCTCTGTTAAACAGTTTCTAAAGCAAACATTAAGAAAACAGAACTTAGGAAAGCAAAGCAAATTGTAATTTTTATTTTTAATGTTAATATTGTTAATACCAACAAATAAGTATATTATTTCCCAAAAAGTCAGCATTCCACCTGGTTTTTATTTCACTGCCTTTCACTACAGGAATTCTCTAGCAAAGAGTTGATTTTAATCCATTAGCGTTCTTTAATAATCTATTTTTATAAACATTTTAATAAAATACTCAAACCTTCAAGAAACTAAAAAATGTTATTGCCTACCATATATAGAGAGAATGAAACATTTTTTACTAAGTACTTACGCTAGTGTCATGTTGTTGTTCGGATCAAGGCCAACTTCTATAACAGTAGTGCCTTCAATGTCCACTTCTTTGCAGGGAGTTGTATTTCGCCCAGTTACCCTGCAGGCCTGATAAAATCCATGTGGTTTCACTCGACCAGAGTCGTTACCCACAAATACTTGCAACACTACTGGCTCATTATGGCCTTCCAGCTGGAGTAAGATAACATGGAACATAAACACTAATTAGCCTTTCAAATAACCTAACTGTAAAATCAAGCATTTAGTACCAAGTCTTATATTTATAACTGGGTTACAATAAAGACATAATTTAAATCCTCAAGAAAAAGAGGTAAAATATTTTCATAAAGGAGAGTTGACTAAGTTTCTGCAGAAAATTTTAAGTTTAAATTTCTCATTTGCCTGTTACTGGTTTTGAGTTTAGGGACTGAGGATTTTTTGATGTAGTGGAAGCATGTCAAACTCACAGCCCACAATGAATATTTTTGCTGCCCAGTCAATATAACAGTATGTAAAAAATGTTTTAATAAAAGTTTCATAACTTAAGTTTTACAATATTCTTTTATACATAATTATTAATAACAAACTACAAGGTTTGCTAATGACTGATTACTATAATTGTGTTGCATTCATTTCCCTTACACGCCTTATGCACAGGCACACCATTTCTCTCCACTAATACTAGCAGCAAATATTTTAGCAGCCAATGACCATGTCATTAGTCTTGGACTGACTTGTTTGGTGTGTGCAACAGAAAATATTCAGAGAACAAAAAACAAAAAAAAAAGGTTTATTTGTGTTACGTTTATTAATTTGTAGAGTTATTCAGTATCTGGTAGGTTAATGTTCAAGACAAAAATATTAATTTTTATTAAAATGTTCTATTATTTTATGTTAATGATTACTCATTTATTTCAGCCCTTTGTATTCAGCATGTCTCTATCGAAATAAACCTACATTTCTATGAAAATTGAAGTTTTTGTTTTCTTGCAGCCCACCTAAACTTAAACCTTGCTTATTTGGCCTGTGTTAGCCTTTGAGTTTGACATGCTTGATGTAGTGAGTAGTAGAGGGGCAGAAATGATATTGTACATATGACTATTAACTGACCATAAGTTTCCTGATCCCAAGTTTATACTATTATTTCATTCAAGTATAAAATGAAAGGCAGTCTAACTAAATATTGCTCAACTAACACATTTATACAAACTGTATTTATTAAGAATCTACCACGTGACTAGACAATATTCCAACCGGTTTGGTATTTTGCAAGGGGTTAGAACACTTGTTAAACATCCTCTACCAATTTTTATGGTTTGTCTTCAAAGAGAAATATTCTTTGTAACAAGATAGCCTAGGTGCTAAAATTTGAGCCCCCTTTTTTCTTTAGTCTAAGTTCTGAAAAGATGAAGACTCAGTTGATAACCTAGTTCTTAAACTGAAGACTTATGTTACCTATCAACTGATCCTTTCCTGAGTTGAATAGTCCTGATTACATTAGCCATTTCAAAAACCTTATTTTTTAAGTTCATAACAATTTCTAAAATATTTATTTGAATTAATTTTAAAATTTCTTCTTAAATTTAAAGTTTTGGAAGAATCAATTATGGTTGCTACTTCCTCTTATTTTTTAATATAAAAAATAAGAGGAAGAAAATTCATGATTCCCAGATATTTTTCTTATCAGAACACATTATCATTTCCTTCCATTTAAACTAAAATTCAAATGACATCAAAGTAACAATATTTACCCTAGAGTTCAGTCAGACTTCTACTTTAATTCTATTATATATAGTTAGCAAGCCTCTCCTTCTATTTCAGGCAACTTTTGCTGGTTAAAAACAAAATAACGAATAAATGAAACTGGAAAAAATTCTTCATATATTGCTAAATAAAAAGTACCTTTACTGTAGGAAAGCCTTGCTGCGTTCTATCCTTGACTGAGCCGCGGCTACCTTCCGTCAGGTACCGAGCTCTATGTTGGGTCTCAGGTTGTATAAGTATCTTCAGCTCCTTTCCCTCACTTTTAACAGGATACTGTCCACTCAACATAGGGCTTTTCTTTACTCCAGTTCCTTTTTGGTTTTCCAATGTTCTGAGAAGTCAAAGCACAACATGGAAAAAGCACCAAAAAGTGTTGTTTTTACAAAAGTCATGTAAGATAAAGGAGGAAACAGAATAGGCAGTAACATTAAAAACAATTGATTATCTTAATGACAAAATAAAATAAAGCCTCAGGGAAGAAACATTCCATAACAAAGTATATTTAAAAATTTCATAATAAAATTTAATTAATGATGCAAAAATAAAAGAAAGTTTGGACAGGGCGAGACAAAGAATGCATATATGCATATATGTATTGGAAGAAGGAAGATTGAATGCAATAAACTAGGAATAACAGGAAAGAATATACTAGCTAACGTCACTTATAACCTTTCACATTGTACTTCAGTCAAAATAAAAATTTTAAGTTACATATATATTACATAAAGCTATGAGATTAACTACCATTATTTCTTAATCAGACTTGCAAAGCAAAAAAAAAAAAAAAAAAAGTGGGAGTAGCAAAAAATAAACAAGCAAACAATGGGCCTTAAAGAAAACCTGAAGGCACATGTAAAATATTCTTTTGGATATCTTCCTCAGGACATCTGAGAAAATTATAATTAAAAAAATCAGTGATTCAATTTTTATTGGAAATTAACTTTACTCTAAACAATTTTTCCCAGAAGTATAAATTTTTAGAGCTTATTTTTTATGATAAAATTATTAAAGCTCTTAGTGCATAAAATTTTACAATCTGGGCTTTACTGATACGCAATCTAATGCATTTTTATTTATTATTATTATTTTTGTTAATCTTCACCTGAGGGTATTTTTCCACTGATTTTTAGAGAGAGTAGAGGGAGGGAAGGAGGAAAGGGAGAGAGAAAGGGAGGAAGGAAAAGGAAAGAGGAAGGAAGGGAGGAAAGAGAAAGAGGAAAGAAATGGCTGGGAGGGAGGGAAGAGAGAGAAACACTGATGTGAGAGACACATGATTAGTTGCCTCCCACATGTACCCTTAACAGGGCTAGGGATCGAACCTGCAACCCAAGTATGTGCCCTTGACCAGGAATCGAACCCCCTTTTGGTGCGAGGGCCGATGCTCTAACCACTGAGTGACCTGACAGAGCTAACTTATTTTTTAAATTGTACCGTATTTGCTGGCGTATAAGACGACTTTTTGGCCCTGAAAAATATGCCTCCAAGTGGGGGGTAGTCTTATACGGCGAGTATATAACAAACTCTGTATTTTTTGTGGAAATGTTAGGGGGTCGTCTTATACGCCGGCAAATACGTATTTTTCAAGGCCAAAAAATTGTCTTATATGCCAGCAAATATGGTATTTCTAATGTTTATTTTGTTTATCGTTCATTTTCTATGTGGAATATGATTCAAAGAAAAATATTTCAAATGGTGGTTAGGACTTCAAGTAGATACATTTAATCTGAAGCACTGTAAATATCTCATAAAAATAATAGAAAACAATATTGTTAGTTTTAAAATAGGTTGAGGTGAAGGGGATCAATGGGGATAAAGGGGGGACATTTGTAGTATTTTCAACAATAAAGATAAATTTAAAAAAATAAAAGGTTGAAATTTTCCATGCACTTTTAAAAATAGTCAGGGACTATAATGCTTTCTATATGACCTTCTCAGTCCTAAGTTTATACTCACATTGATAATACAGAAGCCAAGAGATTACTATGGACAAAATTTCCTCCAAAAACAAATAGGCCCCAGGAGAAATATTATGACTTCAAACACAGAGGAGCCATGGTGGTTAAGCAGCCGTAAAATTGGCTCTAATATTTACTCCTCCACCTCTAACCAAGTTGTTGCCTCAAATTATCAATAACAAAATCAGCCCTGGTTCCATTCAGAGTACAAACTATGACTAAGAAAGGGACAGAAGAATGAAGGAAAGAAGGGATACAAAGGGATGTAATAAGACTGACTGGATAAGAAGAGTTTTGTGGACAAGTAGTGTTGAATCATTTTCATATTCCCTGAATCTTGTACAATTCCTTAAAGAGTAGGTGCTGGAAAAAAAACGTTTGTTTATAACTTTTACATACAAATAGGAAGAAGAAAAACACAAAGAAAGAAAAGCAGAGAAAAAAAGGAGCTTCTATCATAGTAAGTGGCTACGGCATCCAGTAAGTTTGACATAGTAAGTCAAAGATTACCTGAGTAAGTAATTTAAGAGGCCCTAGAAGAATAAATCCTATGAACAAAGTACTAAGTTGAACCTAAAACAATGGGCAATAAATCCTATTTTTCTTTTCATCGTTCTGGGTGGAAATGCAAACATTTGCTCTGAATGAAATGTGGAATCCCATACTTATAAAATTTTATAATAATATTGTTTTTTAGTCATTTTAAAAGAAAAGTAAAAAATTCACTTACTTAATCTAACATAAAAAATCTCCCAAATATGCATTGAAAAGGACAAAAAGGAAATACAGCAAAATTCTAATAGTTATATTGAATAGTTAGACTATAAGTTATTTATTTTCTATTTCTGCAGTTTTCAAATAACATCTATTAATTTTATAATAGAAAATGGCAACCTTAGTTTAATATAAAGAAAATTTAGCATGTTAACTAATTTGGCAAGATATGGTTCACTGATAAAGCCCTTAAAACTATCACTATGTTTAAATGTAAAAATAGAATATATATATATTTAGGTTTCTAGACATAAAATTATTGAAAACATCAACTAATTATTAGTCACTCAAATTACTAATTTTTAAGGCAAGGTGGCTTAAGAAAAAACAAGAAAGTATCAGTTTAATTGAATGGATTTTACTTTTAAATAGCATCTAAAAATAAAACCCACTATCTTGGCATATTCTATTCAAAAGTCTTAAAATGACATTCTATGTCACAAAAATAATTTCATTATAAAATGCCTGAAACAGGTTTCACATTGTCAAGATAACATTATATCTTTATTTCTAGGATTACCTAGAAGAAATATAGGGCTACTGAGTCTCAGGAAATTTAGTAGAAGAATTTAAGAATGATATGGCTTAGGAATGGTTAAATGCCAAGTAATATTTTTTTAATAGTTTTGTTTTCTTAATAAACTCTATTATAGAGGGTTTTTTTTTTTTTTTGGTTTTTTGTTTTTTTGTTTTTTTGGTTAATCCTCACACAAGGGTATTTTTTCCATTGACTTTTTAAAGAGAGTGGAAGGGAAAGAGGGATAGAGAAAAAGGGGTAAAGAGAGAAACATTGATGTGAGAGAAACATACTGATTGGTTGCCTCCCACACGCCTCCCAACAAGGGCCAGGTTGAGATCGAACCTGCAACGCAGGTATGTGTCCTTGAATAGGAATCAAAACCAACCGAAACCCTTTAGTGGTCAGGCTGACATTTCTAACCACTGAGCAACACCCACCAGGGCATAACTTACATAACATTTTAATCATATAAAAATGCTATTTCCATCTTGAAGATCAATAAACTATGGTACAGACATTATTTGAGAGTACATTTTCTGTAATTTAGCATTATATAAATTGAAGTTTATGGCATATTAGATTTAAGGCTTTATACTATACCTATCTCTCAAAACATTTCTAAATATGTTTCATGTTCCTAATGTTTTTTTTTGTGTTGAAGAATAATTGTCCTCAAAGGCCTAATTTTCTCTATATTTACATATGTTTTTTTTTTCCTTTTCTTGATATAGTTCTTAATAATTCAAAATTTAAACTTCTTCCATCATTTCCATATGCCGGAGTTAAATATTTTTCACTACCTAAGAAGCTGGACATTCTTCTTCTGCTTGATAAGTTTCTGTTTCATTAATTATTTCATGAGAGATTTTGTCTTGACAAATTAATACTTTCCCTGCAGAACCTCCAATCATTTCTAAGATATATCTGTCATACAAAAGCAGAAAAGATACAGCTCAAGCTATCTCTTTCATGTTTTTTTTTTTTTTTTCAAGGTTGAATTTGCTTTAATAAGCAATTTATGAATGGGGCAGTATCCCTTCTAGCAGCTAAAAGGATGTTCTAAGTCAATCATGTCAAACTTGTGGCTCTCAGGTCACATGCAGCCCACAATGAATATTTATGCAGCCCATTCAATATAATAATATGTAAAAAACGTTCTAATAAAAACTTTGCAACTTAATTTTTACAATATCCTATTATACGTAATTATTAATAAGGAACTACAATGTTCGCTAATGACTGATTGCTATAATCGTGTTGCATTCATTTCCCTTACACGCCTTATGCGCAGGCTCACCATTTCTCTCCACTAATATCAGCAGCGAATATTTTAGCAGCCAATGGCCATGTCATTAGTCTTAGACTGACTTGCTTGGTGTGCATAACGGGAAATATTTCACTTTCGGAGAACAAGAAAAATAGGTTTATTTGCGTTACGCTTATTAATATGTGCAGGGTAATTCAGTGTCTGGTAAGTTAATGTTCAAGAAAAAATATTTTTATTAAAATGTTCTATTATTTTATGTTAACAATTACTCATTTATTTCAGCTCTTTGTATTCAACATGTCTCTATCAAAATAAATCTACATTTCTATGAAAACTGAAGCTTTCTTTTGCGGCCCACATAAACTTAAGCCTTGTTTATTTGGCCCAAGTTAGCCTTTGAATTTGACATGCTTGTTCTAAGTTATCTCTTTAATAGCAACTGCAAACCATGTGTGTTGACTAACTCTTAAGTCAAAAATTTTTTTGTTTTCATTTGAAACTTTAACATTTATTTATAATAAATAAAAATAAAAATCTTTCTTCTGGAACTTAAAAAAAACACCTGTCTCCACTGAAACCCAAATAAACACATATCTGTTTTAATGATAGATGTACATGAGCCTTTTAGTTCTGTGCTACTATTATCACATAGGTAATAGTTCTAAAAATATGTTCTATAATTCTGAAATCTGCTAGTGGTAACATTTTAAAAAAGCGTATACTTGTTTTCTATTAAAGCAATTTCCTAATCTGGACTTTCTAAAAATAAAAAAATAAAAAACAGGTAAATGCGTATTTTTCACTTAACTGCATCACACTAAAGAGTTTTAAATAAAAGTAGGGAAGCAAGTAGCAGAGAATAATTATTGCTTAAATAATAAGTATTACTTTCAAAATGTACTGAGAATATTTAAGGACAAGTTTAATATATATTAAAAATACTCTGGCACTACTCAATTAGATTTTTTTTTCAATTAGATTTTTAACTTAAAAGTTTTCAATGATGTAATCAAGTAGTACATAAATCTAAAGCTTCTCCATCACTTTTGTGACAACTTGAAATTATAGATCCTGGAGCAACTAAAGGACCACAGCCTGCTTCCCCCCAAAATATCTCTCAAGATCCAATGTGTTAATTTTTATCAAACTATGTTGAACATACTCTAGGAAACTCTAATTAAAAAGTCTAGCAATTTAATATTACAATAAAAGTACTAAAGGAATTTAAAAGTTAAAAATAAGTCATAGTATTCTGTACTATATAGCAGTGAATATTCTATAATATAGTTACAGAAATATTTAAAGAGTGTTGTGAACTGGCAGAAATCAATGTAAACTCAAACATTTACTATGATTCCGTTTTAGCATCCTTCAAATATATAAACCAAAATCATAGAAAAAAATTTCATTATGTATTCTTTTAAAATCCCAAATCTGAGCTGTCTGCCTACTCTCTAGGTATGAGTCTGTCTCTGTCTTGCTTGGTAGTTCAATTTGTTCGTTAAATTCCAGCTAGCTCTGGTGGAGGGGAATGTTGCAGCAGGAGGGATTGAGCAAAAAAAGAGAAAAAGAGAACTCATGGACATGGACAACATTGTGGTGATTGTGGGGGTTGGGGGTGGGCAGCAGTGTGGATGTGGAAGAGGGCACAGAGGGGATTAATGGTGATGGAATAAATTAAATTAAAAATCCCAAATCAGCACAATGTATACAAAAAAGCTTAAAATAAATACATAAATCTAAATAATGAAAATCAAGCTACCATTTTTTCTTATTTTTATGAAATAAAAGAAAAATAAAGTCTAAAACCCTCACAAAAATGGAAACAGATTGAATCATATGGAGAGACAATGTGAAAAGAACGCAAACAAGTCCTCTGTGAATATCTTGATTTGTTTCAGCTAGAAGCCATTACAATGCTAGTTATTTTTATGAGTAAAAATATTCTTAAATCCTTTAAAAATATAAACTATTTGAAATTTAAGTTATTTCAAAACATTATTTTATTTTATACTACTTAATCACATCTATAAGAAGATACCTATTGCTAAAATCTTTTGATATTTTATATTTTCTCTAGTGAAACTTGGTAACTTTAAGTTAAAATTTTCAGGTATTTCAATGATAAGATTAGTATCTTTGCTTTAAATGCATACTTGAGTTAAGCAATTAAGAAAAGTAGGGAATGATTTTGTTGTTGTTGTTTTGCATAATGGTGATAGAACTTTAAAAAAAAATGTGAATACCAACCCATTTCCTGCTTTTGAGTTGCCTTTGTTGTCCGTGGTAAGCTGAGAAAGCACATAATGAGGTGCTTTGGCACTGTCGGCATCAAATATATCCATATTAGATTCTTCACAATCTCGTCGTTTGACCCCCGGCCTCTGCTTTGGATTTCGTTTTCGTGATTTACGAGGTACCTCAGTATTATCATTGTAGGAACTGGTGCTCATGTTACTGAAGTTGGAGGGGGAATCCTCCATCCACATACTGCAGCTCTGCTCAGATTCCAATCCACACCCCTCATCCTGGCAGGACATCCGACTGTTATCCAGCAAGTCCTCAGGTGGTGGTGAGATGTACAAGACTGTGTGCCTCTTCGGTGTTGATGGATGCTGCTGGACTGTGTTACTGGTTAACTGCTTTTCACTTACCCCTCTGTTACTTACCCCCAAGGCTGAGGAGCAGCTCTCCACTTGCATAGCCTTGCTGTCGGTGACTGAGGTAGAATAAATGGTAGGGCTGGAAGAGGTGGTAAAGGAGCTGCAAGCACCGCCCATGGAGGAAGAGGAGGGAGCTGAAGAAGCATCTGCAGTGTACAATTTAAGAGTAAATACACTATACATGTTTTCACCTATGCTGGCTAGCAGTCCCATTGATAATGTGATTTGTGAACTGATTGTTTTTCCCCAAAATGAATAGTTGGAATTTGGTTAAGTTTTAGAATATCAATGCTTCAAGCAACAGAAGGCCTAAGAAATGCATTTTTTAAAAATGCCCAAATAGAATTATTTTACTTGTGCTATAATTGATTTTCCAAAAAATCTAATTTAATGTTTTAAGCTGTAAAGCAAGAATAAAGCTCTTATTGCCTCAGCTGGATGTTCAGTTGAATTTTAATAATTTAAAATAATAAAGAAAACCCCAATATAAAATATATGCTTGTGGTCCACATTCAATGCCAATTAAATAATTTATTATAGAATTTGAAAAGTGGGACTGTGCTTAGCCACAAAATATTAAAATAAGTCTCTAACCTATGAAGCAGAGAACTACAGGTCATTTTTAATGCAGACACTCCCTGCTTCAGAGGCAAATCCTGGAATAAAAATATGAGAAAATAAATGAGAAAAGAGCTGCTGATTATTCCAGATATCAATTATAAAATGAAAAATAAGGAGAAAAATATTTAATCAACTGAATTGGAGGCAAAATGGAACTGGTACCGTCACTCTGTCACTATGATTATTGTCACTATAATCTAGAAGAATAAACCTGAAAAAGGTTTGATTTGGAACATGCCAGGTTGTAGGAGATAAGCAGGTTAACCATGGGGGAGGGTCTCAAGAAGTTGGAAGTGGTAGTTCAAAACCATAATTTCTAAAATAAATAAATCCATCTTAAATGGTGGAATGAAAAGCAGAATAAGGACAGATTATTGGATGGATTTCTTATATAATGTACTTGATTACACTAAGCAACTGGTTACCACTGTCCATTTCCTCTCTCTTTAAGGGCCCACTTGATTTAAACTATTAAAGGAATTTTCTTAGCAAATTTTATTGGCCAGAATTTAACAACAAAGAATTAAGCAAGAAAAATCTCTGGTTATCACCAGAATTGGCTCCTCTAAAAAAGCGTGGTCTTTTTTTTTTTAATAAGACCATTTATCTATTATGCATAACAAAAAATATTTAAGTAGATCTTTTCAAAATATGTGGCAACTGGCAGAACAGCTCATTGGAAAATAATACTACTTTAAAACTTTAACAGCATACTCTCAGAGGCACACTAATAATGTTAGGGTTGGGTGTTGTCAATCCTAAAATCTTACAAGTACCATTTTATCTTGTATAATATGTGTGAAGTTTTATAATCGTATACACAATAAAAATAGGTAACATGGCAGACAACAAAAAGATATATTTTATGTAAAGTAAATTTTTATCAATAGCCAAGTATGCCACTGTTTTAAAATGGAATGATGAAACTTAAAATTGTGATATGCAGTTATTGGGATTGTAACATTCATATCAATTATAATATAAAAAGTGAAATTTAAGAATGCCAATGTTTAGATAATCAAAAGCCAACTGCCAAAGATCTATTTTTAAAATAAAAACATGTACAAAAACACTTAAATCATTTGAAAGAACTAAATTAAGTCATAATATTCATTATTTTAAAGATTAAACAGCATAGTAATTAATATTAGCATTAATAATGTGATCTACATAATGCCACATGGAGATTATTCCCAACTACCATAAGACAAAGAACTTAGAGCAATTAGATGATACCAGTTCCATTTTCCAGTTTGTATCCTTGTCAAATTGAGTAGCTGAAATTGGAAAATTCAGTCATTTTGAACTGCATTCCAATTTAAAGAAAAATTTATCAATTTTGTATCATGCATTAATGCAATCTTTTCTTAGTAAATAAATATTTAAGGTATGTAATAACTACAAAATCTAGATGCTAATGTCAGTGACAGTTTAGGAGCTGATTTGTAGCCACTTTGGGTTTAAATAACAGGTCTTTAAAAAAAAATACAACAGAATTCATTTTAGAAAAAATAGAAAAGGTATTATGTCTAACATTCCTGTATCTGTTCCAACTATTGGCACAAATGAAACTAAATTTTTATGTGTGTATGAGCCCATGTTCTTCATTTTCAGAGAAACACAAGTATATAGCATGCAATATTTACAGTGGATCACACAAAGCATGCAGCATGAATGTTGTGAATCTGTCTTTCTATAAGGAGCTTTTCCCAACCCACACTTAGTGAATCTAAGTACCATGCACATGGGAATGCAGAATATGACCATCGCAGGGATCCCTGTCCTTGACAGATGGAAAGTACAGGTGAAAAACAATTATGAACTCAAAACAAGTTATTATAACTTTAATCTGCAAGATATAACCCACCATTGCTGTTTGGTATGATATATGAGTTTATCTTGCAAATCTTATCAAAACAAACATAGTTATAAAACCAAATTGATATAACCATACATAAATTCTATTCTGGGACAGGTGGGTATGCAAACTGATTTCATACCCTCCATAAATTAAAATATCCTATACATTTTTCTTAGACACCTAACGTACAATTTTTTAAATTTTACCTGCAGTTGCCTGTATATAGTTATTAAATAAAAAAGTTCATAAGCACACAACTATGAAACTGAAAACATAAATTCTGTCAGGAGACAGTAGTAAGCATTCTTTAATTTAAAAATAGTATTACTTTTTAAAGCCTCCCTCATTTTTACCCTAAATTATAAAAATTCTACTCATTAGGGCACCTATGGGGGGGGGCAATGATAAGCTATGTACACAGATAATACCTTAATAAAAAATATTAAAAAAAAAATTCTACTCATTTTAAGACTATAACAAATCAAACTATAAAACTCTTTATCATATTATCATTGCTGCTCTGATGATGATTATAGTGGTGTATAAAATCTTCCACATAAAGATGTTACATTCTAACTAGACATCACTAAAGTGCATTAATAATGACAAGTTAAATGGTGGAGGATAAGAACTATGAGCCCTTTGAGAACATGGACAATATATTTATCTTAGACTCTCTCAACACTTAACATAGTGCCTTGCATGTTATTTGTTATTAAATTTATTTATGGAAAGCAAATATTTGCAATGGGTGCTGAGTTTAGTAAAGTTAAATTGGCAAATAAAGGTATCAATATTTCACAATAGACAAATCAGGTTTATTTTAGAAAAGATTTACTAACTAAAATTTCGACTATCTATCGCTGTAATAGCATTATCTGATAGAGGGGAAAGGTTTAGAAGAAACTTAAGAGTTTAGAGGTAACTACTTGCCATTTCTACAAAGAGTGCTCTAATAACTTTCTTTCTTGAAACTATACATTAGCTAAATTACCTACTTGTGTACTAACCTATAAATTTAGTAAGAATAAAAATCCCTAATATTATCTATTACAAATAAATGGTAAAAATAATATCAAGAATATATTAGATTTCTAGCCGAAACCGGTTTGGCTCAGTGGATAGAGCATCGGCCTGCAGACCGGAAGGGCCAAGGGCATGTACGTTGGTTGCGGGTGGTGGTGGTGGTGGTGGTGCAGGAGGCAGCTGGTTGATGTATCTCTCTCATCGATGTTTCTAGCTCTCTATCTCTCTTCCTTCCTCTCTGTGAAAAATCAATAAAATATATTAAAGAAAAAAAAGAGAATATATTAGATTTCTAAACAATAGTCATTTCTGAGCATTCACAGAAAAGCACTAAAAAACATTCCTGGAAATATTATAAATGTAACTTAAGGTCACCATGGTATTAAGAAACAGCCATAGCATTAAAAAAACAGCCCTGGCCGGGGTGGCTCAGTGGCTGAGTGTTGTCCCATGCACCAAAAGGTCACAGTTGGATTCCCAGTCAGAGTACATGTCCGGGGTTGCAGGCATGTGGGAGGCAGCTGAAGAATGTTTTTCTCTCTTCTCCCTTCCCCTCTCTCTAAAATCAATAAAAAATACATTAAATATATATATATAAAGAAATTTAATTGACATTCTATAGAACAAAAATGCTAATCAATTCTCATCTATATATTCTTTTTCATTTACAAGTTTTTATGAACAAAATATGCTACCTTCCCTCACTTTTTTGTTGTTTTGAGTCTCTATTTTTATATTTAGAAATATGGAGACTATGTTTAATTGTTGCATTTTAAAATACAAAAACTCCAACATAAAAATGTTTTAGTAACTGCTTTTATTTTTCATTGAGCAGAGTAGTTATAACGTATTTCTGATTTATAACTTTATACTTTATATTTGTTCTTTAAATCCCTTACCAATTCTTCATAAAGATGAAAGTTTTCCTTAAGTTTTTTCTTAAGCTTATTCTTTCACATAAATAATGTGTAAATAAATTTTTATTGGTATTTTTCTTTTATGAAAAAGTTATCTTTGAACCCAGAAGAATTTAATTTTTCCACAGTATTACCTGTGATCACAGATAGCACAGCAAACTAAAGGGAAAACCAATATATCATTTCTTGAATTTACGAATGTAAATTTATAATCTCAAAAGAATAGATTAATTCTAAAATTTATAAATGAAGGGAAGCACCACAGCCATCATGTTTTAATAATTACATTATTAATTAGCCAATTACTAGATAAAATGCCAGTATAATAATTGATGATCAACTTAAGTTGGCTATATGGCTTATTTTAAGAAGATGGAATAATTAAGGTTTACTATGAATATTCAAAGTAATTGGGATAAAAAGAGTGAGAGATAATATCTGCATGGATAACCCAGATGATTGCAAGTACTATTAATTTGATTACAAGGACGATAATGGATTTTTAAATAGTACCCCATATAGAAACCCCACATAGGTTTTATATACTCCTTACTTAAACAATATTTTAAAATTAAGAACTATTGGTTCTAGATTTGTCGGAACTAGAAATTATTTTAATTACCATATCATTTCAATGATTAAAATACCATAAAAAATAGATATTTTATATAGAATTAAACTTTTTCTAGAAAGCTTTGAAATTAGAAATATTCTTTAAAATCCTCAGATGAAACAAATACCTTTTACAGATTTTAAAATATATGAAAGAAATTACATCTAACTAAGCTTCCAAGATAAAAATGTGTTCCCTGGCATTTAAATAAGCACATATATTTCATAGTTTTTCAACATTAGTGCAAAAATCAGTCGAGTTTCCTAAGAAAGCCATTAAACCAAAGCCATAAAATTTACAAACGTGTTAAGTGAACCAATAGTGGAACAGAGGAGGAGGAGCAAACTATTGACTGCTCAGAAAAAAATCATAAAAAACCCCCACAGGATGTTTACGAACAATTTCTGGTCTAAAACATTTACTGTACAATATTAGTTATTGTTTTTTAAGTATTTCATTTTTCTTATTGGTAGCAATACCTTCAGATTTAAAATCTATCTTGTTTGATAAAAGTCACCAGATAACAAGGATATATTTTCACATCAAAAAAGAAAGCTATTTGGAGGAGGAAAAAAATGTAAGGCCAACATTCATGTTGCCAAGGATTGAAAAATCTAGGACACACAAAGTGGCTGCAAACCTGCTTTGTCAACACCTTACATGCCAACCTTCGTTTTCTACTTTTCTTCTTTTTCTTATAGTATTAATGTAAAGTTTAAAACTTTACCAAATATTTTAGTTTCAATCAGTATCAATCCACTATTTAGAAGGAAAAAAAAACAACAAACAAAAAACAAAAACAAAAAAGGAAGGAAGGAAGAAAGAAAGACAGACTTATGAAGAAGTCTGAAAACCGACCTATACCCTGGGTGAGATTGGATGGGTTAAGTGTCTCTGGCACTATTTGTCTTCACTATTGACAGACACTGTCACACAACCCACCACACGATGCCTGTCTCTGAATGGCGAAGCTAGAATGCAAGTTAAGTGTATTAATAGAAAAAACAACTAGCATCCCAGCATATAAAATAAGCAATCCAGATTACCAAACCACCCCCCCAAAAAAAACACCAAAAATTTTAGAATCGATTATTTAATTTATATGTTTAAAACATTTCAATTTCCCATTTGTACTTTTCCACCCAACATAAGCTTACATGCTACAATAAGCAATATTTTAAAACAAATGTTTAAAAACATTAATTTTTTTCACATCCAAATAAATGCAAATGGTGAAATTTCTTACCCAGAATTTTTGTTTACTCGTATTCACCAAACTGTTCTCCTGTTTACTAATGCAATCTAATCCATAAGCCAGAATGTTTTCTAACACAGGTGTTTTTACTCTATAACTTCACCCAAATTCCCTTAAAGCAGCCGTGGGCAAACTACGGCCCGCGGGCGTTCGGCTGTTCTATCCGGCCCGCGGAGCCGAAAGAGCAGAGAGTTCTCTTGCTCTCCCCTCCGCTCCTTCACCAGCAGCCCAAGATGAGAGTGCCAGCATGGTCAGGTTGCTTTTGTTCCGGCCCTCTGGGCCAGTGTAAGAACCCATTGTGGCCCTCGAGTCAAAAAGTTTGCCCACCCTTGCCTTAAAGAGTGTTAGAGGATACACTCAAACAGTAAGAAATATTTATATTTTAGCAGCCAAAGAATCTTTTCATCCCTCAGGTCAGCTTCCACATACTTCCTCATTCCCCCTCAAAAAGGTTACCAATTTACACTTTTAAATTAGATATGCTTCTGTGCATCTCATGTCTAAAACTGGAAACTCTATTTTAAAAAATAATTAGCACTATTGCTGAAGGTGAAAAGTTTGTTACTGATTTATTAGAGATCATTTTTTTCCTTCCCCAGTCCATCTAACTGCCAGTCAGGATTCTAATATAATATAATATTGGTAAATACTTTCCCATTTTTAACCTGAATTCTCCTAAAATAATTATTTTTACTTTGTCAGTATCAATATATTCACAGAATACTTATTAAATACATTTTCCTGAAAAATGCTTTTGCACAAATTTTTAAAATGTCCTGACATTTAGAGAAATGTTTTAAAAATATCTTTTGTCCTAGTCAACCCAACCCAAAGTAGCTAAGCACAATGTAAATATATATTAAGTGCACATGACAGAATTTGGTTTTTAAATCCCCTCCTACTGGCACAGAAAGATGTTTTCTATCATCTAGTGATTTAAGCACTACAGGGTAACATCACTGGTTAACATTAGATGAAAAGATGAAAGCCCAGAAAGAATCCTCTACCTCAAATTACTAAAACACAAAAGAATTTAAAAAAAAAAAAAGAATCTTTGAATAGTTTTAGAATGCTATTCTATAGAGGAAGGTAATATGAAATGTGCTTATTTCATCAGAAACTGAATAAATCACAATATTTATACAATTCATATAAATAATTATACTAGCTAATAACTAAATTTATTACATTGTCAAAGACCTTAGGGAAGTACAAGTTAAAAAAAGAAATAACTTTGTACCATTTGGTAGGTATTGTTACTTTAAGACAAAAAAAAAAAGATTATCACTACATTAAACAAAAATTGGAAAGAAAAAGTTTTGAGGGATGCTATTTGAAGATCACTTTAATGCTTTATCATATAGTGCATTTTAAAAGTTTATAAATAATAAAGGCATTCCTGCCAACACTAGTTCAATGTGTTTACATTTCTCTTTTAAGAGGTGACCAAAAAGGAAAAGAAAACAGTATTTATATTACTAAAATCTTCTAATTTTATTAACCAATCAGGTTTTACAACTGAGTCTACATTAGAGTGTGTATTAGATCCAATTGTAGAAAAAATAAATTGTGTAGGCAAAGAAATAGATGTCATAAAATGCTCTATCAGAAGTTTCGATAACTGATCAAATTTATTATTTCATTTAAAAAAGTGGGAAAAGAATTCTAGGAAGAATTCTTAGTCAACTTTACAGAATTATCCTTTCAGGAACTCTTTTCTCTATGACTCATCCTCTACCAATGTTCCTTTTACATACGAAGGTTCCCATTGAGAGAGTGTAATTGTAAAAGAATAAGTCAGAAAACAAATCCCATGTCCATGTGTGTGGCTATATATTGACTGATATGCAAAACTTCAAAATAAGGTAAAAAACAGACTAGGTGAGAATGGAAAGAAAGAAGCAAAGTAAGGTTTTTAAAAGAAACCTTCTATAAATAAAAACCTAATATGCAAATTGTCCCCACAGTTCAACCTGGAGACCAATTGCTCACTATGACATGCGCTGACCACCAGGGGGCGGCACAAAATGAAGGAAGGCCCTGGCCAGCAGTTGAAAGGTCCTGTTCGGCCCTGACCGCTGGCCAGGCCTGGGGACCCTACTCATGCATGAATTTCGTGAACCAGGCCTCTAGTATTATAAAAATACAATTTTTCCCACACTAATTTTATTTCATACATTCAAAACATAAATAAAAATAAAACTATAATATGTGGGTATATGTTATTGTTTTTAATCTAGATTATGGCCATATGGATCAGGCATGTTGTGGAGCTTTCTCATTCATTTTCTGACTTAATTTCATTGACAATACCTTGTTATGAAGGAGTGATAAGGGAAGAATGAATTTTAAGTCAGTGGGCTAAAAGAACACTGCCAATGAAGATATACTTGGTTATGGGGGGAAAAGTTATCATGTATCTACTTTAGGTATGCTACACTTTTGTTCCTTTTAAAGAGCATTGGGCATTTTGACTATATTAATCATCTGTCACCAGTGTTTTTTTAATTGTGAAATATTTAAAACTAAACACCAATGTACCCCCTGTTCATATTTAACAAATGCTAACAATTTTACTATGCATGATTTTATTTTAAGAGAAAAAGTCACAAAAACAGGTGACTTTTTGTTGTTTCCTATCCTAATGTATTCCCTTCACTCCTGTTCCAGTCATTTATACAACTTTATTAGTATTATTTATACAACTAATTTTTACAATTAATTTATACAATTAATTATGGCAGTGATTTTCAACCAGTGTGCTGTAAAAAATTTTAAAACATGCGATTTCTATTTAGTTAGGGCACTAACCTTTTTCCCCTTAGATTGTAAAAAAAAAAAAAAAAAAAAATGACAACAGTCAACACAACAATAGCAATTAATGCCTTGTCTTCAACCATAAATATATAGGTCATATAACAGAGTTGTATTTTATTGGTCATGTTGCATAATAAGGCATAAATTTACATATACATAGATATTTCCAATGTATAAGTGTATGTATTTAGATTTACTATGTAATTTTAATAAAAAGAAAGAATTTTTAAACCTAATTGCAACATGTTTGTAACTAGGATCTGACTTTCTTCTGGAAATGGTTCAGTTTTCTAGAAAAAGTAGAAATGGCCATATGGAATGAATAACTATGATTTTAGCTCACGTCAATACATAAGTTACATAGGTGAATTATCTTTCTTGTCAACAGGCTTTGGATGAAATTTTAGGAATAGTATACTACATAAATGGCCAAAATTCTGAAATATGCTAACCTATTAACACAGGAGAGAAATCACAGGCAAATTTACTCTTCAAATTTAGTTAACTCAAGAAAATCTAAATTATAATAAATTCAACAGGCTATTTAATCCTATTGTATAGAATCACTTCTATTAAAAAATTGATACTCTTCTAGAAAGCATATTCCCATTTTGTAGATCCTGAAACTTGCAGAGAAGGGGTATAGGCCTTCCCGGATCTTGTGTTTCCTTAATTGAAGTTAGAGTACACAGTGTTAAATTCTCTAAAGAACAATGGCAAAGAAAAAAGAACTTGGAGCCCAATAAGAAGAGCAGGTGCTTGGAAAGACTGAGATATAATAATATGCAAGTTGCCTGATATAATTCCTATCACACAGTAAGAACTAAAAAAAAAAATTATATTTTTTCACCTCAATTTTTATACAGCTTTGCTGTTATGGATAGTTAAAAAAAAATCCTAAAATTTTAATTTAGATGATTAAGATGTCTGAAATGAATTAAAGCATAGCTGTTCTTTGATTACAGAACACTGACTTAGTTCTTTAGCATGTTCTCCTACAGTGCAAATAGCACTCAATTAAGTTCTTTCAGTATATGAAATATCTGTTAGATATTTGAGATTTATTAATTGCTGTGTATTCAAGGCACCATGTAATAAATCTTTTAACAGGGAAGTTTATTATATCGACCACTCCATGTAAAGTTATTAATCTAAATTAAAATGCTAAACATCTCTAGTGATCCAACTGGTGAATTTGTATTGTACATGATTTATGAGTGTATATAGCTTTACATGTTAAAAACTGCTACAAACTATTAGTGCACTGAGAATATGTTACTTATAAAAAGAGTTTCTATATATAATTATTGAAAGTAAAATAACTTTATAAAAATAACAAGATAACTAAACTAAATATTCTTAAGATATATAAATTAAATTATAAAATGTATGGTTTAATTCACTGCCAATTAAAATAAAACAATTTTAAAGAAACAGTCACCTTCGCAAAATCATATTTTATGTTATATCCCAAAATGAAGACAAATAAAGTCTAGAATAAGAAAATAATTTAATTTCTCTAGATGATCAAAGTTGGTTGTCAACTTCTGTCAAAGACTCTCTACTTTACACAAATAAAGTGAATCTAAGGATAAAAACTATACACATATAAGTAGATTTAAAATACTTTTAATTGGTATATGTACTATATCTCAATAAAGCCGTTATTTAAGAAAAATATCTGCCATATCTCTTTTAAAAAAACTCCATGCCGAAACCAGTTTGGCTCAGTGGATAGAGCATCGGCCTGCGGACTGAAAGGTCCCAGGTTTGATTCCGGTCAAGGGCATGTACCTTGGTTGCGGGTACATCTCCAGTGGGGGTGTGCAAGAGACAACTGATCAATGATTCTTTCTCATCGATGTTTCTGACTCTCTATCCCTTTCTCTGTAAAAAAAAAAAAAAAAAAAAAAAAAAAAAAGAGGCAGCTGATCGATGTCTCTCTCCCATCGATGTTTCTAACTCTCTATCCCTCTCTGTTCCTCTCTGTAAAAAATCAATAAAATATGAAACACACACACACACACACACACACACACACACACCCCAAAACTCCAAATTCTGGTGTAACTGTATTATTTCTCCTAAATACTTACATTTTAGTTCTTTATACTATAGGAATCACACACACACACACACACACACACACACACACACACACACACACGTGAAGAATACTTTTACAATTTAAATTTCTTCTCGATTAACTAATTTTGCCAAAAAATAGCATCAATTCATTTGGATATCTTTTTTGTACTAGGAAATGGTCTCTCTCTTAATTATTGAGAATCTACAATAATAGTATTCATAAAGTCTGTATTTCTAAAACTTTTACTAATTCACATATTGAATTTCAAACTCTTAACTACCTTTTCGGAGGGACAAAAACAGAGGTCTTTAAAAAAAATGGTGAGGAGTGCAAATTTCAGACTGGTGGTTCTCCACTACACCTCCCAGATTTTGACACTTGATCCCATGCAGAGGGGAGGACTTATGGAGGAAAAATAAGTCCTCTTTCCCCAACTCTCAACCCCTGGGACTTACCGGATAAAAGATGTTATTGCTGGGAGTATGTAAAAGTGGAACTAGTGTAGAAGCAAAAAAAGATTTGAGAGACACTTTTATCCAATATTCTGGATTGTGGATTAGCAGCACCATGTTTACTCATTCCTTCAGTAATATATAAAGGAAAAATATCTAGTTTGGTGAATCTGAGAAACACATTTTAATAATTAAATAATAAAGAATGTACAAGAACACCTACATGCCCAGCCTCTAAATTTCAAAATTGATTTAAAACTTGCAAAACACAAACCTTTATGGCAGAACTAGAAGTCTGTTCCCACCAGGCCCTCATAACTGATAGCAGCCAATCCGGCTCCTTCAAAACTCTGAAGAATTAACTACATCAAGAGTCATCATTTTTATGCATTTCATACTTAAACAGCAAATGCTATAGATTAAAAAATAAAACTCACAGAAGTCTAAATTAATGTGTCTTTCCCAAGAAATTTAATATTTTGGCCAGAAAATACTAAGTGGTCATTTACTCTAACTCTCTCTCTCTCTTTGACAGTTATGTCACTGAGGATATTATTAGGTTAAATATAAAAGGCAACTTCAATATTATATACAAATTGATCTCCCTACAATAATTATTTTGTAATTTAAACTCTCTTATCTATAATTTGTATGACAAAGACTTTATTCTGTGAATAAGACATTACAATTCTAGAATAAGACTATGTAGGTTACTAAAACTAAATTTATGTTTTAAAAATTAGAAATGACTTGGTTTTAGATTACAGAAACTTTCTGTGTGTGAATATAAAAAAACTGTCAAGGTTATGTCCTTACTCTCTTCACCATCATTACAAAGTTAATAACTTCTCAATCTAATAAAAATGCATTACTTCAGAATACTTTCTGGGTTCATTCTCTTATTTTCAGGATTTTTCAACTAATAGCTTTCAATCTAATTTATCTGGAAAGGATTTTCTCAAATATGTAGAGAGAGGGACAGAGGGGTTAGAAAAGATCAACATTCCATTAGTGACCCAAATTCAAGAACTTTCAATATTTATATATAAAACTTCAGAAATTCAGTTTGGTACTATTTAAAAGGCAATGTTGTTCTTTTCCAAAACCAAGTTAACATTTTTTCAGCTTTTAAAAGGAACTGGATCTACTGTCAACACATGTTTAAAAAGCACAGAAGAAACAGACTTTTAGTTCTATTCAGATTCAACATATCTTTAAGAAACAATCTCAAAAAATACAGAAGAAATCAGTTAGTCAATATCTACCTGTGGACTTAAAGTGAAATATTTCATTAAAAAGTATTTTTTCATATTTCATTGTCTTATATAAAATTTAAACTTATATAAAGTTTAAAGCTTTAAATTCAGAAAAGATATTCAGGGACATTTTAGAACCCAGTGGTTATAAAGTGAAACCAGGTCATCTCACCAATTTCATTACTAAAACGTTCACAATTAAATCCACAGTATCTGTTAGAAAATGTCTGGCAACACATGAACAGTGAGCAGGGCTGATAAATTTCTTTGCCATGTTTAATGTTTTCCGGCACTGTAAAACTAAGGAGAAAGATTGATATACAAGGCTAATGGTACATAGGTTAATGCATACAAGAAAAATATCTGAAGTTCTACTATAGTACCAATACCCTCATTTAAATAACAACCTTTCACTTCACTGTTCTTTTGAAACAAAAATAATTTTCTGAAAACAATGTTCTGATGGACTTTAAGTAACACTTGAAAAGGTGAGAGGTATCATTAGACAAAAAACCTCTAATGAGTAGGACAAATAAAATTTCAGAGTCTGTAATTTTTTTCCTTTTTTAAAAGCATTTAGCAGTCTGTAAACCCAACTAAAAGAAAAATACAGTTGGGCAATTTAATTTTTAAAAGCATTCATATTAATTTATGACTAATTAAGATTTTTTTATGATAGCTTGTCTGTCAACTTTTTATTTTAATTCGATCAAAATTTGAACCAGCTTTATATAATCTGATTATATAATTATAAAGTGTATGATTTGAGAACTTAGTAAAAATAAGTTTGATAAACTTTTAAACATTAATTTCCACATTATAAATTGATATAAAATGTCTTTATATAAATATTACATTCAAATCTTCCATTACTTTCAACTGAATTTAAAATAACTATAAAGCCACATGTTTTCAAATGTAGGGAAAAGGTTACAGTAATGTGTTACAATTAGAAAAGAGATTTGAGTACTTGAGTCTTTTTTCAGATTATACAAAGTAAAATATTTTTCTTTTAAAGCAAATTAAAAAAATAAATTTTAAATATAATTTAACAAATGTAATTTTTCCATCCATGGCTTGATATTTAACTTTCTTATGTGCAGTCAACAAAAGAGCTTTAAGTTCATTTCCATAATTGAACACAAGGTCCATTCTAGGAGATAGAACTAATAGATGTGCCAATGTGAAATTTTAAGAAATAGTAATTATATCGATAAAATTATATTGAAAATTTTTAAAGTACACATTTTAAAACCTCCTAAAACAAAGCCTCAAATCACACTCTTTTTGACATAAACTTTACCAGCACTGTTCATGTTGGCCAGATTATATCCTAGTTTTCTTTAATAAAGTAAAATGAAATGCATACCAGCAGCAACTACAGCTGGAGGAGGCGAGCCTGCCTCACCACCACTTGTTTGACTCATTGATGCTACAGTTGTTTCTCTAGATGGAGGTAACTGTAACTCCTTTGGGAGAAGATCATAGACAGATTCTGTAGGGAAGGGAGAAAAAATTTTGAAAAGAGTGTAAGTTAACCTAATACCTGATCATAAATGTCTTTCACACATGAGAACTGTATTATTTACATACAAACACACAAACTCCATAAAATTACTGTCATAAAAAATTACTGGCAAAATTTTTTTTATTATATAAAATTATTGAACAGAAGAATAAATTTTCCATTAGTTCTACCCCCTATTTTCTTTTTGGCTTTATCCTTTATGCTAAAGATGATCTTGAGAAAAGTTATGAAATTTTAAGCTGCATATAACTAGAGAGAATAGAGAGACCAACATTTACAGGGAACTCATACGACTTAACAAAAGGAAGATAAACAACCCAATCAATAAATGGGCAAAGGACCTAAATAGACACTTTTCAAAAAGAGGACATATAGAAGGCCCAGAGACATATGAAAACATGCTCAAAGTCACTAATGATTAGAGAGATGCAAATCAAAACAACAATCTCACACCTGTCAGGATGGCTATGCTATCAACAAATCAACAAATGGCAAGTGCTGAAGAGGATGCAGAGAAAAAAAAAAACACCTCCTTCACTCTTGTTGGGAATGCAAACTGATGCAGCCACTGTAAAAAACAGTATGGCGTTTCCTCAAAAATTAAAAATGGAATTTCCATTTGACCCAGTAATATCACTTCTAGGAATATATCCCAAGAAAACAGAAACACCAATCAGAAAGGAATTATGCACCCCTATGTTCATAGCAACACAATTTACAATAGCTAAGATTTGGAAACAGCCTAAATGCCCATCAGCAGATGAGTGGATTAGAAAATTGTGGTATATCTACACAATGGAATACTACGATGCTATAAAAAAGAAGAAATTCTTACCATTTGCAACAGCATAGATGAAACTGGAGAGCATTATGATAAGTGAAATAAGCCAGTCAGTGAAAGAAAAATTCCACATGATTTCACTCATTTATGGATAATAAAAAACATTATAAACTGATTAACAAAAATAGAGGCAGAGGTAGATATATGTACTACTATCTGTAATACTTTAAGCAATAAAAAAGCAATAGAAAAATAAATTAATAAATTAAATAAAGAAGTGTGTGGGTGGGGGGGGATAGCTCAGAAGAATAAGAATTTGTCTAATGTTGGTACAATAGTGCAGAGCCCAGAGCAATTAGGGGGAATCAAGAAATTGAGTAATGAAACCATTTTCAGATATTGAAAGCAAACTTTAATACTTCCCAATGTTGGGTAGAAAGGTGAACAGTGTAAAAATGGGCTGACTGGCTGGCTTATTTGTTTGGTCATCAGTAAGCTCAAATTGATTCATTTATGTCACTGATTATTTCTGGGTCAATTTGGTCCTTTTATTCATCAACACTGGTTATGAGAGAGTGAGTCTCAATACGCTGCATCAAGCTCAAAGTTAACAGAACTTTGAGGGCACAAGGAAGGCAGTGAAAGAGAAGGAAAAAATTGGTAACTTAATAGTACAGATCCCCCCGCATCTCATTTGAGAACTCTGTTCCCTAATTGCTGGTCACCCAGTTCCCATTCTCTACTGCTTCATTCTACATATTGTTCAGATGCAGGAAAAGATAAAAAGACTTCAAACCCCAATGTCATGTTCCCTCACTTTCCCCCAGAAGAGCTAGGGAGATAAAACAAAGAAAATATTGAAGGAGGAAAACTAAGATGGCGGCATAGGTAAATGCCTAACTGCAGCCTCATTCAACAATTTCAAAAAATACAACTAAAATATAAAGTGGACACTATCCAGAACTACAGGCAAATTGAATGACTGGAAATTCTACAACTAGAAGGAAAGAAAAAACCAGAAGGACAATCAGAGGAGCTGTAAAAGCCTAAGGTACGGAGGCACGGTGCGTGCGTGGAGAGAGGACGGAGCCGGAGAGGAGGGGCAGCTGAGTGCCTGGCTGGCGTTCCCTAGCGGGAAGGAGATAAAAACTCCGGACTGTGCTGAACCCCAACTCTGACTGCACTGAACCCCAGTTCTGGGCGAGACCCTGGGATCCCAAGCTCATACAGAGGGAATCTGGGCTGTAAGGCGGAAGCTATGGGGAGCAGCAAAAGGCAGAACCCCGGAGTCGCGCACATTGCGCGCAGAAGACTGTTCACTGAGCTGCTGTATTGCCCAAGCGGGAAGGAGACAAAAGCTCAGGACTGTGCTGAGCCCCAGTTCTAACTGCACTGAACCCCAGTTCTGGGGGAGACCCTCGGGCCCCAGCCTCATACAGAGGGAACCTGGGATGTAAGGCGGAGGCTCAGGGAAGCGGTGAAGGGCAGAACCACCGAATCGCGCACATTTCACAGAGAGGATTAAGCCACTGGATTGCCCTAGCAAGAAGGAGACATAAGCTCCAGACTGCTCTTAACCCCACTTCCAACTGCACTGAACCCCAGTTCTGGGGGAGACCCTCGGGCCCCAGCCTCATACAGAGGGAACCTGGGATGTAAGGCGGAGGCTCAGGGAAGCGGTGAAGGGCAGAGCCACGGAATCGCGCACATTTCACAGAGAGGATTAAGCCACTGGATTGCCCTAGCAAGAAGGAGACATAAGCTCCGGACTGCTCTTAACCCCACTTCCAACTGCACTGAACCCCAGTTGCGGGCTCATTGGGGGAGAGACTAGACTGTCTGGTAGCGGGCGAAACTCTAGGGCACCTTTCTCTCAGAGGAGTTTGCCATGAATACCAAAGGAGGTACACTGAGACTCAGGAACCTCCGAGGGCGGGGCTAACCGGAAGCCAAGGCTGTAGCCTCCACCCTGAAACTCCGCCCCATCCAAGCTGAACTCAGAGGCTTTTGCAGATTTCCAAGTTTAGTGGAATAAGGCTGTCTCCTGGCATAGACACAGCTGATCCTCCCAACCTACCAACTCAGGAAGCAGCAAAAATGCCGAGACAAGGAAACAGATCACAAACAAAAGAAATGGAGGACAAAAAGCGACTGGATATAGAGTTCAAAACCACGCTTATAAGGTTGTTCAAGAATCTCCTAGAAAAGGCCGATAAAATATACGGGACCTATGAGGATATGAAAAGAGACCAACAAGAAATAATAAAGGGTCAACTAGAAATAAAGAATACATTCTCTGAAATAAAAAATATTATACAGAGTCCTAAAAACAGAATGGAAGATTTCAAGAATCAAGTCCAAGATTTGGAACACAAAGAGCCAGAGGACACTCCTTCACAGAAGCAAGAAGACAAGAGAATCCAGAAAGTTGAAGATAGTGTAAGAAACCTCTGGGACAACTTCAAGCGAACCAAGATCAGAATTATGGGCATCCCAGAAGATGACAGAGAGCAAGATACCAAAAACATATTGAAAGAAATAGTGACAGAAAACTTCCCCCACCTGGTGAAAGAAATAGACTTATAAGTCCAGGAAGCACACAGAACCCCAAACAAAACTAAAAAAATCCAAAAAGGACTACACCAAGACACATCATAATTAAAATTCCAAGAGCAAAAGACAGAGAGAGAATATTAAAAGCAGCAAGACAAAAGCAGGTAGTTACCTATAAAGGGGCACCCATACAATTGTCTTCTAATTTTTCAACAGAAACCATGCAGGCCAGACGGGAATGGCAAGAAATATTCAAGGTGATGAACAAGAACCTACAGCCAAAAATACTCTACCCAGCAAAGCTATCACTCAGAATCAAAGGCCAGATAAAGAGCTTCACAAATAAACTTAAGCTAAAGGAGTTCATCATCACCAAACCAGAATTATATGAATTGCTCAAAGGGGTTCTTTAGGAAGAGGAAGAAAATAAAGATAAAAATTATGAACAACAAATACGTAACTATCAACAAGTGAATATAAAAACCAAGGGAAGTAAAAATCATGATGAACAATATTAAGGTGAATATAACAGAATCAGAGGTATGAAAGGGGAGTGGACTGATGATTCTTTTTTTTTTATGTTATCTTTTATAATGGTTCCTCCTTTTCACTCCCATAACACTGTGTACCTTTATTATGGACTTAGTGGCTCCATAGTGGACTGATGATTCCCGGGGAAATGGGGAGTGGGGCGGGGCGGGAAGAGACTGAACATAAACTGCACCTATGGATGAAGACAATGGGGGATGGGGAAAGGGCAGAAAGTGGGATGGAAACTTGGTGGAGGTGAGCAATGGGGGGGGGGGAATGAGGAACATCTGTAATAATATGAACAATAAAGATTTATAAAAAATAAAAAAAGAAATAAAATATTGAAGAAAAAAGCATGCTTTTCATGTTCTCATAAAAGTAACAATGTTAATAAATATAATTACAGCTGACATTTATTAAGCATTTGGGGGCAAGAGGCAGGCACTTATGCAAAGCTCATTATATTCATATTCTGACTTAATTTCAAGATAATTCTGTGAGGTATATTTTACCAATAAAGAATTTGAGGTTCGAATAATAGTAAAAAATGAAAAACACATTCGATAAAACAAGAGAAGATAATGATAAACATAAAGTTTAGGACAGTGGTTTCCTTTGATGGGGAGACATAGAGATAGGACAGAGAAGTAGAAATAAGTTGGCCTGACAATGGTTTTAGGAATATTCTTTTCACTAAAATGTATAATCTAGCCTGGCTGTCATGGCTCACTGGTTGAATAGACCTATGAACCAGGAGATCATGGTGTGATTCCTGGTCAGGGCACATGCTTGGGGTTGCAGGCTGAATCCGCAGTGGGGATTGTGCAGGAGGCAGCCAATCAATGATTCTCACTCAGTATTGATTCTGACTCTCTCTCCCTCTCCTTTCCTCTCTGAAATCAATAAAAAATATTTGGGAAAAAACACAATATAATCAAATCAATAAATATAATAAAAATTAAAGTTATATGTGGATAGTACATAACCTTACAGAGTTACTATAAGGCTTCAATAAAATGATGTTAAAATGAACTCTGTAAATTATATTCTCCCACTTTACACTCATCATTGTTGACCTGGCAGTATTCAATGTTCAAAAGTAAAGACCAAAATTGTGAGAGAGCCCATTTACTTTATGACTTCTCAGAAGATTATTTTCAGGTAACAAAATAAACAAAAGTTGAACACAACTAATACTTCAGTCTTAACTCCATATGGAGATGAACAATAAAAATTGGGGAGGGGTTCTGTAAATATGATGTTTCTGTTTAATTGTCAAGCAAGTAGCTAAATGGAAATATTGTGGTATAAAGATGATACTTAAAATTTTAACAGAATTAATGCTCAGCACAGATGTTATTCAAATAATGAATGCTCCCTGATGTAATATGCAAACACTATAATACTAAAAAATCCATTTATGAATGTTTGTATCTGATTTTTAAAATGGGTTTTAGCTTTTTTTTTTTTTAGAACACAAGAGTTAAAAAAAACTTGCAGAGTTCTTGCAAATGGTTTGGGAACTTAATTGCCTTACTCTTGCATCTCTTATTAACTCTCTCAATAAGATGGTAAATCCAAAGGCTATGGTTTCACATTAGACATTCTAAAACAAAATGTCTGGCACCTCCACTGTGCCAACATAGTTCTGCACCGAAGAGAGGCAGCATTCACTCTGTTAAAAACACTTCAGGCTTGACAGTCATCATACTTGGCATCTCCACTGGAAAAAATGTACTGGCTGCAGGTCTACTGGATATTTGGTTTCTAAAAGGTTATGAAGTCCAAGAATAACTGGTAGGTGATGCTCTGTCTTAACAAAATTTTCTAAGTTTAAGTCAATTTATTCGTTTGCTAACATACCATATTTAATCATATCACTTTTTCCTGAATGTATTTTTTAAAATATATTTTATTGATTTTTTACAGAGAGTTAGAAACATTGATGAGAGAGAAACAATGATCAGCTGCTTCCTGCACACCTCCTACTGGGGATGTGCCCGCAACCAAGATACATGCCCTTGACCGGAATCAAACCTGAGACCTTTCAGTCCACAGTCCGATGCTCTACCCACTGAGCCAAACCGGGTAGGGCTGAATGTATTTTTTTATTGTTTTACTAAAAACAATCTAGTATCCTAAGGTAATTATAAAAAATGAACAGCAGCATAAATTGTGTCAACTTGAGAAATAAGAAAACTAACTTAGGTCCACAATCATTTTAATATATACATCATACATTTTTTATTTTTAAAAAATACATTTTTTTATTTATTTCAGAGAGGACAGGGAGAAGGATAGAAACATCAATATTGGCTGCCTCCTGCACGCCTTCCACTGGGAAGCCAGCCTGCAACTTGTCCTACTTGGGGAAAGCCAAGTGTTGCTTTGTGGGCACCAGGTTCACAGTGCCCTTTTTCTGTAAATGGCCGTGTGCATCACGGTAGCTCCTGCATTGAGCATCTGCCCCTGGTGGTCAGTGCACATCATAGCAACTGGTTGGACGGTTGGACACTTAACATATTAGCCTGATAGATAGATAGATAGATAGACAGACATATAGATAGATAGATAGATAGATAGATAGATAGATAGATAGATAGATAGATAGATAGATACCCTATTTCCCAATGTCCCACCTTTCAACTTCTATGCCATCATCACCTAAACCCATGGTCAGCAAACTGTGGTTTGTGAGCCACATGCGGCTCTTTGGCCCCTTGAGTGTGGCTCTTCCACAAAATACCACGGCCTGGGCGAGTCTATTCTTCTAGTTAGAAGAAGTTTAAGTTTAAAAAATTTGGCTTTCAAAAGAAATTTCCATTGTTGTACTGGTGATATTTGGCTCTGTTGACTAATGAGTTTGCCGACCACTGGTCTAAACCACCATTTTCATAATGAACAAAAATTACCTTTTATGTTTTAGCATCTTCATTTTCAGTGATGTTTTAAGTTATCTTCTATAAAATTTCTTCTTTTAATAATCATTTGACATGGATTTTCCCCCCTTCCTTCAATACTGAGGAAATCAGCAAGGCTCACTTTGTCTTTAATCCGGGGTTAATTTTTCCTTACTATTGAGGCAAAAACTTTCTTAACATTATCCAATATCCCTGAATCACAAGGCTTTCTACTCTGGCTGGTGCAAACAGGCATAATAACCAGTCCTCTGAAACTTCCCTCCAATCCTTTCAGGAAGTTTTTCTTCTCAGTCTTGCATTTTCCTGCATGCATGATCACCATTCAACTGAATACTCAAAGGAGATCCTCAGCAGATCTCCACAGTTCTCTGTACTCTTAGACCCTAAGAACTTCAGCTATCTTGGCTTCAAAACATGCCTCACTCTATCTCCACAACTCAGGGAGACCACTGGGTTCTACTTGGATTCCACATTTCTGCATCACAGCCTGTAAATGTTCTCCGGGGAGTAAAACAGGATACTTGTAGGGCTCGTCTCATCTTTTTTCCTCAGGTATCTGTCCTTCACTGCCTAATGTTAAATGTAAAGATAACCATTGTTTCATATATTTTATCTGGCTTTTAAATTGTTTTAGACAGGAGAGTAAATATATCCCCTGTTACTCTATTTTGGCTAAAAGCAGAAGTTATGTTATCATAACTTTAACCCATGTCAATAGGTTCTATGCTCCAAGAGGATGAAGAACTAATATCGCCATGTTCTTCTTCACAATCTTCAATAGATTTGAAGATTTTTCAGGTTACTTAATTAGTCAATAAATATTGTATGTGCCCTTTGTAAAAGATACTCAATTAAGTTTTTTGAGGTTTAAAAAATGAGTTTTAATCTTGTAAATTACCAAAAATAATGTGCATACAAAGACCCTTTATACTCTAGGCACAAAGGAAGATGCAATAGTAAACTAAAAACACAACAGTCTATCCACGCTCTGGCTGGTGTGGCTCATGTACTAAAAGGTTGCCGGTTCAATTGCCAGTCAGGGAACATGTCCAGGTTGTGAGCTCAATCCCCAGTAATAGACATGTAGGAAGCAGCCGATGGATGTTTCTCTCTCACATTTATGTTTCTTTCTAAAATCAATAAAAACATATTTTTAAAGAAGACAATAGTCTATGCCCTCAAAGAAGTGAAAATCTAGTTAGAATAAGGGAATATATATTAAAATTTTTGAGAGTAAGAATAGATTATACATTATTGATATATGAGACAGAAGCTAAGGTCTTGACTAATCAATAAAAGAGTCTTTGAATCTTTTGAGTCAGATCTAGTAATATAACCAATAAAAACCTATCAAACAAGTCTATAGCTATAAGCAATTATTATAAACTCAGATATCTTATAAAACCTAGTTTGACTGTCTTTCATTGCAGCCAAGAGAGCAAACTAGGCTATTAAATTGTATATTTATGTGGCTGTAGAGCTATAAAAACAACAGAGCACTAATTAAGTATTTGTTAAATATTTGTGTGCCTATTTTATGATCCTGCAGCCTTCTCCCTCTCCATTCTCCTCTTTCCCTCCACATTCTCAAGACATGATGACTTTCTTCAGCCATGAATTTACTCCCTTACCTTTATTTCTTTGGAAATCTAATGGTTTTTACCTAAAACACTTACCTTCTCCCCACAGCCCCTTTCAATTGTTGCCTCTTTCCAAGAAACACTTCCTGACCACTTCAGTCTTAGTTATCCCTCTTATGTATTTCCTCTACCAGAATACTTGTTACACACTGTCCCACAATTGCCAGTTTATCTATCTGTATTTCCTATTAGACTACACACATCATGAAGGCAGTGGCTGTATCAGTCTCATCCACTGTGTCTTTTCAGCCATAGCACAGTGCCTAGCACAAACAGGCATTCACTTAATGAATGCATGAATGAGCAAGAAAACAAAAAAGTGTAAATACTTATATTGCTGAAAGATCGTATAAAGAATGAAGAGGCAGAAAGTCAGACAGAATAAGAAAAGAGGCCAGGCCGAGGTCGGTTTGACTCAGTGGTAGAGCGTCGGTCTGCGGACTGAAGGGTCCCGAGTTCGATTCCGGCCGGGGGCATGTGCATTGGATGCGGGTGCGTCCCTGGTGGGGGGTGTGCAGGAGGCAGCTAGTCGATGTTTCTCTCTCATCAACGTTTCTGGCTCTCTATTTCTCTCCCTTCCTCTCTGTAAAATATCAATAAAATATATTATAAAAAAAAAAAAGAAAAGAAAAGAGGCCAGGAAAGAAGCCAGAGAAGAATCAGAGGAGAGCCTGAAGAGTACAGTGTCAAAAAGAAAAAAAAAGAAAAAAGAAGAAGTAGTCTTGGGAGTGGACTGCCAAAAATGAAAATGCCTCATTTGGTTCAAATAAGGAAAAACTCGAAAGAATGGATTTGATGTGGCAAAAGGTATTTCTTGATACTTTTGCCAAAGAAGTATCAAGGGAGGGATGAAGACAGAGCCAGAGGCACAAAGCTGAAGACCGAACAGAAGTGTGAAAGTAAATGCATTGTAAGCAGAAATATAGGTTACTATTTTACGAAGCCCATCCAAAGAGAAAGAAACAGATACTTAAGGAGACAGGACCAATAAAAACATCATTTTATTGTGTGGGAGAATAAATTGTGTATACTTGACAGAATAAGGAAAATATCCAGTAATGGAAAAAAAGTTGAAGATCCAAGAGAGAACATTAGAATAGATTTAATAAAGAAAACGCCATCAAATTTGGCAACTGTGAAATCACAAATGAACTTCCCAGAGAGTGCTTGCATGCTAAAAAAGGGTTAAAGGCATACACTAGAAGCAGAGAATTAAGAAGCAGGTAAGAAACTCTTCTGTACCTAATAATGTTTAAAGGGTCAATTACATAATATAGAAGAATTAAGGAATTAAGACTCAGATAAAAGTTATAATTCTAGAAAGTATCAATATTATTATTAAACAAAAGTACATGAATTCTCATTTGGCTTGATCATATAGTCAAAATCAGGATAAATTATATATCAGATGATTTCAAATATTATTGTGATCTTTTTGCATGAAGAAGGATAAGGGATGAAAGAGAAAACCATAGGTTCCTTAGAAATGTCTACAATCACTATACAAACGGAATGATCCTTGTGTCAGGATACCAATATTATTTACAATAAGTAAGAAATAGGTAGTGCCGAAACCGGTTTGGCTCAGTGGATAGAGCGTTGGCCTGCGGACTCAAGGGTCCCAGGTTCGATTCCGGTCAAGGGCATATACATTGGTTGCGGGCACATCCCCGGTGGGGGGGGTGTGCAGGAGGCGGCTGATCGATGTTTCTCTCTCATCAATGTTTCTGACTTTCTGTCCCTCTCCCTTCCTCTCTATAAAAAAATCAAATCAAATATATTTTTAAAAAAAATAGGTAGCATGTCATAATAAAAGAACAAAGGGAGTGAGACCTGGGCTTTTCATTTTAGTTCTTAACATACTAAGCCCTCCTTGGTTATATTATTTCAACCATAACTCCAATGATATTCATAAGTTGATGATGATCAATGTTTGCCTCTACTTCCAGATTTATAGAATACCTACTCAAGATCTCCACTTACTTGTATAGACATTTCATCCTTAATATGTCCAAAACCAGTCTCTCTATTTATTTCCCCCTCACCTATCCACCCATCAGAATCTATGCAATTTCATTAAATGAGAATTCCATTCTTCCAGTTGCTCAATTCAAAGATTTTGGTATCATTTTTCATGCAACTTTTTCTCTCATACTTTACATTCAAACCATAAACAAATCCTGCCTGTTCTTCCTACAAAACATATCCAGAATTCCATCACTTCTTGCTACTTTCACTACTACTATCCCCTGGTCTGTCACACTTGAACTAATGCAATTACCTCTTAACTGATTTACTATTTCACTTTTACAGTTTATTATATATACTATAATCTGAATAATCCATTTAAAATCTAATTAATATGACATCACTCCTGAGTTCCAATCTCAGAGTAAAACCCAAAGTCCTTACATGATTTAAGCACTCTAACACCTCTCTTACTTAATCTACTACTAGAAGCATGGTGCATGAATTTGTGCATGGGTGGGATCTGGCTGGCCCCAGGGGCCCCAGGCTGCTGGACAGTCGGTCCCACCCCAGATCGGGGTGTTGGAGGCTGATGGGGGGTGGGCCGGCAAGGGGGAGGGACTGCAGGCCACACACTGCCAGCCCCACCCGTGATCAGGGTGTTGGGGGCTGATCGGGCCTGGATCAGGCTGGTTGGCTGCAGCAGTGCACATCATAGCCACTGGTCCTTCTGCTGTTCTGGTCGCTGGGCATATATATATATATATATATATATATATATATATATATATGCAACTCTCTTATATGTACCCACTCTGCTCTAGCCACACTGGCCTCCTTATTGTCTCTTGGACATGCCAAACACTTTACCAATCTCAAATTCTCTGTACCTGCCATTCTTCCATCTGGAAAATTCTTTCCCTAGATAACTCCATAGCTTTCTAACCCTGCTTTGTTTTTTTCACTTCCTGAAATTTTTTTTTTTTACTGAGATATAATTCACATATCATAAAGTTCATCCTTTTAAACTGTACAATTAAGAGGTTTGAGTACATTCACAAAGTTTTGCGGTCATCACCACTACCTAATTCCAGAACATTTTTATAACCACCCTCCCAAAAAACCATAACCATTAGCAGTCATTCCTCCAAACCCCTCATCCCTTGAGTCCCTGGCAACCACTAATTTACTTCATCTCCATGGATTAGCTATTTTCACCTTCTGACTTTTTTAAAAAATATATTTTATTGATATTTTACAGAGAGGAAGGGAGAGAGATAGAGAGCTAGAAATGTCGATGAGAGACAAACATCGACCAGCTGCCTCCTGCACACCCCCTACCGGGGATGTGTCCGCAACCAATGTACATGCCCTTGACCAGAATCGAACCTGGACCTTTCAGTCCACAGACCGACGCTCTACCGCTGAGCCAAACCGGTTTCGGCCACCCTCTGACTTTTTAAAAAAATATATATATATTTTATTGATGTTTCACAGAGAGGAAGGGGGGGAGAGAGAGAGAGAGAGAGAGTTAGAAACGTCGATGAGAGAGAAACATCAACCAGCCGCCTCTTGCACACCCCCCACCGGGGATGTGCCCGCAACCAAGGTACGTGCCCTTGACCGGAATCGAATCCGGGACCTTTCAGTCCACAGGCCGACGCTCTATCCACTGAGCCAAACCGGTTTCGGCCACCCTCTGACTTTTAATAATTATTTATTTGTCTGTTTCTAACCATCAGAATATAAACTGGTGAGGGCAGGGACTTTGATACTGCTGAATCTCCAGGATCTAGATTAGTGCTTGGTGCATAGCAGATGCTCACATCCCACAAGCATCTTAATTTCAACATACCCAAAACTGAAATTATCTTCTGTTGCCTTATTTTTAGCATGAAACAATTATTTTAAAGTAGCACTTACCAAACTATGTTGAAATTGTGTGTCTATCTGCTCTATTAACAATGCCGAGCCTTTTTATACTTTAAGCACTGGGCACAAAATATATTGAATAAATGAATAAGTGGCCACCTTCCCAAATATCTTAATAGTCAGTGTATTAATTACTTAAATTTATGCTTAAAATTAAATTAAGAACTAAATACCATTTTGGAGGAGCAAGAGATTTAGTTTAAAAATAAATACATAGATTCTAGAAAACAGAACATTGTTGAATGAAGGAAGAAGGCTATAAACAGTGAAATAATAAAATAATTCCATTTATATAAAATACATATGCAGAAAAATATAATAATGATTATTATGAGAGATGGGATTTTGTTATTTTTACTTTAATCTTTAAGTTTTTATAATAAAACATGAAGTTAAGTTATGTTCCATTTATTAACTTAGAGTGTTCAAATATACTAAGAAAAAAGCAGGTTACAAAATTCACATGATCCACCCTAACCAGTTTGGCTCAGTGGATAGAGCGTCGGCCTGTGGACTGAAAGGTCCCAGGTTCCATTCCAGTCAAGGGCATGTACCTTGGTTGCGGGCACATCCCCAGTAGGAGGTGTGCAGGAGGCAGATGATCGGTGTTTCTCTCTCATCAATGTTTCTAACTCTCTATCTCCCTCCCTTCCTCTTTGTAAAAAAATCAATATTAAAAAATAAAAATTCGCATGATCCTATTTTAGAAAAAAAGTCTATATATACAAATTAAGTATAAAAAATCATTCTACAATGAAATGCAACTTTTATTGTAATGAAACAAAGAAATTGTGTTATTCTGTATTGTGAAACACCTCTCCCTGAAAAATCCTAAACTTTGTTAGTTTTTTAATAAATGCTCAAACCTAAATTATTAGGAAACAGTTGTATACCATAGCCCAACTGTCTAAAACAAGACTTGTCAGTTTATCGATTCATTCAGAATACTCGTGTTTAGGCACCTGGTACTGAGCATTTATTTAAAAACTGTACTGAGAAGTCCTACAAAGGCCAAAGTAAGGAGCTCTTTAGTTAACCTGGGGTGACAGTGTCACTTACGATGGAAGACAGAAATACAGTGAAGTGATAATAAAAACCTAGGGAACAAAATATCATGAAAAATAATTTACTAAAAATAAAAAATAATTTCCTGCTCCTGATTTAAAAAAAAAGACTTCTCTTAATTCCTGGGTTTGGAATTCAAAAGCCTTACCCTGAAAACTCAAAGGGGTGATCTAAATCATGCTGAGGTATAGACTATACAACCTAAAGTTTCTATTCAACCTTAATTAAATATCAAATTAGGGATATATTGCTTTTTACTTTGTCTATTCTCAGCTGTTTTAAGTGTTGAAACTTTTTTTTTTTAATCCTCACCCTACGATATATTTCTATTGCGTTTTAGACAAGAGTGGAAGAGAGAGGGGAAAGACAGAGAGAAAATATTGATGTGAGAGAAACACATAGATTGGTTACCTCCTGCACGTACCCTGACCAGGACATGGGCCAGGATGAAGCCTACAACCAAACAGAGGTACATACTCTTGACCGGAATCAAACCCAGGATCCTCTGGTCCACAGCCGATGCTCTATCCACTGAACCAAACAGGCTAGGGCTGAAACTGTTTTTCACTCTTATTTTTAATCAAATTTTATCCTTTGAGTTTTTGAGTTGAAGTATTATCTACCTTTAAGGATTTTAGCAATCCAAATGAGGAATGCTCATCTGTCCTAGTATATTACATCCACATTTGGATTACTAAAATGGTTCTTTCCTCACAGTACCTGCCATCCAGTCTCTTTATGAAGAGCTATGTTTATTATAGTCTATGATCTCTTCAATATGCAATTAATGGACAAGTAGATGAACGAAGTCCTACTAAAAAGGAATAGGAAAAGGAAAGGTCTCACACACTAAGAAGGATTCTCCAATTCTCTGATCTATCTTTGTTCCAAAAGTAAAATGGTGAAAAATAAAATAGTTCTTAATGGAAGAATTCCTAGACCCCTTTCTTCACCAATCTGGCATTTCCAAATGGATGGGGTTCTCTTAGCAAAATTTAGGGTCCAACTTTAAATGATTTTTCCAAAAGAGCTTACCTCTCATAATCCATTTTCCTGTTTAATTTTCCTCATACACTAAAGAGCTGCTAAATTTCACTTCTAATTCTATTTGAATTGGGAGATTCCAAAGTACAATTTTTTAATTGGATTTATTGGGGTGACACTGGCTTACAAAATCTTACAAGTTTCAAGTGTATAACTCAACAAAACATCATCTGCACACTGCACTGTGAGCCCATCACCCTTAAGTCTCTTTCTGTCCCCATTTCCCCCCCCCCTTCTATGTTAGTTGACAGCTGATGTTTCTAAAAAGCAAATTGAAGCAATACTTCTAGTGTAAGTGTAAGAGAACAAAACACAACAGAATTTAAGGAAAAATGCACTTTTGGATTTACACACAAATAAGAAAACAAATATGGTGAGAACAATTACTTAATGGCTAACTTTCAGCTCTGGGTTACCTTTCTATTTTTAGAATTAGCTATCATCTCTCCTGAAGCTTGCCACTTCAAATAGCCCCTTATAATTCCACCAAATGAGTACAGGCAACCCTGATTACCTACCTAATCTTAAGAATTCTTAGGAGTAAGTTAGTTTCTATAATTAGGAGAATCATTAAGCTTATGTCAGTCAAGGTATATATCAGGAAATTATTATTTGGTAAAATCACTAGTCGTTTTACAAAAATTGTAAATTACCAGTGTGCCAATTTATACCTAAGACATTATTTATTCATAAAATTTACTTGTGCACAAATTAATATGCATTTACCAATAAACATACAAGCATCAGCCAAATTGAATTTAACTTTTACAAAATTGAATTATGTTCATTTTCTCTCATTTATCCTCAGATAAACTTAAAACTTCAGTTGCAGCAATAATCTAGAAAAAAATCCTTTTATACAGAAAACATTCTAGTAGTCAAGGACCATAATAAATCAAATTAAAGATAAATAAATTAAGTACTTTAATGTTCAGACAAAGCAAATACTAAACTATCCAACAATGCCTTTTACTACCCAGGCCTTGTGATGAATACAATTATCCCTATAGTTAGCCTAGCAGTTATCCAGGGTCCTCATTAACCTCTACTAATGTCTAATTAATAATATAAATACAAAGAGAATACGTTTTTGAGACTTAGTAAGGTTTTTAGTTTCCATAGCTACAGAAGTGTGTCTGACTTCACTAATGCAGCTTTCTTCTTCCTGGCTCACTGCCACAATTCTGTGACATTTATCGGAAAACTGCAATCCTCTTGCTACTATTAAATACTATAAACATTTGCTTTCCAGAAATCAACAAAATGAATCAAAATACATATTAATAGTTAAAAATTTCCCAATCTAAATGAGGTTAATGTGACTACTTCACGAATTTTTCACAAAGTCATTTGTAGTCTAGGCTGGCTCATCAAAAATTGTTTCTGATTATCCAAGATGTTGCACACTCAGTGGTGTTTAAGTCATCACACTTATATTTAAAGCTAAAGATTTTGGGTCCAATGTAGAAAGCAAGAGAGATCACACTTTATAAAAATAGAAGAAAACCATAAAGGACTAGACAAAATAACAACTAAAATATATTCTGTTAAATAATTCCCCCTAAGAGAATTTTTGCTCTCTATATAGTCCTACATTTTGTCCTAAGCTGCCACTTTCATGCTTCAAGAGAACTTTCTTGTTTGAATACTAGAGGCCCAGTGCATGAAATTCGTGCATGGATAGAGTCCCTAATGGCTGCTTGCTGCTGGCCGGGGCCTCCCTTCCCCCCAGCTGCCTGCCACTGCCAGGGGGAGGGGTCACAGGCAGTTGGCCAGTCAGGCCCGTCCCCCAGTCAAACTCCCAGTCCAGGGGACAATTTGCATATTAGGCTTTTATTATATAGGATTAGTTAACAAATCCATCTCCATCTTCATCTTAACTACTTAGATTTTTGTCTTTACAAACTAAGTAGCTCCAATTCTTCAAAGGCATAGGTTCCTATCAATAGTTATTTTAATACAATTATTATTTCAATTGAAGCTTTCTACATGGTTATATATAACTAGAGCACAATTCTCTCAGACCTCCAATATCATTCCTTCCTTCTTTTTTGGATGTGATATTCATTCATTTATTTAATAAATATCAAGCTCCTTTCAGATGTTGAGCACGTGTGTGCCAGATGCTATGAGAATGCAAGGTATAGTCACTGCCCTTAAGAAAATCACCATCTAATATAAATTTTAAAACAAAACTGATCTCATTAAATGTTTTTTATGGTTAATTACAGCTTTAATTCTGTGGCTGATATTTTTAAAAATATATTTTATTGATTTTTCACAGAGAGGAAGGGAGAGAGATAGAGAGCCAGAAACATCGATGAGAGAGATACATCGACCAGCTGCCTCCTGCACACCCCCCACCGGGGATGTGCCCACAACCAATGTACATGCCCTTGACCAGAATCGAACCCGGGACCCTTCGGTCCGCAGGCCGACACTCTATCCACTGAGCCAAACCGGTCTTGGCTGTGGCTGATATTTTATAGTTAATAACTTATCATGATTTGAGTCACTTTTCCTAAATATATGCATAATCTATGACTTCAAAATTAAAGCTCTCCTAAGTTTTGAAAGACCTATCAAATTATTTCCATAACTTTATTACCACTTAAAACAATGATTAAAATAAATAAAATACTTTACAATAAATATTTTAAAAACAAGTGTAACATTTATAGTCTGAAAACTATAAAACATGTTTGAAAAATTAAAGAAAACTCAAATAAAAAGAAAATATCTCATGCTCATAGACAGGGCTATTCAGTATTATTAAGATGGTAATACTCTTCAAACTAACACATCAAGTCAATGAAATCCCTACTAAAATCACAGATCACTTTTTGTTTGAAGAAATTGAGAAGCTGATCCTAAATTCAAATGTAAATTTAAGGGACTCTGAATAGCCACAATAATCTTTTTTAAAAAACATATTTTTATTGATTTCAGAGAAAAAAAGTACTTTAACATTATTTCAGTTGTTCTTACCCAAAACTCTTAAGTTAAGCAAGATACTAGATAATGTCTCTGACAAAGAAAAGGAATGCTTACACAAATTTCTACAAGATCAAACTAGAATTAAAATTCCTTTTTTAAAATACCTAACACAGTATTTCCAGAAAGTTCAGAAGCAAAGACCAACCATATCAAGAAATAAAACCAACCCTTGAGGCTCTATTATATTACTGCTTTTCCTGCTGCTCATTTCTTCTCAAACTCGGAAATATACCAAAAGAAATAGATTAAAATGATTACTATGCTTCCATAAAATTACTGCCAAAAAAAATCAGAGCTCTGCCCAGTCACCCCATAAAGGCATGGCTCAATGGTTGAGCGTCAACCTATGAACCAAGAGATCATGGTTCGATTCCCAGTCAGTGCAGGGCATGCAGGAGGCATTTGATGCTTCTCTTTTTCTCTTCCTCTCCCTTCCTTTCTGAAATCAATAAAAATATGTTTTAAAAAATAAATCAGAGCCCTATGGCATCCTCCATTTCTAAAATAATTCTCCATAGGTTATGGCTTAACCTTGCCCTAATTTTATTTCTGAGTGCCATCATCAGTCAAGACAGAGATGGTTCAACCAGTGATGTGCTTCAGCTAAATCTTAAAGACATCCATCAAGTTAGGCAATGATTTGCTAATTTTGAGAGTTCATCACCATATTCTTCACTGATTTTTATTGTGGTTTATAGAATTTCTCACATTACTTTATAGAAGCTAAAGAATCCTATTTAAAGTACTCTTTTTACATCATCTGAACAGTGGGCCCAAAGTGTAAATGCCAATTATAAATTGTTTGTATGTAAGAAAGTCAGGATAAGCCAAAAATTCTGGGATAAAATTGTCAGGTTTCAAATTCCAGCCTTCTCCACTAGCAATATGACCTTGGGAAGTAAATCTCCTGTTTGCTCATTTATGAAGTAGGAATACCGATACTATCTCATACGATTTTTCTGAAAATGTGAAAAACATCTATAATACTGATACACATACCTGCTCAAAAATGTTTTCAATTTTAACAACAATGAATTTATTATTCTTTCTTCTCTTTAACTACCAACATTGCTTCTTTTAAAATGTCCTACAAAGGTTGCTTTAAGCAGATTTTTTAAACTAAAGGTAAATCTATAAAGATAAGAATAATCGCCGAAACCGGTTTGGCTCAGTGGTAGAGCGTCGGTCTATGGACTGAAAGGTCCCAGGTTCGATTCCGGTCAAGAGCATGTACATTGGTTGCGGGCACATCCCCAGTGGGGAGTGTGCAAGAGGCAGCTGGTCGATGTTTCTCTCTCATCGACGTTTCTAGCTCTCTATCTCTCTCCCTTCCTCTCTGTAAAATATCAATAAAATATATTTTTTTAAAAAAAAGCAAAGAATAATCAACAACTTAACTATTAGAAACTTTTCTGTTCTTTCCTCACCTTCAAAACCAAGTACCAAATGTACTAAAAGACTAACTGTAACGTTTCTGAATGAGAAAGACACAATAAACATTCATAGCTGGCCAGCAGTAATAATCATCACCAATGCACCAAGTAAATACAGTATTCCACCCTTATCCAAGGGGGACATGTTCCAAGACCCCTAGTGGAGGCCCGAGACCTCAGATAACACCAAACCCTATCCATTACTATTAAATGCTTACTTATGAGAAAGTTTAATTTATAAGTTAGAAACAATAAGAGATCAACCACAGTAAAATAAAATAGAATGATTATAACAATATATTGTAATAAAAGTTATGTGGACATGATCTCTCTCAAAATATATTCAAAATTCAAATACTGTATATAAATTATCATATAAATTATTATATACAATTTTCCATTTAATATTTTCAGACTGTGGCTGACTACAGGTAACTAAACCCAGAAAGCAAAACCATGGATAAGGTGGGACAACTGTATTAAAATAGAAGCAAGAAAGTGAAATAAGTCAGTCAGAGAAAGACAAGTATCACGTGATCTCACTCATATGTGGAATCTAAAGTAACAAAATAAACTGATGAACGGAGTGGATCCAGAGATATGGAAGCAAAGAATAGAGTGTGGAATCTTGGAGGGAAGGCGGGTGGGTGGAAGGTAATCAACCAAGAACCTTATATGCATATATATATATATATGGCTCATGGAAACAGACAATGGGGCGGTGAGGGCCTGGGGTGTGCTGGAGGGGGGCCTGGAGTGGGTCAATGGGGGGGGGGGGAGAGGAACATGTAATACTTTCAACAATAAAAAAAAATATTCTTTTAAAGAAATAGAAGAGAAAAAAGTCTTTTTCAATAGTTATCTACACTAATAAAAAAAAAATATGTAAACTGACCGTATCTCTTTGATGCCCACCAGCCAATCAGGAGTGGGTATGCAAATTAACCCAACAAAGATTATGGGTTAATTTGCATGTGCAGGTCAGAGTGACCTGAGGGGAGTACAGGGGTTGGAAGGCGCTTCCAGAGCAGAGATGACTGAAGGCTCAGGCTAGAGTGAAGGCCTGGGGTCCAGGGTGCCAGCAGCCAGGGGAAAGGCCTGTTGCATGAATCTTCGTGCAATCAAGATTATAAATAAAAGTACTCTAGTTATAAATAAAAGTACCTGAAAATCACATCTTTAATTCAAATAACCAAAAATATAGATCCTTAACACAACATCAGTTGTTTTTTTTTATATTTGGAAGCAGAAATCATTACCTGCAGTTAATCCATAAAGAAAATGTCTACCTTTACATTCAAGTATATGTTTATAATTAGTGTATTATACCCTAGTTATACCTTTTATTATACCTTTTATAACCTTTTTATTAAAACGGCAAATAAAAGAGAGATGAATCTCTTTTACATAACCTGAAATAAAATCTTAGCAACAAGGCAATAAATTTAATAGGCAACATTTCTATTAGAGAATGCCTTTTATCTCTCTATAGCAAACAAGACTATCCTCTATCACTATATAATTGGGCCCAACTGATTCAAATTCCATCTTTTCTTTTTTTTCTAACTACCTGTTAATTCTTAATAGAAAATCTGATGAGTTTACTTTTTCTAACAAAAGTGGCATTTTATTCAAGGTGGGGCAAATAAAGTTTATTACTGTATTATTATTTATTAGTCATTGTATCATTTTCCATATGAACAATTATAAACCTACTTTTGCCCCACCCTGTATATTATATTGATTATAATAAGAAATGTTTTTTGTACTACCATTTTCAAGTTTTAGCGGACTCCTGGAATAATTACAGTATAGTCAGGAATCAATTAAGAGCAGGCCAAGAACCAACTGATTAAGCATGAATTTCTATCCTCTTAATGTAATAAAAAATAGAATTCTAGGATTGAAGAAAAATCATGAAAGCAGAGATTACTAGTAGAAAGAAACACAAAAACAAATAGTAGGAAATCAGAGAGAGAGATCCTAGCTAGAAGCAAGAAGTTGAGATGGTCCTGGCCGGTATGGCTCAGTTGGTTAAGCCCCTCTGCACAGAGGTCACCAGTTCAATTCCCAGTCAGGGCACATGCCCAGGTTGCAGGCTCAGAACCCAGTAGGGGACATGCAGAAGGCAGCCACATCAGTGTTCCTCTCTTTCCCTCTCCCTTCTTTCTTTCCAAAAATTAATATAATCATATTTTTAAAAGAAAAAAAAGCCAAGTTCTGCAGCCATATACCCAAAATTATGCATGTTGGAATGAACTAGGTATGATTTTTGTCACATGTTTGAATTTTTCATTTTCATAATTATTTCAATAATGATACTCTTAGTTTATCAGGTATAAATCAATAGATTAATAGATACTAAAGAAGGAAAGAATCCAACAGATTATTTTTAATGCTAAACTTTTTAAAAATCCTTTCCAATAAGATATCATCATACATTTCACATGTAAGAAAGTTATTGGCCTAACTACCTTACTAACATAAATCTAACGGCAGTTCAGAAATGTCCCATAAAGTCAATAACACACTGCTACTATTGCGGGCTTGGTCCAACATGCAGGAGAGGCAGCCAATCAATGGTTCCCTCTCATCACTGATAGTTCTATCTCTTCCTTTCTCTTCCTCTCTGAAAATATATTTTTTAAATGTTTTTTAAAAAATATTTCCATTTGTGGACTATAAAGCATAATTATGCATTATACTATATCAAATAGGTAACAAGTGGTAAAAAAAATTAAAAAGTAGTTTATTTTCCCTTAACTCACTGTAATATTTTATATTTCTTTTTAAGTTTTCCAATCTTAAATGTATAATTCATATGAGGATATATCATATTGGTGTTTAGTTCTTATTTAACCAGTTAATTTGATCCATCATGTAATCTAATTCATGCTATTAAAAACATTTTTAATTTTTAACCCATTTTTATTACTTGATTTTTTTCCAATTTGCTTATTTTTCTTATTTTATCTGATTTTTTACCATTGTATCTTACATCTCTATATTTCTAGAATGATCTCTTAATCTTATTTGTGTGCTTCCACTTATATTAATTTTTATCTGTTTTTTTTTTTGACAAACAATACATGTCATAATAAATATTTTTCAATACAGAAAATGTAAGAAATGGTACATTCTTTTCTGTAATTGAACTTTTTGTCTAGGCACTCCAAACAAGAATCCCAGCTTTCAAATCTGAACAATGTAACTGTAAATCATCTTCTTCTTTATTTTTTAAAATATATTTTATTGATTTTCCACAGAGGCAAGGAGAGGGATAGAGAGTTAGAAACATCGATGAGAGAGCAACATTGATCAGCTGCCTCTTATACACTCCCCACTGGGTATGTGTCCACAACCAAGATGCATGCGCCCTTGGCCAGAATCAAACCTGGGACCCTTGAGTTTGAAGGCCAACACTCTATCCACTAAGTCAAACTGGTCAGGGCTCATTTTCTTTTTTAAAATATATGTACAAACTATCTTCTTTAAAGGTTTAGAGAAATTGCAAAAATACAATAAAAAATAAAAACATATACTTTTGTCCAATTTTTTTTAATTACTCATAAAATACTTGCAAAAGTATGTTTTATTTACTTACTTTATTAAAAGTTTCATGCATAATTATGGGATCATCAACATTATTTTAATGGCTATGACTGCATTAAATAGCTAGACCTCTGCCCTGCCAGTGTAGCTCAGTGGTTGAGTATTGACCCATGAACAAGAGGTCATATTGATTTTGAGGCCCGACCAATAGATGTTTCTCTCTATCCCTCTCCCTTGCTCTCACTCTAAAAATCAGTAAAAAACATATTTTAAAAAATAGCTAGACTTTCCTTTTCCCACTGTCAGGCAATCATCAAATTAAATTTAAAAAGCAGTAGAACTATGCATGGTGACTTAGTGAACTAGACATTGTGGTGATCATTTCCCAACATATATAAATATTTAATCATTGCAATGTACATCTTAAAGCAACACAATGTTACCGTATGTCAATTATGCCTCAATTAAAAAAATTAATTTCTTATCTTTAAGAAAAAAAAGATAGTAGCAAGAAAGACCAGCATTGCCCTGGCTGGTTTGGCTCGGTGGATAGAGGGTTCCCAGTTCGATTCCATCAAGGGCTCATGCCTGGGTTTGGGTCCACGGTGGGGGGCTTGCAGGAGGCAGTTGATCAGTGATTCTCTCTCATCATTGATATTTCTATCTCTCTCTTCCTCTTTGAAATCAATGAGAATATATTTTAGAAAAAAAGAAAGACCAGCATTGATATGGAGGATAAATGCAAATGTAATTAAATGGTAAAGAAATTTTAAATCTATTTTTAAAGCTTAATAACACCCAATTGCAGTTTCCAATCTTTTCCTAAGAAAAGAACTTAAATTTGGAAAAAGTATGCACTGTATAGATAACTGATGTTCAAAATGTTTCAATTTAGCCAACATTTATTGAGCACTTACTATATGTTAAGTTAAAAGCTTTACATAAATTTGCCTCAGCAACAACCTGTGATGAAAATACTATTGTTGTACCCATTTAAAGATGAGAAAATTGAAGCACAAAAAGATAAAGTGACTAAGCCAAAGGCACATACAAATGTTGAAGCAAGGATTTGAACCCAAATCTGGCCACATGGCCTACAATTTTAACACAGATTAGAAATGACACTATAAACTAGAAGCAGTAGTCTCCTGCTCTACTACATCTTAAAAAGGGAGCAGAGGAGACATGAGAGACTTTGCTAAAATAAATTAGAAACACATTTCCTGGACTAAAAGAAAAAGTATGTATGAAATGATATGATGTCTGGTACAGCTTGGGGAAGGAGAGAGGATAATAGGAACAAGAGTAGACATCGATTAATAACTGTTAAAGCTTGGTAATGGGTATTTGGGGATTCATTATTTTATTATCTCTACTTTTGTGTATTCTTTAAAATGTCCATAATAATAGGTTAAAACTAGAAATTGGTTGCATAAATACTTTCATTGCAGAAGCAAACAATTTTCTTATGATAACCAATATTAAAGATATAAAAGAACATGACATACTTGATATTTATATATTTTACATATCATCTGTAAAAGAGTGTCTTAAATATTTGTGTATCCTCTCAATCAAAATAAAAAAGTAATTGAAGTATTTAGGTACAAATATGTAAATATACATAATAGTTGGCTATCTGCATTTCCACCAACCTGTTAAACATATTTGCTTAAATAATTAACTTTTTTTCCTGTCTAATCTCCATCACTATGACACTCTCTGGTTTGTTGCCCAGAGAATGGATGGGTTCGTACATACAAATACGACTCTACAACATGGTCACAAATTGAACAATATGAACAAAATCCAGAAATCTGCTTCACTAAGAAACACTAATAATTCCTCATCTAATAGTGTAGTTGATTTTCATACTAATATTTATCTATGGGTTTCTTGTAATTAAAAACATAATTAATAATTTGAGAACCTTTTATATGCAATAAGCATTTTCGTACACATTAGCTCACTAAATTTAAGTGACTATATACATTTTTATGGATAGACTATTAAAGTTTATAGAGATAAAATTACTTGCCAAGGTCACAGAGCTAATAAATAGTCAAAACTGATATTCAAATTTAATCTCAATTACAAAACCCACATTTTTCTCCATTATACCAGACTAGCATATAGAAAGCAAATACCTACACTTAGTAAGTCAAACTTAAATATTTAGGGCCTTTTTTAAGTGGGCTACAAAATGTTTAAGAATATGACCCCCACCCCTAAAGGGCACTGGTTACATATATATTGTATAATGGTAACTTGGCTTTGAGAAAAGAGCACCAACTGAAATATAAAAAGCATGATTTCTACTATTATGACTTCCCCTGCCTCCCCAAGTCTCTTAATTTCAGCCTTAGGTTACTCATCTTTACAATGGGGAAATGAATACCCTTACAGTCCAATTCTAGGATTATAAGAGTCAAAGATAATATATGTGAAATCACTTCAAAAACTATAAAAGCAACACAAATAGAACCTTTTTTTGTGCTAAAAAAACCCACACACAACACAAATTAAAGTTTTCTGAAGTAATTGAGCAGTTGTCTGAATTATTCTATATAGTCTATTAGTGTTTCCAGAATGTTCTAAAACCCTTTCTTCTAAGCGTAGTTTAATCATCATCTCTATTACTTGGCTTTCCTCATCTTTAAAAATAATGCAATAGTAATGACATCAATACTTTTGTAATAAATAATATATCATTTTGAATACTTAGCATATAAAAGTTGTGAATTTTCAAAGTAAATATGTATCTGGTGTCACTCTTTTAGTTATATTCATGATCTTGTTTGAGCTTTTTCATATTCAGTTTATTTGAAAAAGCTATTTATTAATATCTGGAATTCTAAGGTATAACACCCAATACATAATTTTTAATGATTTTGTGTGTCAGGCGCGGGGGGAAATAAAGAGGGGTTTGAGGCTTCTCAACGCAGATATAATAGCTAACAATCACATCAAACACAGAAACAAAATCCACTGAAACATTCAGCTGCTCTAAAAGAAGGATCAGGCTCTTTAGGAGAAAACTACATTGTATGAGTTTGCAAAGTTTCACACTTTCTCATTTTAAACTCCATTTCAGAGAAAGCCTTTGCATAGTCACACAATATGCTTTAAAATGGCATTCTGCTGACCTTCCAATAGTCCAGCTCTATGAAAATTCTGGGATGGGTGTAACTTCAGAGAATCTGAAAAACACAAAAAGCATTAAGTACTTTTTATGCTGAATGATTTAAAAAAAAAAAAAAGCCAAGGATAGCATACATCTCTTATATAACTGCCATGTACTTTTAAGAGCTAAAGCCCGCATTTGTGAATTTACTGTCTCTATGAAAGAAGGCTGCCTTGCGTCTACAGGGGGGGGTCTCTAGGCTAAACTTAAGATGTTCATAAACCATTTGTTCCGTAGAAAATTATCTGATGATTACCGTACAAATAGTGTTCATGCCTTGACTTTATTTAGCGCCCCATTATACCACATTTGCCCTCCTCTAAGAATCATGTCTTGATAATACTACCTTCAGACACTCAAAAGCTACAGTTGCAAACTACTTCAGGTAACACTGCCCCCAAAAAAACACACCTTACCGGATGGTAACTGCCAACCAAAGTCATCACAGCAACAGACAACAGTTATAGTGACTAAGTAAGACTCCGTGGACAAATTCAATCGTCATTCTATCAAGTCCAACACCTTCCGGAGCTCACCACCCCCCTCCGATTCTCCTAAACAATGTAAACACACCAGTGCGCGTGCAGCTCAATCAGCCGATGGATATACATCAAACCAAAACGTAAGTGGAAGAAACGCTGAATTTCTCCGGAAGGAGGCTCATACACGCAATTTTTTAAATACGGTGAGATGGATAATTACTAACCCGGGTATGTGTTTGGGGTTTTTTTGTTTGTTTTTTGCCCCCTCCTAGTGGTTTAAAAAAGTGGCTCTTAGCGCCGTGGGGGCATTTTGGTTTGATGCCCCCTGTGCGGGGGACCTGTTCTAACACATTCTTGTGGTGTCCAGTATAGGAATTTAAACGCCCGTGGAGATCAGCCAAAGTATTAATATCTCAGATCCTGCGAACCCCCTTCAGGCTTTTAGCCAAAAAAAAAAAAAGAGAGGTTTCTAAATGGAAATCTCAGTCCAGTGCCCTCCCCACCTCCCGGCACCACCGAGCACCTTGGAACAGCAACGAAATAGAAAATTCTCAAAGGACAGCGCCTATATGCCCGAGCTGGCACCTCCGGGGCAGGAGAGGAGTAAAACTAATAAAGAGAGAGAGAGAGAGAGAGAGAGAGAGAGAGAGAGAGAGAGAGAGAGAGAGAGAGAGAGAGCCCCTATTTGTGCAATGTTAGGGGGGCAGTAAGTCCTGGGGATGCCACAGAGGCAGACAGAGAAGCCGGGGCCCCTTCCAGCAGGAGGACGGGGAGAGGCAGGACGCCGCGCCGGGTGGAGGGGGGCCGCCCCGGCGAGGGGAGGGAGTGGACTAGGCCGGGGAGAGAGAGAGAAGGGGGTAAAAAAACAAAAAAAACAAAACAAAATAAAAACGGCGATGCACAAACAACCTGGAGGGGCGGGGGGAGAACCGGCCCCAGGCCCCGCCGCCTGTTTTGGGGGCAACTTTGCGGGGAGGATGGATGGCCCGGGCGGGGGAGCCGGGCCCCACGCACCGCGGCCGCCCCAGCGCGGGGCCCAGTCCGGGGGGATCCCCGAGGAGGGGGGCGGCCGGGCCGGACGGGCCGAGGGACGGAGGCTCTCGGAGCGGCCGGGCGGGTGCAGCGGAGAGAGAGCCGGGGGGCCGGCGGCTTGGGGGGCCCGGAGCCCGGGGGGCCGGCGGCTTGGGGGGCCCGGAGCCCGGGGGGCCGGCGGCTTGGGGGCCCGGAGCCCGGGGCGGCCGGCGGCTTGGGGGGCCCGAAGCCCGGAGCCCGGAGCGGCCCCGCGGGGGAGGGGCCGCCACTCCTCCCGCCGCCTCCAACGTCCCCGGCCCCCGCGGCCGCTCCCCGCCCGCCGCCCGCCCCCCCTCCCTCCCCCAGGTCAGGCCACCCCGGCGCCGGGCTCGGCTGGCGGTCCCTCCGGACGGACGGACTCGCGGACGGAAGAGGACCCTCGGGTCTCCCGGGCCGCCTCCCCGCCCCCACGCCCGGCCCTCCGCGCGGCTCACCTCGCGAGTACAGGGACTTGGGCGACTCCAGGTCTAGGTCCGCGCTGAGCAATGAGATGAAGTCCGAGGGCATCGCAGCTCGACCCAGCCCGGCCCGAGGGCGGCGGGGGCGGGGGGCCCGCGGCGGGGGCGCGGCGGGGGCGGCGGCACCTCCTCCTCTCCGGGGCCGCGCGGGCACCGAGCCGGGGGCGGCGAGGCGGGGGCGGCGAGGGCAGCTGCCGCCGCGGCCGCCGCTGCCTCCTCCTCCTCCTCCTCCTCCTCCTCCTCGAGGGCAGCGACTCCGAGCGGGGCCGAGGACCGAGGAGGAAACTGCGTCAGGGTGGAGGGGCCACTCCACGGGGGACTCAATCCCGGAAAGCCAGGAAAAAGGGGGCTCAGGGCCGGGAGAGGGACGGGGAAGAGCCAAACGGGGTCCGTGTGGCGGTGCTCTTCAGAGGAAAGTGACGGTCGCCGCCGCCAGCGCCGCCGCTGCCGCCGCCGCCGATGCCGCTGCCGCTGACAGGAATCTGAGCTCCGCCCCCCCGAGGGCCACTGCGCAGGCGCGGGGGCGGGGGCGGGGGGGGACGCGCCGAAGAAGGGAAGAGCCGCGGCGGCGGCGGCGGCGGCGGGGGCCCAGCGGAGGGCGGGGAGGCGCGCCGTGGAACAGCATCAACAAGGGCTCCGCTTCCTGCCGCCGCCGCCCGGGCTGCTGTTCCCCGGCCCGGAATAGGTCCCGCCGGCTGGGAGGGAGGCTGGGAGGGCGGGAGGGAGAAGGGAGGGAGGCTGGGAGGTGTCCAGCCTGAGGCAGCCGGTGCAACACCGAGCGGGAGCGCTAGAGACAGATCTAGGGAGCCGACGTGCCTGCGCCCCAAGAGCCGAAGGGACTCCAGAGCTGGCGTGGCTGGGGCGGTGGCGGCCCGGGGTCCCGCCGGGGAATGGAGTTTTCGTCGCCAGGACGGTCACACCAGACCCTCTTGGGGTTCACAGCATTTGTCTAAATTTAATTGGCCAAAGGGCTGTCAAGCTCATTTCTTAATTAAGGAAATGGCAGGTCATCATTCTAAAAAAACCTCAAGTTGCTGGTTGTTTTTTAATGAAAAGTGCCTCGACACCTTCCCTTGGGCCTTCCCGGCCTACCCCATCCCGCCCAAACCTCCTGAGAGGCTGGAAAATTAAAGCGCACGCACACACAATAGCAACAACAACAAAGATAACTTCTGATTGTGCTGGGGTGGACCTGGTTTATTCTGAGCGGGAGATAGAAGACAATTTAAAAAATGGTATCATATGAATCCACCTGACTGTTTTAGAGGGGGGGGGGGAGAGGGGTGGAGGGGGACACCTAAACACCACTCTTCTAAGCAGTTTTTCTTTTTCTTTTTTTACCGTAGGACCAGGCAAGGATGGGGGAAGAGCACATTTAATTGAGTTTTTGCTCTTCTGTTCACGGGGCCAAAAGTTTCCATTGCAAAAACTGAAAATCCTCACCTACACCGCAGACCGTTTCCTGAGTCTAATAGACTTCTGAGAAATTTTTAATCAAGCTATTAAGATATCAATTGGAGTGCAGGGTATGCATGTTGGGAAATAATTTTAATCTGGTGTAGAATATTGGTGCCAGCAGCCACCTGGGCAAAGTTTTTTATTTTTATTTTAATACTTTATCTACAGATAGTTACAAATCATTACAAAAAATAGTTAATATATATATATATATCTATATCTGAGAGAGAGAGAGAGAGAGAGAGAGAGAGAGAGAGAGCGAGAGAGAGAGCGCCTTTTCCCTGGAAGTTAGGCAATTCATCTGATCTTGGGGTGCTGGGGGATGGAGGAGACACTCTCAGCAAAGACCCCAATGTAGGTGTTTCTGGGGCGAGGCCCTTTGCAAAGCTTTACCTGCAGACCTAGAATTTAAACTTGTGTCATCATCACAGTCTACCCGTCTTTCTATCTGAACATCTGATTCCGGTTGCCCAATTCTGTCTCTGCGTAGTAATTAATCAACCCTATCAACATTTTCTTCCTCTCAGAGGTAAGAAAGCTTTTCAGAGCCACCCCAAGATGGCAAAACAGAACAGAAAGCTACCTTCAAATATCCATCCCACGGTAAGCTGTTGTAATAAGACTCAAGGAAAGTCCCTTCATAACTGGTCGGGGACGCACTCATTTGAGAGAGGAAGGTTTAAACCCCATATTGACCAAGAGGCCAAGGCCTACCACCCCAAGGCTTTTAGAATCCGAGTAGGAGTAAACCTATCAGAGAAACCTACCCACTCCATTAGCCAACACATGATGCCAGAAGAGGAAATTGCAAGGCAGAACCCCAATACTAAAAAAAAGTTGGATGAATCACTCTGAGCAAATTCCTTTTCCCCAGACCTATGTAATCATTCGGCAAACTTAGGGTATAGGAAATCCCCAGATACTGCCTGACCCTAATTAAGAAGTCATGAATTGGTAAGGCCTCTTCCTCTTTCTGTCTCCTAGTACTAATGCTGTATGTATACATTTCCCCTAATTAGCTAAGAGCAAAGTAAAGAGGGATCTCCCAAAGTAAGACTTGACCTGGACTGTGAATTCTCTTAGAATGGTTCTTTGGGCTCAGGCCCCATCTCATCAGGTCCTGCAACAAGCAGTGATTATATCTAAATATGTATTTGAAAATTCAGTAATTCCCCCCTCCTTCCCCATGTGCTTTTACAGAGACACATTTAAAAAAAAAAAAAAAGCACAAAAAACAAACAAAAACCTGCTTAGATGAATAGATTTCATGGCCATGTTTTGTGATAGCATAAAGACCTAGATTTTCATTTTGTCCTTAAATTTTCAGGGACTAAAAACACAAATTAATCAGTAAACAGTGTTTGCTCAGCTCTGATTACAAAATATGATATGACTTACATGATGTTGAGGGTTATCCAAAATAACTATCTGGCCAAGCCGGTGTGGCTTGGTGTTTGATTATAGACCTATAAATCAGGAGGCCGAGGTTCGATTCCAGGTCAGGGGCACACGCCCGGGTTTGTGGGCTCCGTCCCCACTGGGGAGTGTGTGGGAGGCATCCCATCCGTGATTCTCTCTCATCATGGATATTACTATCTCTCTCTCCCTCTCCCTTCCTCTCTGAAATCAATTAAAAAATATATTTTAAAAAAATAGCTATCTGATCATTGTATCTGCAGACCTAGAATTTAAACTTAGTAGAATAAATTACATTCTACTATTAGCTTCAACATTATTTCCCTCTGTAGTAATTAATATCTCACTTGCTTCCCCTTTTATTTTATATTTCAAATAGTCTCACGTTGTATTTCAAAAACCACCCCATCACCCAAACATATACCTTCATAAAACTTTCTCTGTGCACAATAGAAACTAACGCTTTGAGCCATAAAATTTGGAAATTTCCTCTCACTGGAAATCACAATAGGATTATGGAACAAAACGTAAAGCAACTTTAGCAGTTCGTAGAATTTCTTTATAATAATTTCCCCATCATCATATCACATTCCTGAAGTTACGATTAAAATTTCACAAGAACCCAGATTCAACTACAAGGTTGTGTAGATTACACAATAGATGGGGAGTTTTTGTGTTGGTGGTGCGTTCTTTAACCCCTCCTGGACCTGTTCAGGCACTTAAGTGAATTGTGTTGCTGGATCCACTCCAAATGAAAGGTTCAAATATCAACCGCGGAAAAGGAATTAAATAAACTCAACAGAGGAATGTGTTGTCACAAGACCTACAGAATCTTTGTCATTGCAATACAGTTAAGGCTATTAAAATAATTTGTCACACATGTACTGTAAAGAACCTGCTTAAGCAAACACAAAATGTGAAAGGAAATTTTCCAAAAGATTCAAGTCATGGACAGAAAAGAAAAAAAAAGTTTAGCCTGAAAATGATCTTTGCCTCACCTTGGGAGCATTCAGTAATCGTGGAAAATTGATAGTGGTGGGAAACAGTGGCGATTAGATTTGTGCTGAAATTATAACCGAAGTCCTATTTGATTATGTGTCGACTTTATATCCTCAGAACATGTTCTAGCAGATACTTCGGAAGGAGAAACTAGTTTTGACAGTTTTGCCATAGGGCTTAGAACATTCTCCTTCCTTCTGTCCCTGTATCTGATGAGGACAAACATATGATACCTTAATCAATAAAGATCAGATACAGGCAATTAAGTAGGAAAAAAAAACAACAACAAAGTACCTGTATCTGATCATCAGTCTCACCGATGACTTGGATGAAGCACTCCTGTGCTTGATAACTTGGTCTGAATCAAAGTTCTCATCTGATTGTCTTTTAGAGGCCAGTTCTGTCTCTCACGATCTAGAATAATGGCAAGTCCTGAGACGGGATACCCATCAGCTTGAATCTGGAGGACTTCGCAGTAAGAAAGGAGGCAAATGCCAGACACACTCAAAGGGTGGATTAGGGGGGAGATATTTTATTTTATTTTATTTTTTAATAAATCTTTATTACTCAGATTATTACAATTGTTTCTCCTTTTTCTCCCCCAAAGCTCCCTACCACCCAGTTCCCTTCCCACCCTCTGCCCTTACCCCCTCTCCCCCCAGTTGTCTTCACCCATTGGTTATACGATTTCAATCCAGTCTCTCACTGCTTCCCCACCCCCTTATCCTCCTGATAATTATCAGTCCACTCCCCTTCTTTGCCCCTGATTCTACTATATTCACCACTTTATTCTGTTCCTCAGATTTTCCCCCCCTCTCTTTTCCTTTTTTCCGTATATGAATTTCAAGTGGGACACTCTCTCTCATCTGTTTTTGTGGGGAAATACAACAGAGTGTTCTGTAGCTAATGGCTGCAGACTGTCCAAATGTCTCAGGACCACACGAATAGAATCCGCTCCTCCTCCGGTTCACACTGCCCTCTCCCCCCCGGGTCCCACCGCTTCCCCAGGGCACACGGCTCTCCCGGTGTACACGGCTCCCCTTGGGCACGTGGTTCCCCCGGGGCACATGGCTCTCTCGGGGCACATAGCCCCCAGGGGTACATGGCTCTCCTGGGGCACACAGCCCCCTTGGGGAACATGGCTCACCTGGGACACACGGCCCCCTGGGGAACACGGCTCACCTGGGGTACACAGCCCCCTGGGGAACACAGCTCTCCCGGGGCACAAGGCCCCCTGGGGCACATGGCTCAGGGGGGAGATATTTTAATGGGAGAATAGGAACCCCTGGGCCCATTAAAACAAGAAAGGAAGGAAGATGTCTCTAGGTCATCCCAATAGCAGGCAGTTTATACTTGCGAAAACCGCACACAAGTCCTTACTCACATTGGCCTTGATACCACCGCCTCAGGTTTGTAAGGTGCTCTTTCCACATCTAATCATAATATTTATTGAGTCTGGTAGCCCCACCTCAGCTGTGATATTAGTTTGACCAAGAATATGAATGAGAGCCTTGGCCACTGTTGCTCAATGTTTAGAGCATCGGCCCTCGCACCAAAGGATTGAAGGGTTGAGGGTTTGATTTCTGGTCCAGGACATATGCCTGGGTTGCAGGTTCAATCCCCACCCCAGTCTGGGTGCATGCAGGAGGCAACCAATCGATGTCTTTCTCTCTCTCACATCAATGTTTCTCTCTCTCTCTCCTTCCCTGCCTTCTACTCTCTCTAAAAATCAATGGGAAAAAAATATCCTCAGGTGAGGATTAATAACAACAAGAAGAAGAATATGAATGAGAAATTATTTTACAACTTCTTATTACCCTCTCTCTTCATTCAGGAAATTTTAACCAGAGTTCCATGGGTTTGTTTCAAGGATATCTGTGATATCCCTAAAGGTATATACCAATTTTTGCAAGCTTCCCACCTACGTGCACCTTAGAACGAAAGTCTTTAACTTTCATAAGATTTCCGGGGGGGAAAGATCCATAACCCAATTCTATATAAAGCAAATTCATTCTTCACTCTTTCCATAAATGGGCTTCAAAAACTGGTAGGTGCAGGAAATATAAAGATATGACAAAGTTTATTATAAGAAGTCTATTCTCAGCCTGACAGGGGAGATGACTTATAAGCAAAACCATGCATTGTGATAGGTGCTGTGTCAGAGTTCTGTACAGGTAAATTATCCTTTTGCTTTCTTAGTGAGCCGGTAGAGAGGAAGAGGAAGGAAGGCCATTCAACACACATCACTCTTCTTTCTCCTCCCACTATCTCCAGAGCTGATACTCCTCTGCTGAAACCCCAGTGCCCTTCAGTGGTTAAAAGAGGCTAGACAGTTGCAGGGCAAAGTCCTGACACACAAATGTTTGCATTGTGATGCATCACAGCTATTATGTGTTGATACAAATATCCCAAGAAATACCTGAGCTTCATTGGACTTTGTCAGTGGGTGGTCAAAGAAACACTGAGGGTTCATTTTCAGCTTTGCTGAGGATTATGGCTAAATACTTAGGTTAAGGATGCAACGATAGAATAGCTGAACTGGTCATCCACAACTAAGCCCCAGAATGGAAGGGCTATGTTGAAGTTATTGGATAAACTAGACTGACTTGAGAAATAACACATTCTAGCCTTTGTTTCAGCCAGATCAGGAAATGTGGACTGCTCCAAACAGGGAGGAGGCATACAAGGGATCTGCTCACAGGTGTTAGGATTGAATTATAGAATATGAGGCTTAGAGAGAATGTTCACTTATTTTTTATACCTGCAAAAATCCTACTTATACCCTTCAAAGTCTAGTTCAGACAATAACTTTGTCTGTGAATGCATTCTGAACCTTTCCAAGCAATAATAATTGCTCTCTCCTCTGGGTTTCCATAGCATTTTGCCCAAACTATTGGTAGAGCAATCATCACAGTGAATTATAGTCCATGGTCTCTCTCTAATATACTGTAAACACTTTGCTATAGGGTCTTTGAGAAGGTCAAAACAAACAAAAGATATCCTTGCCTTAAATAACATAATTGATCATGAGTATTTAACTTCAGTACCCAAACAAAAGGAAATAAACCTTCTAATGCCACTTGTTGAAATTTTATAGGTACATTAATTTGACATTAGGTGCAGAGATTAATAGAATGAAAGAAGAAACTGGAAAGGTAAGTAAAGGGCAGAAGCAAGAGGACTCAAACATTGCGCTAAGGATCTTGTTCTTTATTCTATAGGCACTGGAGAGCCATTGAGGGTTTTGGAGGGGGAAATGGCCTGCCCAGAGATATATTTTTGAGAAAGTAACTGAGGCAATTGCGTGGACAATAAATTGGCAGCCAAGCGCATGGAAAGGGGCCCTAACCAGTAGACTATGGAAAATATGGGAAGAAGGAGTTGTTTATGTAAGATATTGTGGAAATAGAACCAAAAGAATTCAGAAACTGCTTAAATGTTGAGAGTGGGGGGAGAGAGGAAAGTCGGGATATTCAAGAAAAAGAGATAGTGGGACAAAAGTTTGAAACATCCAATAACAGGTTCTTCATCCCTGAAATCCCATAGCTTAACCTACAAAAATATCTAAAAGAGAAACAACCACCACTACACATGAAGCAACCATCCAAGAGACTCATACTTGATATGTTGTTATCTGGAAAAAAAAACTCTAACTAGAAATGATATTAGCCTAGGCTTACTTCTTACCAGAAGGAAATCTAAGAAAACACAACTTGCTGAAACTCAGTGAAACAGTACATCGATAAGAAATGAATCTACAGGAGCATGCGTTTCCCATTTTCACTCCAAACAAACCTGAGCATTAACCTGTAAGCCTATAAATATTCACCTTCATACTAACTAAATATAAAAGAATTTCAAGAATGTCGAAGGCCAACAGTTCTTCACACAAAAAAAGGCCAAAGGGCTGCTAGAAGAAAAAGCAGCCATGATGCCTTCACAGAGGATCAAATTTCCACCCTTCCATTCACAAAGACTTAGGTAATAATAATGGACCTAAGGTTAACTCTCTCAGGCCTGGATCAAAGACCAAAGCATTTAAAAAACCAGTCACAGCCAAAACCGGTTTTGCTCAGTGGTAGAGCGTCGGTCTGTGGACTGAAAGGTCCTGAGTTCGATTCTGGTCAAGGGCACGTACCTTGGTTGTGGGCACATCCCCAGTGGAGGGTGTGCAAGAGGCAGCTGGTCGATGTTTCTCTCTCATCGACGTTTCTAGCTCTCTCTCTCTCCCTTTCTCTCTGTAAAATATCAATAATATATATATATATATTTATTATTATTATTATTATTTTTTAAAAGACCAAAGCATTTAAAAGCCAGTTACAAAAACAGGCTGACTGAGCCCAGCCGCTGTGGCTCAGTGGTTGAAGTGGACCCATGAACCAGGAGGTTGCGGTTCGATTCCCTGTCAGGGCACATGCCCAGGTTGTGGGCTCAAACCCCAGGCGGGGGTTTGCAGGAGGCAGCCGATAGATGGTTCTCATCACTGATGTTGATATTTCTCTCTCTCTTTCCCCTCTTCCTTCCTCTCTGAAATAAATGAAAACATATTTTTAAAAAAACAAAAAACATACAGGCCGATGGAACTCTGAACTCAGCCCTGATCACCCAGTTCTAACTGGAGTCACACGGAACAAGTAGATCACCTGCCTTTTGTTACTAAATGAATACCTTTTTGGGGAGTGGGAGCCTATGAGAATGGCTCTAGCAGGTTTCCCCCCAAGCAGAAAAAAGAAAAATGTGATCTGTATCACTGCTCACGAGCAGGTTCAACCCAAGCCCCAGGTCTGACGTGGTCCTCCGTGTTGGGGGGCCATCTTTAGACATGGGCACCCCCGGAACCCTCATTCCTTCTAGATCCACCTTGTGTTTTCTCTCCACTGTCCACATGCCTACTGGAATCATTCACGTGCTCCAAGGAGCTGTATCTGACAGGTAGGGATTTTTCACGACTGTCACCTATAACAACTGTGTTCAGCCCCGTCGGAAGCGACTTGATGGGGTAGCACCGGAACTGATTTGGAACCAAGAGTCCTAAGTTCTAGTTCAAGGGTGTCCATTTTTGGAATGCCTGGCAGGCAGTCATACTTTCTGAGCAGTGTGGCTTCCCTCCAGGGAGGGGTTTCCGCTTTCCCTCTGGGCTTAATCCTGGGTGGAGTGAGGCTGGGCAGCTGGCACCACCTTGCCACACGGAGAAAAGGGCCTGGCTGGCGTGGAGGGAGCAGAGGAAGCACTGCCTGAGATGGAGAGAGTGAAACACCAGAACCTGAGACAAAAGCGTGTGCGTCTCTGGAGGAAGCCACGCCTGACTTCCATTATTAAAACTGATCATTCTTTTTTTTCTCCCCCCCCCCCTTTTTTCTTTTTTTGCTTAAGAGGTTTGGGATTGGGTTTTCTGTCCCTGTAAAATGAGAACGTCTTAATTTTTAAAAAATATATATTTTATTGATATTTTACAGAGAAGAAAGGAGAGAGATAGAGAGCTAGAAACGTTGATGAGAGAGAAACATCGACCAGCTGCCTCTTGCACACCCCCTACCGGGGATGTGCCCGCAACCAATGTACATGCCCTTGACCGGAATCGAACCCAGGACCTTTCAGTCCGCAGACCAACGCTCTACCACTGAGCCAAACCGGTTTCGGAGAGAACGTCTTAATTTGATACAAGCTTGCCAGGCTTATGGAACGTTCTTGGGCCTCTGCCTCCCCTCTGTGAAATAAGTGGGTTAGATGATTTTTTAAAAATATATTTCTTTATTGATTTCAGAGAGGAAGGGAGAAGAAGGGAGAGAGAGAGAGATAGAAACATCAATGATGAGAGAGAATCATTGACCGGCTGCCTCGTGCACACCCCCCATTGGGGATTGAGCCCGAAACCCAGGCATGCACTCTTGGCTGGAATTGAACCTGGGACTCCCCAGTCCCCAGGCTGACACTCTATCCACTGAGCCACGCCGGCCAGGGCTGGATTAGATCATCTATCAGACCGGCATTATGCTTGGCTGCTAGTAACAGGCACCCGTAGTTTAGGGGTTTTGTTTTTCTCATGAGAGAAATCTAGATTAGGCAAAACCCAGGACCAGTCTGCAGGGCCGTGATGCCAACAGGCACACAGGCCTCCCCGGCTGCCGGCTTCCCCTCCAGGCATCCATCCTGGCTGCGTTCTCGGCTTGAGGAGGAAGGAAGGCTGGTTCCTGGAAGACCCACGCAGGTGGCTTCTACTTACACCTCATTGGCCAGGACTGTGTCACACGGTCACGCCAGCCGAGAGGAAGGTTGGGGGAATGTGTGGTTGTTTTCAGATGAGTACGGTGATGCTCTCTGAACACAATTGGGGGTCAGTTGGCAAGGAAGAGGGGAAAAACAGATGTTGGGTAGACAATTCCAGTATCCGCCACAAACTACATAATAGCAAAGGTAACCTCCCTCTTTGAAGTTCTGTGATTCTAACCTTTTTTTCTCTCTCTCTTTTCTGTTTTGTTTTACCTAATCCTTTCTTAATGAAAAAGAGCTAAACATTTTGTGGAAAGGGAGAAAACATTTTTAACATCTTAAATTTGGAGAAGCAGAGGTGAAATGACAATTGATAAATTTGAGATACCAGATTATTAATCTGAAACTATTTTTTTTAAGGAAACAATAGGTCAAATGGTATTTATTTTATTTTAAATATATATTTCTTTAGCCAAAACCGGTTTGGCTCAGTGGATAGAGCGTCGCCCTTCAGACTGAAGGGTCCCGGGTTCGATTCTGGTCAAGGGCATGTACCTTGGTTGCGGGCACATCCCCAGTGGGGGGTGTGCAAGAGGCAGCTGATCAATATCCCTCTCTCATCGATGTTTCTAGCTCTCTATTCCTCTCCTTTCTTCTCTGTAAAAAACCAACTATCTATCTATCTATATATATATATATATATATATATATATTTCTTTATTGATCTCAGAGAGGAAGAGAAAAGGAGAGAAAGATAGAAACATCAATGATGAGAGAGAATCATTGATCGGCTGCCTCCTCCATACCTCCCACTGGGGATTCAGCCCGCAACCCAGGCATGTGCCCTTGACCAGAATCGAACCTGGGACCCTTCAGTCCACAGGCTGACGCTTCATCCACTGAGCCACGCCAGCTAGGACCGAAACTCTTTATATTTATTATCCCTTCCTTGAAACTTTCTTGAACTTGCTAATTCCAATCTTCTGCAAGCCTACTCTTACTACTCATAACTATTCTGATTGATTCTTAATTGTACTAAGTTACATAGCTTTTCCTTCTGATTTCCAGTCCTTCTCAAACGATTTTATATCCTCGTCTTTTAGCTCGCCAATGAAATTGCAAACTTGTAAAAAGCAGAGCCCAACTCTTAGCACAAGGTTGGGTTTGGAGTGAGCAATCGATAATGGTTGAGCAAAGAATGAATGACTAAATAAAATGAATGAACGAATGAATGAAATCTGAAATTCTATTTATTGTCTGTCCTCAGAACTCTGTCCTCAATGCGTGCTTGTTAACTGCCTGCATCTCAGAATCATTACCAAGGCGATTTGTATCCTAGGAAGCCAGCATTAGAAAGCCTTTCATTTTCTACCTGTAAATCCTCTCCACCATTGTTCATTCAGCTCAGTCTCAGGAGTCAGCACCCTGACAACCTCCCTTCACCTAATTGTTTCTTCTAAGCCCTTCCCATTTTTAACAGATTAAAGGTTTTACCTTCAGGAAATTCTGATGTCTAAATTAAATTCTGTACATGCCATTTCCTCTTCTTTTGCTCTCTACTTTGAAAGAACACAGCAGGTAACATGTTTTTCTAATGCTTCGTAAAGGCCTGAGTGGGTTATCTTTTAAAATAAAAAATAAGTTATGTGGAGGTTTTATACTGCAAAAGCAACATGTGTTCATTGTAAACATTAAAAGTAATAGCTGAAAATAAAGTAAGTTCATAAGTAAGAATTATATAAAAACCCATAGCCCTAATCGGATTGGCTCAGTGGATAGAGTGTTGGCCTGGAGACTGAAGGGTCCCAGGTTCGATTCCGGTCCAGGGCATGTACCTTGGTTGCTGGCACGTCCCCAGTAGGGGGTGTGCAGGAGGCAGCTGATGGATGTTTCTAAACTCTATCCCTTTCGCTTACTCTCTGTAAAAAAATCAATAAAATATATATTTAAAAAAACAACAACTCATAAACCACCACATAGAGACCACTTATTGTATTGCCTGTGTATATTTGTTTTACATAGACAAAAAATTGGGTACACGATGTATACTATTATCCTGCATTCTTTTTTAAAAAATATATTTTTTAATTGATTTCAGAGAGGAAGGGAGAGGGAGAAAAAAATAGAAACATCAATGATGAGGGAGAATCATTGATTAGTTGCCTCCTGCATGCCCCCTACTGGTGATCAAGCCTGCAACCCAGGCTTGTGCCTGACCTGGGAATCAAACCGTGACCTCCTGGTTCATAGGTCGATGGTCAATCACTGAGCCACACCAGCTGGGCTAGCCTGCATTCTGGATGCAACTGTGAACATCAGTACAATCAGTAAATATTTTTAATAACGTGGGATATCAGAGGCGTATTTGGTTATACAATATATCTGAATTTATTAACCAATCCCCTACCTTTGGTATTTAGTTCGTTTCCTTTTATGAAAACCTTTGTGAATACCACCGAAATAAACACCCTTGTAGCTAATCTCTGTTTATAGCTTTTTCTTTAATTACTTCCTTTGGATACCCCCTCCCTAGGTTTTCTTTGGGGAGTGGTAAGGAGAAACAATGTTGTAATGGGAGAGAGGGAAGCAAGTCTGTAGTAGCTCTTTACCATTATTTTGGGACCTAAGATGTGTTTTGCTTGCAAGTTCCAGGACTTACTCAGCATAACATAATGCAATGATTTAAAAATATATTCCCAGGGCACAATATCTGGAAATCGGAGCTCTCTGCAGAACACTATAGAAATGCTGATAAAGAAACTTAAAAATCACAAAACATATAACTTCATGTTACATCAGATACTACCCTGTACACACAAACACAAGATATCCAGTTAAGAAAAATGTATCAGCCGAGACCGGTTTGGCTCAGTGGATAAGAGCGTCGGCCTGTGGACTGGAAGGTCCTGGGTTCGATTCCGGTCGAGGGCATGTACCTTGGTTGCGGGCGCATCCCCAGTGGGGGGTGTGCAGGAGGCAGGTGATTGAAGGCTCCCAGATTTGATTCTGGTCAAGGGCACGTACCTCGGTTGCAGGCTCCTGGCCCTGGTCCGGGGTCTGTGGAGGCAACCAATTGAAGTGTCACTCTCACATCCATGTTACTCTCTGTCTCTCTCTCCCTTCCTCTCTCTCTCTCTCTCTCTCTCTCTCTCTCTCTCTCTCTCTCTCAAAAAAAAAAAAATCAATGGAAAAATATATCCTCAGGTGAAGAATAACAAAACAAACAAAAAACAAACTAGCAATCTAAACATGTTACATAATAGACAAATAAAAAAGGGGAGGGGGAAGAAAAACACAATCAGAGAAAAATTTGCAAAATGGGTTTATAATAGTACTTCTGTCATTCAGAGTTATGGGGGGGGAAATGAGTTTAAGTATTAGCAAGTGCTTGAAAGTGCTTTGTAAAGGATATTATTATAACACAAACCTTACCAGTAATTGTCATAATTGGTGAAGTGTGTCACCCCATGCTTGTTTTTATACTTTTGCAACATGTATCTCATTGTGTTTGTTTGTTTGCCCTTTAATTTATATTTATTGTTGAGAGTATTACAGATGTCCTCTGTGTTCCCCCACTGACCCCTTCCTGTATCTCATTGTTTGAATTTGCAGTTTCCGATTATTAGCGGGTTTGAACATCTTTCCAGATAATTATTGGCCATTTAAGTTCGTCTGTTTGTTTCCTTTGCCCATTTTTTCCCCATTTGAATTGATTGTCTTTTGTTAGCATCGTTGATATGTTCTGGGTATAAATCCGTTGGTGATATGTGTTACAACCTAGAGCTATGTATTATTATTATTATGCCCATTATAAGTATGAAAAAACGAGGTCCACAGGGGTCAGGCACGTGGCTCACGGTCACATAAGGGGCAGTTGGATTTGGAAGCAAAGCAGGAAGCCTGTGCTGCGGGGAGACGGAGGAAGTACATGTGTCAGGCAGAATCCTCAGGAAGCACACGTGTCGCTCAATCTCATGTAATCACCGCACCCACTCTCGGAGGTAGGTACTATTATTGTTCCCATTTTACAGGTGAGGGAACTGAGGTTTCACTGAATTATCCTGTTCAAGATTCCCATTCCTTAAAAAGACTATGAATATGCAAAACAGCCCTAGCTGGTTTGGCTCAGGGTTGAAAGCATCAGCCTGCGGACTGAAGGGTCCCAGGTTTTATTCCAGCCAAGGGCACGTGCCCACGCTTCAAGCTCCATCCCCAGTAGGGGATGTGTAGGAGACAGCCAATCAGTGATTCTCTTGTTGATGTTTTTATCTCTCCCTTCCTCTCTGAAATCAATATACCAGTATATTAAAGAAAAGTAAAATACAATATGCAAAAACAATTGGTATCGTGTCAGTATCAGTACAATACTATACATCACCGTACATCGAAAAATAAAAACTATAAGAATAAGTTTTTTAAAAACCCACTCACATGTATTGTTTTATATAAAGCATATATCTATTTCTATATACTATATGTCTCTCTCTCTCTCTCTCTCTCTCTCTCTATATATATATATATATATATACATGTGTACATATTTTTCCCCCCAGAGAACTAGACAGGACAATTCCAACTGCATGATGGGAAATGGTGGTTAAATCAGCCTTTAGTTTTATCTTCAATAGTTCTCTCTCTCTTTTTTTTTAAATAAAGAAATAAGCAAAATATTACAAAAATGTTAGTGGTTCTTTCTCAGTTAATGGTGAGAACATAGGTGTGGGTGGGTGTTTTTTTGTTTTGTTATTATTTTTTGTACTTCCTTGTATTTTTAAAATTTCTCAAAATGTAAAAGAATTTCTTTTAAAAATGGGAAGGAACTAGTACACCAAAACAGTAATAGTGAACATCCTTTTATTCTTCCTTCTGCTTTTCTATAATTTCCAAAGCTTTTGTAATAAGCAAATCTATAATGGGAGGGAAACCACCAAATTGTTTTGTCTCGTTCTAAAGTTTTGTTTTAAGCAGACTTAATCCTAACATCTGGAGGAAGTTACTGTCAGTCTAGAATCGGCATGAGCTATCTTATGCATTTTATATACATTCTTATTCATATACTCCCTAGGACTGAATATCTACAACAAAATAGGTCAGTGGTGGTCAAACTGTGGCTCTTTGGCCCCTTGAGTTTTTAGCAAAGGCCAGCTTAGGAGCACCCTAATTAAGTTAATCACAATGTACCTACCAATATAGTTTAAGTGTAAAAAATTTGGCTCTCAAAAGGAATTTAAATCGCTGTACTGTTGATATTTGGCTCTGTTGACTAACGAGTTTGCCGACCACTGAGATAGGTGACGGGAAAGCCCATATTGTCCGAACACGATTTCCTCACTCAGACATGTGAGTGAAAATCCTCTCATGAGTTTGGAATCATAAGGAAATGAGTCATGGACAGATGTCAACATCTATTGTATCTTTAATTGCTAAGGAATAGAATATATGTTTGCCTAAATGTGGGCAGATTCTGATATCCTGCATTGGATTTACCCCCCCAGATATAATGGACACATTCAAAATTAGTAGAAATGAGGTATTTACTGAGATTAGCTAGGGTTCCTCTTACAGTCTGCTTTATTGTGCGGTGCATGGATATCAGCAGTTGGGTAACAGCAGGTGTGAGTGGGTAAAATGACTCTAAATCACCATCACGTGGGGGGAGGGAGGGGCAGTTAGAAAAATGGTGCCTAGCATGGAAACCTGTTTTATTTTTGCAGCTATCTGGGCAAGCAAAGCTTGAGTTTCCAAGACTAGTGACAGATTTATTGTAATGTAATTGAACAATTGGAGTTTTCCAGGGGTTTTAGAGCTGGGGGAGGAAAACTTAGAAGTCACTGAACCCCTCTAATTTTCCAGGAGAAAAAAATCAGGGCATGACTTTGGCAGGAAAAAAAATGAAATGAAACTTATGCATATACTATGACCCAGCAATTCTACTTTTGAGAGCTACCAAGGAGAAGCCTACAGAGACCCTCAAAGATGTTCATTGCAGCACTGTTTGTATCAGGAGAAAAAGAAAAAGAAAGGAAGAAAGCAAGGAAGGAAGGGAGGGAAGAAGGGAGGGAGGGAGGGAGAGAGGAAGAAGGAAGGGAGGGAGGGAGGGAGGGGAAAGGAAGGGAAGGGACAGAAAGGGAAGGGAAGGGAAGAGAAAGGAAGGGAAGGGGAGGGAAGGGAAGGGAAGGGGAAAGGGAAGGAAGGCAGGAAGAGAGGAACAACCACAATATCCATCAGTAGAAGAATGACTAATGAAACATAAAATATTCATACTATAAAGCACAAATGAGTGAGAATCTAAGAACCAAGTTGCAGAAATCAGCGAAAAATATATTTAAGTAAAAACTCACACAATACTATTTTTACATGGGTACAATATATGCGATATGGGAAACGATACTGAATAGAAAAACCTCCTAAATTTTAGAATAAAATATCTAGACGTACGCGGTACAAAACAGTAACTGCTAGCCACTGTGGATATTTAAATTAAATTTTAATAGCACTAGTCACATTTCAAGTGTTCAGTAGCCACATATGGACTGCATAGATATATAACATTTCAATTATTACAGAAAGTTCTACTGGACAATGTTGGTCTAAAAAAATATATGCCAAATTCGTCAGCTCACATAGCTGAGTAATAAAACCAAAACTGGTGTCAGGAGACACAACTGAAGTGTTCTTGGCATGAGGACCCATTTTGGGTTATTTGTGGATGGATGGATGGATGGATGGACGGAAGGATTCATTCATTCACTTATTTATAATCATTTATTGATTACATATGGAGCCCTGGGCTCAGTGTTTGGAAAACAAAGTGCAATCTCATGTCAATTCGGACCAGAGGACAAACTAGGTGTCAGTCATCAACAGGAACTGAATATGTCTCTGTGGCAAACCCTATGGGAGGCCTACAACCACAAAACAAAGTCCCTATCCTCACAGAAGTGGCATTCTACAGCTGGGCTCCTCTCTCATCATACACATTTTGATGGGTGACTCTGTTGTGGGAGCTGTCCTGTGGACGTCTAGTGGTAGTTGGAGGACTCTTCCCACTGAATGCCCCTAGTACCCACTCCCCAGAGAGACAAACATGTCTTCAGACGTTGCCCAGTGTCCCCTGGGGCACAAAACTGCTCCCATTGAGAACGACAGGGAAAGAACCTGCCTTATTGGCTGTGGGCACCACCATCTTTATGAGGGCATGATGGTCAATTAGCATGTTCTCATCCTTTCCCAGCCTAGGATGTATACAATGGTGAGTGCGTGACCGCTGTGATGGCGTTGCACGGGGTGCCTTAAAAGTATTTACCAGGGGCTTGACCTAATCTTCAAGAGGCAGCTGAGGAATGCTCCCCTGAGGATGTGATGATGTTGTCTGCTCTTTCAGGCGAACACGAAAGAACCTGCCCGCAGGGACACAATTCTGAGTAAATAAGTCCATGACGATGGTCTGAGGAAGTCAGATGTGAAAGTATGTATTAGGAGAGTAATGTAGGCTGGGTCTTTTTCTTTTTTTTAAAAAATATATATTTTATTGATTTTTTTCAGAGAGGAAGGGAGAGAGATAGAGAGCTAGAAATGTCGATGAGAGAGAAACAGAGAAACATCGACCAGCTGCCTCTTGCACACCTCCTACCGGGGATGTGCCCGCAACCAAGGCATATGCCCTTGACCGGAACCGAACCCGGGACCTTTCAGTCCGCAGACCGACGCTCTACCTCTGAGCCAAACCGGTTTAGGCTGTAGGCTGGATCTTGATGTATAAGTAGTATCCAGTTCAGATCAACTAGCACAACTTGGGAAGGTTGTCATGAATGTAATTCTAAACCAGCTAATAAAACAACAACAACAACAACAAAAACGATTGGGAACATTTTATCCATTTTTTTTCTCTTGTTGTTCCCCAAAACAAAGACCTGTTACAGGTCTTCTCCTCCTCAGCAGAGATCTGGAGGTCACAAATGATGAACCAAAATGAGAATGAGGACTTAGTATGTTTCTCTTTTCTCTAAGAATTTGGACAAATTCTCCACTAGGCTCCACGTCAAGCCTTTACAACAAAAACAAATACTCACAGAGAGGAAAAGGCAAGACCTTTACCTCACCAAATACATCCAGCCCTAGTGGCTACAGGAGTAGGGAGTCCCCAGTTGAATCATGTCTTTGTTCCTTTCCTTAACTAGGCCAACAGGGACTCCTTGGACCTAAGGCATGTTTTAATATTTTAAGAATTGTGTTTTAAAGTGTGTGTCCTATTTTAACATTCTCATTTTTCTCCCCTGAAAAGCAGTGTTCTGGACTGTGAGAGAAGGAGCTTAACAATCACTTGCCCTCGCCATTTATTTTCTAGACTAGAGGCCCGGTGCATGAAAATACCCTCAGCCCAGCCTGCCCCCTCTCACAGTCTGGGAGCCCTCAGGGGCAGAAGGCGACCCAGCGATTAGGAACGGTGACACCCCTGTCACACCTCTGCTGCTGCCACTGCTGGCAGCGCAAGCCTTGGCTAACCCTGGTTACCTGAGCCTCAGGGCAGCCCTGGGCAGCTGGGCAGCCGCCATCTGAGGCTTGCCTGCACCTTGGGCCAGCCCTGGGTTGGTTGGGGGGCTGAGGGGACTGGGCTAATTGACTGCCATCTTTGAAGGTGTGAAAGTCAATTAGCATATTCCCTTCTTATTGGCTGTAGGCGCCACCATCTTTATGAGGGCATGATGGTCAATTAGCATGTTCTGTCCTTATTAGATAGAATGAGGAAACTAAGGCCCAGAGAGGAGACGCATCTAGCTCAAAGGGGCACAACTACTCATGGCAGAGTCATCCTCAGTCCTCTTAAGCTCCTCTTTCCCCTCCAAATGGGAACATTTTATATATTTTTTTTCTTTTGTTGTTCCCAAATGTAGGGGAACATTATACATATAATATATATAAGATATATAATCCAAAAGTGATACATCTAAATACAATGTGGTGGTGAGATCCTGGAACAGAAGAAAAGACATTATTGGAAAAACAATGAAGTGCAAATCATAGCAGACATATACCGATATTGGCTTCTTTAGTTTTGACAAACATTCCATGTAAGATATTAACCATGGGGGAAAGTGGGTAAGGAGTATAAGGAATCTCTGTACTATTTTTGCATGTCTTCTGTAAATCTTAAATAATTCCCCAATAACGTCATTTTAAAAAATGCAATAAAGGTTCAAAAAAAAAGAAATTCAAGCAAAACAGAGGTGTTTAAAGAAGCAACAACAAAAATAGGGCCTTGTAACTCTGCCCCTACATTTTAACCACTTTTTAATGCCGCACTGTGTCTCTTCCCAAACGTTTTCCTTCCACGTTGATGCACACCTGCACCTATCGCTTTAAGTGTCCTATCTCACTCAGCCCTTCAAACGATCATACGGAACTGGCAGCACTGGCCATGACCATGATGGTTGTAGAAAACAGTGAGAGTGTCATTTTTTGGACGTGTGTCTCGTTGCCGGTGGCGAAGGACGGGAAGAGGGGTGTATTCTGTAAATGTCAGGAGACACGGGGACGTGGACTCTCATAGGTTACAGCAAGCCCCACATTCTGCAGGTGACGGGCACATGTCTCGGGCCCTCTGATGTTATTCAATACCCGGGGGGGGATAGCAAAACACAAAACATGCCCAGCTGTCATCCCCAGAGCGACGTGCTCCGCTTGCCAGGAATGGAATTTTTACACGCTGAAGGTCAACGCGAAATTTCTGGGAGGGATCTCAGTGAATCACAAGGTCCGGTCACCACAGTCAGGGGCTCTGAATAGGAGGAAATCGGAATAACAATATGCTGAGTTTTTCAACGCCAGCCTGTGGGCAGGTCAGGATCCCGAGCGCCCTGCGTGACCTCCCCAACGGAAAAAATCGCCTTGGGCGGCATTAGCAGGGCTGAGTTCTGAGTAATTCGCTGGCAAAACAAAACGTCGAGGGTTGCCCCCCTCGGAAAGGAGGAAACGACACAGAGCCAAGGGCAGCAGTTAGGCACTTCCACCTGCTCTCACGTGATCCTCGAGTCTCTCTGAGGTCCAGGAGGGGAAACTGAGGCCCAGAGAAGAGGAGGTGGAGGACCAGCCTCAACGCCACAGAAAACTAAGCGTCGGAGGAAGGATTCTAGCCCAGGTGCACCGCCTCCAAAGCCAGGGTCTGTCCACGCCTTTCCAGGAACTTTGCAAACAAACTCCGTTTTCTAATGTCTTCAACTTAAAAAAAATAAAAATAAAATGAAATCGCTTCTACACAGCATATGCTCCCCGCTCCACACTGTGGTTTATATCCAGAGACCAGATGGGAACATAAAAACCAGCCGTCTTTTCCAGCACTCGCACGAGGTCTGGGCCCCACTGTTCTGCACCAAAGGAGCAGATTCCGCGTGGCAAGCCCGGCTCAATGCGTCCACCTTGCACCTGACTTTCTCTAAGGTTTGCCCCATTCTATCGTGATCCCGACTAACAGTACATTTAGGAAGTTGTTTTTTTTTCCCAACTTTTTATTACGAAAAGTTGAATTTCCGAAGGACACTCATGCACCTGCCACCTAGAGTCTACCATTAACTCTTTACGACACTTTTAGTTGTTTTTACTGGGTGCTAAGAACGCTGCATGCATTCTCTCACTTAACCCGTGGGAAAACTCATTACGTGGCTACCATTGCACGGATGAGGACACTGAAGCTAAGAGTTGGACCGACAAGTCTGTCCACAAAGCCATTACTTGAGCAATATTCACAAAGACGGAGGTTTGGAAACAGCCTAAGTGCCCATCAGCAATTGAGTGGATTAAAAAACTGTGGGACATCTACACAATGGAATATCTGCCGCTATAAAAAGGAAGGAACTCTTACCATTTGCAATAGCACGGATGGAACTGGAAAGCCTTATGCTAAGCAAAATAAGCCAGTCGGAGAAAGATAAATATCACATGACCTCACTCATATGTGGGATATAATGATCAGCACAAACTGATGAACAAAAACAGATCCAGAGACAGAGGAACATCGATCAGACCATCAGACCTCCAAGGGAAGGTAGGGGAGGGTGGGGTAAGGGAGAGAGATCAACCAAAGGGCTTGTGTGCATGCATATTGGCCCGTAACTAATGGGCACAGACAACAGGGGGGTGAGGGTATGAGTGGGAGGGGGGGTGGTTTGGGGCTGTTAATGGGGGGAATAAGGACACATATGTAGCACCTTAATCAATAAAGAAATTTTAAAAAACCGTAAAGATGGAGGTTGATTTGAACTGAACTTAACGAATTTTATTAGCTCTGTTAAAGTTGGGGATTTGTTTTCTGAACCAGAGAGAAGTCGTTCCCAGGTGTAAAATTCAGCAAAGAGTCTACGTGTTCAGCAGGAAAGGATTTGTTCTCTTGGATTCCACAGATGGAGTATCAACTTTATTTTACTCTTTTTAGAAAAATAAACTGCATTCTAATTCTAAAAAATAAAGAAGAAAGACATAAAAAAAGAAAAGAAAAGAAAAGAAAGATGTGTACAGCAGGGATATACACACAAAGATGTTCACTGCGGTGTTATTTAAAATGAGAAAAACTGGAAACAATCTAAATCCCCACCCCACCCCACCCCAAAATCAGAAAAACAGTTGGTTGTGGCATATAATACCATATGCTGAAAAGATGGCGTATGATGCAAGTGTTAAAAATTATCTTTCCTTCACTTCATGGAAATATTTGTGAATCCCTGCTGACATGTGTGCCCAATCCAAATGCAAAGTGATAACTTGAGGATGTAAATCCTAAGATTGCACAGCATTCCCTTTCTCATGGGAAAGTAACAGACTGCACATCAGAATTGGAAAGGCACAGAATGCCAGGGTGGGGGGAAAGGGAGGGGGAACCCGTGTAGAGCACGGTCATCGGAGACATAGATTGGGTGCATTTGTTTAGCTTAGTCTTGAAAAGCCTAATATAACATAGAACCAAAAAAGCACCATTTTTCCCTGCCTGGTTTGGCTCAATGGATAGAGCGTCGGCCGGCGGACTAAAAGGTCCCGGGTTCGATTCCAGTCAAGGGCATGTACCTTGGTTGCGGGCACATCCCCAGTAGGAGGCGTGCAGGAGGCATCTGATCAATGTTTCTCTCTCATCGATGTTTCTAACTCTCTATCCCTCTCCCTTCCTCTCCGTAAAAAATAAATAAAATATATATGTGTGTGTGTGTGTGTATATATATATATATATATATATATATATATATATTTAAACACCCGTTTCCTTCGTTGTGCACACAATGCTTTTTAGAATGCTTATTAGATGCCTATCCTGGAGACTCGCGAGTAGAGAGAAAAGGTTCCTATCTGTGTGAAAATCCTACTCTGTATAGGACGTAATGGTCATACCTTGTCTTAAAGGGGAGAGGGACAGAGAGCTAGAAACATCGATGAGAGAGAAACATTGCCCAGCTGCCTCCTGCACACCTCCTACTGGGGATGTGCCCGCAACTAACATACATGCCCTTGACCGGAATCGAACCTGGGACCTTTCCGTCCGCAGACAGACGCTCTATCCACTGAGCCAAACCCGTTTCGGCCATACCTTGTCCTGAGTTCTATCAAAGGACCCCTCCATCTGATAATACTTGGAGTCGTGGTTCTCGAGCCCGACCCCCATCCCCAGGGACATTTGGCAGTAGCCGCAGACCATGTTTCTCTGTCACAACTGGGGGGCCTTGGAAGAGGGCTGTTAGCGTCTAGTCAACAGAGATTAGGGATCTGCTAAGGAACCTGTAATGCACAAAGCAGCACCCCATCAATCCAAACACCAACGGTGCTGAGGATGAGAAACTCTGTCATAGATTCCCCGGACTCTTTCTTGGAAGTTAAAGTGGAAGAGAAACCGGGGGGAGGGAGGATGGGGGAGGACAGGGGGGGGACAGTGTCCCACAAGAAGATGGCATGGGTGTGCAAGGAAAAGAGGGTGGACTAGAGCCCGGGGGACTAGGGAGGTTGCTAGTCAAACCCGTGGGTAAGGGGCAGCCCCGATGTACTGAGAATCCTGCTCCGAGAGCTCATTTGCAAATTGCTTCTTTGGCATGTCTTAGCTCCCCTGCCTGCCTGGCACCTTCCAGAAGGAGACCATATGGTGGCAATGAAAGGCTCTGGGGGGGGAAAATCAGAAGATCTGGTTTGAATCCCAGCGTTGCAATAATGAAGATCACGCTACCTTCCCGAGCCCACGTTTCCACTTTTGAGAACCGGGGGGCTGGTCCTCTCCCCCACGGCTGCGCGGAGAACAGGTGCTGGGGCATGGCTTGGCTCTCTGTGGAGGCTCAGAGGTGACACTGCCTTTCCTATCACTGTTTGTTCGCAATGTGTCACTTAAATGAAGAGAGGGATTATAAAGCAGAACACAGTGTATGTGTCCAATTTTTTTGCGCCAGATGACTATCTGCCGAGAAAATAGCCTAGAAGTAATGCTATTAGGTGGCGAAGACAAACTGTCCCTGGGTAAGGAAAAACAAAACAAAACAAAGCAAAACCAAAACAAAAACGGAAACAAATATATCACCTTCGGGGTTCGGTAGTAAATACGTTACTTCAACGCTCACACGTTATTTTTCAAGGGGTATTTCCTGATGGGAGGGAATGCTTTGAAGATGCAACGTAAGCAAAAACTAAAGCCAGGCAGACACTGTAGCGCCTGTGCCGTCCAACAGAGCAGCCACCAGTCAGCCCCACGTGGCTACTGAATACTTGAAATGTGGCTAGTCTGAATCTAGATGTATGATAGCGTAGGGGGAAAAAATTCAAAGGCTGAAAAGATAAAATATTGCATTAATATTTCTTTTTTTATTTTATGTATTTATTTTTATTGCTCTTTTTTAATTTATTAAGGTATTATATGTGTACAGAGCTTACCATTGCCCCCCCCCACCTCCCATGCATGCCCTCCCTCCCCAGAGTTTTGTGTCCATTGGCTGTACTTATATGCATGCATACCAGTCCTTCGGTTGATCTCTTATCTCCCCCAGATCTCCCTCCCCTCCCCGCTGGCATTCATATTTCTTTACATTGCTACCTGATGAAATGACAGTATTTTGGATCTATGGGGTTAAGTGAAAAATACATTCATATCAGTTTCACGGGACTCCCCAACATTTCCAAGCTCACTGTGGTGGCCCACATATTTCTTTCTGAATGGCGCTGATACAAATATTAGAAACCTATGTAATTAAAAAAAAAAAAGGCACAGAGAGAGAGAGAAAAAAATAGAATGGAAAAACCCCAAACTCATCACCGTGAATAAATCTAAACGATTGAATTTATGAGTAAAAATTTTTTGAGCTTCTGTACGTTTTTTCCGTGCTTTCCAAATGTCCTGTGGTATATAACTATCCCCGCCATCATGGAAAGGGCAAGGTGAGCCTGGAATCTGTCCTGTATTCCAGGGCAAAAAACAAAACACAAAACACCATTGTCCTTTCTTAAAATTATTACATCGCATGGGGACAGTTATTTTGTGGGTTGAAAAAAAAATGATGTAGCCAGCTGACCTCCCCTTGGGTCATGGGTGGAAGGGGGAAGGTCTGACATGCTGCTCGCGTCTTCCCTGGTCCTCTCCCCCCCTCCACACACACACACACACACACACACACACACACACAGGGTGTGAGGCGTGTGAGGAGGAGCTCCCGTGGATGCTCAGAACATCTCTGGGCAAGGAAATGAGTCACCGGTGAGTCAGCCCCGCCGCCCTGCTTTCATTCTTGGTATTGTTCCACCTCCCTGCCCCTCTGTCTGTCACCCTTTCTCCACCAACCACGTGTGCCGTCTCGAGATGGCCCAGATTTGGCTGGGGCAGGCTACTGGGTGCCGAGCACCCAAGGTGCCTCTGTCACGGTTACCACAGGATCTCCTTCCACCCTCACGGCTACCTACGCAACCCAGGGGTCAAGGGCTCACAGCCAGGAAGGGGTCGGGGTGGGTGAGATTCACGCACAGGCCTGAACCCCCAAAGACTGGACGCCCCAACACGGCAGGACCCCACCACTCTGTCTCTCCCCTCGCTCTACCCCCACGCCAAGACCAAGAAGTGATTCGTCTGTGTCTTTCCCTTGCTCTGTATTTCAGGGGCCCTCCCCGAAATGGTCCAGGCACCTGAAATGTAGGGGGTCTGCTTCCTTTCTTCCCAAACGTTGTAGGGGGGAAAGTCTGAGAGGCTGGTAACAGACTTTTGCACTTGATGCTTCTCCTTCAGGGAGCATCTGCGGCTCAAGTCCTCCAGTCGTGGGGTGCAGGACTCACAGGAATTCCTGCTGTTGAGAGTGATATGGGGGGGGACAGGGGTGGAGGGAGAAAGAGGGTGAGCAGGAGCCCTTCTCCTCGGGGAGCCAAGGCCTGCCTCCGGTCTATCAGCAGGCGGGTGGGGCCCAGCCCAGAGCAGACGCTCATGTGACGCGGCCGCCACGGATGCCACCCCCACGCAGATTCCACCAGTCAGGAGTCATGTCTGGAGATTAAGCATTTCCCTTTCTTTTAAACCTGTTTTTTTATGTACTCTATTTTAGTTTTGGAAATCGATGTTTTATAGGCGATACGTCCACACGGTTCACAAATTACATCCAAGGGGAAGTGGCGAACAGCATAGACGGATGAACAAGGACAGACCCAGAGATAAGGAGCCCTGGGTCAGACTGTCGGACCTCAGAGGGAGGGCGGGGACAGAAGGGAGAGATCAACCAAAGGACTTGTGTGCACACATACGAGCCTAACCAGGGGTCAAGGACAATGGGGGGGTGGAGGGGCATGAGTGTGTGGGGGGATTGGAATGGGGGGTTGAGGACAAATATGTGATACCTTAATCAATAAAGAAATTTTAAAAAATTATATTCATTATATATAAATGCATATACAGTGATACACATGGTATCATTTTTAACCCTGTGAACTTATTGTGCACGCGTGTACACACACACACACACACACACACACACACACAGTTATACTGAAATGTCTTTCTCCTACCTGGTTCCCCAACTGACCAGTTCCAACGCCCCCCCCCCCCCCACAGTCACTGCTCTTATTAGTTCTTTGTGTGTCTTTTCAGAGTTTCTTTACACACACACACACACACACACACACACACACACACACACAGATACACGTGCACCTATGCCACCACCCTTCTGCTTCCACAAAAGTTGCAGGCTCTTTTCACAAAAGCTGCGGAGAACACACGTTAGGGCAAAGGAGTCTACAGCTACTTTCTTCCTCAGGGCGCTAAGGCCCTTTCCCTTTGTTTTCACGTGTTTTTAAAAATAATTCTTTATTGTTGGAAGTATTACATATGTCCCCTTCCCCTTCCCCCCTCTTGTGTTTTCACATTTTAAAGTCAGGTTTAATGAGGCATCACATACACATGCCGGAAAATTCACCCTTGCTAGTGGACGGTTCTGCAAGTTCGGGCGAATGCATACAGTCCACACACGGAACAGTTCTATCCACCTCCCCTCCCCCCAACTTCCTTGTCCCTTTGCTGTCATCTGTTACCCCCTCGCCACCCCAACTACACCTCCATCTTCCGCCCCCAGCAGCCACTTCTATGTCCCCTGTCCTTGTAGCGTGGCCTTTTCCAGAACCTCATCTAGATGGAATCAACAGTATGTAATCCTCTGCGCCTGCCTTCTTTCACAAGACCACGTGTGTGAGTGAGCCAGAGGTCCCCCGGGAGTTCCATTTGGCCTACCCCAGTGGTCGGCAAACTGCGGCTCTTTGGCCCCTTGAGTGTGGCTCGTCCACAAAATACCCCGGCCTGGGCAAGTCTGTTTTGAAGAAGTGGCGTTTAGAAGAAGTTAAAGTTTAAAAAGATTGGGCTCTCAAAAGAAATTTCAATCGTTGAACTGTTGATATTGGGCTCTGTTGACTAGTGAGTTTGCCGACCACTGGTGTAGGCCAAATGGAACTCCTGAGAGACCTCTGGCTCACACACACGTGGTCTTTTTCTATTATTATTAAATATATTTTATTGATTTTCTTACAGAGAGGAAGAGAGAGGGATAGAAAGTTAGAAACATCGATGAGAGAGAATCAACCAAGGCACATGCCCTTGACCGGAATCGAACCTGGGACCTTTCAGTCCACATGCCGACGCTCTATCCACTGAGCCAAACCGGTTTCGGCATACACACGTGGTCTTGTTGCACCCCAGTACCTACCATCCAGGGGTGGCTGAGCGAGGTACATTGGTCCTCTAGGTGTGCCTAGCACTCTACCGAGACACGCGAGCTCCTATGACGAAGGAGGCAGAGAAATCTGTTTATTCCACGACCCCGGCGGTTCCCTCAGCTCCGCCTGGGGGTCTGGCTTCGGGCGGCCCACGAGTTTCAGGCCTCTCCCTGCTGCCTCCACCCGCTTCTCCCCAGCAGCCAAAAAGCCCCTCTTTGCTTGGAGAGGACAGGGGCCTCCGGGCAGCCAGCAGATTAAGGAGTTTCCCCTCCCCCCCCCTTCACCCCTCTTCTTTAGGCGGGAAGGACGGCTGCGTTTATAACTGCGTTCCATATCGTGACCTTGGACCTGGTCCACGCTTCCACGAACGTGGACGCGGAAGGTGCAAAGCGGGAGTCGTGTGCTTGAAGCGCTCAGCACATGGGTGGCAAGCGCCAACCTCCAGGGTCCTGTCTGCTGGCTTGGTACCTGTCTCCTCTGTTGGGGGGAGGGGGATGGGCGGGGGGAGGGGAGGAGAGAGAGGGGGCCAGCATTTCCTGGCTGCCTCCTAGATGCCAGACCCCACGCTGGGCGCTCATAGAGCCTTTCCCCGGTGCCCCGGGGGAAACCCCTGGGGGGAGGACTGGCGTCCCAGGCCCGTGTCCTTTCCAGGCCACCACCCTGCCAACCCAGGCGTGCCAGGAGGGCACTGGACATTGGCAGGCTGTCATTGCGCAAAGGGCGGGGCGCGCGCAGGGCCCAGAATAGAATGAAATAAGAAAGGTCACAAATAGCAGGTGCTGGTGGCTCTGTGGGTGGGTGACAGGGAGAGACAGGCCCACCCCTCCCGGAATGGTTCTCGGGGGAGACGACGCGTGGTGAGCGAGCTATAAACCCGAGGAGCGCATTCCGTGCCCACCCGTACACGCCAGGAGCCCCCCCCCCCTTTGGGAAAGCTGGTATTCCCGAGGCAATAGAGCGTACCGCTGGCCAGAGGGGCCCCGACGGGACTTCCTCCCCACCAGAAGTCTGCATTCTTGTCAGGGAGCCAACAGTTAGAAAGAAAGCGAGGTTTGTGCTTTATTAATATCATTAGCTCTTATACTTGGGTGTCTCTGAACCCCCCTTTTTTTAAAAAAATATATTTTATTGATTTTTTTTTTTTTTTTTTTACAGAGAGGATGAGAGAGAAACATCGACCAGCTGCCTCTTGCACACCCCCCACTGGGGATGTGCCCGCAACCAAGGTACATGCCCCTGACCGGAATCGAACCCGGGACCCTTCAGTCCGCAGGCCGACGCTCTGTCCACTGAGCCAAACCGGTCTCGGCTCTGACCCCTTTTTTTAACAGAGCGGCAGAAAGACAGAATTACACTGTGGTTACCAGAGGAGGATTTCATTTATTTTTCCCCCCTGTCAGATCTGAGTTCAAAGCCCACCTCCGCCATGGACCTGGTGAGTTATATGGGGGACAGGCTGCGAAACCCCTCCGGACCTCAGATATCCCCCCTGAGAATAAGGCTGGCAAGACCAGGGCACACACGGAGATGACACACACTCTCCCCGTGACCCAGAAAAATCTCCCTGCTCTGCAGTCACCCAGGAGAAGTAAAAAGACAGGGTCACACCAAGACCCACACGCAAATGGTTACAGCAGCTCTCGCCACCATCACTGCCCAAACTGCCCTCCCACCAGGAATGAACGGACAGGGGAGTGGCGGCACAGCAGGAGACACCTCTCCGACGACGAGGAACACTCTGCGGAGACACATAGCATCCACGCAGTGACAGCCTTCTGCTAGGCCAGTGGCCGGCAAACTCATTAGTCCGCAGAGCCAACGCTCAACGGGACGACGATTGACATTCCTTTCGAGAGCCCAATTTTTTAAAGCTGAAACGTCTTCTAACGCCACGTCTTCCAAACAGACTCGCCCAGGCCGTGGTATTTTGGTGGGAGAGCCACCCTCAAGGGGCCAAAGAGCCTCATGTGGCTCAAGAGCTGCTGTTTGCCTACCACGGGCCTACACCTAGGGCAGGGGTGGGCAAACTTTTTGACTCGAGGGCCACAATGGGTTCTTAAACTGGACCGGAGGGCCGGAACAAAAGCAACCTGACCATGCTGGCACTCTCATCTTGGGCTGCTGGTGAAGGAGCGGAGGGGAGAGCAAGAGAACCCTCCGCTCTCTCGGCTCCGCGGGCTGGAGAGAACAGCCGAACGCCCGCGGGCCGTAGTTTGCCCACGGCTGCTTTAAGGGAATTTGGGTGAAGGTATAGAGTAAAAACACCTGTGTGAGAAAACATTCTGGCTTATGGATTAGATTGCATTAGTAAACAGGAGAACAGTTTGGTGAATACGAGTAAACAAAAATTCTGGGTAAGAAATTTCACCATTTGCATTTATTTGGATGTGAAAAAAATTAATGTTGGAAGATGCAGTTAGAAAATCCTAGGGAAGGATCCCGATTGGCCCGGCTTAGCTTTCATGGCTGATTCTGGACCAATCAGGGACCTGTTCCTAGAAGAAGGACCGGGTGGTAGGCAAACCCCAATCATAGCTGCCAACAGGCTGCTCTTGGTGGGTTTACCTGACCCCCAGGGCCCTCCAGGTCGGGAAGCTCTTCTCTGCAATCGTTTTTTTGGTTTGTTTTTTTTTTAAGATTCTGATTTTTTTAAAAATATATTTTATTGATTTTTTACAGAGAGGAAGAGAGAGGGATAGAGAGTTAGAAACATCGATGAGAGAGAATCATCAACCAGCTGCCTCTTGCACACCCCCCACTGGGGATGTGCCCGCAACCAAGGTACATGCCCTTGACCAGAATCGAACCTGGGACCTTTCAGTCCTCAGGCCAACGCTCTATCCACTGAGCCAAACCGGTTTCAGCTGCAATCGTTTTTTGTTGTTTTTTGGGGGGGACCAATTCTAGTAATCACTGATTGCTTACCAAGTGCCTTGCTTACTCAGTTTTCATCGCTTTGCATACGTTCGCTCATGTAATCTCATCATCGACCCTCCAAGTGGACTTACCATTCCTGTTTTACACACCAGGGAACTGAAACCCAAAGTCGTTAAGCAACTGCTCCCCACCCCCACACCCCCCCACCCCCACTCTACCCCCCCGTGGCAGGCCTGGGCTGTGAACCCGGGGATCTGGCCAGAAATCCCATCCCCGTCGTGTCCCTGCTGCCCACCTGGAGAAAGCTCCATCCCTCAGTCCCCCCCCCCCCACCACCATCAGCGAGTTCGCTTCCTGCAGTTTCAGTTACCCGTGGTCAACCGTGATCTGAAACGATTAAAAAGGAAAACTCCAGAAAGAAGCCATTTATAAGTTTGGAACGGTGTGTGCCGCTCGCAGTAGCTCCACGAAGTCTCACGCCACCTTGCCCTGTTTGGCCTGGGAGGGGGCTCCTTCCTTCGCCCCGGGTCTCACGCTGTGGGCGGCACGCACCCGCTAGTCATGATCAGGATAAGGGAAGGCCACTCACTGTGCTGGACTATAACAGGTCAGTCACAGCCGGGCCAGCGTGGCTCAGTGGTTGCACATCGGCCTATGAACCAGGAGGTCACGGCTGGATTCCCAGTCAGGGCACGTGCCCGGGTTGCAGGCTTGATCCCCAGTGGGGGGCGTGCAGGAGGCAGCCAGTCAATGACTCTCTCTCATCATTGATGTCTCTCTCTCTCTCTCTCTCTCTCAGTCTCTCTCTAGCCCCTCCCGCCCCCCAATCGATAAGAGATCAACCGAAGGACTTGTATGCATGCATATAAAAACAACCAATGGACACAAAACTCTGGGGAGGGAGGGCACCTATGGGAGGAGGGGGGCAATGGTAAGATATGTACACAGATAATAATTTACTTTAAAAAATGGTAAAATAAAGAAATAAAAATAGAGAAGAAAAAAACATATATATTTTAAAATTAATTAAATAGAAAGGTTTGTCACAAACACCTGTGTGCTGGCAGTGTTGGGCGGTGTGGCCACGGTGGGGTGGCTTTCCCCGCCGGCTGGGCGGAGGACTGACTGGGTGAAAGGTCCCCAGATTCCGGCCGCGCCGGCCGCCTGTGCCGGGGACGCCGCCTTTGATCTGCGGCCGCGACGCTGGGCCCGGCGCTCGCTATCTGTCCATCTCGCCCGGACCCTCCTCCGGCTGCATTTTTGTTTCTCAACAAGCCTGCTGCGTCCAGTGACCGGAGCCCTGCCCCGGGAGGCAGGAAGATCCTCGTTCTGATCCTGGGGGTTGTCGTTGCGTGTTCTCGGCTCCGCTCCTGACAGAACACAAACAGCAGCGTGCTCCTTGCTCGTCCGGGGTTTTAGGGAAATCCAAAGCAGCCCAACAAATGTCTGGTGAATGTCTACCCCGAGCCCGACCGCAAAGCCGGGATTATAAGCAATGGAGCAGAAGCAGACTCTGCCCTAAAAATATTTAGACTGCATATTTTCTTTATCCTTATCGCTACACTGCTCCATTCCGGAGCAGGCAAAAGCCTTCTTGAAGGGCTGGGCCGCTTGGGTTTCTCAATGTTTTCCAGTTCCTGATCTGGGCCAACCTAACTGCTCTTCAATGCTTTCATCCACAGGTGAATGTCTTTCCTGCCTCATTCCCCTCCTCTCCTCCACCCCCTTCCATCCCCCCCTATCCTCCCTGGACTAAATCAGACCTTTCAATCAAACCTTGCTTATGTCAACTGCCTTCTTCCCGCACTACCCTCACCAGATGAGTGACATGTTCCCTGCACTGTCGCCCTGTGGGAATTAGGCTTGTCTGTTAATGCCTGTGGGTTCGTACCCCTTCTTTGGAATTCTTCGCAGTTCTTGGTGGGTTTACACAGACAGGTCTTGTGTTTTGTTTTGTTTTCTTTTGTATTTTTAACATATTTTTATTGATTTCCAAGAGGAAGGGAGAGGGAAAGAGAGAGAGAGAAAAACATTGGTGATGAGAGTCGTTGATCGCTTGTCTCCTGCATGCCCCCACACTGTGAATCGAACCTGAAATCTGGGCATGTGCCCTGACCGGGAATCAAACCACCTGGTTCAGAGGTCGATGCTCCACCCCCTGAGCCACCCCGGCTGGGCGCAGCCAGGTTTTAATACCAGTTTTGTCTCCCAACAGCTGCTGCTCGGTCCTGGGGTGGCCGTTCTAAGACGGAGCTGGTCTTCTAAGGCTGTGTCCTTGATATTCTGGCCTGAAACCTTAGAGGGTGACTGAGGGTGGCTAACCCCGGAGGGGGAGGGTACTGTGGTGTGAAGGTGCCAAGACTGCACCGTGTAAAATCCCCGCCAGAGAGGGAGGCGGGGGAATGGAGCACACACGGAGAAAGAGGCAGAGGTGAGAGGCCCTCCATAGGGCATTGCTGGGGAAGACGCAGGGAGGGGACCAGATCCATTTGCCACGTTAGCCTCCCCAAGTCTCTCTCTCTCTCTCTCTTTTTAAAAAAAAATATTGATTTTTTTTACAGAGAGGAAGGGGGAGAGAGAGAGAGGTAGAAACATTGATGAGAGAGAAACATTGACCAGCTGTCTCCTGCGCACACCCTACTGGGGATGTGCCTGCAACCAATGTACATGCCCTTGACCGGAATTGAACTTAGGACCCTTCAAGTCCCCACTGAGCTAAATCCGTTTCGGCTCCCCATGTCTCTTCTGAACCCTGCTTGCTAGCCTTGGATATCTGGTATACCCTTCAATAGACTCTCCGTTAACACGAGCAGGTATGGCATGGCCTCGGTTCCTCACAAGCAAGCCAACCACGACTGCGGCATCAAGACACGTCATCCCCGCCGCCACCGTTATCACGGTTCGCAGCGGGGCGCAGCTCTCCTGGCGGTCCCCAGCAGAGGGGGAGGACTCCTGTTCACGTGGACACCTCCGCCCCTTCCCCTCACCTCTGCCCCTCGCACCACCCACGGTCCACACTCTGGAGGAATGAAGGAAGGGTCGCCTCTCGATGTCCCTGCCTGGCTTTCCAGATTTCCCCCGTCTGTCCGGCTCCCTGTCTGACCTCCTTCCCCGCTCCTCCTCGCTGCCCGCCCTGCGCTGTGGTTAGACCAGTCCCGCCGCCGAGAGAGACATCCGGCTCGTTCCTCGGGGCCTTTCCTCAGGCTGGAACGCCCTCCTCCCTCTCCTCCATCTATTTATCCTTCCAACGCCGGCCCCCTCCCTCTCCCCATCCATTCCTCAAATATTTACCGAATGCCCACTCGGTGCCAGGCGTGATGCCAGGGGCCAGGCTGCTGCCGCTTGGGACAAAGCAGATAGGCTTTCTGGTGCCCCGGGCTTCCTGTCCTGGGGACTTTCTCCAGGAAGCCTCCTCCAAGACACTGCCTGCCCCCCCCACCCCCCCATCTCCCCCTCCACACACCCACTCACACACCCACTCACCCCTCTCCCCTCTCCCCTCCTGGGAGATCCTTCCTTCGTACCCACTGCGCTGACCCTTTCTCTCCAGTCTGCTTTGCCCACCAGGCCTCCTCCTCCTGCTACCTGGCTGTTATGTGCCCGGAGGGCTGGGGCCTGAATTTTGTGCTTTTTTTCTTCTTCTTCTATTAATATTTATGTGGCTCCGCATTGGGGGGACACCGTGGGCACCTCAAAAAAAATAATCCTTCGCCGCCCGCCCGCTTGATTGGAAGTGTCTCCTGCCCTCTTGGCCCGGAGAGCGGGAGAACAGAGAGGTACTTGTCTGCGTCCGCAGCCCCAGGAATAAACATCAGCCTGGGTTTTCGGCGGATCCCAACAACCCTGGCCATAAAGCACCGTCGAAGTCCAGGGGAGCAGACGAACAAATAGAGGTTTTATTTGTTCTGTGCAGAGCCGGGGACTCCGGGGGGTGGAGGGCTCCGCAGACCTCCTCCGCCGCCGCAAGCCCACGCTGACGAACAAGAAGCCGCTTCTCCGCCGCGGCCTCCTGGACAGCGGCCTCCTACCCACGGGGCCGGCTCCTTGTCCCCGGGCCTCCTGAAAGGCACCTTTCAGCCGGGGCGGGAGGGAAGAAAAAAATAGGGGGGCCCCTGATTTCATTCTCTCCCCCGGACACAGGCGGCGAAAGCGGTTCATCCCCCAAACCCGGGCCAGCAAGAAGAGCCTGGCCACAGAACTCCCCCCGGCATAAAGAAAGTGCTTTTTGGAACACAAAGTGACCCTTTCAACAGCAGGAGGGGGGGAAAAAATAACCCACCCACCCACCCCCAACACCTGCAGCTGGCCAAAATCTTGAGGTCCACGGCAGGATGGGAGTGAATCATTTCTCTTTGCTCCGATTGCATCAGCGGCCGGGAGCTGCCTGGTCCCCGGCAGAGGCCCCCGGCCACGTCTGTGCCGGTTTCTGACTCCCTCTCCGCCAGCACGCAGGGCCATCTTAAAGGAACGCAGCGCGGGAATGGGGTCCGACTCGCTGGCTGAGCCCAGGGACAGGCAGGTTCTGAGAAAGAAAGAAGCCCTTTCCCAGGTTCTGAGAAAGAAAGAAGCCCTCCTACCCTTTTAAGCCAAGCTCAAGGCCACGAAGCTCTGTGGGACCTCGCTCTACAATCCCTCTGACAGGAAACCTTAGCTCGTGGAGGGCCGAAGACAGCAGAGGAAGAGCAAGGAGCACTTTCTGAGCCAAGTCTCCCTAAGTATCCTGCCCTCCTAAACTTTATTTCTTTTTTAATATATATTTTATTAATTTTTTACAGAGAGGAAGGGAGAGGGATAGAGAGCTAGAAAGGTCGATGAGAGAGAAATATTGACCAGCTGCCTCTTGCACACCCCCCACCGGGGATGTGCCCGCAACCAAGGTGCATGCCCTTGACCAGAATCGAACCCGGGACCTTCCAGTCCGCAGGCTGACGCTCTATCCACTGAGTCAAACCGGTTTTGGCCTAAACTTTATTTCTGCGTTTAGTCAGCCTTCGCTGCCCGCAGGTTCCACAGCCACAGAGTCAACCAGCCGCCGGTTAAAGATATTCCGGGGGTGGGGGGGTGGAGTGGGGGTAGTTCTGTCGTTGCTGACATGTGTAGTGTAGCGAAGCCCAAGATAGTTGTTGTGCGTGCACTGAGCATGAGCAATTCTTTTTTTCCCTTGTTGGGATTCCCTAAACAATACAGCATAACAGCTATTTCCATAGCATTTATAGTTTATTAGGGATATAAGTAATCTGGAGACGATTGAAAGATAGGAGCGTCTGCGGACTGAAGGGTCCCGGGTGCGATTCCGGTCAAGGGCGTGTACCTTGGTAGCGGGCACATCCCCGGTGGGGGGTGTGCAGGAGGCAGCTGATCGATGTTTCTCTCTCATCGATGTTTCCAGCTCTCTATCCCTCTCCCTCCTTCTCTAAAAGTAATATGCTAATTAGAAAGTAATATGCTAATTAGACTGGACGTCCTTCCTGATGAAGCTGGGGCCAGAGGGAAGCCAGCCCTCGCCCCGGGTGCCTGTGGGTGGCCGGAAGGAAGCAGCCCGAGTCCCAGGTGCCTGCCCCCTGCCGGCAGCCAGAGGAGGGAAGCCCGGGGCCTGGGTGCTGGGGGGAAGCCAGTGCTGGGGGAAGGAAGGCCTACTCTTGCACACATTTCTGTGCATCAGGCCTCTAGTTTGATATAAAAAGACTTGAGCATCCGGGGATTTTGGTATTGGAGAGGGAGGGTTCTGGGGTTCTAGAACCAATCCTGCTCAGATGCTGAGGAACCACTGTACCTTGTTAGATCATAAAATAAAATAAAAATTAAAAAACCCCTATGAGGTAGATATGATGATTATCTCCCTTTTGCAGATATAAAAATTGAGACGCAGAGAACTCAGGTGGCTTGTCTACAGTTAGTAAGTGGCGGAGCCAGGCTTGGACCCCATCCCCTCCCCCCCTAAGCCGACTGTCTTCAAAACCCATGCTCTTCAATAGCATGCCAGTGGTTCTCTTTTTCTTCTCACCCTTCCAAGGACTTCCCATGCTCCACAGACTGATGTAAATTCCATGTCCTCCCAGATATCAGCAACCCTCTCTTGCCTTCCCTGAACTGACTGACTTCCTCTTATCTGTTAGCAGATAGGGCTTCAGGCCATCTACAACTAATAAAAGATAAATATGCAAACTGACCATCACTTCGTGAAGCCCACCAGCCAATCAGGAGTGAGCATGCAAATTAACCTCATCGCCTCCATGAAGACTGACAGCAGGGAGGAGGCAGCTTCCAGCACGGGAGCAGGCAAGTGCGGCCCGCGGGCAGCACCCAGCACAGCCTGCTGGGCAGTCGCCGCGGTGTGGAGCAGGCAGGCCCCGCAGAGAGCAGAGAACCACATGGAGCGGGCCTAAGCCATCAGCAGGACATCCCCTGAGGGCTCCCAGATTGGAGAGGGTGCGGGTCAGTCTGAGGGGGACACACCCCCGTGCACAAATTTTGTGCACTGGGCCTCTGGTTCTGAAACATTCATTCACGCCACAAATACTGAACACCCACGTATGCCAGGAACTGTTCCGGAGGCTCAGGAGTGGACAAGACATGTACAAAAACCCCCATCCTCATGGGCTTCACATTCCAGAGGAGGAAGGCAGGTACTAAAGAACACGAGTACGTGACAACATAGGAAGACTAGATGGCAATCAGTGCTGACGAGAGAAGGGGGCAGAGACGGGAAATGGAGTCTGTGAGAGAAAATGCACGATTCTGGGCACGGCTGCCAGGGCAGGCCTTGGGATGCCAGACTTAAGATCTAACAGACACGAGAAGGAGCCATGCAGGGGGGAGGGCATTTGAAAGGGAGGGCAGGGCCACGGCAAAGGCACAGAGGCCGGAAGATTTTGGGTGTGTCCAAGGAATGGCGAGAAGGCCACAGTGGCTGGAGTGGCACAAGTGAGGGATGGAGCGGCTGGACATGGGGCGAGTCGGGTGCGGAGAGGAGGCCAGAATCCGTGGACCTCCACAAGCCACTGCAAGGATGGCGGCGTTCTTTCTGAGTGAAGAGTCTTGAGCAGACTTGCATTGT